>JAQGDG010000059.1:0-600000 GCA_029844215.1 Przewalskia tangutica
CCGCCACAACAAGATTTCCGCTGCACTTAAGATTTACAATAACTATGATTTTGACAGTGGCCCCGCCATACCCCGAATGTACAAGAACCTACAACCGTAAACACATACCAAAAGATAAGCCCGAGAAACGAGTCTCCCAAAAACGCCGAATCGAGATCCTAAGAGCCGGTGATCCACGACCGACACGTATTCTACCGCAGATGAACGCAATTTCCAAGGAGGTCGCACAACAAAACACCAAGTACGTGAAACTCAGAAATAATGTAATGTAAATCATACTAGATTCATATAAAGCGAGAGACATGTATGATGTCCAAACTACGGTCACAACATGTGCTAAAGCCATAGTCCAGCCGTCGAGGGACTGCACGCCTCAAGTCATCAACTCCAAATATAACTACGTGGTCTTACGCCCACAACATCAATCATAAACCGTTGGCGTCATGGCCGCATGCCCCCGAAATTCTGCATCGGTGTGACATGTCCATGATGCAACAGTAATACAATGCCCCAGCGGCCACATGCCCGACTTCTACCTCGCGTAGGACAGGCCGCCCATGGACATCAACAATAATATCTTTGGGTGATCAACCCCGCTTGCACGGCCACATGCCCCCGAATTCTACACCGGTGTAGACATGTCCATGCCAACCACATGATAACAATATATCGGGTAATCAACCTCGCCGCATGGCCGCATGCCCCTAGATACCACTGCGACTGGTGCAGTAGACATGTCCATGCTGACATCAACAACAAGACAATAATCAAAATGGAAACATACCCGTGGAATTCTCCGTCACCGCCGTACGCTCCAAGTAAGTTCTCGACAAGTCGACCGGCCCTCTCATCGAGGACGCCAGAATACGAGAGAAATACCACACGCACAACAAAGGCTATCATCACAAGCATAGGCAAGTTTCACAACAACAAGCATAGGCAAGTTTCACAACAACAAGCATAGGCAAGTTTCACACAACTCAAAGTACTTTCATTTTATGCCAAAGTCGGGTTTTAACCCCAGTACTACATACGTTAAGTTCTTTTAAAAGAGATCCATTACTTTTATAAAAGTCACCCTATACCCATAGTATTAGAATGACCAACCCGTTCCTTTTCAAAATCAAGTAACAACATTCTTTTCCTAAGTTCGGTTGCCTAGTTTGATTACTCGAAGCCTCATTTTCAAATGCCGAGTCAGCTTATTTTAGAAAGGTTTCATAACTCATAGTCTTAATCTCTTTTAAAACAATTGAGTAACATATGTCATATATGAGTAGTTTATTCTTTGTTTATAACGATCTTATTCCACATGATCTAGAAAATGTAATATCATTTTGTCTCATCTTAGCTTCATCGCGGATGGAGGTTTCTACCGATTTTTAATACAACACGTCATTATTCAATACATTTTCCTTTATTAACGCCGCAATGGTGCAGCCGATCACATTCGATTCCCAAATCGGTAAACATTATCCGCTTTAAAACCAGTACTCATTACTGAATGAGGTTTCACACAAACGTCCACATTAAAACAAATAAGTTAAGTCTCTTATCTTATAAGATCAAGTCTCTTAACTTCTAACATCAATAAACCATTTTCTTCACATAAGGTACGTTATAACTAACTTCCCATAAAGCTATTATAACACCTTATGTTTTAAACCAACAAATCACTTGCACACGTATGTCTCACCGTACTCGTAGTTCCACAACAATCATGCTAGAAAAGATAGGAAGAGGTTCGCATACCTCGCGACGATTTATCGACAATAAGCAAACGCTCCAAGTACTTGAACCCGTCGGCTACTCCTTAAGCCAAGTAGATCACGCCACACGTAGTACTCACTCCTAAAATGGTCATGGTACTCTATCAAACCTTTCTTATCATTGAGACTTATACCAATAAAGCCCTCAAAATCTGGAAATTGTGTGACTTCCCCGCTTATACTCACTTTTCCATCTTTTACCAGGCGAATAACGTAATATATATACCATATATATATATAAGGCGTAATAATTCAGCATGTAAAGAAGGGGATTACACGCCCAAACGGTAACGGTTTACTATCACGCCCATACAACAATAAGTAAAAGAAGGGGATTATTGCCAACCGTAACGGTTTACTATCACGCCATAACAATACAATAATTAAAAGGATCAACACGCCCAAGCGGACGTTGAAAAATCTTCCCAATGTAATGTAAATACAGTCCAAAGTAAATACGGTCCAAAGTAAATACGATCCAAAGTAAATCGTTCTTAGTTGGGGTCCTTGGCCAGCTTTGTCCATTTTACTTATCCAATTTACTCATTAGTCATCCAACTTATATTTCCATTCTTAATATAAGTTATAGTTACTTTGTTATTGGCTTAACTTGCAAGTAAGATACGTTTTTACCATTTTAATGGCAAGCGGCCAATCCTTTTCTTTTAACAAGTTAACAAGATCCAACTCTTCCAAACTTACTCCATATATTATATAATCCATAATATACTTATAATATATGTATAACAACTGATTCACAAAGAGGTTTAAGTTCCACTACCTCAAATAGCCCAAAATATCAGAAGTTCTTAAAGTCGCTCAGCCAGTCTTAGCTCTCAAATCTTTACGTTCCAATCCTTCTACAAGCAACCCATGAAGCTCCTAACCAACTTCTCTTCAAGATTGACTCCAAAAAGTGAAGAACACTTAGGTTTCAAGATGACAACTTTCGCCAAGGCATCCTTCAAGGCTAGGGGTGTGAAATCTTTTCCAACTCTTGGTACACAATCTTCCTAACACCTTGGGAAGAACACTTGAGAGTTTAAGAATTGTTGGACAAATTTTGCTCAAGAAATGGGGCAAAGCCGAGAGCTCTGGGTCGGGAGAAGGGAGGGTTTTTCAAGTCTTCAAATGTCTAAGTGTGGAAGATTTCATCAACTAAGGGTGCGTATATAGGACAACCAAGGGATGGGATGAAGGCGTGTGTGGTTGAGATTGGGGACAAGTGTGGGTGGGACCCACGAGCCACTTTGTCCACACAAAATATCTGCAGACTTGGCGAGCATGCGCCACTGTCTAGCTAATTTCGGCCAAAGGCCACTAAGGTGACACGTGTCGCCTCCTACTGCACAAAATATTTCATCTCGAAAATATCCATAATGGCCAAAATCTCAAAACTAAGCGGGCTGCCAGCAGTAAATTTCACGATGGGCCCCACGTGACCATTCAGGAAATAAAATTCCATAATTCTCAAATATTCTAAGAAGTCCAGAATACCAAATCAGAATCCAATTCCGTTAACTAACCTTTTCTTCACAAAACCTAAACTTTTAAAATCCGAAAAATCACATCTTTCTTTCTTTCCAAAATTTACTGTGTAATCTACTTACGTACATCCTCACCATATATGCCACGGAACTACGGGTATAACAATAATCAGGAATATAAAACAAGACATGAAATAATATGAAGTGTAAAGCTTTTTACTGCGAAAAGTTGTCTTCGATATATATAAAATTTGAATCCAACGGCGACATCCATTTTACAAACTCTGCCTACGAATTATTACACTCTAAGAATGATAACAACAATGGCGGACAGGGGCGTCATACCCGAATATAAATACCTACAACGACAGGGACTATACCGATAAGCCTCGGAGAAACGGAGCTTCCCAACGCAATGAGCGTGATCCTAAGGCGAGGATCGGCGATCGTGTACCTCTACGTGGCATGAACACGCCTGAAGGAGGTCGATGACAGTACCAAGTATGTAAATCGAAATCTCATAAATGAAATCATAGTAGTCTATATAAAGCGGGAGACATATATGATAACCAAACTACGTTCCTGATAAATAAGCGATATGTCAGTCGAGGACTCGCCTCAAAGTCATCACTCAAATACAACTATGGGTCTCAGCCCACAACATCAATCATGCCTGGAATACCTTCCTCAACGCCGAGTCTATGATATAAAAGCACTAAGGAATACACATGAACACCAGTCCACGTGTCATAATAAAACACGTCTGCGGTAAGCGAAGGCATGGCGGATTCTAAAACCCACGGTACCAACAAGGTCATAAGCCGTATCATGAGATATGTCTGACCGCCACGTGATCGGCTGCCACTGCGCGGTATCTAATGTGCGCGTCTAGTCACTGGAACTTCCCGCCTCCGCGCAGGCCACCTCCAAATGGCCCGCACGGGTATTCACGTCGGGTGTTAGCTCCCTAAGCGTCACGGACTCGCGATCGTAGCCACATAGACCGCGCCAGGTATAATCCGCACACTAACACGGAACTCGTAGCTCGCGCAGGTCACCTGAGACCGCACAGGTATTCTCGAATCATAGGTCACCTGCACTTTAGAGTCTACCACGCGACGGAGGCAACCTTGGAATCATGTCGAGAGTGGTGATATAATACTAACATAATAGCTTATCGTTAAACAACATAAGCACAACAAAACCCCTTTACACAAACATCACAAGATACTAACACAGCGTAGCATCCTAACATGTTTACTTATCAAGTCAACAAAAGTATTACAAGGCTATCACAAACCAACACAGTCAAGTTATTCACACGAGGTACTCTACTTTATGTTAGCAAGTTCGGTTTTATCCCCAAGTACTTCATACAATAATTCTTTAAAAGACTACTTTTCACAAAAATCACACAATACAGTAGTATAAAAATAGAGTGACTATCTTTTTAAGTAAACCAAAACACTTCCTTTGTAAAATCAAGTATGACATTATTTTCCAAACGTTCAAGTTTGCCTAATTTCAAATGCTCAAGTTTCTCATTTTGAAAGGTTTGAGTAGTTCATAGTATTAATCACTTAATAATATAATTCTCCTTTAAAACAATTTGAGAAACATATGCCTTATATGTGAGTAGGTTATTCTTGTTTATAACAATCTTATTAAAGCGGCCATGATCTAGAAATGTAATATCATTTTGTCTCATCTTAGCACATGCGGATGGTTTCTCTTTGGTTTTCATAATGCTTTATTAGTCAATACATTTACCTTTATTAGCACCAGGGTTTATTCGATACTTATTACGATTTAGAAATCAAGAAAATTATTCTTTTTAAAACCAAGTACTCATTACTCATGAATGAGGTTTCACACTTTTAACAAAATTCATATTAATTCAATTAAGTCAAGTCTCTTACCTTTTAAGATCAATAAACCATTCTTTTTTATCTCTCTTAAGTCGTTATACCTAACTTCCCATAAAGCTAGTATAACTCTTAGCTTTTAAAACCAAGCATTACTCTTATTTCAAAAAGGTTTCTTAATTCTTTTGAAATACTTCAAGGGTCTTATTATTGAGCTTAAGTCAAAGACATTGCGTAAAACTACGTTCGTTAACACACGTCGTCTACGGTACTATATATATTCTTTTAAAATATCGTGCTCGAGAGGATAGGAAGAATCACATACCTCGCGACAATTATCGATCATTAGCAAATAACTCCAAAGTACTGTAATCCGGCTAGCCTTTTCCTCCCTTCGAGTAGAATACGCTACTCGCAGTACTTCAACCTATAACTGTTATACAAGTCTATCGATGTCTAGACTACCGATAGAATAAATCTAGATACAAGATTGCGGAAAAATTGGGCGCACACACTGCCCAGTCAACTTTCACAAGTCTATTATAAATACAAGTCTTATGTAAGAGTTCAATTCCTCTTATATACCTTCCTTGTATATAACTTATACTAAATTCTTATACTTGACAATATGTAAACTCTAATTACAATAGAGGGACAAGATATTTACCTCGATAAGCCCATAAGTATCAAAGTTTAAATGTCGATCTGAGCAGCGTTTAGCTCCTACTCTGGGCGCTCCAACCCGCTCCAAACAACCCAGAAGTTCTTGCAATTTCTACTTAACACTTCAACCGACTATGAAGATTTTCCTTAGGTTTCGTTTTGTGATTTGAAGGGAAGTATAATAGTATTTCGGGCTTTAGTATAGGTGTAACCTTGGAATACTACAGTATTTGGGCGGGTATTTTGGAATAATAACAATACTTGGAGAATACTTTTCTACCAAGGTGTGTGTATTTACTGAGAACAACTAGGCAAAGGGGTGTGCTACGGCTATCACCACTAGGAAAGGGTACTGGCCGAAAGAGCCTCAAAGGGAGGGAGAGCTCTTGGGCGAGAGCAACGAAGGAGGGAGGATTTCAAGACTTGGAAAACATTTGTGGATGAAGAAGTCTTGACAAGGGGGTATTTATAGGGAGATCAATGGCGAAGATCAAGCCCAGTGGGGGCAAGTGGAGGTCGAGATTTGCCCAGTGCACCCTAACCCTACTCCACAAATCCTCACAAAATTGACCCGTGTTTTGGGCACAAAACATTGCACAAAGCGCACACTCTCGGCCACCACAACAGCCCACTTGAGGTGACAAGTGTCGCCTCTCGTTGGTCCAAAATATTTCATCTCTCGGAAAAATCATAAAATTATAAATGACATAGCCGTAATTTTCCTTCGCGTTTTGTAAAGCGTTTCGTCGAAAAACTTGATTCTTTTAAGCTAGTTGTACCCAAATTTTCGGTCCTTGCCTAACTTAAGGCTTAAGCTTTTATACGCACGCCTCGCGTGCATACTCTGAAATACGGTATAACATTGTCCCTCGCCGAAACATTCGTCCGAATGTTCCTTCTAAGTCTCAAAACATACATGCGCGGTATAGTCTTCACTCTATGCTTAGAAAAACAATCATGCCACACTTTGCCATAAAATAACACAGCGCAAATATTTAATTCAAGTCCACGAGGAATTACCTCTAACATCACAAAAACTCCACCCAAGGGCTAAAAGATACTCCTTCAAGACCCACTTTACAAAAGAAATGATCACATCTATGTTCTTAATACATGCTCGCTTCTTCCCTTACTCGTCGTACCCTTCTCGTACACTCGAACTCTTTCTCATATCTTACCACATTTCTGTTACTGCTTCAGTTTCCAAAATCTCTAGGTTACTACCTCCAAATAGGTCATCATTATGGGGAATACTCTGGATGGATCTCCGATACCTTTCCGAACATAACAACATGAAAGACCGGACGTACTGCTCCCTACGTCGGATGGCAATGCCAACATATAGGCAACCTGGCCTATTCTTCACATGACCTGAAAAGGCCCAAAGTAACTCGGGCTAAGTTTCCTCTGTTTTTCAAAACTCGTCACACCTTTCCGGTGGTACATGAAGACCAGATCCACGCGTCGCCTAAGTGTCGCCGCCGATTATCCATACGACTCTGTTGACTCAGGCCAATAATCTCTTACGGATAAGCTTCACTTTATCCACAACTCTTGCCAAACAAATATGAACCAACTATAAGACGCCAACATCGAACCAATCGGCCGACTTATCCGCTCTGCGCGTCATAAGGCGATATTCGAATAGTGATATGGTAGCTATTAAAACACTCCCTCAACAGGAGGCAACCATCCTCGCAGCTACCGCTCAAATCAAACACTGGCAGAGGGCGAATGCGACATCGAGACTACTGAAGTTCCTAACCACTCGTAAAACTTTCGAAAGAAATAGTCGTAACACAGGCTCGGCTCACTGTCATAAGGTGAAAGCGGGCACTCGCAGCGTTACAACCTTCCCGATATAATCATCTCGCGTAACCCACTGCCGAGTACGGTTTTGATGAAAGATAAGATGGGTGACCTCATCGCCCGATTACAGTTGAACGCATCCACGAACTTCGTTGGTTATCTAAACTAGGACTAACACCTCGTGGCCCAGTATCACAAAGCGGGACTACCCCAAACTGACCCCACCACCATGCGAACGGGTTGACCCGCAATCAGTCATGACCCACCCGCTATTGGCGCCAAACACTTGCTCCCGTCCGGAACAATCCATAATCAAGTCCACGAAAACCTAGTGGTCTTCTTAGCTCAACTACCCTCTTCATTTCATACCACGAGACTTATCACACGACATATCTCACGTGTACCATGCACTCCGATAAAAGGTCAAACATAAATATAATCTTTTACTCAAGATAGCCTTGCTCTAAGGTCTCCATTATAAAACTCTAGGCTCACGCTTTCCTTATCTGATCTTACCCTTTTAACTAACCATGATTTCTAATCACAATTAACACACTACTATCGAACATAGCACTTAAGATATACTCATGCTTATCATACATACTAATCTCTGAGGTTAAGGATATACCAATATCGCTTTCACTTTCCTCCGTTCTAATCAATCACCTTTGTTGGCGCAAAGCTGAAGGTAGCCGAACTAGCCACCGATCCTGAAGGTGAGTCTCTACATCACGCGCCACCTGCGGGAATGATTTCATGAAATGGCCTAGCTGCCACAAGTAAAACAAGTTGTCAAGAAATACGACACTCTCATAATGACACTTACCACAACGCCACTGCAGCGAGGGGTGGTCACGTTTCCCGACGGCGCGACATATTTGGTGCCCTGCCCGGGCACCCTTACAGTATACATCGAGAGATAATCGAACGTACATGAAACTTATAAATTAATACAACGAGTAAAACAGGTTAGCGGAAGTAGGGCCACCTTCTGGACATATAATATATAACCGAAGTCGTTATACCAGTATTTCAGGTATGTGCGTGCGTCGCATTTCAAGTTGCCTTAAAGTTAGGCAAGGTTCGAATTTTGTTCACAACCCCCGATTAGAGTCGTTTTTCGACGAAACGTTTTACAAAACTTGCGAAGGGAAAATTCCGGCTATGTCATTTATTATTTTTGCGGATTTTTCCGAGAGGCAAAATGTTTTGGACCAACGATAGGGCTACATTTGTCACCCTCTAGTGGGCGGTCAAGTTGGCCGATTGGGTCACGATTTTTGGCCTTGTTTTGTGCCTTATTTTGTGCCCTGTTTGGTGCCTTGTTTTGCAGAGTATGGTTAGTCACTGGCTTGATCTTGGCCCTCCACTTGCCCCCCACATGGCTAGATCTTGTCCATTGGTTTCCCTATAAATACCCCTCCCCTTTGAAGACTTCTTCATCCATTCCACCAATCTCCAAGTCTTGAAAACCCCTCCCCAGTTCACAGGCCCACGCCGAGAGATATCACCCCCTCCTTGTGGCGTAGTGTGGGCACACCCCCTTCCTGGGAGGCTAAGCGAGGTACCCATGCCTAGTTGTTCTACAAATACACCTTGGTAGAAATACTCTCGAAGTATTGTTACTATACCCAAAATACCTTAGCATATACCATAGTATTCCAAAAGTTACCTCTGTCGTAGAGCCGGAAATACTACCTTATGTCCTTTTGTCTCAAACCGAAACCCTAAGGAAAATCTTGAGTTGGTTGAAGTATTAAGTAGAATTCGTGAGAACTTCTAAGGGTTGTTTGAGCGGGGGGCGCCTGAGTAGAGCTAAACGTTGCTCGGGATCGACATTTAAACTTGGATAATTATGGGCTTATCGAGGTAAATATCTTGTCTCCCTTTTGTAAGTGAGTTTACATACTATTGAAGTATAAGAATTAAGTATAAGTTATATATAAGGAAAGTATATAAGAAGAGAATTGAATTGTACTTACATAAATTTGTATTTACAAGATTTGTGAAGTTTGTGGGTGAAGGAAGTCTTGATTTTAAGTAGAAACTTGTATCTAGATTTATTCTACCGAGTAGTCTAGACGTTGATAGACATATAACCTTTATAGGTTGAAAGTTCTGCAAGTAGCATGTTCTACTTGAAAGGTGGACAAGGCTAATTCGGTCGTTATAAGTGGAGTGGGCCCGCTTTTGCTATTAATCCGATAATCGTCGCGGTATGTGATTCTTCACTATACTTCAGCGCGATATTTTAAAATATATAAAATCGGTCAGGCGTCGTGTGTTAACTGAATAATAATTACGGCAATGTCTTTTGACTTAAGCTCTGAATAATAATTCTGCAATGTCTTTTGACTTAAGCTCGATAATCTTGAAGTATTTCAAAGAATCTTTGAATCATTTTTATGAAAGAGTAATACTTGGTTTTAAAACTTAAGAGTTATACTAGCTTTATGGGAAGTTAGGTATAGGCAGAGAGATAAAAGAATGATTTATTGATTTAAGAAGTTAAGAACTTGATCTTAAAAGATAAGAGACTTGACTTAATTGAATTAATCGATTTTTGTTAAAAGTATGAAACCTCATTCGTGAGTAATGAGTACTTGGTTTTTAAAAGGAATAATGTTTTACTGATTTCGGAAATCAGAATAAGTATCGAACATACCACAATAGCGCTAATAAAGGGAATGTATTGACTATTTAAGTATTATTAAAACCAGTAGAAACCTCCGTACATAGAAGCTAAGATGAGACAAAATGATACATTTCCTAGATCACTGCCGTTATAAGATTGTTATAAACAAGAATAACTCTACTCGCGTATAAGGTATATGTTTCTTTAATGGTTTTAAAGGAGAATTACATCATTAAGTGATTAAAACTATGAACTACTTAAACCTTTCAAATGAGAAACTTGAGCTTGAAATTAGGCAAACTTGAAACCAGGCGTTTGGAAAATAATGGTTACTTGATTTTACAAAAGAAGTGTTGGTTTACTTAAAAGATAGTCACTCTATTTTTATACTACGTATTGTGTGACTTTGTGAAAGAAGCGGATCTTTAAAGAGTTAATGTATGAAGTACTTTGGGATAAAAACCCGATCTTGTTAATCATATAGTAGAAAGTACCTTGTAGTGTGAATAACTTGATTGTTTTGTTGCTGATAGTCTTGTAATACTTTCTTGTTGATTTGATAAGTAATCATGCTAGGATGCTACGTTAGTATCTTGTGATGATTGTGTAAAGGGGTTTCCTAGATTGCGCTTAAGTTGTTTAACGATCAGCCGTTATGTTGGTATTGTACCACTCGCGCCGACTTGATCCGGAGGTTCGCTGCCTCCGACGCGGTATATCTCGGTGATCCAGGACCACGATTCAAGAATACCTACGTGCGGTCGAGGGACCTATGCGAACTCACGAGAGTTCCAGTTAGCGACCTTTATGGTCATGCGGTCTGTGGGCCATGCGGATCGCGAGTCGGGCGGATCTTGGGAGTAGCTACGATGCGAGGAATACCTCGCGGCCTATGAGGTTGGCCTATGCGGAGTGGGAAGTTCGGGGCTAGACGCGCGCATTTGATACCGCGGGCGTGTCGCGGCCGATCATGTGGCTGTTTCAGACAGATCTCATAATCTGATTTATGACCTTGTTAGTCGTGGGTTTTAGTAGTAAATTCATGCCTTCGCACTCACCTGCCGCTTTATTAACACGTGGGTGGACACCAGTGTTCATATGTATTCCTTAGTGCTTTGATATAAGCCCATGACCGCCGGGCGTAAGGTATTCCACGGGCATGATTGATGTTATAGGCGTGAGACCCATAGTGATATTTGAGTGATGACTTTGTGGCGTAGTCCCTAACTTGACATGACTTCTTATTTGTGTGACTGTAGTTTGGTTATCATACATGTCTCCGTTTTATAGACTACTATGATTTCTTTACGATTTTTCGTTTCACATACTGGGTACTGTTGTACCGACTCCTCCTGGCGCGTTCATGCCGCAGTAGAGGTACACGATGTTGATCCTCGGCATGAGTAAGTGGTCAGTAATCATTTCAGCGTTTGGGAAGCTCGCGTTTCTCGGAGGCTTATCTTGATATAGTCACTGGTATTATTTGTGAAGTGCACGTTCATATAACGCCCGAAACCCGGTTCAAATCAGTGCCTTACGGGCACCCTGCTGATACATCATCGAGAAAATCAGGAACGTAAAACGCGAGTCACTAAACAAGAGATATAGTAAATAAACGAAGCAACCAAAGTTGCCTTAAGTATATACATAAAACCTGAACAGTTTAATCCTTTTACAACCCTGCCCACAACAGTACTACAGACCTCTAAGATGTACAACAACTATGACGGGACAGGGCCCCGCCATACCCCTGAATGTACAAGAACCTACAACTCAGGGAAACATACGAAAGATAAGCCTCAGGAACGAGCTTTCAAACACGTCAAGTGAGATCCTAAGAGCGAGGATCCACGGTAGAATTAATATTACCTCTACTGCGGCATGAACGCAGCCCCGGGAAGGTCGATGGCAGTACAGTATGTGAAATCAATCTGCGATTAAATCATAACATCTATATAAAGCGGAGACATGTATGATAACCAAAATCAGATCTGCCAACATAAAAGCGTCAAGTCGGGGACTCGCGCCTCAAAGTCACCACTCAAATATAACTATGGGTCTCACGCCACCACATCCGTCATGGATTGTTAGCATCATGGCCACGTGCCCCGAATACTGCGCCGGTGTAGACATGTCCGTCGATGCAACATGCTCTTTCAAGGCGCATGGCCACATGCCCCGAATCTTGCGCCGGTGTAGACATGCCCATGCTAACCTCAATAACAATATATCACGGTCAACTCCGCCGCACGCTATGCCCCGAGAATCGTGATCGGTGTAGACACGTCCGTATTGCGTAATAACCATATATCGGTAATCAACGCGGCATGGTCGCATGCCCCACGGGGAATATCGTGACGGTAGACGTGTCCATGTGACATCAACAATGAGAGAATCAAAATGGAAACATACCCAAAGTGGAATTCTCCATCACCGCCAAGACGCCCAAGTAAGTTCTCGACAAGTCAACCGCCTCTGAGACGCAACACGTAAATACCACGCGGCACAACCAAGGCTATCATCACAAGCATAGGCAAGTTCACAATAACAAGCGTAGGCAAGTTTCACAACAACAAGCATAGGCAAGTCTCACACAACTCAAAGTACTTTCATTTTATGCCAAAGTACAGGTTTGTAACCCCAAAGTACTTCATCGTTAAGTTCTTTTAAAAGAGATCCATTACTTTTATAAAGTCACCCGATACCGTAGTATTAGAATGACCAACCCACATTCCTTTTCAAAATCAAGTACAACATTCTTTTCCTAAGTTCGGTTGCCTAGTTTCAATTACTAAACGTTTTCAAATGGTTTCATAGTTCCCAAACTTAATCACTTGATTCCTTTTTAGAACAATTGAGTAATATATGTCTCACGTGAGAGTAGGTTATTCTTGTTTACATCATTCTTATTACAAATCCATGATCTAGAAAATGTAATATCATTTTGTCTCATCTTAGTTTCTATGCGGATGGAGGTTTCTACGGTTTTAATACGATACATCATTATTGATCACATTTTCCTTTATTAACGCCGCAGTTGGTGCAGTCGATACATTACGATTTCCAAATCAAGAAACATTATCCCTTTAAATAACACCAAGTACTCATTACTCACTAATGAGGTTTCACACAAACATTCATATTAGAACAAATAAGTTAAGTCTCTTTATCTTATAAGATCAAGTCTCTTAACTTCTAACATCGAGAAACCATTTTCTTTACCTCTCTTAAGACATTATACCTAACTCCATAAAGCTTAGTATAACTCTTTTAAAACCTTTTAAAACCAAGTGTTACTCTCCTTCAAAACGACTTATAAATCTTTTTGAAATACATCAAGTTCTTTATTATAACAAGCTAGGTTGTAATTTCCGTGATTACCTTTTTAAAACCACAAAGTATTTTCTTACCTACATAAAGTTGTTATAACCAACTTCCCATAAAGCCGTTATAACACTTTGTATGTTAAGAACAATCAAACACAATTAACAATGCACGTACCGCACATAGTTCACACATATCATGCAGAAGAGATAGGAAGAGGTTCACATACCTCGCGACGATTGTCGACTAATAGCAAAACGCTCCAAGTACCTCAAACCGCCGCTACTCCTTGGCCAGTGGATCACTCCACACGTAGTACTTCAAACTCATAAGGCCGCGCGGTATTAACATCTAGATCTCAACGCTCCATAATCTGAAAATTCAGCAGCACCTCCCCGCCACGCAAATCTCCTTTCTCTATCGAGGCGGCTACCAAGCCAACCAGTGGGGTTTACACGCCTAACCGGACGTGTATTACTACACAAAGAATACTGACAAGTCTATCAGAATACCCTATGTAATTATTCATTCTTAATTCTTCAGCTTAAGTCAAAAGACATTTGCCGCGAGATTAAGTATAGTTCTATATATAGTATACTTAACTATATATTCAAACATGTAATTTCCAATTACAATAGAAGGATGAGTGTTTACCTCGATAAGCCCAAAATTATCCAAGTATAAAGTCGATCCCGAGCAACGCTTAGCTCCTACTCCGAGCGCTCCAAACAACCCTTAGAAGTTCTAACCAACCTACTTACAACTTCAACAACGGGTGAAGATTTCCTTGGTTTCGCTGTGGCTAAAGGAAGTATAATCGTATTTTCCAGGCTTTGTATAAGTGTAACTGGGAATACTACAAGGTATTTGGGCCAAGGTATTTGGACATTATAACAATATTAGGAGAGTATTTTTATACCACAACAAGGGTATTATACGAAGACAACTAGGCTGGGGTACCCCACTACAAGGTACCACAAAGGGAGGGTGTGCTCTACCACAAGGCCTCACGAAAGGAGGGAGGGGGAAGCTCTGTAGCACAACAAGAAGGGAGGAGAGGGTTTAAGACTTGGAAGTTTTTGAATGGATGAAGTCTTCACACTTGTGAGGTATTTATAGCAAAACCAAAAGCCAACCAATGGCCAAGATCAAGCCACGTGCAAGGCAAGTGTAAGGCCAAGATCAAGCCAAGTGCACCCTAACCCTACTCCACAAAACACTCCACAAAACACTCCACAAAACAAGGCCAAAACAAGGCACAATTCAAGGGACCAATCGGCCAAGGCCAACCGATCCCTCTTGGACGCCCAATCGTCCAAGTCCCCTCCACTTGCTTACTGATGGCGGTGACACGCCACCCTCCCGTTGGTCCAAAATGTTTAAATCTCTCGGAAAAATCCGCAAAAATTATAAATGACATAGCCGAATTTTCTACGAAAGTCGTGGAAACGCTCTAAAATCGACTCTAATCGGCACTTGTGCCCAAAATTTCGAAACATGCCTAACTTAAGGCTCAAAATTCGTACGTACGTCCACACGTACATACTGCGAAATACTGGTATAACATTCTTCCTTAGAAACATTCGTCCCAATGTTCCTTCAAGGTCTCAAACAACAACAGCGCCGGTATAGTCTTCACCGCTATAATGCGAAAAACAATCATGCCACACCGTCACAAAAACACACGCCACTTCTCCCTTTCTCGCGATTGCCACTTAACACTCGAACTTGTTCTAGTGTCCGTACTACACTTCCGTCAACGCTTCGCTCCCAACCTCGAGTCACTACCTCAAACTTGGTCATCTCACTAACCTCGATTTCTAAGGCCATTCCGGCCTTCACGAACCGATTACGGTGAACGATTCACGAACTCATACGATGGTCATCTAAACTGGGCCTAGCACCTCGTGACTCGCCACTGGCGGACCACCGAGCTGACCCTTCCTCAAAACGGACGCGGGTTGGCCCGCAACATGGCCCCAACCCGACCCATCAGCGCCAACTCTCTAGTTTCTTGATCCAACAATCTTACCTCTACAGTCATGAAAGCTACCACTTCCATTTCACACTACCTGTGACTTACCCTTTCACTAACGTGTTTCTAAATCACATTTTAGCACAAAGCTATCCAAACATATCATTAAACACATCAACAACATCAATACACACAAAACTCTAGAGGTTAAGGATATACTCAAACTAGGCGGTTCAAGGACCGCTAAATCGAACTTCCACCGCGACCTCTACCGTGGCCCAAGCAATCGCCTAAGAGTTCTATGCTATCCTACCGCTACTGGCCTGTCAGCTCGTTATATGGCCTGTTGGCGCAAGAATAACAAGCTCCTTGGTACTACGACACTCTCCGAACGCGGTCTACGCATCGACCACCGAGGTAGTGACCGATCCGCCAAAACCCCTACTCCCGAACATGCAAACCGGAGCCACGACCGCTCTGAATATCCTGGGTCCCGGCTGCGGAGGACCACTGCAATGGCGGAGGTACATAACTAGTTCGCAGCCGAGGCGGTCCGCCTCGAAAGTCGCCAAAATATCCGCCGCTCGCCTTCTTCACGAAAGCGGTCCACCTGCCGATCCGCGCCTCGCACCCAAGTGCATGCCGCACGCGGCAATGTCCATGCCCTTTGAGAAACACGAACAACTCTCTCGCTAGGTAATCATCGAGCCTCGTAACATATCCGCACTCGATCCTCCATACTAGCTACTAATGCGGGAACATACGCCAATGAGTCGAACTCACATTGTACTCCGAATCAGACGCCGTCGCCTCAACATCAAAAATCATTTACCCGAGCCTCCTCATCTGTGGTGGCAAGAAATGTGCCAGGAAGGCCCCCGAAAACTCGTCCCAAACGGCTGGAAGTGCATTCTCTCCCCGGGACAGCTCCCACGAATCAAACCAGTCGACTGCGGTATCGCGCAGCCGATGCGAACCTAGGACCACCGACTCGGTCTCGAAGCCTTGATCACTTATGATCCAGAATCGGATGAACTCCTCGCGATCATCCTCGTGCCTCACCCGTAGAACTCGCGCTACGTCTCGTAAAGTCCTGTAGCCTCAAACCGCTCGCTGGTGAACTACGGTGCTCGGGCGGAATCGCGATTCAAATCCGGCTATCTCATATCTGCCACGACTCGCCAGAATCGCCATCTCGTAACTAAACTCTTACGCCTGCATCGTGGGACGGAGGCTCGTGTATCGAGTCTCGGCACCATCGCCGCGCTTCTAAACTCGAGGCCGGGCAAGGTCGCGAAACCCGGCCGTCAAGACTGCCTCGGACTTGACACTGCGCTCGCATTCTCTCGAATCACACTAGCAGCTCCTCGCTGCCTTGCCCTTCGGCCCCTGGTTTTCGCAGGCATAACTGGTAAAACGAAACACGCCGAGGGGTCCAACTTACAACACAAATTTCAAGGCACGATCTCGGAATGAGAAGAATGGAAACCAATCCTAAATGTCCTATAGCCTCCTGATTATAGATGGTGCACAACACACCGATAATCAAGACTCTACTAGACACGATGCAGTAGACACTTTCCGAGACTAAGCGCGCTCGATACCACTTTGTAACGCCCAAACTCGGGCAGCCATCGTGCCTTACCGCACCCTAGTGATACATACATCGAGAAAATCAGCGAACATAAAACATGAGTCACTAAACAAGAGATATAGTAAATAAGCAGGCCAACCAAAACAGATTGCCTTCGATATACATAAAACTCGAACAGTTTAATCCTTTTACAACCCGCCACAACAATGATTACTGCACTCCTAAGATATATAATAACTATGACGGACAGGGCCGCCATACCCCGAATGTACAAGAACTTACAACTCAGGAAACATACCAAAGATAAGCCTCCAAGGAACGGAGCTTTCCGACACGCGAAGTGAGATCCTAAGAGCGGATCCACGATCGACCTCACTCGCGGCATGAACGCAGCCTCAAGGAGGTCAAGATAACAGTACCAAGTATGTGAAATCAGAATATCGCAGCTTAAATCATAATACTATATAAAGCAGAGACATGATGATAACCAAAATACAAGACGCAACATAAAAGCAGCTAAGCCGTGACTCACGCCTCAAAGTCACCACTCAAATATAACTACGGGTCTCACGCCCACCACATCCATCATGTTCGCATCATGGCCACACGCCCCCGAACATCGTGACGGCAGAGATGTCCATGATGCAACAATAATAAGGCCGCATGGCCACATGCCCCGGAATCAGACGGTAGACATGCCCATGTAACCTCAATAACAATATATCCGTGGTCAACCCCGCCGCACGCCACATGCCCCCGGACATCGTGACGGTAGACATCGCCCATGTTGCGCATAACCATATATCGGTAATCAACCCGCCGCATGGTCGCATGCCCCTAATCTCAGACGGTAGACATGTCCATGTGACATCAATAACAAGACAAGAATCAAAATGGAAACATACCCGGAATTCTCCATCACCGCCAAAGACGCCCAAGTAAGTTCTCAATAAGTCAACCGCCTCTACCGAGACGCCAGAATACGTAAATACCACACTCAGACAACCAAGGCTATCATCACAAGCATAGGCAAGTTTCACAACAACAAGCATAGGCAAGTTTCACAACAACAAGCATAGGCAAGTCTAACACAACTCAAACTAATTACATTATATGCCAAAGTCACGGTTTGTAAAACCAAAGAACTACATACGTTAACTACTTTTAAAAGAGATCCATTACTTTAATAAAAGTCACCCGAAACCCGTAGTATTAGAATGACCAACCCACATACCTATTCAAAATCAAGTAACAACATTCTTTCCTAAGTTCCAGTTGCCTAGTTTCAATTACTCAAGCTTCTCATTTTCAAATGGTTTCATAGTTCCCAAACTTAATCACTGATTCCTTTTAGAACAATCGAGTAATATATGTCTCACGTGAGAGTAGGTTATTCTTGTTTACATCATTCTTATTACAGCAGCCATGATCTAGAAAATGTAATATCATTTTGTCTCATCTTAGTTTCTATGCAGATGGAGGTTTCTACTGGTTTTAATACGATACATCATTATTCAGTACATTTTCCTTTATTAACGCCGCAGGTGGTCCAGTTGATACACATTACGATTTCGAAATCAAGAAACATTATCCCTTTAAATAACACCAAGTACTCATTACTCACGAATGAGGTTTCACACAAACATTCATATTAGAACAAATAAGTTAAGTCTCTTATCTTATAAGATCAAGTCTCTTAACTTCTAACATCAGTAAACCATTTTCTTTACCTCTCTTAAGACATTATACCTAACTCCCCATAAGCTTAGTATAACTCTTTTAAAACCTTTTAAAACCAAGTGTTACTCTCCTTCAAAACGACTTATAAATCTTTTGAAATACATCAAGTTCTTTATTATAACAAGCAGCTTGTAATTCTCATCGCTACCTTTTTAAAACCACAAAGTATTTTCTTACCTACATAAAGTTGTTATAACCAACTTCCCATAAAGCCGTTATAACACTTTATGTTAAGAACAATCAAACCCAGTTAACACATGAACGTCTACCGTACTTACATAGGTCACACATATCATGCTAGAAGAGATAGGAAGAGGGTCACATACCTCGCGACGATTGTCAACTAATAGCAAAACGCTCCAAGTACCTCAAACCGCCGCCACTCCTAAGCCAAGTGGATCACTCCACACGTAGTACTTCAACCTATAAGGCCACGCGCTTTATTAACATCTAGATCTCAACGTTCCATAATCTGAAAATTCAAAGACTCTCCCGCCACAAGCAAATCTCCTTCTTCTATCGAGGTCGCCACCAAGCCAACCAGAGGGGTTTTACACGCCTAACCTGACGTGTACAATTCTACTACACAAGAATACTACACAAGTCTACCTGAATACCCCCATGTAATTACAGTCGATTTAATTCTTCAGCTTAAGTCAAAAGACATTGCCACAAGACTAAGTATAGTTCTATATATAGTATACTTGACTATATATTCAAACATGTAATTTCCAATTACAATAGAAGGACAAGAGTGTTTACCTCGATAAGCCCAAAATTATCCAAGTATAAAGTCGATCCCGAGCAACGCTTAGCTCCTACTCCGGCGCCCAAACAACCCTTGAAGTTCTAACCAACTTCTACTTACAACTTCAACAACGTGAAGATTTCTGGTTTCGCTTTTGTGGCTAAAGGAAGTATAATCGTATTTTCTGGCTTTGTATAAGTGTAACTTGGGAATACTACAAGGTATTTGGGCCAAGGTATTTGACATTATAACAATATTAGAGAGTATTTCTATACCACAACAAGGGTATTATCACGAAGACAACTAGGCTGAGGGCGTGTGCTCTGCCACAAGGCCTCACTAAAAGGGGGAGGAGGAAGCTCTCGGCTAGCACAACAAGAAGGAGGAGAGGGTTTCAAGACTTGGAAGTTTTTGAATGGATGAAGTCTTCACACTTAGGGGTATTTATAAAGAAACCAAAAGCCAACCAATGGCCAAGATCAAGCCATGTGCAAGGCAAGTGTAAGGCCAAGATCAAGCCAAGTGCACCCTAACCCTACTCCACAAAACACTCCACAAACACTCCACAAAACAAGGCCAAAACAAGGCACAATTCAGGGACCAATCGCCAAGGCCAATCGATCCCTCTTGGGCCTTGATCGCCCAAGTCATCTCCACTTGTTACATGTGGGGTGACATGTCACCCTCCCGTTGGTCCAAAATGTTTCGCCTCTAAAAATCCGCAAAAATTATAAATGACATAGCGGAATTTTCTCTACGAAAGTGGAAACGCTCCGCCGTAAAAACGACTTAATCGGCACTTGTGCCCAAAATTTCGAACATGCCTAACTTAAGGCTCAAAATTGACGCACGCCCACACGCATACTACGGAAATACGGGTATAACAATTAGGGTATGACGGGCCCCGTCGTTGTTGTCATATCATTCGTAGAGGTCCGTAATCGCTGTTGTAAGGCGGTTGTCAGAATCGACGTAATCGTCGATCTAAGTTTTTATATATATATATTAGAAAGGCAACTTTTCTTCGAATAAACATGTGTTTCCTTTGCATTATTTCATGTTGTGTTTAATGTTCCGCTGATTACTCTGATGTATGTCTACTTGGGTGCCCGGTGACTACCAACACGCCCGTTCGTCGTGACAAAAGTGGTATCGAGCGATTAATCCTCGAAAGTGTCTACTGCACCGTGCTCTAGTAGAGTCTTGATTATCGCTGTTGTGCACCACACCAATAATCGTGAGGCTATAGGATATTTAGGATTGGTTTCCATTCTTCTCACGAGATCGTGCCTCAGAGCTGTTATAAGTTGGACCTCTAACGTATTTCTTTCCTTACCATTATGCCTCCGCGTAAGGCAACCCGCTCGAGGGCAAGGCAGCCAAGGAGTCGCGAAAGAGTACGAGGGTTACGCAGGCACAGCCCAATCATCACCGGGTGGTACTTCATTCGGAGTTCGCACGCCGCCATTGCCCAAAGAAGTTTAGCACACGGTTAGCTCATCGCGCCATGATATATGAACCTTCGCCACGGATCGAACAGAGAATATAGATTGCAAAGAGGCGACCACATTAGCTAAGATGTAGCTACAAGAGTATGATGTATTGATTTATCGGGGCCTCGAATATCTACAGCGGTCAGGCAAGAGTAGCTCTTGATCGGGCGGGAGCATGGCTGCACAGACAAAGCATGCAGTGTGTCGAAACGTAGGATCGACGGGTTAACCAAGATCGGCAAAAAGGCCGTAACAACAGGTCCTTTGGTAACTTTCGAGGCGACCTTCTCGCCAAAGTTGCATATGCGCCTCCGCAGTGTAGTGGTTCTCCACAGGTTCAGGCGTTGGGGTATGCCTGAGTTGGTGAGCTCAGTGGCTTCCTGCTCACGGCTGCAGACGCCATCCTTAATGTCATCTTTTAGTTGGTACTTTTACCTGCGCCGTGGCCATGTGTCGAAAGGATGTCCTAGTGAGGATGTAAGTGAGTACTCACCCTTCGTGATCGTGGCTAGTTCGTCACCTTCCTTAGATATCGCCCAACCAGGTGATTGATTAGAACGCAGCGGAGGGACAAGCGGAGAGACATGTATATCCTTAACCTCTGAGATTTGTATGTGTGATAGGATGAGCATCCCTAAGTGTTATGTCCATAGTATCAGGTTAGTTGTGATTAGAAATCATGGTTAGTTAAAATGTATGATTGGGGTTAAGGTAAGTGTAAGCCTTAGAGTTTTATACGTAGAGACCTTAGAGCAACGCCATCTTGGGAAGAGTTATTTTATGTTTGATCTACGGAGTGCATTGTTTTTGTGAGCTATGTTTTAGGATAAGTCCCGAGTAGTGAATAAAAGAGGGTAGTTGAGCTAAGAAGACCGCCAGGTTTTCGTAACGTGATTAGAGAGATTGTTCCGATCGAACCAGTGTTTCTTGCGAAAGTCGGGTTGAGGCCATGTTGGCGTCAACCCGCGCCTGTATGGTGGTGGGTCAGTTTGTGGTCCCGCTTGTGTTAGGGTCACGGGTGTTAGGCCCAAGTTTAGTTAACCATCGCGAGTTCGTGGACGCGCGACGATGTCGGGCCGATGAGGTCACCATCTTGTCCTTCACCAGATCGGGCTTACTCGGGCAGGTTATGCGAGATGTTATATCAAGAAGGTTGTAAGGCATGCGAGGTGCCTACTTTCACCTTATGACAGATAAGCCCCGGAGGTGGCTATTTCGTTTCGAAGTTTTACAGCAGGTTAGGAACTCAGTGAGTCCTCAGATTGCATTTACCCTCGGCCGTTGTTTGATTTCGCGGTAGTCGGAGGATTGTTGCCGCTGAGGAGTGTTTTAGCTACCATTTCAGTGTTCGATATTGCCTTATGAAGCCTCAGAGGGCGTGAAGTGTAAATTGCCGGCCGATTGATTCGATGTAGCAAGGTTCGGAGCAGTTGGTTCATACTTGTTCGCAGAATGGATAGGGTGAAGTTTATCCGTAAGAGGTTATTGGCACTCGAGTCAACGGAAGTCGTGCGGATAATCAACGCCGACACTTAAAGTTCGAGTTGACAGCGGTATTCTTAGGTACCACCCGGATAGGGTGTGACGAATTTTGGAAAACAAATGGAACTTAGCACGGTGTACTTGAGCGTTTCAGATCCGTTGGAGGATAGGCCAGCCTATAAGTTAGCTTTGACGTCCGACGCGGAGACAAGATATCCGGTCTTTCATGTTGTTATGTTCGGAGAAGTATCGGAGATCCACCCAGAGTGTTCCCAGTTAATGATGATCAAGTTGGAGGTAGTAACCCCGAGATTTTTGGAAATTGAAGCAGTAGCGAAAATGTGGTATGTTATGAGAAAGAGTTCGAGTGTACGAGAAGAGTACGACGAGTAAGGGAAGAAGCGAGCATGTGTTAAGAATATAGATGTGATCATTTCTTTTGTAAAGTGAAGGTGCGAGTATCTTTTAGACTGGGTGGGAGTTTTGTTATGCTAGAGACGGTTCCTCGACTGACGTAAGTGTTTTCGCGTGTTGTATTGAGCTGTGTGGCATGATTGTTTAAGTACATGAGGAAGACTATACCGGGCGCATGTGTGTTTTGAGACTTGGAAGGAACATTCGGGACGAATGTTTCTAAGGAGGGGAGAATATTATACCCCGTATTTCCAGAGTATGTACGTAAGGACGTACGTACGAAAGTTTAGCCTTAAAGTTAGGCAAGGTTCGAATTTTGTTCACAACCCCGATTAGAGTCGTTGACTAAACGCTTTACAAAACTTCGGGCGGAAAATTCGCTATGTCATTTATTATTTTTGCGGATTTTTCCGAGAGACGAAATGTTTTACAACGAGAGGCGACACTTGTCACCCTACTGGCGGTCAAGTTGGCCAATAGTCACGATTTTTGGCTTTGTTTGTGCCTTATTTTGTGCCATGTTTGGTGCCTTGTTTTGTGCCTTGTTTTGTGGAGTAGGGTTAGGGTGCACTTGGCTTGATCTCGCCTCCACTTTCCCCACATGGCTTGATCTTGTCCATTGGTTTCCCTATAAATACCCCTCCCCTCAAGACTTCTTCATCCATTCCACCAATCTCCAAGTCTTGAAAACCCTCCCCATTTCAGGCCTCCCTGGCCGAGAGATATCACCCCTCTCCTCAGAAGTGTGCCGAGACACACCCCTTCCTAGGTGCTAAGGGGGTACCCCTTGCCTAGTTGTTCTCGCAAATACACCCCTCTTGGTAGAAATACTCTCCAAGTATTGTTACTATACCCAAAATACCTTAGCGTTATACCTTGTAGTATTCTAAAAGTTACCTCTATACGTAGAGCCCTGAAATACTACCTTATGTCCTTTTTGTCTCAAACCGAAACCCTAAGGAAAATCTTCACGCTTGGTTCAAGATAAGTGGTTACGTAGAACTTCTGGGGTTGTTGGAGCCGGGTGGAGCGCCAGCAGGTGAGCTAAACGTTGCTCAGATCGACATTTAAACTTGGATAATTATGGGCTTATCGAGGTAAATATCTTGTCTCTTTGTAAGTGAGTTTACATACTATCAAGTATAAGAATTAAGTATAAGTTATATACAAGGAAAGTATATAAGAAGAGAATTGAACAGATTACATGGGATCAGATTTACGCAGATCAGGAAGTTTGACGGTGGAAGTCGCCAATTTTCCGTAGAAACTTGTATCTAGATTTATTCTACCGAGTAGTCTAGACGCTGATAGACTTGTATAACCTTTATAGGTTGAAAGTTCTGCAAGTAGCATGTTCTACTTGAAAGGTGGACAAGGCTAGCCGGTTATAGCCGCTGAGCTGCTTTGCTATTAGTCGATAATCGTCATGAGGTATGTGATTCTTCCTATACTCTTGAGCATGATATTTTAAAATATATATAGTACGAGACGACGTGTTAATGAATAATAATTACGGCAATGTCTTTTGACTTAAGCTGAATAATCTTGAAGTATTTCAAAGAATCTTCAATCATTTTTAATGTAAGAGTAATACTTGGTTTTAAAACTTAAGAGTTATACTAGCTTTATGGGAAGTTAGGTATAACTACTAAGAGAGATAAAAAGAATGATTTATTGATTTAAGAAGTTAAGAGACTTGATCTTAAAAGATAAGAGACTCGACTTAATTGAATTAATCAATTTTTGTTAAAAAGTATGAAACCTCATTCATGAGTAATGAGTACTTGGTTTTAAAAGGAATAATGTTTTACCGATTTCGAAATCGTAATAAGTATCGAATGACCACAAATGCTTAATAAAGGGAAATGTATCACTATTTAAGTATTATTAAAACCAAGTAAACCTCATCCGCATGAAGCTAAGATGAGACAAAATGATATTACATTTCCTAGATCACGGTCATTGTTATAAGATTGTTATAAACAAGAATAACCTACTCACATATAAGGTATATGTTTCTCAAATGGTTTTAAAGGAGAATTACATCATTAAGTGATTAAAACTATGAACTACGAAACCTTTCAAAATGAGAAACTGAGCATTTGAAATTAGGCAAACTTGAACGCTTGGAAAATAATGTGGTTACTTGATTTTACAAAAGGAAGTGTTTGGGTTTACTTAAAAAGATAGTCACCCATTTTTATACTACGTATGTGTGACTTTTGTGAAAGAAACGGATCTTTTAAAAGAGTTAATGTATGAAGTACTTGGGGATAAAACCCGATCTTGTTAATCATATAGTAGAAAGTACCTTGTGTGAATAACTTGATTGTGTTGGTTTGTGATAGTCTTGTAATACTTTCTTGTTGATTTGATAAGTAATCATGCTAGGATGCTACGTGTGTTAGTATCTTGTGATGATTGTGTAAAGGTTTCGATTGCGCTTAAGTTGTTTAACGATCAGCCGTTATGTTGGTATTGTACCACTCACCTTGACTTGATCCCGGAGGTTAAGCTGCCCTCCGATGCGGGGTATATCTCAGGCGGTCTGGGACCATGATTCGAGAATACCTCATGCGGGTCCAGGGACCTGGCGGAGCTACGAGTTCCGGTTAGTGTGCGGCCTTTATGGTCATGCGGTCTATGCGCCACGCGATCGCGAGTCGCGATGCCGGAGTAGCTACCGATGAGGAATACCTCACGCGGCCTACGAGGTTGGCCTATGCGAGTCATGGAAGTTCCTGTGGCTGACGCGAACATTTGATACCGCGCGCGCAGGCCGCCTTCGATCACGCGCGCCTGACAGATCTCATGATACGCTTTATGACCTTGTTAGTATCGTGGGTTTTAGTAGCTCGCCATGCCTTCGCACTTACGAAACAGCTTTATTATGACACGGTGGACCTCGTGTTCATGTGTATTCCTCGGTGCTTTGATATCATAGATCACGCTGGCGGAAGGTATTCCACGCATGATGTTATGGGCGTGAGACCCATAGTGATATTCGAGTGATGACTTTGAGGCGAGTCCCCGACTTGACATGATCGCTTATTTATCAGGAATCGTAGTTTGGTTATCATACATGTCTCTGCTTTATATAGACTACTATGATTTCTTTTACATTTTTCGCCACATACTTGGTACTGTATGACCTCCTTCGGGCCGTTCATGCCGCAGTAGAGGTACACCTGTTGATCCGCCATAGGGTCACAGCGTTGGGGAAGCTCCGCTTCTCGAGGCTTATCTTCGTATAGTCCCCCTGTTGTTGTAGGTGCTTACATTCAAAGGTATGACGGGCCCCGTCCGTCGTTGTTGTATCATTCGTAGAGGTCCGAGATCACTGTAAGGCGTGGTTGTAATGGACGAATCGTCGGATCTAAGTTTTTATATATATATATGCCGAAGGCAACTTTTCTTCAGATAAACATGTTTCCTTTGCATTATTTCATGTTATGTTTTATGTTCCACTGATTACTCGTGTATGTCTACTCGTGCCCGGTAGGCACGACACGCCCGGTTTGGTCGTGACAAAAGTGGTATCGAGCGCTTAATCCTCGGAAAGTGTTTACAGATCAGATCTAGTAGAAGTCGATTATCGGTGTGTTGCGCACCACACCAATAATCGTGAGGCTATAGGATATTTAGGATTGGTTTCCATTCTTCTCACCGAGATCGTGCCTTAGAGTTGTGTTATAAGTCGACCTCTAACGTATTTCTTTCCTTACCATTATGTCTCCGCGTAGGCAACCCGCCCCGAAGGCAAGGCAAGAGAGTGCAGAGTACAGAGGGTTACGAGGCACAGCCCAATCATCACCGGGTGGTGCTTCATTCGGGAGTTCTCGCGACGTCGCCATTTCACAGAGTTTAGCACGGCGGCAGCCTATCGCGCCATGATATATGAACCTTCAGTTCCACGACCGGGAACAGAGAATATAGATTGCAAAGAGGCGACCCTGTTACTAGCTAAGGATGTAGCTACCAGAGAGTATGATGTATTGATTTATCGAGGGCCTTGATGAATATCTAAGAAAGGGTTGTGCAAGAGTAGCTCTTCAGTCAGCAGAGCATGGCTCACAGACAGCTTATGCAGCAGGTCGAGAAACGTAGGATCGACGTTAACCAAGATCGCAAAGGCCGTAACAACAGGTCCTTTGGTAACTTTCGAGGCGGACCTTCTCAGCAGCAGATTGGTTATGCGCCTCCGCCAGCAGCAGTGGTTCTCTGCGGTTCAGGCGCTTGGGGTATGCGGAGTCGAGCCCGTGGCTTCCTGCTCACGCTGCGGGCGCGCCATCCCGGGAATGTCATCTTTTAGTTGGTACTTGTTTTACCGCGCCGCTGCCATGTGTCGAAAGGATGTCCTAGTAGGAGGGATGTAAGTAGGAGTACTCAGCCTTCAGGATCAGTGGCTAGTTCGTCACCTTCCTTAGATATGCGCCCAACCAGGCAGGATTGATTAGAACGACAGAGGGGAGTGAAGCAGTAGAGACATGTATATCCTTAACCCTCTAGAGATTTGTATGTGTGATAGGATGAGCATCCCTTAAGTGTTATGTCCAGATAGCATTGTGTTAGTTGTGATTAGAAATCATGGTTAGTTTAAATGTAAGATTGGGGATAAGGTAAGTGTAAGCCTTAGAGTTTTATACGTAGAGACCTTAGAGGCAAGGCCATCTTGGGTAGAAGAGTTATTTTATGTTTGACCCTTATCGGAGTGCATTGTTTTGCGTGAGCTATGTTTTTGGGATAAGTCCCTGAGTAGTGTGAATAAAAGAGGGTAGTTGAGCTAAGAAGACCGCTAGGTTTTCGTAACGTGATTAGAGAGATTGTTCCGGATCGGGGAACTAGTGTTTTGCGCGAAAGTGGGTCGGGTTGAGGCCATGTTGCGGATCAACCCGCGACATGTATGGTGGTGGGGTCAGTTTGTGGTGGTCCCTCTTTGTGTTAGGGTCACGGGGGTGTTAGGCCCAAGTTTAGTTAACCATCGTGCGAGTTCGTGGATGCGTGCGACCAGTCGCCACGAGGATGAAATTCACCCATCTGTCCTTCATTCGTGAATTCGTGAGCAGAGGTTATGCGAGATGTTATATCAAGAAGGTTGTAAGGTTGTACGAGGTGTCTACTTTCACCTTATGACAGACAGTGAAGCCCAGGAGGTGGCTATTTCGTTTTCTGGAAGTTTTACCAGGCAGGGTTAGGAACTCAGGTGAGTCTCGTACGCATTTACCTCGCCGATGTTTGATTTCAAGGGTAGTGTGAGGATTGTTGCCTCGCTGGCGAGTGGTTTAGCTACCATTTCGGTTCGGATATTGCCTTATGAAGCCTTGTAGGCGGAAGTGTAAATTGCCTGGCCGATTGATTCGATGTAGCAAGGTTCGATAGTTGGTTCATACTTGTTCAAGTAATGTGGATAGTGTGAAGTTTATCCGTAAGAGGTTATCGCACTCGAGTCAGCGGAAGTCGTGCGGATAATCGACGCCGACACTTAAAGTTCAGGTGACGGCCAGATTCTTGAAGGTACCACCGATAGGTGTGACAATTTTGGAAAACAAAGGAACTTAGCCCGAGGTACTTGAGCGTTCAGATCCGCTGAGGATAGGCCAGTTGCCTATAAGTTAGCTTTGACGTCCGACGCGAGAAGATGTCCGGTCTTTCATGTTGTTATGTTCGAGAAGTATCGAGATCCACCCAGAGTGTTCCCGCTAATGATGATCAAGTGGAGGTTGTAACCCGAGATTTTTGGAAATCAAGCGAGCGAAAATGTGGTAAGTTATGAGAAAGAGTTCGAGTGCAGAAGAGTAATGACGAGTAAGTGAAGCGAGCATGTGTTAAGAATATAGATGTGATCATTTCTTTTGTAGAAGGTCTGCGGCGAGTATCTTTTAGACCTTGGGTGGGAGTTTTTGTTATGCTAGAGATGGTTCCTCGTGGACTGGGATGTAAGTGTTTTCGCGTGTTGTATTGTAGCCAGGTGTGGCATGATTGTTTTCGTAAGTGCAACAGTGAAGACTATACTGGAGCATGTATTTTTTGAGACTTGGAAGGAACATTCGGGACGAATGTTTCTAAGGAGGGGAGAATGTTATACCCCGTATTTCCAGAGTATGCGTATGGCGACGCACGTATAAAGTTTATCCTTAAAGTTAGGCAAGGTTCGAATTTTTTTCACAACCCCGACAGAGTCGTTTTCAAACGTTTTACAAAACTTGCGAAGGGAAAATTCCGGCTATGTCATTTATTATTTTTGCGGATTTTTTCGAGAGACGAAATGTTTTAGACCAACGAGAGGGCGACACTTGTCACCCTCTAGTGGGCGGTCAAGTTGGCCGATTGGGTCACGATTTTTGGCCTTGTTTTGTGCCTTATTTTGTGCCATGTTTGGTGCCTTGTTTTGTGCCTTGTTTTGTGGAGTAGGGTTAGGGTGCACTTGGCTTGATCTTGGCCCTCCACTTGCCCCCCACATGGCTTGATCTTGTCCATTGGTTTCCCTATAAATACCCCTCCCCTTTGAAGACTTCTTCATCCATTCCACCAATCTCCAAGTCTTGAAAACCCCTTCCCCATTTCGTGAGGCCCCCTTGGCCGGGAGATCACCCCCTCCTTGTAGTGTGGCCGAGACACACCCTCCCTTCCTAGAGGTGCTGTAGAGGGTACCCCATCTTGCCTAGTTGTTCTCGCAATACACCCCCTCTTGGTAGAAATACTCCAAGTATTGTTACTATACCCAAAATACCTTAGCCTTATACCTTGTAGTATTCCAAAAGTTACCTCTATACGTAGAGCCCGGAAATACTACCTTATGTCCTTTTTGTCTCAAACCGAAACCCTAAGGAAAATCTTCACAGTTGGTTGAAGTATTAAGTAGAAGTTACGTAGAACTTCTAAGGGTTGTTTGGAGCGTGGAGCGCCAGCAGTAGAGCTAAACGTTGCTCGTGATCGACATTTAAACTTGGATAATTATGGGCTTATCGAGGTAAATATCTTGTCTCCTTTGTGTTGAGTTTACATACTATTGAAGTATAAGAATTAAGTATAAGTTATATACAAGGAAAGTATATAAGAAGAGAATTGAACTGATTTACATAGAATTTGTATTTATGACTTGTGAAGTTTGACTGGTAGGAAACGCCCAATTTTCCGTAGAAACTTGTATCTAGATTTATTCTACCGAGTAGTCTAGATGTTGATAGACTTGTATAACCTTTATAGGTTGAAAGTTCGCAAGTAGCATGTTCTACATGAAGGTGGACAAAATGGCTAGCGTTATAAGCGTGGAGCGTTTGCTATTAGTCGATAATCGTCGCGAGGTATGTGATTCTTCCTATACTCTTGAGCATGATATTTTAAAATATATATAGTACGAGACGACGTGTGTTAATCGAATAATAATTACGGCAATGTCTTTTGACTTAAGCCTGAATAATAATTACGCAATGTCTTTGACTTAAGCAATAATCTTGAAGTATTTCAAAGAATCTTGAATCATTTTAACAAAAGAGTAATACTTGGTTTTTGAGAACTTAAGAGTTATACTAGCTTTATGGGAAGTTAGGTATAACGGCTTAAGAGAGATAAAAAGAATGATTTATTGATTTAAGAAGTTAAGAGACTTGATCTTAAAAGATAAGAGACTTAACTTAATTGAATTAATCTGAATTTTTGTTAAAAAGTATGAAACTTCATTCGTGAGTAATGAGTACTTGGTTTTTAAAAGGAATAATATTTTACTGATTTCGGAAATCAGAATAAGTATCGAATGCACTACAGCGCTAATAAAGGGAAATGTATTGACTATTTAAGAATTATTAAAACCAGTAGAAACCTCCATCTGCATAGAAGCTAAGATGAGACAAAATGATATTACATTTCCTAGATCATGGCTGCTGTTATAAGATTGTTATAAACAAGAATAACCTACTCACATATAAGGTATATGTTTCTCAAATGGTTTTAAAGGAGAATTACATCATTAAGTGATTAAAACTATGAACTACGAAACCTTTCGAAAATGAGAAACTTGAGCATTTGAAATTAGGCAAACTTGAACGTTTGGAAAATAATGGTTACTTGATTTTACAAAAGGAAGTGTTTGGGTTTACTTAAAAAGATAGTCACTCTATTTTTATACTACGGGTATTGTGTGACTTTTGTGAAAGAAACGGATCTTTTAAAAGAGTTAATGTATGAAGTACTTTGGGGATAAAAACCCGATCTTGTTAATCATATAGTAGAAAGTACCTTGTGTGAATAACTTGATTGTGTTGGTTTGTGATAGTCTTGTAATACTTTCTTGTTGATTTGATAAGTAATCATGCTAGGATGATACGTGTGTTAGTATCTTGTGATGATTGTGTAAAGGGGTTTCCCTCGATTGCGCTTAAGTTGTTTAACGATCAGCCGTTATGTTGGTATTGTACCACTCACCTTGACTTGATCCCGGAGGTTAAGCTGCCCTCCGATGCGGGGTATATCTCAGGCGGTCTGGGACCATGATTCGAGAATACCTCATGCGGGTCCAGGGGACCTATGCGGAGCTACGAGTTCCAAAGTTAGTGCGGCCTTTATGGTCACGCGGTCTATGCGCCACGCGGATCGCGAGTCCAGCGGATGCCGGGAGTAGCTACCCTCGATGCGAGGAATACCTCATGCGGCCTACGAGGTTGGCCTATCGCGAGTCGCGGAAGTTCCAGGGCTAGACGCGCACATTTGATACCGCGGGCGTGTGGCCAGCTTCGATCATGTGGCGGTCTAGACAGATCTCATGATACAGTTTATGACCTTGTTAGTACTGTGGGTTTTAGTAGTCGGCTATGCCTTCGTACTTACCCCGTACAGTTTTATTATGACACGGGTGGGACCTGGTGTTCATGTGTATTCCTTGGTGCTTTGATATCATAATCGCCAAGGCAGCGAAGGTATTCCACGCATGATTGATGTTATGGCGTGAGACCCATAGTGATATTTCGAGTGATGACTTTGAGGCGCGAGTCCCCGACTTGACATGACCGCTATTTATTGTGAACTGTAGTTTGGTTATCATACATGTCTCCCTGCTTTATATAGACTACTATGATTTCTTTTACGTATTTTTCGCCACATACTTGGTACTTGTATCGACTCCTTCGGGCCGCTCATGCCGCAGTAGAGTACACGTTGTTGATCCTCGCTCATGTGGTCACAGTTCGTTTGGGAAGCTCCGCTTCTCGAGGCTTATCTTCGTATAGTCCTGTTGTTGTAGGCACATTCAGGGTATGGCGGCCCCGTCCCGTTGTTGTCATATCATTCGTAGAGGTCGCAGTATCTGCCAGGCGTGGTTGTAATGGACGAATCGTCGGATCTAAGTTTTTATATATATATATGCCGAAGGCAACTTTTCTTCAGATAAACATGTGTTTTGCATTATTTCATGTTGTGTTTTATGTTCTGACATTACTCGATGTATGTCTACTTGGGTGCCCGGTAAGGCACGATCACGCCCGTTCGGTAGTGAGTATAGTTGCCTCCTTTCCTTTACAAACTGACCCACAATATGTAACTACAGACCTCTAAGAGTTTTATCATAACAACTGTGGCGGGAAAGGGTCCCGCCATATCCCTTAATATACATGAATCTACAATCTCAGGGAAAACCGTACCAAGAGATAAGCCTCCGGAGCAAATGGAGCTTTCTCCCAAAAACTCAACCGAGATCCTAAGAGCAAGGATCACCAACAGGTACCTAAAACCCTGCGGCATGAACGCACCCGGGCGGGTCACATAATTTGCAAATATGGAACGAAAGTAAGGCACAACAATTAAAACATATCTGAAAAAAACATGACAGAGGTATGTGTAAAAAGAAGGAAATACCTGAACCTACCATGTCATTACCGTCATAACCAACTTCCCATAAAGCCGTTATAACCCTTTATGGTTTTAGACAAAACTCATCCCTTTTCTAACCAAGAGACTTCTACTTTTTGAAACCAAGTATTAAATACTTTCAAATCAATTCACTTAACTTTCAAAAATACAATTAGTCTCTTACCCTTTAGAAATCAAGTGACTCCTTTTATTATACAACCTTAGGCAATTGATGCCTTAAAAATCAAGTTGCCTTTTTCACTAAAATCAAGTCATTTATCTTTCCATAAAGCAAATATAACCAACTCCCCATAAAGTCGTTATATTCACTTTATGCCTTAGCTAAATACAATTTCCTATCCAAGGGACTTATACGTTTAAAACGAAACAAGTATCAAATACTTTAAAACTCTTCAAGTCCCTTAACTTTAATAAAACGTTAGACATCCTTAATACTCTCAAAGAAGTGAGTTAATCTCCTAACTCACCCGACTTGGCTATTCATAAAACTAGTAAAGGATATCAAGGTCTTGTACGTCTACCGTACTACATACGTGCAACTATTCATGCTCAAAGGATAGGAAAAGTTCTACATAGAGTAAATCACACCACTACCTCTTAACTTCTAAGAGTAGAAGGAAACATGAAATGATACCATAAGTATATTCCATACATAGAATCATGCAAAGGAAAGAAGATGTTCACATACCTCGCGACGATTGTCGACAAGTAGCAAAATGCTCCAAAGTACTTCAACCTTGAGCTATTCCATTCTTCAAGTAGGATACGCTATACTTAGTTCTTCAACCTATCATGGTCACAATACGTCCATTAACCTCTTACTTCAAACGTAGAATATTCTACGTGCTAAGTCGCCAAATTCAACGGAAAATCGGACAGCACCTCCTTTGTTTCTACTACTATGCCACCTTTTTCAAGGCCGAATACAATAACCAAACACGCCACATTTAAGGCCCAAACAATGCAATCAACAATAGGGGATTACACGCCTACTAGACGTGTAAAATTCCGCCCCACAATAGATAACAAACTACAACAACTACTAGCCCATTTCGGCCAACTTGAAGTACTACCACATCAATTCTTATCCAATTTCCATTTCAATCCAAGTTATTAGCCTAACATGATATCAAGTCGCAATTGATTATAACCACTATAATCCTCAAGTAAACAACATGCGACGATTTCTAATAAACGACCAATTAGTAATCCAACTTCAAGTGGCTAATATAACATTTCGGATTTAAGCTACAAGCAATCCATAATACTTATGAACTTCAACATATCAACTTCATGCTAGCAACACGTAAAGCTAACAACAACATAACTATATAATCTTGTAACAAGTATATAAGACAAGATTATACCTGATTGAAACTTAATCCAACTCAATCCGGTCGCTCGTAGTAGTTTAGAGCCTCCCAAGACACTTCAATCCGCTTGAGACCCTTAGAACAACACCAACAAATATCCTTCAAATCTCCAAGCAAAACCTAGAAAGACAACTAGGTTTTCGCTTCTGACTAACCCGTAAACTATCTTTTTCCAAGATTTTTCTAGTGAGATATGTTTACAATACCCTCTAGAACCTTGCTTTAAAGTGTGGAACTAAAAGAACAAGGAACAAAGATTTTTCCTTTCTCTTGTGAGGGAACCCGAGAGCATGCCTATGTTCATCCAATTTTTTTTGTGAAAATTTCTCTAAGTGTTGGCTCTCTCTTGCTACTAGTAGTAATATAAAGTGACATGGAGGGTCAAGATGCAACCATTTGGGTGGCTAGGATAAGGTCTTAGCAAATATCAAGACTTATGTGGGTCCTTTGACTTAGTCAAGATTATCATGCTACAACTTGGAAGACTTAGTCATACAAGACTATGGTCAATGACCATCTTAGCCATGCTATTTTTCGTCCAAGGCACATTAAGGGGGGGTGACACATGTCGCCCTCCCATTCGTCACAATAATACATTTTCCGACAATTTCATAATTCCGATAAATTTTTACAAGTATCCAATCTTAGCACTTGTGAGTTGTTACGTACGTTCTTAAAACATGTCCTGTAAATACGGGGTGTAACATTCTTTCCCCCTTAGAAACATTCGTCCCCGAATGTTCTTTCGGAAACAAACTTATAATTAGCGACATAGTTTCCTTTCAAAATCCCCACATACCAATAATACCACAACTTTATCATGCATACAAGTTTCTAAAGGGCCAAAGACATACCTGAAATCATATAGGCGGTTCAAAGGACCGCTAAAACTGGAACTCCCACGACTTCTCGCCACGCCCGGTGTATGAACCTCCCGCTAGCTATCAAGGCGAAGAACCATCGATCCGAAGAGACTGTTGTCCCACCAGACCCTCTATAAGGACACTCTCTTAACATATGGCCTAGACGACCACAAGAAAAACAAGCACCGCATCGCGACATACCCCGTAACGTAACCTACCACATGGCGAGGCGCGTTGAGTGGCCTCGATCGACCGAACCCCATCCGCTCGAGGCTCAAGCTCTAGAGACCGACCCTCGCATTCCCGGGGTTGTAAAACCTCCGCCGGAAATCGTGGAGGAGCACTTTGCACGGCCGCAATGTAGACTTCACTGAGGCTGCCCGCTCTAAATCGCCTGAGACTGATGTCACGCCTCTGGCCGGGCTCGAGTCAATCGTCCTCTCTCTATCCTCTATCCTCTATCCTCACGTAGATAGCTCGCATCCGGCGATGTCCATATCGGCCAAGAGCCACACCCAAGCACGCGGTAATCATATGACGGCCAAGCCATCACATAACGATGAACCTATCCGCCATGTCGCCTACAATAGTATGCGCGTGCGCCAAGGAGTCAAACTCTGCTATACTCCCGATAGCCTCCCGCTCGCCTCAAGGTCAATATGTCTACCCGCTCTCTCATCTCGGATGGCAAAAGTGATCCATGAAGGCCTCAGAACTCCTCCCAAACACCGGAAGAGCATCATCACCCCTTGAAAGCAACCACGACTCAAACCACAACGCAATATCGCGCAACCGTGAGAGGCTGGCGTATGCACTCGTCTCAAGCCCTAAGAACTCCATGGTCCATCGTAGCTGCGAATGAACTCCCGCGATCCTCATCGCACTAACCATAAAACTCGTGGATGACATCCCGTAAAATCCCTAATCCGCAAACCGTCGGCCTAGGGTGGCTCGTTCGCTTACACGCTCGGCTACTATATCGGTCAATAACCGACCGCCCCGTAGTCTCTATACTCGCACTGGCCGGGAACTGAGGCTCGCACGAACCTGGAGCTACCGCCGCTCGGCTCCTAACATCGCCGGCGTGGTGAACTCGCCGACCCGCCTACTACCTCGTGCATAGTCTGCGCCGAGCCTGTAACTCATGGTACCGCTATAGCGACTCGCCGCTTTGCCTTCGGGCTCTGGTCACCTTCCGTGGAGGCATATCTATTCATAAGACTAGGTCAGAGAGGATTCAACCTAATAAGACAGCTCTACTGCACGATCTCAGAGAGAGAAGAATGGAAACCAATCCTAAATGTCCTGCAGCCTCCTGATTATAGATGTGGTGCACAACACACCGATAATCAAGACTCTACTAGACACGGCTCAGACACTTTCCGAGGACTAATCGCTCGATACCACTTTTGTCACGACCCCTAAGCTCGCGATGCCCTTCCTGGGCACCCTTACAGGTATACATCAGAGATAATCAGCGGAACATACATGAAACTTATAAATTTATACAACAGAAGTAAAACAACATGTTAGCCGATAGGGTTACCTTCCTGGACAAATAATATATAACCGAAGCAGTTGCCTCCTTTCCTTTACAAACTGACCCACAATATGTAACTACAGACATCTAAGAGTTTTATCATAACAATCGTATGACAGGCCCCGCCATACCTCGAATATACGAATCTACAATCTCTCGGGAAACTGTACCAAGAGATAAGCCTCCGAGCAAATGAAGCTTTCTCCCAAAACTCAACCGAGATCCTAAGAGCAAGGATCACCAACCAGGTACCTAAAACTGCGATGAACGCACCCGGAAGGGCTCACACGACTGCCCGGGCCCGTGGATCGTGCCTTACCCGCACCCTAGTGATACAACATCGAGTAATCGGAACATAAAGACAATACATGAAACCAATGCACAAGACAGTGAAATAAGACAGTAAACCAAAAGCGGTTACAAAAGTACATATAAATAACAATTTGAGCAGATTAATCCTTTTTACAAACCTCTTACAATTTCGCCACAACGATTACATGCACTTACGAATGATATGACAACAACGACGGACAGCCCCGTCATACCCTGAATGTAAGCACCTACACAACAGGACTATACCAAGATAAGCCTCGAGGAACTGAGCTTCCCAAACGCTGAATCGACCTAAGAGCGAGGATCAACGATCGTGTACCTTTACTGCGGCATGAACGCGGCCCCGGCGAGGTCAATAACAAGTACCGAGTATGTGAAACTGAAAAATACTGTAAATGAAATCATAGTAGTCTATATAAAGCAGGAGACATGTATGATAACCAAACTACAGTTCACAATAAATAAGCAGTCATATCAAGTCAGGGACTCACGCCCTCAAAGTCATCACTCCAATATAGCAATGGGTCTCACGCCCACAACATCAATCATGCCCGTGGAATACCTTCCTCACTGCCGGCAGTCTATGATATATAAAGCACCAAGGAATACATGAACAAAGGTCCCACTGTGTCCAAATAAATAAGATGCAGGTAAATGCGAAGGCATAGCCGACTAACACCTACAAGATTAACAAGGTCATAAATCGTATCATGATATCTGCTTGCATCATCACATGATCAAAGCGTCGCCGCCCGCAATATCAAATGTGCGGCGTTAGACTGAACTCCCCGACTCGCATAGGCCAATCTCAGGCCCGCATGAGGTATAACCCCGCATCGGTAGCTACTCCCGCGTAAATCGCCCCGACTCGCACCGCGGCCACATGCATCGCATGACCATAAAGGCCGCACACTAACTCGAACTCTCGTAGCTCGCATAGCCCGGACCCGCATGAGGTATTCTCGAATCATGGTCCTGCATCACCTGAAGTCTACCCCACGACGGAGGGCTTAACCCAAACACGGTGAGTGGTATAATACCAACATAACGGTTTAACGCTTAAACAACATAAGCACAATCAAGGAAAACCCTTTACACAAACATCACGAGAATACTAACACACGTAGCATCCTAATATGATTACTTATCAAATCAACACGAAGGTATTACAAGGCTATCACAAACCAATACAATCAAGTTATTCACACATAAGGTACTTTCTACTATGTGTCAACATGTTCGGTTTCTATCCCCAAAGTACTTCATACATTAACTTTTAAAAGATACGTTACTTTACAAAAGTCACACAATACCCGTAGTATATGAAAATAGAGTGACTATCTTTTGAAGTGAATCAAAACACTTATCTTTGTAAAATCAAGTAACAACATTATTATCCAAACGTCCAAGTTTGCCTAATTTCAAATGTTCACGTTTCTTATTTTAGAAAGGTTTTGTAGTTCATAGTCTTATTCATTTAAGAATATAATTCTCTTTTCTTTTAAACTATCTGAGAAACATAAGCCTTATATGTGAGTAGGATATTCTTGTTTATAACAATCTTATTACAAAATGCATGATCTAGGAAATATCATTTTGTCTCATCTTAGTTTCTATGCGGATGGAAGTTTCTACTGGTTTTAATAATACTTAATCTAAAACATTTCCTTTTATTAACGCTGCGGTGGTTTGTCGATACATTCGATTCCGAATCAAGAAACATTCTTAAGCCGTTATTACCTAACTTCCCATAAAGCTAGTATAACTCTTAAGTTTTCAAAAACCAAGTATTACTTCTTCTTTCGAAATGATTCAAAAATCTTTTGAAATACTTCAAGTCCTTTATTAACACATAACAAGCCAGTTATAGTTCAAATCAGCTTACCTTTTAAAACCACAAGTATTTTCTTACCAACATAAAGTCATATAACCAACTTCCCATAAAGCCGTTATAACACTTTATGTTTTAAACCAATCAAATACATTTAGCACATGTGACGCTCACCGCACTACATAGTTCACACATATCATGCTAGAAGAGATAGGAAGAGGTTCACATACCTCGCGACGATTATCGACTAATAGCAAAACGCCCAAGTACTTCCAACCGCTACTCCTTTAAGCCAAGTTTATCGCGCCACACGTAGTACTTAAACCTTTAAGGCCACAAGGCACTTGTTAACATCTAGATGTTATCGTTGAACATTCTACGTAAAATTCGAAGACTCCCCGCACAACAGAAATCTCCCTCATCTATCGAGGCCGCTACCAAGCCAACCGGGGTTATACGCTTAATTCGACGCACAATTCTACCTCACGCGTAAAAGCTACACAAGTTCATCTGAATACAAATTCTATGTAAAAACAGTTCAGTACTCTTCTTTCGAAAAGGTTTCTTATTATTCAGGCTTAAGTCAAAAGACATTGCCGATAACAACGTTCAGTACTATATATAGTATACTTCAACTATATAATTTAACAACATGTAATTTCCAATTACAATAGGGGGACAAGATATTTACCTCGATAAGCCCATAATTATCCGAGTTTAAATGTCGATCCTGAGCAAGGTTTAGCTCCTACTCAAGTGCTCCGACCGCTCCAAACAACCCTTGAAGTTCTAACCCACTTCTACTTATTACTCCAACTAACCATGGAGATTTCCTTAGGGTTTCGGTTTGTGACTAAGGGAAGTATAATAGTATTTCGGGCTTTTCAGATAAGTATCACCTTAGAATACTACAAGGTATAGGGCTAAGGTAATTTGGGCATTATAACAAAACTTTGGAGAGCATTACCACCAAGCGGGGGGGGGGTATTATACGAAAACAACTAGGCTAGGGGTACCCATGGCTAGCACCCCAAGGAGAGGGGTATACCTCTACTACCCCACTGGGGGAACTCTCGCCAAGGGGAAGAGGGCTCTCGCCAAGACACTACACTAAGGGAGGAAGAAGCTTTCAAGACTTAGAGATTTTTGGATGAAGAAGTTCATCAAAGGAGGGGTATTTATAGGTCTAGCAAAGGCCAACCAATGGCCAAGATCAAGCCAAGTGTGGTGCAAGTGTAGGCCAAGATCATGCCAAGTGCACCTTATCCATCTACCACAAAATATCCTACCAACCTTGACCAAACAATGGCCATTCGCCAACCCCTTTACCGCCTAAGGTTCCAATGAGAGGGTGACAAGTGTCGCCTCTTGTTGATCCAAAATGTTTCGCCTCTCTAAAAATCCGCAAAATTAAAAATGACATAGCCGGAAATTCCCTACGAAAGCCGTGGAAAACGCTTCAGTAAAAACGACTCTAACCGTGTTGTGAACAAAGTTAATTCGCCAGCCTAATTCTCAAGTTCAAATTTTCTACGCACGCCCCACGCATACTGGAAATACGGGGTATAACATTCTCCCCTCCTTAGAAACATTCGTCCCGAATGTTCCTTCTAAGACTCAAAACAAACGCGCGCCAGTATAGTCTTCACTACTATACTTACGAGGACAAACCTGTCACACATGGCCACCGAAACAATCTGCACAAAATGCTTACATCCAAGTCCACGGGGAAGCACCTCTAACATCATAAAGCATACCACTTTTGTCACTTTGCCGCGAGGTTCTAGTGTCACTCCGGCGACCCAACAAATGGTACCGGACTACATGCGATCCCTGAGGCTGTCGTACACTCGAACTCTTACCACATTTACGACATCGCCACTTCCAAAACTCGGTTACTATCTCTAACGTGGTCATCATTAACTGGGAACACTATGGATGGATCTCCGATACTTTCCTGATCATAACAATACGAAAGACCGGACGTACTGCCTCCTAAGTCGGACGACAATGTTATCATATAGGCAATCTGGCCTATTTTTCACATGAACTCAAAGGGCCCAAAGTAACTCGGGCTAAGTTCCTCTGCTTTCCAAAACTCATCACACCCAACCCGGTGGTACTTTCAAGAAGACCGACCGTCAACTCAACTCTGCGTCGTCCGATTATCCGCACGATTTCTGCGAGTGCGGAACCTCTTCTAGACAAGTTTTACTCTATCCACATACCGGAACAAGCTCAACCAACTATCTCAATCCTCGCCAACATCGAACCAATCGATCGGCGACTCACACATCCGCCCTACAAGGCTTCATAAGGTGACATCCGAACACCGAAATGGTAGCTTAAACACTCCTTCAACAGAGACAACAATTCTCGCAACTATCCTCAAATCCAAACACCGCCCGAGGCGAATGTGATTCTCGAGACTTACTTGAGTTCCTAACCTTGCACGGTAAAACCTCCGAAAAAGAAACACGCAACTGGCTCCACTGCGACATAAGGTGAAGGTAGGCACCTCGTGCAGCCTTACAACCTTTCTGATATATCATCTCGCATAACCCTCTGCCGAGTAAACGGTCTTTGCTAGTAGACAACACGGATGACCTCCTCAGCCCAACTACTGGTCGAATGCATCCATGAAATCGTACGTTGGTTAACTAAACTCGGGCCTAACACCCTCGTGACCCTACCACAAGGCGGGACCACCACAAACTGACCCCACCACCAAACATGTCGCGGGTTGACCCGCAACGTGGCCTCAACCCGACCCGGCAACGCGCGAAACGCTAGCTCCCTGAAGGAAAACTCTCACTAATCACGTTACGAAAACCTAGCGGTCTTCTTAGCTCAACTACCCTCTTTCATTCCACACTACTCAGGGACTAATCCCACAAACATAACTCACGTGCACTATGCACTCCTATAAGGGTCAAACATAAACAATACATCTTTTACTCGAGATGGCCTTACCTCTAAGGTCTCTACGTATAAAACTCTAAGGCTCACACCTTCTATCCCCAAAATCTTACTCGGTTAACCCACCATGATTTCTAATCACAACTAACACATCGCTATCGTAACATAGCACTTGAGGTATACTCACCTTATCACACATACAGATCTCTGAGGGTTAAGGATATATCTATATCTCTCGCTCACTCCCTTAGTCGTTCTAATCAAACTCGCCCGTAGGCATAGCTGGAAGATGACGAACTACCCACCGATCCAAGGCTAAGTCCTCCCGCAAGGACACTCTTTCGACATCGCACTGACGGTTATAGGTACAACAAGTACCAACTAAAAGACGACATTCCCGAGATGACGCCGCTACACGCGAATACCGAGAAAAATCAATCGGATGGCCGAACCTTCGCAGTGATCGGAACCTAAGCTCGAGCTCACCAACTCCTGCATACCAACGCCCCGAACCCCGCGAGGACCTTTCGCACCGTGGATGCGCATAATCTAATCTCCGCGAGGTGACTCGCCGAAGTTACCTGAGGACCTTCGCCGCTCTTCTTCTCGCCCTTCATTAACCCGTCGATCTCTACGTTTCTCGGCCACGCATAAGCCCGCATACGTGCCATGCTCAAGCCTAATCAAGAACTTACTTTTGCACAACCTTCGCTGATATTCATCAAGACTCGCGACACGTCCAGATACTCTCGTAGTCAAATACGTGGTCGCCTCCTTGAAATCTATATTCTCTGCTCGATGGCCGCGAAGGTTCAAATATCATGGCGCAGAGGAATCGCCGCCGCCTAATCTCTCGGGGCTAGTGACGTCGTAAAAACTCCCGAACAAGCACCACCCAGTGATGATTGGGCCTGCACCCACGTAACCCTCTCAGATTTACTCGCAGCCTCCTCGCTGCCTTGCCCTCCTGGCGGGTTGCCTACGCGAGGCATAACGGTAAGGGAAAGAAATCGTTAGGGTCCAACTTACAACACAGCCTAAGGCACGATCTCAGAGTGAGAAGAAATAGAAACCAATCCTAAATATCCTATAGCCTCACGATTATTGGTGTGTGCACAACACACCGATAATCAAGACTTCATCGATACTTGCGTAGACACTTTCCGAGATTAATCGCTCGATACCACTTTTGTCACGACTGCCCGGGCCCGGATCGTGCCTTACCGGGCACCCTAGTGATACAACATCGAGTAATCGGAACATAAAGACAATACCTGAAACCAAGGCAATACGACAGTGAAATAAGACAGAAAACCAAAAACTTATCACAAGACATATAAATAACAATTTGAGCAGATTAATCCTTTTACAAACCTCTTACAATTTCTCACAACAGCGATTACATGCACTTACGAATGATATGACAACAACGACGGGACAGGGCCCCGTCATACCCCTGAATGTAAGCACCTACAACAACAGGGGACTATACCAAGATAAGCCTCCGGAGGAACGGAGCTTCCCAAACGCTGAACTGTGACCCTAAGAGCGAGGATCAACGACTGGTGTACCTTTACCTGCGGCATGAACGCAGCCCCCCGAAGGAGGTCAGTACAACAGGTACCGAGTATGTGAAACTGAAAAATACTGTAAATGAAATCATAGTAGTCTATATAAAGCAGGAGACATGTATGATAACCAAACTACAGTTCACAATAAATAAGCAGTCATATCAAGTCAGGGACTCACGCCCTCAAAGTCATCACTCCAATATAGCAATGGGTCTCACGCCCACAACATCAATCATGCCCGTGGAATACCTTCCTCACCGCGATCATGATATATAAAGCACCAAGGAATACACATGAACAGCAGTCCCACTGTGTCCAAATAAAACGATGTGTTAAGTGCGAAGGCATAGCCGACTACTAACACCTACAAGACTAACAAGGTCATAAATCGTATCATGATATCTGCTGCATCGTCACATGATCAAAGCTGGTCGCCGCTCGCAATATCAAATGCGCGTCTAGCCTCGAACTCCCCCGCTCGCGATAGGCCAATCTCATAGGCCCGCATGAGGTATAACCCCGCATCGAGGGTAGCTACTCCCGGATCGCCCCGACTCGCATCGCATGGCCACATGCACCGCATGACCATAAAGGCCGCACACTAACCTCGAACTCTCGTAGTTCGCATAGGCCCCCAGGACCCGCATGAGGTATTCTCGAATCATGGTCCCAGACCGCCTGAGTCTACCCCGCATCGGAGGGCAGCTTAACCCCCGAAAACACGGTGAGTGGTATAATACCAACATAACAGTTTAACGTTTAAACAACATAAGCACAATCAAGGGAAAACCCCTTTACACAAACATCACAGAATACTAACACACGTAGCATCCTAATATGATTACTTATCAAATCAACACGAAGGTATTACAAGGCTATCACAAACCAATACAATCAAGTTATTCACACATAAGGTACTTTCTACTATGTGTCAACATGTTCGGGTTTCTATCCCCAAAGTACTTCATACATTAACTTTTTAAAAGATACGTTACTTTCACAAAAGTCACACAATACCCGTAGTATATGAAAATAGAGTGACTATCTTTTGAAGTGAATCAAAACACTTATCTTTGTAAAATCAAGTAACAACATTATTATCCAAACGTCCAAGTTTGCCTAATTTCAAATGTTCACGTTTCTTATTTTAGAAAGGTTTTGTAGTTCATAGTCTTATTCATTTAAGAATATAATTCTCTTTTCTTTTAAACTATCTGAGAAACATAAGCCTTATATGTGAGTAGGATATTCTTGTTTATAACAATCTTATTACAGCAGCCATGATCTAGGAAATATCATTTTGTCTCATCTTAGCTTCTATGCAGATGGAAGTTTCTACTGGTTTTAATAATACTTAATCGGTTAAAACATTTCCTTTTATTAACGCTGCAGTGGTTTGTCGATACACATTCTGATTTCCGAATCAGTAAAACATTCTTAAGCCGTTATTACCTAACTTCCCATAAAGCTAGTATAACTCTTAAGTTTTCAAAACCAAGTATTACTTCTTCTTTGAAATGATTCAAAAATCTTTGAAATACTTCAAGTCCTTTATTAACACATAACAAGCCGCTTATAGTTCAAATCGATTACCTTTTAAAAACCACAAGTATTTTCTTACCAACATAAAGCTGTTATAACCAACTTCCCATAAAGCCGTTATAACACTTTATGTTTTAAACCAATCAAATACATTTAGCACATGTACGTCTACCGTACTACATAGTTCACACATATCATGCTAGAAGAGATAGGAAGAGGTTCACATACCTCGCGGCGATTATCGACTAATAGCAAAACGCTCCAAGTACTTCCAACCGCTTCGCTACTCCTTAAGCCAAGTAGATCGCGCCACACGTAGTACTTCAACTTATAAGGCCACGCGCGCTTGTTAACATCTAGATCTTATCGTAGAACATTCTACGAAAATTCTAAGCACCTCCCCGCAACAAACAGAAATCTCCTCCTCTATCGAGGCCGGCTACCAAGCCAACCGGGGGTTATACGCTTAATTGGACGCACAATTCTACCTCACGTAAAAGCTACACAAGTCTCATGTCTGATACACCCTATGTAAAACAGTTCAAGATTTTCTTTCAAAAGGTTTCTTATTATTCAGCTTAAGTCAAAAGACATTGCCGATAACAACGCTCAGACTATATATAGTATACTTCAACTATATAATTTAACAACATGTAATTTCCAATTACAATAGGGGACAAGATATTTACCTCGATAAGCCCATAATTATCCGAGTTTAAATGTCGATCTGAGCAAGGTTTAGCTCCTACTCCAAGCTCAGACCAGCTCCAAACAACCCTTAGAAGTTCTAACCCACTTCTACTTATTACTCCAACTAACCATGGAGATTTCCTTAGGGTTTCGGTTTTGTGACTAAGGAAGTATAATAGTATTTCGGGCTTTTCAGATAAGTATAACCTTAGAATACTACAAGGTATATGGCTAAGGTAATTTGGGCATTATAACAATACTTTGAGAGCATTTCTACCAAGAGGGGTATTATACGAAAACAACTAGGCTGGGGTACCCGGCTAGCACCCCAAGGAGAGGGGGTGTATACTCGGCCTACCACTGTGGGGAACTCGCCAAGGGGAAGAGGGCTCTCGGCCAAGACACTACACTAAGGGGGGAGGAAGAAGCTTTCAAGACTTAGAGATTTTTGGATGAAGAAGTTCATCAAAGGGGAGGGGTATTTATAGGTCTAGCAAAGGCCAACCAATGGCCAAGATCAAGCCAAGTGTGGTGCAAGTGTAGGGCCAAGATCATGCCAAGTGCACCTTATCCATCTACCACAAAAATATCCTACCAACCCCTTGACCAAACAATGGCCATTCGGCCAACCCCCTTTACCGCCCAAGGTGTTCCAATGAGAGGGTGACAAGTGTCGCCCTCTTGTTGGTCCAAAATGTTTCGTCTCTCGTAAAAATCCCAAAAAATTAAAAATGACATAGCCGGAAATTCCCCTACTAAAGCTGTTAAAACGTTTCGTCTAAAAACGACTCTAACCGGGTGTTGTGAACAAAGTTAATTCGGCCAAGCCTAATTCTCAAGTTCAAATTTTCTACGTACGCCTTACGTACATACTGGAAATACGGTATAACGGTCGATAACAATTTAATATGGAGCTAAGTAAGGCACAACAATTAAAACATATCGAAAAAAACATGACAGAGGTATGTGTAAAAAGAAGGAAATACCTGAACCTACCATGTCATTACCATCTCGTGAACTTAATTGTACCTTATTATCTTTTCCCATTTTTCAATAAACGTTATAATCACTTCTTACGTACTTACTTCGGAAAATCATCAAGTTCACTGCCATATAACTTACTTACCTTTCATAACCTAACCCGGCCCTTTCCGAGGACGCTATACTACCCGCCCAAAGCGACGCGATAAGGTCACATAGTGCCCGTACGGTATACTTCCGACCCATTTCGGGGCGATGATGTCATATAGTGCGCGTAAGGTATCTTGCCTACCGTTTCGGGGCGATAATGTCATATAGTCCGCGTGAGGTATCTTGCCCGACCCGTTTGCGGGACAATAATGTCATATAGTCCGCGTAGGTATCTTGCCCGACCCATTTCGGGGCGATAATGTCATATAGTCTGCGTGTAAGGTATCTTGCCCGACCCATTTCTCGGGGCGATAATGTCATATAGTGCGCGTAAAGGTATCTTTGCCGACCCATTCCTGGGACGATAATGTCATATTAAAATCCGGGAATTTAACCCAACGTACTACGCACCTCTACTCTTTAGAAAGACTCTTTTTCAAATAAAACTTCCAAGACACTGACAACCGCAGTATCAAGTCATCTCTACTTTTTTTTAAGACAAGTCACATTACCCTTTTTAGAAATTCAATAACCGGCTTCTAAATTACGTGACTTCTTACTTAAAAGCTTTAAGCATGTGATACATTTAAATCACATTGCCCTTCCTTAATACAAGTTATTCCTTTTATTACATTATTAGAGAAAACCATTCTCTTAACCTTCCATAAAGTCGTCATAACCAACTTCCCATAAAGCCGTTATAACCCTTTATGGTTTTAGACAAAACTCATTCCTTTTCTAACCAAGAGACTTCTACTTTTTGAAACCAAGTATTAAATACTTTCAAATCAATTCACTTAACTTTCAAAAATACAATTAGTCTCTTACCCTTTAGAAATCAAGTGACTCATTTTATTATACAACCTTAGGCAATTGATGCCTTAAAAATCAAGTTGCCTTTTTCACTAAAATCAAGTCATTTATCTTTCCATAAAGCAAATATAACCAACTCCCCATAAAGTCGTTATATTCACTTTATGCCTTAGCTAAATACAATTTCCTATCCAAGGGACTTATACGTTTAAAACGAAACAAGTATCAAATACTTTAAAACTCTTCAAGTCCCTTAACTTTAATAAAACGTTAGACATCCTTAATACTCTCAAAGAAGTGAGTTAATCTCCTAACTCACCCGACTTGGCTACTCATAAAACTAGTAAAGGATATCAAGGTCTTGTACGTCTACCGTACTACATACGTGCAACTATTCATGCTCAAAGGATAGGAAAAGTTCTACATAGAGTAAATCACACCACTACCTCTTAACTTCTAAGAGTAGAAGGAAACATGAAATGATACCATAAGTATATTCCATACATAGAATCATGCAAAGGAAAGAAGATGTTCACATACCTCGCGACGATTGTCGACAAGTAGCAAAATGCTCCAAAGTACTTCAACCTTGAGCTATTCCATTCTTCAAGTAGGATACGCTATACTTAGTTCTTCAACCTATCATGGTCACAATCGTCCATTAACCTCTTACTTCAAACGTAGAATATTCTCGTGCTAAGTCGCCAAATTCAACGGAAAATCGGACAAAGACCTCCTTTGTTTCTACTACTATGCCACCTTTTCAAGGCCGAATACAATAACCAAACACGCCACATTTAAGGCCCAAACAATGCAATCAACAATAGGGGATTACACGCCTACTAGACGTGTAAAATTCCGCCCCACAATAGATAACAAACTACAACAACTACTAGCCCATTTCGGCCAACTTGAAGTACTACCACATCAATTCTTATCCAATTTCCATTTCAATCCAAGTTATTAGCCTAACATGATATCAAGTCGCAATTGATTATAACCACTATAATCCTCAAGTAAACAACATGCGACGATTTCTAATAAACGACCAATTAGTAATCCAACTTCAAGTGGCTAATATAACATTTCAGATTTAAGCTACAAGCAATCCATAATACTTATGAACTTCAACATATCAACTTCATGCTAGCAACACGTAAAGCTAACAACAACAACATAACTATATAATCTTGTAACACCTATAAAAGACAAGATTATACCTCAATGAAACTTAATCCAACTCCAATCCGAAGTCGCTCCTTAGTAGTTTAGAGCCTCCCCAAGACACTTCAATCCGCTTGTTGAGACCCTTAGAACAACACCAACAAATATCCTTCAAATCTCCAAGCAAAACCTAGAAAGACAACTAGGTTTTCGTTTTGCGACTAACCCGTAAACTATCTTTTTCCAAGATTTTTCTATTGAGATATGTTTACAATACCCTCTAGAACCTTGCTTTAAAGTGTGGAACTAAAAGAACAAGGAACAAAGATTTTTCCTTTCTCTTGTGAGGGAACCCGAGAGCATGCCTATGTTCATCCAATTTTTTTTGTGAAAATTTCTCTAAGTGTTGGCTCTCTCTTGCTACTAGTAGTAATATAAAGTGACATGGAGGGTCAAGATGCAACCATTTGGGTGGCTAGGATAAGGTCTTAGCAAATATCAAGACTTATGTGGGTCCTTTGACTTAGTCAAGATTATCAAGCTACAACTTGGAAGACTTAGTCATACAAGACTATGGTCAATGACCATCTTAGCCATGCTATTTTTCTTCCAAGGCACATTAAGGGGGGGTGACACATGTCGCCCTCTCATTCGTCACAATAATACATTTTCCGACAATTTCATAATTCCGATAAATTTTTACAAGTCTCCAATCTTAGCACTTGTGAGTTCTTACGTACGTTCTTAAAACATGTCCTGTAAATACGGGGTGTAACATTCTTCCCCCCTTAGAAACATTCGTCCCCGAATGTTCTTTCGGAAACAAACTTATAATTAGCGACATAGTTTCCTTTCACAATCCCCACATACCAATAATACCACAACTTTATCATGCATACAAGTTTCTAAAGGGCCAAAAACATACCTGAAATCATATAGGCGGTTCAAAGGACCGCTAAAATTGGGAACTCCCACCACGACCTCTGCCCGCGACTGCCGGTGTATGAACCTCCCGCCTAGCTATTGAAGGCGAAGAACCCCGATCGATCCAAAGCGGTGTTGTCCCACCATCGTTATACCCGTATTTCCGTAGTATGCGTGGGGCGTGCGTAGAAAATTTGAACTTGAGAATTAGGCTTGGCCGAATTAACTTTGTTCACAACACCGGTTAGAGTCGTTTTTCGACGAAACGTTTTCACGACTTTCGTATGGGAATTTCCGCTATGTCATTTTTAATTTTTGCGGATTTTTCCGAGAGGCGAAACATTTTGGACCAACAAGAGGCGACACTTGTCACCTCTCATTGGAACACCTTGGAAATTGTGGTGGCGAAAGTGTGGCCTTTGTGGTCGGGTTGGTAGGATATTTTTGTGTTAGTTGGCTAGTGTGCACTTGGCAAGATCTTGGCCATTGGTTGGCCTTCGCTTGTCCTATAAATACCTCTCCCTTTGAAGACTTCTTCATCCTTAAATTTGCCTAAGTCTTGAAAGCTCTCTTCTCCCCTTGTGAGGCCTTGGCCGAGAGCCCCTCTTTCCCCCCCTTGGCCGAGAGTTCCCACCCTAGTGGGGTAGGCCGAGGGTAGACACCCTCATTGGGGTGCTAGCCGTGGGTACCCCCTAGCCTAGTAGTTTTCGTATAAATACCCCCCTCTTGTTAGAAATACTCTCAAAAGTATTGTTATAATGCCCAAATTACCTTAGCCGTATACCTTGTAGTATTCTAAGGTTATACTTATACGAAAAGCCCAGTTATACTATTATACTTCCCGTCAGTCACAAAACCAAAACCCTAGGAAAATCTCCATAGTCCGTTGGAGTATTGTGTAGAAGTTGGTTAGAACTTCTAAGGGTGGTTTAGAGCGGGTGGAGCGCACGGAGTTGGAGCTAAACGATTACCCAGGATCGACTTTTATACTTGGATAATTATGGGCTTATCAAGGTATTATCTTGTCCCTCTATTGTAATTGGAAATTACATGTTTGTTAGGCTATATAGTTGAAGTATACTATATATAGAACTGAACGTTGTTATCGGCAATGTCTTTGGACTTAAGCCTGAATAATAAGAAACCTTTTCAAAGAAGAAATCTTGACTGTTTTTACATAGGGTGTATTACAGAGACTTGTGTAGATTTTACGTGAGTAAATTGTACCGTTGTTAGATGTATAACCCCGGTTGGCTTGGTAGCCTCGATAAAGGAGAGATTTACGCTTATTGGGGAGGTCTTCTTAGAATTTTGGTAGAATGTTCTACGATGAGGTCTAAATGTTAATAAAGCGCCTTGTGGCCTTATAGGTTGAAGTACTACGTGTGGCGCGATCTACTTGGCAAGAGTAGCCGGCGGTTGGAAGTACTTGAGCGTTTTGCTATTAGTCGATACTCGTCGCGAGGTATGTGAACCTCTTCCTATCTCTTCTAGCATGATATGTGTGAACTATGTAGTGCGGTGAGCGTCATGTGCTAAATGTATTTGATTGGTTTAAAACATAAAGTGTTATAACGGCTTTATGGGAAGTTGGTTATAACGACCTTATGTTGGTAAGAAAATACTTGTGGTTTTTAAAAGGTAAGCGATTTGAACTATGACGCTTATTATGTGTTAATAAAGAACTTGAAGTATTTCAAAAGATTTGTGAATCATTTGAAGAAGAAGTAATACTTGGTTTTGAAAACTTAAGAGTTATACTAGCTTTATGGGAAGTTAGGTAATAACGGCTTAAGAATGTTTCTTGATTTGAAATCAGAATGTGTATCGACAAACCACCGCGTTAATAAAAGGAAATGTTTTGTGATTAAGTATTATTAAAACCAGTGAAACTTCCATCTGCATAGAAGCTAAGATGAGACAAAATGATATTTCCTAGATCATGGTTCTTTGTAATAAGATTGTTATAAACAAGAATATCCTACTCACATATAAGACTTATGTTTCTCGGATAGTTTAAAAGAGAATTATATTCTTAAATGAATAAGACTATGAACTACTGAAACCTTTCTAAAGTAAGAAACGTGAACATTTGAAATTAGGCAAACTTGGGCGTTTGAGAAATAATGTTGTTACTTGATTTTACAAAGAGAAGTGTTTTGCTTTACTTCAAAAGATAATCACTCGTTTTCATATACTACGTATTGTATGACTTTTGTAAACGTAACGTATCTTTTAAAAGATAATGTATGAAGTACTTTGGGAATAGATACTCGATCTTGTTAATCATATAATAGAATGTACCTTGTGTGTATAACTGGATTGTGTTGGGTTGTGATAGCCTTGTAATACCTTCGTGTTGATTTGATAAGTAATCATATTAGGATGCTACGTGTGTTAGTATTCTGTGATGTTTGTGTAAAGGGGTTTTCCCTTGATTGTGCTTATGTTGTTTAAACGATAAACTGTTATGTTGGTATTATACCACTCACCGTGTTTCCGGGGGTTAAGCTGCCCTCCGATGCGGGGTAGACTCAGGCGGTCTGGGACCATGATTCGAGAATACCTCATGCGGGTCCTTGGGGGCCTATGCGGAGCTACGAGAGTTCCAGGTTAGTGTGCGGCCTTTATGGTCATGCGGTCTATGTGGCCATGCGGACTGCGAGTCCAGGACGATGCCGGGGAGTAGCTACCCTCGATGCGGGGTTATACCTCATGCGGGCCAATGAGATTGGCCTATCGCGAGTGCGGGAGTTCGGGGCTAGACGCGCACATTTGATATTGCGGGCGAGCGACCAGCTTTGATCATGTGACGGTCTAGACAGATATCATGATACAGTTTATGACCTTGTTAGTACTGCGGGTGTTAGTAGTCGGCTATGCCTTCGTACTTACCCTGTACTGTTTTATTTGGACACAGGTGGGACCTGCTGTTCATGTGTATTTCTTGGTGCTTTTCTATCATTGACTGCCAGCAGTGAGGAAGGTATTCCACGGGCATGATTGGTGTTGTGGGCGTGAGACCCATTGTTATATTGGAGTGATGACTTTGAGGGCGTGAGTCCCTGACTAGACATGACTGCTTATTTATTGTGAACTGTAGTTTGGTTATCATACATGTCTCCTGCTGTATAGACTATTATGATTTCATTTACAGTATTTTCAGTTTCACATACTTGGTACAGTTGTTACGACCTCCTTCGGCTGCGTTCATCCGCAGTCGAGTTGAAACACCGGTTGTTGATCCTCGCTCTTAGGGTCACAGTTCAGCGTTTGGGAAAGCTCCGCTTCTCCGGAGGCTTATCTTGGTATAGTCCCCTGTTGTTGTAGGTGCTTACATTCAGGGGTATGACGGGGCCCTGTCCCGTCGTTGTTGTCATATCATTCGTAGAAGTGCAGTAATGCTGTAGGCGGGGTTTGTGAAAGGATTAAACTGCTCATTTGGAAAGAGTTGTTATTTATATATCTTGTGATGTCGTTTTTGGTTGCTTTGTCTTATTTCACTGTCTTCTTACATTGATTTCATGTATGTGTTTTATGTTCCGCTGATTACTCTGATGTTGTATCACTAGGGTGCCCGGGGTAAGGCACCAGTCACGGGCCCGGGTTCGGGTCGTGACAAGGACCCCCTCTATAAGGACACTCTCTTAACATATGGCCTAGACGACCACAAGAAAAACAAGCACCCGTACCGGCGCGACATACCCCAGAATGTAACCTACCACACTGGGCGCATTGAGGCACAGGTGGCCTCGACTGACTGGAACCCCCATCTGCCTGAGGCTCTGAAGCTCTAGAGACCTGACCGGCCCCTGCATTCCCGGGGTTGTAAAACCCTCCGCCGGAAAACTGTGGAGGAGCACTCGGTGCTGGCTGCAATGTAGACCTAGTCTGCTGCTGAGGCTGTCCGCCTCTAAAACTGCCCTGAGACCCTGATGTCCTGGCCCTCTTGGGCTGGCCTGAGTTGTAACGACCCGTTCCGGGGCCCGTTACTGGTGCCTTATCCCGGGCACCCTAGTGATACAATCATCAGAGAAAACCAGCGGAAAATAAAACTTAAACAAGAAACAGATATATGAACATAAAACAGGCCAACCCAACGGTTACCTTCCAATAACATAATAAATACAACTCTTTCAAAACGAACAGTTTAATCCTTTTACAAACCACGCCACAATTATCTGCACTCTAAGATTTACAACAACTATGACGGGACAGGCCGCCATACCACTGAATGTACAAGAACCTACAACTCGAGAACACATGCAAAAGATAAGCCTCGGAGAAACGGAGCTTCCCAAACGGCGAGATCCTAAGGCGAGGATCCACGGCCGATGTACCTCTACTGCGGCATGAACGCAGCCCGAAGGAGTCGCATCAATGGTACCAAGTATGTGAAATCAAAAATATAATGAAATCATACTAGTCTATATAAAGCAGGAGACATGTATGATAACCAAACTACAGTTCACAACATAAAAGCAGTCATGTCCAGTCAGGGACTCACGCCCTCAAGTCATCACTCAAATATAACTATGGGTCTTACGCCCACAATGTTATACCCCGTAGTTCCAGGGTATGTATGCGAGGACGTACGTACGAGAATACGACAGAAAGATTGGAAAGGAAGAAAGAGGTGATTTTTCCACGGAAAAGTTTCCGGTTTTTGTGAAGGAAAAAGGTTCGTTAATGGGAATTGGATTCCCAGATTTGGTATTTGGACTTCTTAGATTATATTAGAATTTTGGAATTTTATTTTCGGAAATGGTCACGTGGGGCCCACGGGAGAAATTTACGGTTTTGTGGGGCCCACTTTGTTTTCGAGATTTTGGCCATTGTGGATATTTTCGGAAGATGTTTTTTTGGGCCAATAGAAGGGTGACACGTGTCACCCCCGCCTAGGTGGCTTGGCCGAATGGCCTTTGTGCCTGGCACCCGGTTAGAGTCGTTTTTCGACGAAACGTTTTACATAACTTGCGAGGGGAAAATTCCGGCTATGTCTTTTCTTATTTTTGCGGATTTTTCCGAGAAACGAAACATTTTGGACCAACGGGAGGGTGACATGTGTCACCCTCACATTGGAAGCAAGTGGGGCGGCTTAGGGCCGATTGGTGGGCAAGTTGTTGGTAGATATTTGTGAGGGTTTTAAGGAGTAGGGACTAGGGGGCACTTGGGCATATCTTGGCCCTACACTTGCCTAGCACTTGGCTAGATCTTGGCCATTGGTTGGCCTTGGCTTGTGCTATAAATACCCCTCTAAGGTTGAAGACTTCTTCATCCAAAATGCCTAAGTCTTGAGAGCCTTCCCCCTCCCCTTTTCGTGAGGCCCCCTTGGCCGAGAGTTTCCCCCCTAGTGGGGTAGGCCGAGGGGTAGCCACCCCCCCTCCTTTGTGGTGTGGCCCCCCTAGCCTAGTTTGTTTTCATATAATACCCCCCCCCTCTTGGTAGAAATACTCTCAAAAGTATTGTTATAATGCCCAAATTACCTTAGCCGTATACCTTGTTGTATTCTAAGGTTATACCTATACGAAAAGCCCAGAAATACTATTATACTTCCCGTCAGTCACAAAACCGAAACCCTAGGAAAATCTCCATAGTCCGTTGGAGTATTGTGTAGAAGTTGGTTAGAACTTCTAAGGGTGGTTTAGAGCGGGTTGGAGCGCTGAGTTGAGCTAAACGATGGCCAGGATCGACTTTATACTTGGATAATGATGGGCGTATCGAGGTAAATATCTTGGCCCCCTATGGTAATTGGATGTTACATGTTGTGGGAAATTATAGTTGAAGTATACTATGTATATAATCAGCATAGCTTGTGGCAATGTCTTTGGACTTAAGCCGAAGAATCGAACTGTTTTTACATAGGGTGTATTCTGATGAGACTTGTGTAGTAGTCTTGTGAGTAGAATTGTACCCGTTCGGGTTAGATGTATAACCCCTGGTTGGCTTGGTAGCCAGTTAGAGGAGGAGATTTACGCTGTTGGGGAAAGGTCTTTGAATTTTCGTAGAATGTTCTGCGATAAGGTCTAAATGTTAATAAGCGCCTTGTGGCCTTATAGGTTGAAGTACTACGTGGCGCGTTCTACTTGGCTTAAGGAGTAGCGGCGGTTGGGAGTACTTGGAGCGTTTGCTATTAGTCGATACTCGTCGAGGTATGTGAACCTCTTCCTATCTCTTCTAGCATGGTATGTGTGAACTATGTAATGCGGTAGACGCGTACGTACTAAATGTATTTGATTGGTGTAAAACATAAAGTGTTATAACGGCTTTATGGGAAGTTGGTTATAACGGCTTTATGTTGGTAAGAAAATACATGTGGTTTTTAAAAGGTAACTGATTTGAACTATAACTGGCTTGTTATGTGTTAATAAAGAACTTGAAGTATTTCAAAAGAGTTTTGAATCATTTTGAGAGGAGAAGTAATACTTGATTTGTTTTGAAAACTTAAGAGTTATACTAGCTTTATGGAAAGTTAGGTATAACGTCTTAAGAATGTTTTACTGATTTTGGAAATCAGAATGTGTATCGACAAACCAACGGCGTTAATAAAAGGAAATGTTTTGTGATTAAGTATTATTAAAACCAGAAACTTCCATCTGCATAGAAGCTAAGATGAGACAAAATGATATTTCCTAGATCATGGCTGCTGTAATAAGATTGTTGTAAACAAGAATATCCTACTCACATATAAGACTTATGTTTCTCAGATAGTTTAAAAGAGAATTATATTCTTAAATGAATAAGACTATGAACTACTGAAACCTTTCTAAATAAGAAACATGAACATTTGAAATTAGGCAAACTTGGGCGTTTGGAAAATACTGTTGTTAATTGAGTCTTACAAAGAGAAGTGTTTTGATGTACTTAAAAAGATAATCACTATATTTTCATATACTACGGGTATTGTGTGACTTTTGTGAAAGTAACGTATCTTTAAAGAGTTAATGTATGAAGTACTTTGGGGATAAAACCCCGAACTTGTTAGCATATAGTAGAAAGTACCTGGTGTGTATAACTTGATTGTGTTGGTTTGTGATAGCACAGTAATACTTTCTTGTTGATTTGATAAGTAAACATGCTAGGATCTACGTGTTAGTATCTTGTGATGTTTGTGTAAAGGGGTTTTTCCTTTGTTGTGCTTATGTTGTTTAACGATAAGTCGTTATGATAGTATTATACATCACTCATCTCTTGAGATGATTAGGGTTAAGGCCTCCGATGCGGGGTAGACTCAAAGTGGTCGATGGACCTATGATTCGAGACTACCTCATGCGGGTCGAGGGCTATGCGGAAGCTGCGGGAGTTCCAGTGAGATCGCGCCCTTGTGGTCATGCGGTCCTTGGCTACGCGGACGGCGAGTCGGGGCGCTGCCGGGAGTAGCTACCCTCGATGCGGGTTATACCTCATGCGGGCGATCTGATTGGCCTATCGCGAGTCGCGGAAAGTTCGAGGCTAGACGCGCACATTAGATCTGCGGGCAAGTGGTCGCTTTGATCATGTGGCGGTCTAGACAGATCTTATGATCTGATTCATGACCTTGTTAGTGCGTGGGTGTTAGTAGTCGGCTATGCCTTCGCATTTACCCCATGCGTGTTATTATATGGCACGTGGGACACGGTGTTCATGTGTGTTCCTTGGTGCTTTTATATCATAAACCGCCAAGCGGCGAAGGTATTCCACGCATGATTGATGTTGTGGCGTGAGACCCATTGTTATATTTGCGTTAGGACTTGAGGGCGTGAGTCCCTGACTTGACATGACTGGTTATTATTGTGAACTGTAGTTTGGTTATCATACATGTCTCCTGCTTTATAGACTATTATGATTTCATTTACGATTTTTAGTTTCACATACTCTGCACTGTTAGATCGACCTCCTTGAGGCTGCGTCACGCCGCAGTAAAGGTACACCGCCGTTGATCCTCGCCTGTGGTCACAAGCCGTTTGGGAAAGCTCCGTTTCTCGGAGGCTTATCTTCGTATAGTCCCTGTTGTTGTAGGTGCTTACATTCGGGGTGACGGCCACCGTCCCGTCGTTGTTGTCATTTCATTCATGAAGTCTGTAGTAATCGATGTAAGGGTTGTAAAAAGGATTAAACTGCTCGCTTTAAAAGATTGTTTATATATGCCGAAGGGCAAGTTTTCACAAGATTATTGTTTATACTTCTTGTTATTTCATGTTGTTGTTTATATTCCGCTGATTACTCTGATGATTGTATCACTAGGGTGCCCGGGGTAAGGCACTAGTCACGGGCCCGGGTTCGGGTCGTGACAAAAGTGGTATCAGAGCAGTTAATCCTCGGAAAGTGTCTACAGACCGTATCCAGTAGAGTCTTGATTATCGGTGTGTTGTGCACCACACCAATAATCAGGAGGCTATAGGGTATTTAGGATTGGTTTCTATTCTTCTCACTCTGAGATCGTGCCTTAGAGCTGTGTTGTAAGTTGGACCCTCTGACGAAATTATTTTCCCTTATCGTTATGCCTCCGCGTAGGGCAACCCGCCCGGAGGCGCGGCGGCGGAGCTGCGAGTAGAGTTCAGAGGGTTACGTGGGCACAGGCCCAATTATCACCTTGGATGGTGCTTCATTCGGGGATTTCGCGACGTCGCTAGCCCCATAAAGTTTAGCAGCGGCGCGGTTCCCTGCGCCATGATATTTGAACCTTCGCCCCACGACCGAGAGCAGAGAATATGGATCGCAAAGAGGCAACCTTACTAGCTATGGATTTGGCTACCAGAGAGTATACCGATGTATCGGGAGTCTTGAGGTATATCTAAAAGAGGGTTGTGCTAGAGTAATTCTTCATTGGGCTTGGCATGGCACGTATGCGGGCTTATGCAAAGCAGAAAAACGTGAGATCGACGTTAACCAAGGACAGCGGAGAGGCGAGCGGCGGGTCCTTCGGTAACTTTCAAGGTGAGTATACCTTAAGTGCTATGTTACGATAGCGATGTGGTAGTTGTGATTAGAAATCATGGTGGGTTAACCGAGTAAGATTTTGGGGATAGAGAAGGTGTGAGCCTTAGAGTGTTATACGTCTGCACCTTAGAGGTAAGGCCATCTCGAGTAAAGGTGTAGTGTTATGTTTGATCCTTACGAGTGCATAGTGCACGTGAGCTATGTTTGGGATAGGTCCCTAGTGGTATGAAATGAAAGAGGGTAGTTGAGCTAAGAAGACCCTAGGTTTTCGTAACATGTTTAGTAAAATTGTTCCTTCGAGATAGTATTTTGCGCTTGCCGTCGGGTTGAGGCCACGCGTTGGGTCAACCCGCGGCATGTTTGGTGGTGGGTCTGGTTGTGGTGGTCCCGCCTTGTGGAAGCGGTCACGAGGTGTTAGGCCCAGTGTAGTTAACCAACGTCGAGTTCGTGGACGCGTTCGACCGGTGGTCGGTCGATGAAGCAGCCCATCGTGTTCTTCGGCTCGGACCGTTCACTCGGCAGTGTTGTTTTATCAGAAAGGTTGTAAGGCTGCACGGGGTGCCTACCTTCACCTTATGGCAGACAGTGGAGCCCAGGTTACGGCTGTTTTTGTTTCTGGAAGTTTTACCAGGCAGGGTTAAGGACTCAGGTGAGTCTCAGAATCGCATTCGCCCTCGGGCCAGTGTGTGGATTTCAGGGGTAGTTGTGAGGATTGTTGTCTCCTGTGGAGGGAGCGTTTAAGCTACCATTCCAGTGTTCGGATGTCGCCTTACGAAGCCTTGTAGGGGCAGAAGTGTAAGTTGCCGGTCGATTGGTTCGATGTTGGCAAGGTTCAGATAGTTGGATCAGGCTTGTTCCAGCAGACTGTGGATAGGGTAAAGCTCATCTAGAAGAAGTTACGGCACTCGAGGAATCGTGCGGATAATCGCGGCGACGCCAGAGTTCAGGTTGACGGTCGGTCTTCTTGAAAGTACCACCCCGGACAGGGTGTGACGAGTTGTGGAAACAGAAGGAACTTAGCCCGAGTTACTTTGGGCCTTTTGAGTTCATGTGAAGAATAGGCCAGGTTGCCTATATGTTAGCAATTGCCGTCCGACTTAGGAGGCAGTACGTCCGGTCTTTCGTATTGTTATGTTCGGGAAAGTATCGAAGATCCATCCAGAATGTCCCCAGTTAATGATGCCCACGTAAAGAGATAGTAACCCCGAGTTTTGGAAACTAAAGCAGTATCAGAAATGTGGTAAGGGTTCGAGTGTACGACAGCTTCAGTGATCGCAAGCAGCCCGGTACCATTTGTTGGGTCGTCGGAGCTAGGCTCGCGGCAAAGTGACAAAAGTGTATTTGTGGTGATGTTAGAGGTGTTTCCTCGTAGACTTGGATATAAGTATGTTGCGCAGGTACTTTCTCGGCGGTATGGCAGGATTGTTTCGTAAGTATAGAAGTGAAGACTATACTGGCGCACGTATGTTTTGAGACTTAGAATGAACATTCGGGACGAATGTTTCTAAGGGGGGAAGAATGTTATACCCCGTAGTTCCTGGGTATGTATGCGAGGACGTACGTACGAGAATACGACAGAAAGATTGGAAAGGAAGAAAGAGGTGATTTTTCCACGGAAAAGTTTCCGGTTTTTGTGAAGGAAAAAGGTTCGTTAATGGGAATTGGATTCCCAGATTTGGTATTTGGACTTCTTAGATTATATTAGAATTTTGGAATTTTATTTTCGGAAATGGTCACGTGGGCCCACGGAGAAATTTACTGGTTGGGAGCCCACTTTGTTTTGAGATTTTGGCCATTGTGGATATTTTGGAAGATGTTTTTGGGCCAATAGAAGGTGACACGTGTCACCCCGCCTAGTGGCTTGCCGAATGGCCTTTGTGCACAACACCTGGTTAGAGTCGTTTTTACACGAAAACTTTTACAAAACTTGCGAGGGGAAAAATCCCGCGCTGTCTTTTCTTATTTTTGCGGATTTTTCCGAGAAACGAAACATTTTGGACCAACGGGAGGGTGACATGTGTCACCCTCACATTGGAAGCAAGTGGGGCGGCTTAGGGCCGATTGGTGGGCAAGTTGTTGGTAGATATTTGTGTAGATATTTGTGAGGGTTTTAGGAGTAGGGACTAGGGCACTTGGGCATATCTTGGCCTACACTTGCCTAACACTTGGCTAGATCTTGGCCATTGGTTGGCCTTGGCTTGTGCTATAAATACCCTCTAAGGTTGAAGACTTCTTCATCCAAAATGCCTAAGTCTTGAGAGCCTTCCTCCCTTTCGTGAGGCCCTCGGCGAGAGTTTCCCCAGTGGGGTAGGCGGGTAGCCACCCCTCCTTTGTGGTGTGGCGTGGGGTACCCCACTGCCTAGTTTGTTTTCATATAATACCCCCTCTTGGTAGAAATACTCTCAAAAGTATTGTTATAATGCCCAAATTACCTTAGCCAGTATACCTTGTTGTATTCTAATGTTATACCTATCAAAGCCCGAAATACTATTATACTTCCCACCACAAAACCGAAACCCTAGGAAAATCTCCATAGTCCGTTGGAGTATTGTGTAGAAGTTGGTTAGAACTTCTAAGGTGGTTTAGAGCGGGTTGGGCGCTCGGAGTTGGAGCTAAGCGATTGCCGGGATCGACTTTATACTTGGATAATTATGGGCTTATCGAGGTAAATATCTTGTCCCCTATTGTAATTGGATATTACATGTTGTAGGAAATTATAGTTGAAGTATACTATGTATATAATCGAACATAGCTTGTGGCAATGTCTTTGGACTTAAGCTGAAGAATCAATGAACTGTTTTTACATAGGGTGTATTCTGATGAGACTTGTGTAGTAGTCTTGTGGAGTAGAATTGTCCCGTTCGGGTTAGATGTATAACCCCACGGTTGGCTTGGTAGCCGCCCGCAGAGGAGGAGATTTACGTTGCGGGGAGAGTCTTTGCGAATTTTCGGTAATGTTCTGCGATAAGGTATAAAGGTTAAAAAGCGCCTTGTGGGCGTATTGGTTGACTTACTACGTGTGGCGCGTTCTACTTGGCAGGAGTAGCCGGTTGGGAGTACTGGGCGTTTTGCTATTAGTCGATACTCGTCGCGAGGTATGTGAACCTCTTCCTATCTCTTCTAGCATGGTATGTGTGAACTATGTAGTGCGGTGAGCGTCATGTACTAAATGTATTTGATTGGTGTAAAACATAAAGTGTTATAACGGCTTTATGGGAAGTTAGTTATAACGGCTTTATGTTGGTAAGAAAATACATGTGGTTTTTAAAAGGTAAGCGATTTGAACTATAAGCGGCTTGTTATGTGTTAATAAAGAACTTGAAGTATTTCAAAAGAGTTTTGAATCATTTTGAGAGAGAAGTAATACTTGATTTGTTTTGAAAACTTAAGAGTTATACTAGCTTTATGGAAAGTTAGGTATAACGTCTTAAGAATGTTTTATGATTTTGGAAATCAGAATGTGTATCGACAAACCACTGCGGCGTTAATAAAAGGAAATGTTTTGTGATTAAGTATTATTAAAACCGGTAGAAACTTCCATCTGCATAGAAGCTAAGATGAGACAAAATGATATTTCCTAGATCATGGTCTTTGTAATAAGATTGTTGTAAACAAGAATATCCTACTCACATATAAGACTTATGTTTCTCGGATAGTTTAAAGAGAATTATATTCTTAAATGAATAAGACTATGAACTACTGAAACCTTTCTAAATAAGAAACATGAACATTTGAAATTAGGCAAACTTGGGCGTTTGGAAAATAATGTTGTTACTTGAGTCTTACAAAGAGAAGTGTTTTGATTTACTTCAAAACATAATCACTATATTTTCATATACTACGGGTATTGTGTGACTTTTGTGAAATGCGTATCTTTTAAAGAGTTAATGTATGAAGTACTTTGGGGATAAAACCCGAACTTGTTAGCATATAGTAGAAAGTACCTTGTGTGTATAACTTGATTGTGTTGGTTTGTGATAGCACAGTAATACTTTCTTGTTGATTTGATAAGTAAACATGCTAGGATGCTACGTGTGTTAGTATCTTGTGATGTTTGTGTAAAGGGTTTTCCTTTGTTGTGCTTATGTTGTTTAACGATAAATTTATGATAGTATTATACATCACTCATCTCTTGAGATGATTCGGGGTTAAGCTGCCCTCCGTGCGGGGTAGACTTCGGGCGGTCGATGGACCTATGATTCGAGACTACCTCATGCGGGTCGAGGGCTATGCGGGCTGCGGGAGTTCAGTTAGAGATCGGCCCTTGTGGTCATGCGGTCCTTGTGGCCATGCGGACGGCGAGTCGAGGGCGGCTGCGGGAGTAGCTACCCTCGATGCGGGGTTATACCTCATGCGGGCCGATCTGATTGGCCTATGCGGAGCTGCGGAAAGTTCCAGGGCTAGACGCGCACATTAGATACTGCGGGCAAGTGGTCAGCTTTGATCATGTGGCGGTCTAGACAGATCTTATGATCTGATTCATGACCTTGTTGAGTGCGTGGGTGTTAGTAGTCGGCTATGCGCCATTACTTACCATGCGTGTTATTATAGCACGCAGTGGGACACGGTGTTCATGTGTTCCTTGGTGCTTTTATATCATAAGCTGCGGCGGTGAGGAAGGTATTCCACGGCATGATTGATGTTGTGGGCGTGAGACCCATTGTTATATTTGAGTGATGACTTGAGGGCGTGAGTCCCTGACTTGACATGACTGCTTATTATTGTGAACTGTAGTTTGGTTATCATACATGTCTCCTGCTTTATAGACTATTATGATTTCATTTCTGATATTTTTAGTTTCACACTCTGCACTTTTTGTTATCGACCTCCCGAAGCTGCGTTAAATGCCGCGAGTAAAGGTACGCGATCGTTGATCCTCGCTCTTAGGAGTCACGATTCAGCGTTTGGGAAAGCTCCGTTTCTCGGAGGCTTATCTTGGTATAGTCCTGTTGTTGTAGGTGCTTACATTCGGGGTATGGCGAACCCGTCGTCGTTGTTATCATTTCATTCATAAGTGCAGTAATGATGTAGGCGGGGTTGTAAAAGGATTAAGCGTTCGCTTTAAAAGATTGTTTATATATGCGAAGGGCAAGTTTTCACAAGATTATTGTTTATACTTCTTGTTATTTCATGTTGTTGTTTATATTCCGCTGATTACTCTGATGATTGTATCACTAGGGTGCCCGGGGTAAGGCACTAGTCACGGGCCCGGGTTCGGGTCGTGACACACAACATCAATCATGTTCGCATCATGGCCGCATGCCCCCGGAATTCTGCATCGGTGTAGACATGTCCATGATGCAACAATAATACCAATGCCCCATGGCCACATGCCGAATTCTACCTCGGTGTGAACGCGTCCATGTGACATCAACAATAATATCTTTGGGTGATCAACCACGCGCGTAGCCACATGCCCCGAATTCTACCTCGGTGTAGACATGTCCATGTAACCACAATAACAATATATCGGGTAATCAACGACGCGCCGCATGCCCGGAATCGCGTCGGTGTAGACATGTCCATATGACATCAACAACAAGACAATAATCAAAATGGAAACATACGTGGAATTCTCCATCACTGCGGCGCGTCCAAGTAAGTTCTCGACAAAGTCGACCGCCTGTCGAGAGAGCGGTAACGTAAATACCACACTTGCACAACAAAGGCTATCATCACAAGCATAGGCAAGTTTCACAACAACAAGCATAGGCAAGTTTCACAACAACAAGCATAGGCACGTTTCACACAACTCAAAGTACTTTCATTTTATGCCAAAGTCCGGGTTTTTAACCCCAAAGTACTACATACGTTAAGTTCTTTTAAAAGAGATCCATTACTTTTATAAAAGTCACCCTATACCCATAGTATTAGAATGACCAACCCACATTCCTTTTCAAAATCAAGTAACAACATTCTTTTCCTAAGTTCCAGTTTGCCTAGTTTCAATTACTCAAGCTTCTCATTTTCAAATGCTCAAGTCACTTATTTTAGAAAGGTTTCATAACTCATAGTCTTAATCTCTTTTAAAACAATTGAGTAACATATGTCATATATGTGAGTAGTTTATTCTTTGTTTATAACGATCTTATTACAGCAGCCATGATCTAGAAAATGTAATATCATTTTGTCTCATCTTAGCTTCATGCGGATGGAGGTTTCTCTTGGTTTTAATACAACACATCATTATTCAATACATTTTCCTTTATTAACGCTGCAATGGTGCAGCCGATACACATTCTGATTCCCGAAATCAGTAAACCATTATCCCTTTAAAAACCAAGTACTCATTACTCACGAATGAGGTTTCACACAAACATCCACATTAAAACAAATAAGTTAAGTCTCTTATCTTATAAGATCAAGTCTCTTAACTTCTAACATCAGTAAACCATTTTCACCTACATAAGGTCGTTATAACTAACTTCCCATAAAGCTATTATAACACCCTATGTTTTAAACCAACCAAATCACTTAGCACATGTACGTCTACCGTACTACATAGTTCACAACAATCATGCTAGAAAAGATAGGAAGAGGTTCACATACCTCGCGACGATTTATCGACAATAAGCAAAACGCTCCAAGTACTTCAACCCGTCGGCTACTCCTTAAGCCAAGTAGATCACGCCACACGTAGTACTCCACTCCTAAAATGGTCATAGTACTCCTATCAAACCTTTCTTATCATTGAAGACTTATACCAATAAAAAGCCCTCAAAATCTACGGAAATTTCGGCAGCACTTCCCCCGTTTATACTCACTTTTCCAACTTTTACCCAGGCCCGAATATACGTAATATATATACCATATATATATATAAGGCGTAATAATTAAACAACATAAAGAAGGGGATTACACGCCCAAACGGTAACGCGGTTTACTATCACGCCTCCATAACAACAATAAGTAAAAGAAGGGGATTACGCGACGGCCGTGCGCGGTTTACTATCACGCCTTCATAACAATATAATAATTAAAAGGATCACTGCGCCCAAGCGGGGCGATTGAAAAATCTTCCCTTAATGAAATGTAAATACGGTCAATGTAAATACGGTCCAAAGTAAATCTGATCCTTAAGTTGGGGTCCTTGGCCAACTTTGTCCATTTACTTATCCAATTTACTCATTAGTCATCCAACTTATATTTCCATTCTTAATATAAGTTATAGTTACTTTGTTATTAGCTTCTTAGCAAGTAAGATACGTTTTACCATTTTAATGGCAAGCGGCCAATCCTTTCTTTTAACAAGTTAACAAGATCCAACTCTTCCAAACTTACTCCATATATTATATAATCCATAATATACTTATAATATATGTATAACAACCAATTCACAAGAGGTTTAAGTTCCACTACCTCAAATAGCCCAAAAATATCCAAGTTCTTAAAGTCGCTCCAAGCAAGTCTTAGCTCCAAATCTTTACGTTCCAATCGCTACAAGCAACCCATAGAAGCTCTAACCAACTTCTCTTCAAGATTCAACTCCAAAAGTGAAGAACACTTAGGGTTTCAAGATGACAACTTTCGGCCAAGGCATCCTTCAAGGCTAGGGGTGTGAAATCTTTTCCAACTCTTGGTACACAATCTTCCTAACACCTTAGGGAAGAACACTTGAGAGTTTAAGAATTGTTGGACAAATTTTGCTCAAGAAATGGGGCAAAACCGAGAGCTCTAGGTCAAGGGAGAAGGAGGGTTTTCAAGTCTTCAAATGTCTAAGTGTGGAAGATTTCATCAACTAAGGGTGCATATATAGGACAACCAAGGGATAGGATGAAGGCAAGTGTGTGGTTGAGATTGGGGACAAGTGTGGGTGGGACCACAAGCCACTTGTCCACACAAAATATCTAGCAAGACTTGGCCACTTGCTTGCCACTTGTCTAGCTAATTTCGGCCAAGGGCCACCTAGAGGTGACACGTGTCGCCCTCCTACTGCAAAATATTTCATCTCGAAAATATCCATAATGGCCAAAATCTCAAAAACTAAGCGGGCCCCACAAAACCGTAAATTTCACCCGTGGGCCCAGTGACCATTCGGAAATAAAATTCCATAATTCTCAAATATTCTAAGAAGTCCGAATACCAAATCAGGAATCCAATTCCCATTAACGAACCTTTTTCTTCACAAAAAGCGGAAACTTTTCCGTGAAAAATCACATCTTTCTTTCTTTCCAAAATTTATGTCGTAATCTACGTACATCCTCACCTATATACCACGGAACTACGGGGTATAACATTCTTCCCTTAGAAACATTCGTCGAATGTTCATTCTAAGTCTCCAAGCGTGCTTGTGTCGGTATAGTCTTCACTACTATACTTACAATACCGATCATGCCACCAATGGCGAGAATATAACATGTCGCAAAACTCAAATCCAAGCCAACGAGGAATCATTTCTAATCTTACAACGACTCCTAGCTTCGATTTACTCTAAGGCCATTCCGGCCTTCACGATCGGTCTGGTTGAGCGCGTCCACGAACTCGTCACGATGGTTACCTAAACTTGGGCCTAGCACCCTCGTGACCTACCACTGGCGGGACCGCCTCGAACCGACCCCACCTCAATATGGGCTGCGGGTTGACCCGCAAATGGCCCTCAACCCGACCCTAAGCGCGCCAACTCTTGTTCCGTCCGAACAATCTTACTAATTCACGTCATGAAAGCTACCACTTCCATCTCACACTACCCATATAATTATCCCACAATATTTCCCGCATACCAAGTACATCGGCAAAGACCAGCCGTAAAATCACCCACTCAAGGCGGCCTCGCCTCTAAGGTCTCCACGTATAAAATTCTAAGGTTCACACTTTCCATGCCCCACACTTATCCTTCCAACTAACCATGTTTTCTAACTTACAAACAACACAACGCTATCCGTACATAGCACACAATAATAAGATCATCATATCGCGCAAACCAAACTCTAGAGGTTAAGGATATACACGAAGCTACCGCTCCACTCTAATCATAGGCACGCCTGCAGTGTATGCTATGAAAGCGATGAACCAGCCAGCGATCCGGTGGTGAGTCGTAACATCCGTGCTACCCTTGGTGGACAGTTCCTCGCAAAATGGCCTGCTGTCGCCAAAAATAACAAGCTCCCTGGCACCACGACACTCCCGAAATGCGGTCTACCACATCGACCACAGAGGTAGGGGTGACCGCGTCTGCCAACACGCACTTCCTGGAAACTGAACCCTTGGAGCCACGACTGCTCCGAATACTCTGAAGGTTGTGGAGGACCACTCTGCGGCGGAGGTACAAAACTAGTATCTTTCTTGGCGGTCCGCCTCGAAAGTCACCAAGGACCTGTTGTTCGGCCTCTTCTGCGATCTTGGTCATTCCGTCGACCTCTCGTGCCTCGCATCGGTCGTGAGCTGCGTGCGGGCAATGTCCATGCGGTGAAGAGCTACTCCTGAACATGCCTCCGACATGTAATCATCGAGCCCTGTAACATATCGGTGCACTCGATCCTCCATACTAGCTACCAACGCTGGGACGTACCGGGCCAATGAGTCGAACTCCACATTGTACTCCCGAACCGTACGCCCGCTCTGTCTAAGCATCAAAATTCTGTCGGCCCGTGCCCTCCTCATCTGCGGAGGCAAGAAGTGCGTGAGGAAAGCCCCCGAAAACTCCTCCCATACTGCTGGAGTGCATGCTCTCCCGGAAAGCTCCGTGAATCAAACCAATCATTGCGGTATCACGCAGCCGATGCGAACCAAAGGTCACAGACTCGGTCTCTGAAGCCTTGATCACACGCATGATCCGCTGTAACTGCCAGATGAACTCCTGCGGATCATCCTCAGGCCTCGACCCATAAAACTCTGGCGGGCTACAACTCAGAAAGTCCGTAGCCTCGAACTATCGCTCGGGGTGAACCATGGTGCTCTGGGCCAGGCTGCTGCGTCGGCCTATCCTCATATCGGCCACGACCACGGCGGCCAAGCCCGGGCCATCTCGCATAACCCATCTCCTCTGCCCCGGTGTGGGAGGCTGGAGGCTCAGTGCTTGCGGTCTCGGCGACCATTCTTGCGACTCTAACCTCTCTTTGAAATTTGGCGGCGTCCAAAACCCGCCGTCTGAAGCACAACCTCGGTCTTATGCGGGCTGCGCCACTCGTACTCCTCTGTATCTCACTAGCGGTTCCTCGGTGTCTTGCCCTTGTGGCTCTGGTTGCCTTGCGCGGAGGCATAAGCGGTAAAAGCGAGATCGTCGGAGGGTCGACTTACAACACGACTCTAAGGCACGATCTCGGAATGAGAAGAATGGAAACCAATCCTAAATGTCCTGCGACCTCACGATTATAGATGTGGTGCACAACACATCGATAATCAAGACTTCTACTAGACGCGATGCGTAGACACTTTCAGAGGATTAAGCGCTCTGATACCACTTTTGTAACGACCGTTCGGGGCGTTCGGTGTCTTATCGGGCACCCTAGTGATACAATCATCGGAGAAAACCAGCGGAAAATAAAACTTAAACAAGAAAGCAGATATATGAACATAAAGCGAGGCCAACCAGCGGTTACCTTCAATAACATAATAAATACAACTCTTTCAAAGCGAGCAGTTTAATCCCTTTACAAACCACACTTGCGATTACTGACCTCTAAGATTTACAACAACTATGACGGGACGGGGCCGCCATACCACAGAATGTACAAGAACCTACAACTCGGGAACCGCATGCAAAGATAAGCCTCGGAGAAAGCGGGCTTCCCAGCTGAACCGAGATCCTAGGCGAGGATCCACGGCCGATGTACCTCTACTGCGGCATGAGCGCGGCCCAGAAGTCGATCTGGCAAGTACCAAGTATGTGAAAGCTGTAAAAATCAGAATGAAATCATACTAGTCTATATAAAGCGGGAGACATGTATGATAACAAACTGATTCCAACATAAAGCGATCATGTCGATCGAGGACTCGCGCCTCAAGTCATCACTCAAATATAACTATGGGTCTTACGCCCACAACATCAATCATGTTCGCATCGTGGCGCGTGCCCCGAGTGCGCCGGTGTAGGCATGTCCATGATGCAACAATAATACCAATGCCCTGGCCACGTGCCCCGGAATTCTACCTGGTGTAGACCGTCCGTGTGACATCAACAATAATATCTTTGGGTGATCAACCACCGCGCAGCCATGCCCGGAATTCTACCTCGGTGTAGACATGTCCATGTAACCACAATACAATATATCGGGTAATCAACGGCCGCGTAGCGCATGCCCCGGAATCTGCGTCGGTGTAGACATGTCCATGTGACATCAACAACAAGACAATAATCAAAATGGAAACATACGTGGAATTCTCCATCACCGCCAAGACGCGTCGAGTAAGTTCTCGACAAAGTCGACCGGCCCTCTATCGAGAGGCGGTAACGTGAAATACCACACTTGCACAACAAGGCTATCATCACAAGCATAGGCAAGTTTCACAACAACAAGCATAGGCAAGTTTCACAACAACAAGCATAGGCAAGTTTCACACAACGCACAGTACGTTCATTTTATGCCAAAGTCCGGTTTTAACCCCAAAGTACTACATCGTTAAGTTCTTTTAAAAGAGATCCATTACTTTTATAAAAGTCACCTATACCCATAGTATTAGAATGACCAACCCATTCCTTTTCAAAATCAAGTAACAACATTCTTTTCCTAAGTTCCGGTTGCCTAGTTTCAATTACTCCAACTTCTAATTTTCAAATGCTCAAGTCACTTATTTTAGAAAGGTTTCATACCTCATAGTCTTACTCTCTTTTAAAACAATTGAGTAACATATGTCATATTTGTGAGTAGTTTATTCTTTGTTTATAACGATCTTATTACAAAGACCATGATCTAGAAAATGTAATATCATTTTGTCATCTTAGCTTCTATGCAGATGGAGGTTTCTCTGGTTTTAATACAACACATCATTATTCAATACATTTTCCTTTATTAACTTTGCAATGATGCAGCCGATACACGTTACGATTCGAAATCGGTAAAACATTATCCCTTTAAAACCAAGTACTCATTACTCACGAATGAGCTTTCACACAAACATCCACATTAAAACAAATAAGTTAAGTCTCTTATCTTATAAGATCAAGTCTCTTAACTTCTAACATCGATAAACCATTTTTACCTACATAAGGTCGTTATAACTAACTTCCCATAAAGCTATTATAACACCCTATGTTTTAAACCAACAAATCACTTAGCACATGTCGTCTGCCGTACTACATAGTTCCACAACAATCATGCTAGAAAAGATAGGAAGAGGTTCACATACCTCGCGACGATTTATCGACAATAAGCAAAGCGCTCCAAGTACTTCAACCCGTCGGCTACTCCTTGCCAAGTAGATCACGCCACACGTAGTACTCCACTCCTAAAATGGTCATAGTACTCTATCAAACCTTTCTTATCATTGAAGACTTATACCAATAAAAAGCCCTCAAAATCTCTGGAAATTTGACACTTCCGTTTATACTCACTTTTCCATCTTTTACCAAGGCGAATAACCGTAATATATATACCATATATATATATAAGGCGTAATAATTAAACAACATAAAGAAGGGGATTACACGCCCAAGCGGTAGCGGTTTACTATCACGCCTCCATAACAACAATAAGTAAAAGAAGGGGATTACGCGGCCCGTGCGCGGTTTACTATCACGCCTTCATAACAATATAATAATTAAAAAGGGATCACACGCCCAAGCGGGCGATTGAAAAATCTTCCCTTAATGAAATGTAAATACGATCGATGTAAATACGGTCCAAAGTAAATACGATCCTTAAGTTGGGGTCGCCGCCAACTTTGTCCATTTACTTATCGATTTACTCATTAGTCATCCAACTTATATTTCCATTCTTAATATAAGTTATAGTTACTTTGTTATTAGCTTCTTAGCAAGTAAGATACGTTTTTACCATTTTAATGGCAAGCGGCCAATCCTTTCTTTTAACAAGTTAACAAGATCCAACTCTTCCAAACTTACTCCATATATTATATAATCCATAATATACTTATAATATATGTATAACAACCAATTCACAAAGAGGTTTAAGTTCCACTACCTCAAATAGCCCAAAAATATCCAAGTTCTTAAAGTCGCTCCAAGCAAGTCTTAGCTCCAAATCTTTACGTTCCAATCCGCTACCAGCAACCCATGAAGCTCTAACCAACTTCTCTTCAAGATTCAACTCAAAAGTGAAGAACACTTAGGGTTTCAAGATGACAACTTTCGGCCAAGGCATCCCTTCAAGGCTAGGGTGTGAAATCTTTTCCAACTCTTGGTACACAATCTTCCTAACACCTTAGGGAAGAACACTTGAGAGTTTAAGAATTGTTGGACAAATTTTGCTCAAGAAATGGGGCAAAGCCGGAGCTCTAGGTCAAGGGAGAAGGAGGGTTTTCAAGTCTTCAAATGTCTAAGTGTGGAAGATTTCATCAACTAAGGGTGCATATATAGGACAACCAAGGGATAGGATGAAGGCAAGTGTGTGGTTGAGATTGGGGACAAGTGTGGGTGGGACCCACAAGCCACTTGTCCACACAAAATATCTAGCAAGACTTGGCCACTTGTCTTGCCACTTGTCTAGCTAATTTCGGCCAAGGGCCACCTAGAGGGTGACACGTGTCGCCTCCTACTGTCCAAAATATTTCATCTCCGAAAATATCCATAATGGCCAAAATCTCAAAAACTAAGCGGGCCCCACAAAGCGTAAATTTCACCGTGGGCCCATCGTGAACATTTCGGAAATAAAATTCCATAATTCTCAAATATTCTAGAAGTCCGAATACCAAATCTGGGAATCGAATTCCCATTAACGAACCTTTTTCTTCACAAAAACAGGAAACTTTTCCGTCGAAAAATCACATCTTTCTTTCTTTCCAAAATTTCTGTCGTAATCTCGCACGTACATCCTCACCTATATACCCTGGAACTACGGGGTATAACATGAGTCAATCTGGTCCTCCCTCTCTCTATCCTCTATCCCCTGCGCATAGGCCTGCATCCGGGCGATGTCCATCGGTGAAGAGCCCACGCTGACGTCGTTAATCATATAATGGTCAAGCCCATCACATAACGATGAACCCTATCCGCCATGTCAGCTACAATAGTATGCGCATGTCGGCCAGAGTCAAACTCAAGCTATACTCCACAGCGGTCTCGTTACGCCTCGAGTCAAGAATCTCTGCAGGGCTCTCATCTCGGAAGGCAAAAGTGATCCATGAAGGCCTCTGTAAACTCCTCCCAACAGCTAGAAGAGCATCATCACCCTTGAAAACAACCACGACTCAAACCGGTTCAACGCGATATCGCGCAACCGGTAGAGGCTAGCGTAGCAGACTCTGTCTGAAGCCCTAAGAACACCGCATGGTCATTGTAGGCTGGAATGAACTCCTGCGGATCCTCATGGACCTCGAACCATAAAACTCGGGTGGATGACATCCCGGAAAATCCCTAATCCATGGCCCATCGGCTCTAGGGTGGTGCTGTTCTGTCGTATTTGCCGGCTACTATACTGGTCAATAACCGAATCTGCTCCCCGTAGTCTCTATACTCAGCAGCTGGCTGGGGAACTGGAGGGTCTGGTACCGGAACCTCTGGAGCTACTGCCGCTCTCGGCTCCTCTAACACTGCCGGCGTGGCTGAACTCGCCGACCCGCCTACTACCTCAGGCATAGTGCGTATGCGAGCAGTGTAACCCTATGGGTACCGCTAGCGACTCTGCCGCTTTGCCTTGCCACAGGCTCTGGTCACCTTCCATGGAGGCATATCTATTCATAAGACTAGGTCAGAGAGGATTCAACCTAATAAGACAGCTCTACTGCACGATCTCAGAGAGAGAAGAATGGAAACCAATCCTAAATGTCCTGCAGCCTCCTGATTATAGATGTGGTGCACAACACACCGATAATCAAGACTACTGCTGACACGGTGCAGACACTTTCAGAGACTAAGCGCTCGATACCACTTTTGTCACGACCCGACCGGGCATGCGGTGCCCTACACAGGCACCGCACAGTATACATCAGAGATAATCAGCGGAACATACATGAAACTTATAAATTAATACAACAGAAGTAAAACAACATGTTAGCCGATAGGGCTACCTTCCTGGACATATAATATATAACCGAAGCAGTTGCCTCCTTTCCTTTACAAACTGACCCACAATATGTAACTACAGACCTCTAAGAGTTTTATCATAACAACTGTGGCGGGACAGGGCCCCGCCATACCCCTGAATATACATGAATCTACAATCTCAGGGAAAACCGTACCAAGAGATAAGCCTCCGGAGCAAATGGAGCTTTCTCCCAAAAACTCAACCGAGATCCTAAGAGCAAGGATCACCACACAGGTACCTAAAACTGCGGGCATGAACGGCCCAGAGAAGTCGATAACAGTGCAGAATATGGAACGGAAGTAAGGCACAACAATTAAAACATATCTGAAAAAAAGCATGACAGAGGTATGTGTAAAAAGAAGGAAATACCTGAACCTACCATGTCATTACCATCTCGTGAACTTAATTGTACCTTATTATCTTTTCCCATTTTTCAATAAACGTTATAATCACTTCTTACGTACTTACTTCGGAAAATCATCAAGTTCACTGCCATATAACTTACTTACCTTTCATAACCTAACCCGGCCCTTTCGGGACGCCTTTATACTCGACCCAATCGGGGCGATAAATCACATAGTGCGCCGTCATACGTATATCGCCGACCCATTTAGGCGATGATGTCATAGTGCGCGTAAAGGTATCTTTGCCGGCCCATTTAGGGGCGATAATGTCATATAGTGCGCGTAAGGTATACTGCCCGACCCGTTCGGGGCGATAATGTCATATAGTGCGCGTAAGGTATCTTTGCCCGACCCATTTGGGGCGATAATGTCATATAGTGCGCGTAAAGGTATCTTGCGACCCATTTGCGGGACGATAATGTCATATAGTCCGCGTAAGGTATCTTGCCCGACCCATTCTGGGGCGATAATGTCATATTAAAATCCGAATTTAACCCAACGTACTCTGGCACCTACTTCTTTAGAAAGACTCTTTTTCAAATAAAACTTCCAAGACAACGACAACGCGATATCAAGTCATCTCTACTTTTAAGACAAGTCACATTACCTTTTAGAAATTCAATAACAGGCTAAATTACGTGACTTCTTACTTAAAAGCTTTAAGCGGTGATACCTTTAAATCACATTGCTTCCTTAATACAAGTTATTCTTTTATTACATTATTAGAAAACCATTCTCTTAACCTTCATAAAGTCATAACCAACTTCCCATAAAGCCGTTATAACCCTTTATGGTTTTAGACAAAAATCATTCCTTTTCTAACCAAGAGACTTCTACTTTTTGAAACCAAGTATTAAATACTTTCAAATCAATTCACTTAACTTTCAAAAATAAAATTAGTCTCTTACCCTTAGAAATCAGGTGACTCCTTTTATTATACAACCTTATGCAATTGATGCCTTAAAATAAAGTTGCATTTTTCACTAAAATCAAGTCATTTATCTTTCCATAAAGAAAATATAACCAACTCCCCATAAAGTCGTTATATTCACTTTATGCCTTAGCCTAATACAATTTCCTATCCAAGGGACTTATCGTTTAAAATGAAACAAGTATCAAATACTTTAAAACTCTTCAAGTCCCTTAACTTTAATAAAACGTTAGACATCCTTAATACTCTCAAAGAAGTGAGTTAATCTCCTAACTCACCCGACTTGGCTATTCATAAAACTAGTAAAGGATATCAAGGTCTTGTCGTCTCACGTACTACATACGTGCAACTATTCATGCTCAAAGGATAGGAAAAGTTCTACATAGAGTAAATCACACCACTACCTCTTAACTTCTAAGAGTAGAAGGAAACATGAAATGATACCATAAGTATATTCCATACATAGAATCATGCCAAAGGAAAGAAGAGGTTCACATACCTCGCGACGATTGTCGACAAGTAGCAATATGCTCCAAAGTACTTCAACCTTGAGCTATTCCATTCTTCAAGTAGGATCGCTATACTTAGTTCTTCAACCTATCATGGTCACAATACGTCCATTAACCTCTTACTTCAAACGTAGAATATTCTACGTGCTAAGTCGCCAAATTCAACGGAAAATCGGACAGCACCTCCTTTGTTTCTACTACTATGCCACTTTTTTCAAGGCGGAATACAATAACCAAACACGCCACATATAAGGCCCAACCAATGCAATCACCAATACGGGATTATACTCATACTAGACGTGTAAAATTCCGCCCCACAATCGATAACAAACTACAACAACTACTAGCCCATTTAAGCGACTTGAGTACTACCACATCAATTCTTATCAATTTCCATTTCAATCCAAGTTATTAGCCTAACATGATATCAAGTCGCGATTGATTATAACCACTATAATCCTCAAGTAAACAACATGCGACGATTTCTAATAAACGACCAATTAGTAATCCAAATTCAAGTGGCTAATATAACATTTGATTTAAGCTACAAAGAATCCATAATACTTATGAACTTGACATATCAAACTAGCAACACGTAAAGCTAACAACAACAACATAACTATATAATCTTGTAACACCTATAAAAGACAAGATTATACCTCAATGAAACTTAATCCAACTCTAATCCAAGTCGCTTCCTTAGTAGTTTAGGCCTCCAAGACACTTCAATCCGACATTGCGAACCTTAGAACAACACCAACAAATATCCTTCAAATCTCCAAACAAAACCTAGAAAGACAACTAGGTTTTCGTTTTATGACTAACAGTAAACTATCTTTTTCCAAGATTTTTCTATTGAGATATGTTTACAATACCCTCTATAACCTTGCTTTAAAGTGTGGAACTAAAAGAACAAGGAACAAAGATTTTTCCTTTCTCTTGTGAGGGAACCCGAGAGCATGCCTATGTTCATCCAATTTTTTTTGTGAAAATTTCTCTAAGTGTTGGCTCTCTCTTGCTACTAGTAGTAATATAAAGGGACATCGAGGGTCAAGATGCAACCATTTGGGTGGCTAGGATAAGGTCTTAGCAAATATCAAGACTTATGTGGGTCCTTTGACTTAGTCAAGATTATCAAGCTCTGACTTGGAAGACTTAGTCATCTGAGACTATGGTCGATGACCATCTTAGCCATGCTATTTTTAAATCAAAGGCACATTAAGGGTGACACGTACGCCTCCCGTTCAATCCTAATAATACATTTTCGACATTTCATAATTAGATAAATTTTACAAGTCTCGATCTTAGCACTTTGTGAGTTCTTACGTCGTTCTTAAAAAGTATATCTGTAAATACGGGGTGTAACTTCTCCTGGCTAACACCGCCTTCCTACAGCTGTGAATTAAGCCGAAAGTTGCAAAGGACCTAGGGTGGCCTCTTACGCGATCTTGGTTAACAGTCGATCTCTATGTTTCTCGACTGCTGCACGTAATAAGTCTGTGCCATGCTCATTGCACAGTGAAGAGCTCTCTTCTGTGACCTCTCTTAGATAGTCATCATGACTCGTGATAAATCGTTACATAATATACTCTCTTGTCGCTAAATCCACTTTACGCTCTTGATGCATTGGAACTAAAGGTTCAACTATCATGGCGCGATGAGGCTAACTTGTGTGCTAGACTCTTTGGGGTGGCGTCGTCGCAGAACTCTCGAATGAAGCACCACGGGTGATGATTGGGCATATGCCACTAGTAACCCTCATGCTCTACTCGCGACTCCGCCTGGCCGCCGCTCGGCCGGGTTGCCTCGCGGAGGCATAGCGGTAATGGAAAGAAATACGTTTAGGGGTCGACTTATAATACAACTCTAAGGCGATCTCGGAATGAAGAATGAAACCAATCCTAAATATCCTATAGCCTCACGATTATTGGTGTGGTGCACGACACTGCGATAATCGAAGACTACTAGATCACTGTGCGTAGACACGCCAGGATTAATTGCTCACGATACCACTTTTGTCACGACCGAACCGGGCGTGGTAGTTCTTTACCGGGCACCCAAGTAGACATCAGTGTCTGCATTATACCGTATTTCAGTATATGCGTGAGAATACGTACAAAGTTTGGCTTTAAAGTTAGCCTTGGGCGTTTTTTTGTACCTGACTCGGCAAGAATCGTTTTTCGGCGAAGCGTTTCCCACGACTTTCGTAGGAAAATTCGGCTATGCCATTACTAATTTTGCGGATTTTTCAGAGGCGAAACATTTTGGACCAGCGGGAGGCAACACTTGGCACCTCCCATTGGTGGACTTAGATCGTCCATGGGCGAAATTGGAGAAACGAGGCACGTTTTTGTGCCTTGTGCACAAATCGAGGTTGGTAGGATATTTGTGTTTAGTTAATCCTCACCTACACTTGCCTTGCACTTGTCTTCATCTTGGCCATTGGTTGGCCAAGGCTTGAGCTATAAATACCCCCTTAGAGATGAAGAGTTATTCATCCACAAAGTTATCTTCCAAGTCTAAAAATCCTCTCCTCTCCTTGGCTTTTAGTCAACACCTCTTCCCTCCTTGTGTAGTGTGGCGAGAGCCTACCCACTAGCCTGGCCGAAATCTACCCCCTCCTTGGTAGAAAAGTTGTCTTCTAGTATCGTTATAATGCCCAAAATACCTAGCCCAAATCCATTAGTCCTTAGTAGAAGTTGTGAAGAACTTCTAAGGTTTCTTGGAACTCTGGGCGTACAACTTAGGAGCTAAACCTTGCTCGGTAGCGACTTTATCTAGGATAATATTGGGCTTATCGAGGTAACTAATCCTAACCTCTTTTGAATTAGAGAATACTTCTTGTTGTAGTATTAGAATAAGTATTAGATACTTAGAAGAATATCACAGAATAGAATTATTTGTTATCACGGTAGAAGGGTTTAAAGAAGAATAATTGGTGTACTCACATATGATTGTTTTCACGATGAACTTACATAGCTCAGGGTAGGGTTGTCTTTGCGGACTTTCCGTAGAATTATGAACCCGCATTTTAGAATGACCCTCGAGTAGTCTTTGATAGATATTTGTGACTATTATGGTGACTCTGCTGCGACATATTGACTTGGCGGTGGTTTTATTTGAGAAGGTATGTGATTCTTCCTAAAGCATGATATTTTACAATATATAGTGCGGTAGGCGTGCATGTGTTAGCTGAATAATAACTACGGCAATGTCTTTGACTTAAGCTGAATAATACTTACGGCAATGCCTCGGCTTAAGCTTTGAATAACAAGCGAAAACATTTCAAAAGAATCTTGAATCATTTTTAGAAGATAAATATTTGGTTTTAAAACAAAAGCGTAAGAGTTATCTTTGGCTTTATGGGAAGTTAGGTATAACAACTTAAGAAGATAAAAAGGCATTTACTTGTTTTGTTTATAAAAGCCTTGTATTGATTTACATTAAGTGTAGTAAGATTGTTTGATAAGTAGACGTGTTATGATGCTACTGTGTTAGTGTCTTGTAATCTTTGTGTAAAGGGGTCATTCTTGCTGTGCTTACGTTGCTAAGGTAAGTCCGTTGTCTTGTTATTGTATCACCTACCCCCATTTGTTATACGAGGGCTTGCCCATGATGCGGGTCTATCACGGCTATCGCGATCTGTGAGACTATGCGGGCGGCGGTATGCTCGAGTTGATCATTCGGGCGTTTGCTTTGATGCGAGGACTCACTGTGCGATGCTGTTGAGACTATGCGGTCTTTTGAGGCTATGCGGGCTGCGGGAGCCTAGGCGGATCTGGGGTTAGCTGCCCCGATCGAGAAATATCTAAATGCGGTGCATGTGGGACTATGCAGTGCGGAAGTCGGGACTAGGCACGCGAGAATGATACTATGGGCGATTGGCCTTGCTTGATCATTAGCGGCCTAGAATAGACTGTTCTGATTTTCCTATTCTTTTTGTTGTTTGTGATGTGGCACTATGTGCGATTGAGCGGATTGTATTTGTGAAAAGGTTTTAAATACTTTGATTTCATTTTAAGTACTTTATAGTTTCACATACTTGGTACTGTTGTCTTGACCTCGCCGGAAGCTGCGTTAAATCTGCCGCGAGTAAGAGCAGCGGTGCTAGATCCACGTCCTTAGGATCTTTGCGTTGGTGTCGGGAGCTCCGTCTTATAGGAGGCTCTACTTTTGGGTATGATCTCCTGTATTGTAGATAGTTTTATGCGATCGAGGTATGGCGGGGCCACTGTCCATAGTTGTTACTTCCTTAGAAGTGCAATAGTACTATTATGCAGTTGGGATGTAGCGCAAAACTTGAGTTATTTATATTATGCTTGAAAGGCAAGCTTTCCATCAGATAAAGCGTGTCTTATTTTATAAAGCATTTCTGTCTTGTTTTATATTCATTTGGTTACTACGATGTATGACTACTTGGGTGCCGGTAAGGCACGATCCACGGGCCGGGCAGTCGTGACAAAAGTGGTATCGAGCAGGTTATCCTCGGAAAGTGTCTGAGCCAGTATCTAGTAAGTCTTGATTATCGGTGTGTTGTGCACCACGCGATAATCGGAGGCTATAGGATATTTAGGATTGGTTTCCATTCTTCTCATTACGAGATCGTGCTTTAGAAAGCGTGTTATAGGTTGGACCCCTAACGTATTCCTTTCTGTGATTATGCCTCCACGTAAGGCCGGGCCCGAGAAGGGCAAGCGTAGGAGGCTGCTAGCGAGACACCGAGTTACGAGGCTCGAGGCCCGGTCTATACGAGAGGCGAGTTCTATGGCCTTGGCCCAGCGAACCACAGTACCCGCCTCGCATCCCACGGCACAGGCGGAGGTTAGGGTACAAGGAGATAACCCGACTATTGGCTAAAGTTGTGGCCGTCGAGGAGAAATTTGGATCGGCAGTTCGGCTCGGCTCGGTCGCGCCCGTAGTGCACCGAGGCGAGATAGTTTGAGGCTACGAGATTTCTTGAGTTGTAGCCGCCCGAGTTTCTGGTCGGCGGAGGATGATCGCGGAGTTCATCCGTCATTGCGAGAGATTATCACGGGTGTCGGGGCTTGAGGCGAGGTGTGACATTCGATTCGCGTCGGTGCGTGATACATGATCGATTGGTTTGATTCATAGGAGCTTTCGGGAGAGCATGCACCTCGGCGGTATGGGATGAGTTTTGAGGCTTTTCTCACACTTCTTGCCTCCGCGGATGAGGAGAGCACGGTGATAGATTCTTATTCTTTGAGGCGGGGAGGGCCGCGGTGAGGAGTACAATGTCGAGTTTGATTCTTTGGCTCGATATGTCCACCTGCTAGTAGCGAGATGGAGGGCGGGTGCATCGCTATGTCACTGGGCTAGATGATTACATGGCCGAGTCTTGTGCGGGTGTGTCCCTTGACGAGCATGGACATAACCGTATGCGAGCTCGTCTGGGGTTGTGAGGCGTAGAGACGCGGGTAGAAGCGATATCAGCGGCGAAGAAGGCGAGCGGCGGTTCTTTTGGTGGTCCTCGGGGTGGCGGCGTCGTGAAGTCGGTGCACCACGGCCAGCGCGAGCGCTCCTACCTCATTTCCGGCCCGAGCGGATCGAGGCGGTCGGGGCCCGGGACTTGTTTCGAGTAGCGGTGCTAACCGTTGAATACGCTCGGTGTGCGTTGTGGCGAATACCGTGCAGGGCGTACTCGGGAGCTTGCTATACTTGTGGCGGCGGTCACTGCGAAGTTTGTCGGCCAGGCGCGGCGGTGGTAGGGCTCGGCTACGAGTGCATTGCGGCTTCTTCATCCCAAGCGATTACTCGCCGGAGGGTAAAGGTACACATGGATCGGGTCGTGGCGGAGTCGTGGCGCGAGTCCCGGTTCTAGCGGTCCTCGAGCCGCATATATGCTTTGTCGGTAAGCGGGATCGGAGGCCTCGCGATGTCGTCGCGGTACCTTATCGGTTTACGGGTTTGATGTGTATGCTTTGATAGAGCGGGTTCTACTGCGTCTATATATCTCCCACTTGTTGCTAGTAGGATAGGGATAGAGCACGAGTCCATGGGCCACTTCGAGTAGCTACGCGATGGGTGATTCGGTGGTAGCTCGGCGGGTATATAGAGCTTGTCCTGTGACCATTCTGATCGTCGGACCTAGCCGACTTGATAGAGTTGGAGATGATTGACCGGCGTGATTATGGGGATGGATTGGCTAGCTTCTTGCTCGCCAATGTAAGCTATGAGAGAGAGTAATGCAGTTCGGTTTCACGAGGCGGTTGTTGAGTGGGAGGGCACGGTATCGCCAGGGTAGGTTTATTTCCTACCTCAAGGCTAGGAAGATGGTGCGAGAAGGGTATATCTACCATCTCGTTCGGGTGTTTGATACTAAAGGCTGCGGTACCAGATTTTGATCGATTCGATGATCGTGAGTTCCCGGGCGTGTTTCGGATGACCTCCGGGTATCCCTCACGAGAGGAGATTGAGTTTTGTATTGACATATTGCGGACACTCGGCTATTTTCATTCGCCATCTGAGAATGGCTTTGCCGAGTTGAGAGAGTTGAAGGATCGGCTTAGAGATTTCTTTGGAGAAGGGCTTCATCCGGGCCTGAGTGTTTCTCCACGAGGCGCGTGTGTTCGTGAAGAAGAAGGGCGGGGCCAGCTGCGCGTGTGTGTTGATTCTGACGGTGAACAAGGTGACCATTAAAACGAGATACCCTTCCGGGATTGATGATTTGTTCGACCGATTGCGAGTGCGAGATGTTTCTCAAAGATTGATCTGCGATCGGGCTATCATCAGTCGCGAGTCGAGAGGTGGATGTCCACAGGGTGCATTCGGGACGATGCGAGCATTATGAGTTCGGTCATGTCTTTTAGGTTGACCGATGCTCGTGGTATTCATGGATTTGATGAACCCATTTCAAACCATTTTGGACACGTTTGTGATAGTGTTCATTGATGATATCTTGGTTTATTCGCTCGGGCGGGAGCATGCGGAGCATTTGAAGTGTCTTGTGATTCTCGGCCCAGCGATTATGCGCCAAGTTTTCCAAATGTGAGTTTTGGTTGACTTGATGGCGTTTCTTGGGCATATTATGGTGATGGCATTCAGTGAATCTGGCGAGATCGGCGATCGGGACTTGGCCTGAACCTACTACTCGACGAGAGGTTCGCGATTTTACGGGCCTTGCGAGGATATTATCGGTTCGTGGAAGTTTGTATCTGCACCGTTGACTAGAGTGACTGAAAGCGGCCAGTTTGATGGTGATGCTTGTGGCGGGGTTTCGATTCTTTGAAAGAGGCCCGGCCGCCCCGTTCTTACTCTTCGGAGGTCGGATGGTTATGTCGTGTATTGTGATCGTCGAGCGTCGGGTTGGGATGTGTGTTGATGCGGTGGCGGGGTTATAGCATATGCATCCGACGGTGAAGAAACACGAGAGGAACTACCCAGCGTGATTTGGAGTTAGCGGTAGTGATTCACGCTTTGAAGATCTGGAGGCACTATTTGTATGGGGTTCACGTGGATATTTATACGGACCACAGAGCCTCGGTATATCTTGACGGAGGAGCTGAACTTGCGGCGAGCGATGGTTAGAGTTGCTTAAGGATTACGATGTTGATATCTGTACCACGGGAAGGCGATGTTGTGGCGGATGCTCTTAGTCGTAGGTCGATGGGAGCTATCGGATGTGCGGTAGAGAGGAGGACATGGTTCGTGATTTGCATCGATTGCGAGCCTTGGTGTCCGTTTGATTGATCGATAGCGATGGGGTTAGAGTTCGTGAGTTCAAGTCTTCCATCGTTGAGGAGGTGAAGAAAGCGATTCGAGGATCGCTTTGATTCGATATCGTGTCTGACTCTTAGTGAGGCAAGGGTCGCTTTTGAGTAGCACTTTGATGGGGTGCTAAGGTTTGAGAAGCGGTGTGTGTTCGGATGTTTGAGGACTTGGCGGAGTTCTTGGGAAGCACCTGCGCGGCGTTACTCTATCCGTCAAAGTCGACCAAGATGTACCACGACGCCCTTAGATCGTGTATTGGTGGGATGGCTTGAAGAGGGGCGTTGCGAGTTCGTAGCTCGATGCGTGTTGTCGGCCAGGTGAAGGTAGAGCACGGAGGCACGGTGGTTTATTCTGACGATTGAGATCAGGCACGGAAGTGGGAGGTAATCAACATGGACTTATCACGGATTACCTACTTTCGGAGGAGACATGATTCTATATGGGTTATAAGTCGGCGGTGTGAAATCAGCCAGCTTCTTCCGTCGGGGCGACTTTTGGTGAGGATTATGCGGACTTTACATCAGAGATCGTCGGTGCGCATGGATCCCTACCTCGATCATATCGAGAGGAGCGGTTCTGGCTAACCGGAGGTCGCTTCGAGAGGGTTTAGGGGCGCAGTGAGCACAATCTTGCATTTCATCCTGCAGACAGACGAGCGAGCGCCTTATCCGGACTCTTGAGGATATCTGCGAGCTTTGTGTTATTGACCGATGGTAGTTGGGAGGATCATTTGCCTCTAGTTGAGTTTGCGTATAATAATAGCTGCCACTCCGGTATTGGATGGCGCGCATGAGGCCTTGTATGGGAGGAAGTGCGGATCGCGCATAGGTTGGTTCGATGTGGGCGAGTGCGGCTAGTGGGACGGTGGTGCGTGAGCGATGGATAAGGTGAAGCTTATCGAGGCGACTATTGACATTTCGAGTCGGCGAAGTCGTATCTGATCATCGTCGTCGGCATGCAGGTTCGCGATAGATGATTGGGTTTTCTAAAGGTGTCACCCATGAAGGGTGTGATGAGATTCGGGAAGAAGAAAGCTTCATTGAGCCATTGGGCGTTTGATTGTCGCGAGGTAGGCAAGGTTGCTACGAGTTGAATCTGCCGTCCGTCTGGAGCGTGCATCCGGTGTTTCACGTATCTATCTTGAGAGATGTATCGGGGATCCATCTAAAGTACACCGATTGGCGATGTCGGTGGCCAGGGGTTATCGTATGAGAGATTCCATAGCGATAGTCGATCGTCGAGTTAAGCGTCTGCGGACGAAGGGCGTGGCTTCCGTCAAAGTCTTGTGGCGAGCTCGAAGAGGAGATGGCGTGGGAAGCCAGGAGGACATGAGACAGAAGTATCCTCACTATTCCCCACACCTCCGGGTAATTCACTTTCCTCTTGTAAATTTCCATTATCATTTATGCCTAAGTGTTGTTTTGTGGCGTGTGTGGCATTTGCTAGCTATTTAAGCTTCGATAAGCTGTCTTGAGAAGGAACATTGGGGACGAATGTTTCTAAGGAGAGAATGTTATACCCGTATTTCCAGTATATGCGTAAGGGAATACGTCTGGAAGTTGGCTTTAAAGTTAGCCTTGGGCGTTTTTGTACCTGACTCGGCAAGAATGCGTTTTCAGGCGAAGCGTTTCCTGACTTTCGTAGGAAAATTCGGCTATGCCATTACTAATTTTTGCGGATTTTCAGAGGCGAAATATTTTTGGACCAGCGGGAGAAGCAACACTTGGCACCCTCCGTTGGTGGACTTAGATAGTCCATGGGCCGAAGGTGGAGAAACGAGGCGCGTTTTTGTGCCTTGTGCACAATCAAGGAGTTGGTAGGATATTTGTGTTTAGTTAATCCTCACCTACACTTGCCTTGCACTTGTCTTCATCTTGGCCGTTGGTTGGCGAGCTTGAGCTATAAATACCCCGCAGAGATGAAGAGTTATTCATCCACAAAGTTATCTTCAGTCTAAAAATCCTCTCCTCTCCCAAGCACCGTCCCACCTCTTCCCTCCTTGTGTAGTGTGGCGAGCCTACCCACTGCCTAGCCGAAATCTACCCCCTCCTTGGTAGAAAAGTTGTCTTCTAGTATCGTTATAATGCCCAAATACCTAGCCCAAATCCCATAGTCCTTAGTAGAAGTTGTGAAGAACTTCAGGTTTCTTGGAGCTCTGGGAGCGTACAACTTAGGAGCTAAACCTTGCTCGGTGCGACTTTATCTAGGATAATATTGGGCTTATCGAGGTAACTAATCTAACCCTCTTTTGAATTAGAATACTTCTTGTTGTAGTATTAGAATAAGTATTAGATACTTAGAAGAATATCACGAGAATAGAATTGGTTATCACAGTAGAAGGGTTTAAAGAAGAATAATTGAGCTGTACTCACATGGAATTGTTTCCTGATGAACTTACATAGCTCGGGTAGGGTTGTCTTGCTAGCTTTCAGTAGAATTATGAACCCACTGTTTAGAATGACCCTCGGAGTAGTCTTTGATAGATATTTGTGACTATTATGGTGACTCTCTGCTTGTGACATATTGACTTGCGGTGGTTTTATTTGAGAAGGTATGTGATTCTTCCTAAGCGTGATATTTTACAATATATGAAATGCGGTGAGGCGTCGTGTGTTAAGCGAATAATAACTCTGGCAATGTCTTTGACTTAAGCACGAATAATACTTACGGCAATGCCTCGCGGCTTAAGCTGAATAACAAGCGAAAACATTTCAAAGAATCTTTGAATCATTTTTAGAAGATAAATATTTGGTTTTAAAACAAAAGCGTAAAGTTATCTTGGCTTTATGGGAAGTTAGGTATAATGACTTAAGAAGATAAAAAGGCTGTTTACTTGTTTTGTTTATAAAAGCCTTGTATTGATTTACATTAAGTGTAGTAAGATTGTTTGATAAGTAGACATGTTATGATGCTACTGTGTTAGTGTCTTGTAATCTTTGTGTAAGGGGTCATTCTTCTTTGTGCTACGTTGCTAACAGTAAGTCCATTATCTTGTTATTGTATCACCTACCCGCTTTCTTGTTATACGAGGGCTTGCCCGCTTGATCACGGGTCTATCTGGCTATGCGATCTGTGAGACTATGCGGGCGGCGGTATGCTCGAGTTGATCATTCGGGCGTTTATCTTTGATGCGAGACTCACTATGCGGTCTGTTGAGACTATGCGGTCTTTTGAGGCTATGCGGGTGCGGGAGCCTAGGCGGATCTGGGGTTAGCTGCCCCGATCTGAAATATCTCATGCAGATGCATGTGGGACTATGCGAGCTGCGGAAGTCGAGGACTAGGCATGAGAATGATACTATAGGCGATTAGCCTTGCCCGATCATTAGCGGCCTAGAATAGACACATTCTGATTTTCCTATTCTTTGTTGTTGTTTGTGATGTGGCTATGTGCAATTGGGCGATTGTATTTGTGAAAAGGTTTTAAATACTTTGATTTCATTTTAAGTACTTTATAGTTTCACATACTTGGTACTGTTATCTTGACCTCCTTGGAAGTGCGTTAAATCTGCATGAGTAAGAAAGCGGCAGTGCTAGATCCACGTCCTTAGGATCTTTGCGTTGGTGTCGGGAGCTCCGTCTTCTCGAGCTCTACTTTTGGGTATGATCTCCTGTATTGTAGATAGTTTTATGCGATCGAGGTATGGCGGGACCTGTCATCGCCATAGTTGTTACTTCCTTAAGTGCAGTAGTACTATTATACGGTTGGGATATAGCTATGCAAAACTTGAGTTATTTATATTATGCGAAAGGCAAGCTTTCCATCAGATAAAGCGTATCTTATTTTATAAAGCTGTTTCTGTCTTGTTTTATATTCATTGGTTACTACGATGTATGACTACTTGGGTGCCGATGAGCACGATCGCGGGCCGGGCAGTCGTGACATAATCGTGAGAATATAAAACAAGACATGAAATAATATGAAGTGTAAAGCAGTTTTTACGTGAAAAGTTTCCTTCACGGCATATATATAAAACTTGAATCGACGATTACATCCCTTTTACAAACTACGCCCGCGGATTACTCACAGGACCTAAGAATGATAACAACAATGGCGGGGCGGGGCCGCCATACCTGAATGTAAATACCTACAACGGCGAGGACTATACCGATAAGCCTCGGAGAAATGGAGCTTCCCAAGCTGGCGTGATCTAAGGCGAGGATCGGCGGCGGTGTACCTCTACTGCGGCGTGAGCGGCCCCGAAGTCGATGCAATGGTACCAAGTATGGCGAAAATCGTAAATGAAATTATAGTAGTCTATATAAGCGGGAGACATGTATGATAACCAAACTACGATTCTGATAAATAGCGATGTCAGTGGGGACTCGCGCCAAAGTCGTCACTCGAAATACAGCTATGGGTCTCGCGCCCATGACATCAATCATGCGTGGAATACCTTCCTCCTTGGCGATCTATGATATAAAAGCACGAGGAATACATGAACACGAGTCCCACGTATCATAATAAAACGTGCGGGGTAAATGCGAAGGCATAGCCAGGCTACTAAAACCAGCAGTACCAACAAGGTCATAAAGCGTATCATGAGATATGTCTAGAAGCCACGTGATCGAAAGGCGGCCACTCGCGCGATATCTAATGTCGCGTCTAGTCACAGAACTTCATGACTCGCGCCGGCCACTCGATAGCCACGATGAGGTATTTCCGCGCATCGGTGCTACTCCCGGCAGCGTCCTGGACTCGCGATCGCGTAGCCACATGGAACGCGTGGTATAATCCACGCTAACACGGAACTCTCGTAGCTCCGCATAGGTCACCTGACCCGCGTGGTATTCTCGAATCATAGGTCACACGGACCACTTTGAGTCTACCAGCGTGGGCGGCTTAACCGGAATCGTATCAAGAGGTGAGTGATATAATACTAACATAATAGCTTATCGTTAAACAGCATAAGCCTGACAAGAAACCCCTTTACACAAGCATCTGAATACTAACCGCGTAGCATCCTAACATGTTTACTTATCAAGTCGACAAGAAAGTATTACAAGGCTATCACAAACCAACACAATCAAGTTATTCCATATGTTACTCTCTACTTTATGTTAGCAAGTTCGGGTTTTATCCCCAAAGTACTTCATACAATAATTCTTTAAAAGATCCGTTTCTTTCACAAAAGTCACACAATACCGTAGTATAAAAAATGAGTAACTATCTTTTAAGTAAACCAAAACAACTTCCTTTGTAAAATCAAGTAATGACATTATTTTCCAAGCGTTCAAGTTTGCCTAATTTCAAATGCTCCACGTTTTTGTTTTTGAAAGGTTTAGTAGTTCATAGTCTTATTCATTTAAGAATATAATTCTCTTTTAAACCGTCTAAGAAACATAAGCCTTATGTGTGAGTAGGATATTCTTGTTTATAACAATCTTATTCTGACCGTGATCTAGAAATATCATTTTGTCTAAATGTAGCACATGCAAATGGGAAGTTGCTCTTGTTTTAATAATACTTAATCTGTCAAAACATTTCCTTTTAATTAGCACTGATGGTTTGTCGATACACGTTACGATTTCGAAATCGATAAAACATTCTTAAGCGTTATACCTAACTTCCCGTAAAGCTAGTATAACTCTTAAGTTTTCAAAAACCAAGTATTACTTAACCTTTGAAATGATTCAAAATCTTTTGAAATACTTCAAGTTCTTTATTATCACATAACTTGACGATTATAGTTCAAATCGGTTACCTTTTAAAAACCACAAGTATTTTCTTACCTACATAAAGGTATTATAACCAACCGTAAAGCGTTATAACCTTTATGTTTAGACCAATCAAATACATTTAACCCGTATCGTCTGGTACTACATAGTTACACATATCATGCTAGAAGAGATAGGAAGAGGTTCACATACCTCGCGCGAGTATCGACTAATAGCAAAGCGCTCAATACTTCCAATGGCCATTTACTCCTTAAGCCCAGTAGATCGCGCCATGCGTAATCTTGACCTATAAGGCCATGGCGCATTAACATTTAGATCTCTTCGTAGAACATTCTCTGAGAAAATTCGTGACACCTCTCCCCCCACACATGCCGCGTAAAGCTCTCATCTATAGGCGGCTTCAAGCCAACGAGGAGTTTCATACATCTAATCGGACGTGTACAATTCTACTCCGATAATGCTACACAAGTCTCGCATATCTGATCTATGTAATTCTGATTCGATTATCTTCTTTATATTGGGCTTAAGTCGAAAGGCATTGCGATAACAGCGTTCATTCTATATATAGTATCTTCAACTATATAGTCAACAATCATGTAATTTCCAATTACAATAGAGGACAAGATATTTACCTCGATAAGCCCATAATTATCCAAGTATAAAGTCGATCTGGGCAATGTTTAGCTCGACTCGTGCGCTCGGCTCCAAACTACCGAAGTTCTAACCAACTTCTACATACTACTCCAACTAACCATGGAGATTTTCCTTAGGGTTCGGTTTTTGGTAGTGGAAAGTATAATAGTATTTACGGGCTTTTATAGGTATAACCTTAGAATACTACAAGGTATCTGGCTAAGGTAATTTGGGCGTTATAACGATATTTGGAGAGTATTTCTACACCACAAAGGGGTATTATCACGAAAACAACTAGAGGTGGGGTACCAGGCTAGCACAAGAGAGGGGAGGGCTCTCGGGGGAGGATGGTGTTGGGCGAGAACACTACTAGGAGGGGAGGATTTTAACACTTGAGAATTTTAGGAATGGATGAAGAAGTCTTCGAAGGGGGTATTTATAGGTCGAGCAAAGGCGACCAATGGCCAAGATCATCTTTATTATACCCGTAGTTGCGAGTATGTATGTGAGGGCGTGCGTGCGAAGTGCGAGAAAATTTTGAAAAGAAAGAAAGATGTGAGTTTTTATGGAAAAGTTTCGGTTATTTGTGAAGAAAAGGTTAGTTAATGGGAATTGGATTCCCAGTTTGGTATTTGGACTTCATAGATTATATTAAATTTTGAGATTTTATTTTGAAATGGTCACGTGGGGCCAGGAGAAATTCTGATTTTGTGGGCATTTGTTTTAAGTTTCGGTATTTTGGATATTTTGGAAGGCGAAATATTACAGCGAATCGAGCGACACGTGTCACCCCAATGGCACCGGCGAAATAACATTTGTGCGCGGCGCGGTTAGAGTCGTTTTTCGGCGAAGCGTTTTCGTAACTGCGAAGGAAAATTCGACTATGTCGTTTGTATTTTGCGGATTTTTAGAAGGCGGAACATTTTGGACCAGCGGGAGGGTGGCGTGTGTCACCTGCATTGGAAGCTAGGTGGGGCGGCTTGGGCGATTGGGGTGTCAGTGGGTAGATATTTTTGGTAGATATTTGTGAGGTTTTTAAGGAGTAGGGGCTAGGGTGCACTTGGGCATATCTTGGCCTTACACATGTAGCACTTGGCTAGATCTTGGCCGTTGGTTGGCCTTTGGGTTTTCTTATAAATACCCCTTAGTTGATGAACTTTCTTCATCCAAAATCTTTTCCAAGTCTTGAAATCTCTCCTTTGTGAGTTGAAATCGTCAGCCCTCCCACTTTGTGGAGCTTTGGCGAGAGCCCCACTTTTGAGTGAGGCTTTGGCGTGGGGTACCCACTAGCTAGTTGTTTTCGTATAATACCCTTGTTGTGGTATAGAAATACTCCTAGTATTGTTATAATGCCCAAAATACCTTAGCCTTGTACCTTGTAGTATTCCAAAGATACCTCTTTCGTAGAGTCAGAAATACTACCTTTTGTCCTTTAGTCATGGCAAGAGCCTAGGAAATCTTCGTAGTTGGTTGAAGTATTTGAGTAGAAGTTAGTTAGAACTTCTAAGGGTTGTTTGGAGTGGTTTGGGCGCCGCGAATTGGAGCTAAACCTTGCTCGGGATCGACGTTATAACTTGGATAATTTTGGGCTTACAGAGTAATTATCTTGTCCTCTATTGTAATTGGAAATTACATGTTTGTTGAATATATAGTTGAGGTATACTATATATGGAACTATACTTAGTATTCGGCAATGTCTTTTGACTTAAGCTGAAGAATAAGAAGCTGAATGTATTTACATAGGTACTGTATTGCGATGAACTTGTGTAGTATTCGAGTAGAATTGTACGTCAGGGTAGGCGTGTAAACCCCACAGTTGGCTTAGTAGCCGGCCTCGATAGAGGAGGAGATTTCTGTTGTTGCGGGGAGTCTTTGCGAATTTTCTATAGAAAGATGAAACTTGTGTTTTGGGGTTAATAGGCGTTTTGACCTTTATAGGTGAAAGTACTAAGAGTAAGCGTATTACTCGAGGAGTGGAAAGGGCTAGCAAGGTTGTAGTACTTGGAGCATTTTTGCTTATTGTCGATAAATCGTCGCGAGGTATGTGAACCTCTTCCTATCTTTTCTAGCATGTTGTTGTGAACTATGTAGTGCGGTGAGCGTCATGTGCTAAGTGATTTGGTTGGTTTAAAACATAGGGTGTTATAATAGCTTTATGGGAAGTTAGTTATAACGACCTTATGTAAGTGAAAATGGTTTCTTGATGTTAGAAGTTAAGAGACTTGATCTTATAAGATAAGAGACTTAACTTATTTGTTTTAATGTGGATGTTTGTGTGAAACCTCATTCGTGAGTAATGAGTACTTGGTTTTAAAGGGATAATGTTTTCTTGATTTGGGAATCGAATGTGTATCGACAGGACCAACTGCGGCGTTAATAAAGGAAGATGTATTGAATAATGATGTGTTGTATTAAAACCATTAGAAACCTCAATCTGCATAGAAGCTAAGATAAGACAAAATGATATTACATTTTCTAGATCATGTTTCTTTGTAATAAGATCGTTATAAACAAGAATAAACTACTCGCATATATGACATATGTTACTCGATTGTTCTAAAAGGAATCAAGTGATTAAGTTTGGGAACTATGAAACCTTTTGAAAATGAGAAGTTGGAGTAATTGAAACTAGGCAAAGCTGGAACTTAGGAAAGAATGTTGGTACTTGATTTTAAAAGGAAAGTGTTAGGTTTACTTAAAAATGTGGGTTGGTCATTCTAATACTACGGGTATCGGGTGACTTTGATAAAAGTAATGGATCTCTTTTACAAAACTTAGCGTATGTAGTACTTTGGGGTTAAAAACCGGACTTTGGCATAAAATGAAAGTACTTTGAGTTGTGTGAAACTTGCCTATGCTTGTGATGATAGCCTTTATTGTACAAGCGTTGTGTTTACGTGTTCTGCGTCTCGATAGAGGTCGGTTGGTAGTTGAGAACTTACTTGGGCGTGCGGTGTGGAGAAATTCCGCAGTGCGTTCTGTTGATAGTATTATTGTTGTTGTCGCTTTGGACATCTTGACACGATCGTGGCGCGGGTATGCTTCCATTTGGTTAAGGTCTTGTGGTTGTCGCTTTGGATATCTTGACGATCGTGGCGCGCGGGTATGTTTCCATTTCGATTATCGCGCGTGATTTCCTTTTGGACATCTTGCGACCGCGATCGTGGCGCGCGGGTATCGTCCGTTTGGAAAGTTGTCTTATTGTTTCCCTTTGGACATCGACCGCGATCGTGGCGCGGGTATGCTTCCATTTGGATTCTTTGTCTTGTTGTTGAGTCACATGGACATGTCTGCGATCAGTTAGGGCATGTGGCCATGGGACATTGGTATTATTGTTGCATCGTGGACATGTCTGCCGTCTGATGATTAGGGGCATGCGGCCATAATCTGAACTGATTGATGTGGTGGGCGTGAGACCCGTAGTTATATTAGGTGATAGGCTGTTTTATGTTGTGAGCGTAGTTTGGTTATCATACATGTCTCTGCTTTATATAGACTAGTATGATTTCATTCTGATGTTATGCAGTTTCACATGCTTGGTACTGTTATCGACCTCGCCCGAGTGCGTTCATCTGCGAGTAGAAGTCGTCGATCGTGGATCCTCGCTCATAGGATCACGGTTGTGCGCATTTGAAGCTCCGTTTCTCGGAGGCTTATCTTTTAGTAGGTGTTCCACTGAGTTGTAGGTTCTTGTACATTCGGGGTATGGCGAGCCACTGTCCGTCATAGTCGTTAATATATCTTAAGTGCATGTAATCTTGTTGTGGCGGGGTTGTAAAAGGATTAAAGCTATTCGAGTTTTATGTATATCTTGAAGGCATTTGTTTTGGTTGGCTGTTTATTTATTATATCTTTTGTTAAATGACTCATGTTTTATGTTAATTGATTTTCTCGATGTATGTATCATAGGGTGCGGTGAGGCACGATGCGAGCCGGGCAGGTCGTTACAAAAGTAGTATCGAGCGATTAATCCTCGGAAAGTGTCTGACCAGTATCTAGTAAGTCTTGATTATCGATGTGTTGTGCATCCGTCTATGTCGAGGAAAAGCGAGACATTTAAGTTAGTTTCCATTCTTCTCATTACGAGATCGTGCCTTAGAGGCGTATGTTGTAAGTTGGACCCCTACAGCGTATCTCGTTTTTACGATTATGCCTCGCTTGAGCAGCGAGCCGAGAAGGGCAAGCGGCGAGAGTGCTGCTAGTGAATCTGAGGAAGTGCAGCGCGAGCGAGCGATACGAGTTGTGCTTGAGCCCGGGTTTTGCGCCGCCTGGCCTGTGAGTTTAGGCGCGGCGATGGGCGATGAGACTCTGATGCGAGCCTCGGTCCAGCGATGCAAGCGGGGAGATGGAGTCCTGAGAGATGGCGATTATTGGCGAGTTGTGGCGAGATATGAGGCAGTGAATCTGGCGATTCGGTTCGATGCCTGATGGTTCACCCCGGCGAGATAGTTTGAGGCTACGGGACTTTACGAGTTATGCACTTGAGTTTTATGGGTGAGGCACGAGGATGATCGCGAGTTCATCGGCGATTCTGACGGATCGTCACGGGTGATCAAGGCTTGAGACCGAGTCTGTGACCTTTGGTTCGCATCGGTGCGTGATCCATGATCGATTAGTTTGATTCATGGGAGCTTTCGGGAGAGCATGCACCTCCGTGGTATGGGATGAGTTTTGGGGCTTTCCTCGCGCTTCTTGCCTCCGCGGATGAGAGGCACGGGTAAGCAATTTTATTCTTGAGGCAGAGAGGCGCGCTGTCGGGAGTACAATGTCGAGTTCGATTCTTTGGCTCGATATGTCCTGCGCTAGTTGCGAATATGGAGGATAGAGTGCGTCGCTACGTCGCGGGCTTGATGATTATATGGCGAATCTTGTGCGGGTGTTTCTCTTGTAGGGCATGGACATTGCCGCGTGCGAGCTCATGCGCTAGGATGTGAGGCACGGAGGGTCGACGGAATGACTGGATCAGCGAGAAGAGGCCGGGGCGGCGGTCGCTGGTGGCTTTCGAGCGGACCGCCTCAAGTGAGCTAGTTATATACCGCGGTGCGGTGGTCCTCCGCGTCTTGAGGAAGCGGTCGGGCTCGAGGTTCAGATTTTGTGAGCGGGGTGTTAACGGTGAAGCCACCCTACCTCGTTGTGACCATTGTGGTAGACTCCATTTTGGAGAGTGTCGTGCTAGATTGGGAGTTTGTTTTGCATGCGGCCAGCGAGGCCATTTGCGAGGAACATCTACCAAGGGAAGCGCGGATGTTACGACTTCGGCGCCGAGGATCATGGCTGGTTTATCACGCCTGGTATGCGCCTGCGGGTGAGCCTATGATTAGAGTGGGCGGTAGCAGTATATCCTTAACCCTCTAGAGTTTTGGTATGCTTGTTATGATGATCTCATTATTGTGTGCTATATGCGGATAGCATTGTGATATGTGTGAGTTAGAATGCATGGTTAGTTGGAAGGATCGTATGGAGGCATGGTAAGTGTGAACCTTAGACTATTTCACGTGAGACCTTAGAGGTAAGGTCGTCTTGAGTAAAGATTAGTTTTATGTTTGACCTTTATAAGGGTGAGTAGTATCGTGGGATTTATTTGTGTGATAAGTCCATGGGTAGTGTGAGATGGAAGTGGTAGCTTTCGTGATGTGAATTAGTAAGATTGTTAGGATCGGGGAACAAGAGTTTGTGCGGTTGGGGGTCGGGTTGAGGACCATTTGCAGGTCAACCCGTAACCGGTTTGGGGTGAAGTCGATTTAGGTGGTCCGCGGTGGTAGGAGTCACGAGGATGATAGGCCCAGTTTGTATGATCATCGTATGAGTTAGTGGGCGCGTTCGACCAGAGCGGTTCGTAAAGGCGGGAATGGCCTTAAGGAAGTTTGAGGTTAGTAAGATGACCAAGTTTGGAGTAGTGACTCGAGATTTTTGAGCGGAAGTAATGGCGGAAGTATGATGCGTACTAGAAGAGTTCAAGTGTTCGAAGACGCGGCGAGTAAGGAAGGAAGATAACGTGTGTTATTTCGTGGCCGCGTATGGCGTTGACAACTTGTTAGAGGAACTTCGCCGATATCCGTATTGAGAAGGAACATTGGGACGAATGTTTCTAAGGAGGAGAATGTTATACCCGTAGTTGCGGGGTATGTATGTGAGGGCGTGCGTCTGCAGTCTGTGAAAATTTTGAAAAGAAAGAAAGATGTGAGTTTTTCGGAAAAGTTTCCGGTTATTTGTGAAGAAAAGGTTCGTTAATGGGAATTGGATTCCCAGTTTGGTATTGGACTTCATAGATTATATTAGAATTTTGAGATTTTATTTTGGAAATGGTCACGTGGGGCCCACGGGAGAAATTCTGATTTTGTAGAACGCTTTGTTTTAAGTTTTAGGTATTTTGGATATTTTGGAAAGGCGAAATATTAGGCGAATCGAGCGACACGTGTCACCCCGTGTGGCACCGCTTGGCGAAATAACATTTGTTGTGCACTTGCTTTGGTTGGAGTCGTTTTCGGCGAAGCGTTTTTGCGTAACTTGCGAAGGAAAATTCCGACTATGTCGTTTGTATTTTGCGGATTTTTAGAGAGGCGGAACATTTTGGACCAGCGGGAGGGTGGCATGTCACCCTGCATTGGAAACTAGGTGGGCGCGACTTGGGCGATTGGGTGTCAGTGGGTAGATATTTTTGGTAGATATTTGTGAGGTTTTAAGGAGTAGGGGCTAGGGTGCACTTGGGCATATCTTGGCCTTACACTTGTGTAACTTGGCTAGATCTTGGCCATTGGTTGGCCTTTGGGTTTCTTATAAATACCCGCTTAGTTGATGAACTTTCTTCGTCCAAAATCTTTCAAGTCTTGAAATCTCTCCCCTGTGAGTTGAAATCGTCCAAAGCCCTCCCCCTTTGTGGAGCTTTGGCGAGAGGCCCCACTTTTGAGTGAGGCTTTGGTAGTGGGGTACCACTTACTGCTAGTTGTTTTAGTATAATACCCATTGTTGTGGTATAGAAATACTCCCTGTATTGTTATAATGCCCAAAATACCTTAGCCTTGTACCTTGTAGTATTCCAAAGATACCTCTTTACGTAGAGTCAGGAAATACTACCTTTTGTCCTTTAGTCGCAAACCGAAACCACTAAGGAAATCTTCATAGTTGGTTGAAGTATTTGAGTAGAAGTTGGTTAGAACTTCTGGGTTGTTTGGAGTGGTTTGGAGCGCATTGGAGCTAAACCTTGCTCAGGATCGACATTATAACTTGGATAATTTTTGGGCTTACCGAGGTAATTATCTTGTCCCTCTATTGTAATTGGAAATTACATGTTTGTTGAATATATAGTTGAAGTATACTATATATGGAACTATACTTAGTATTCAATGTCTTTTGACTTAAGCTGAAGAATAAAGAAGCTGAATGTATTTACATAAGACGTATTGCGATGGACTTGTGTAGTATTCGAGTAGAATTGTACGTCAGGGTAGGCGTGTAAACCCCCACTGGTTGGCTTGGTAGCGGCCTCGATAGAGGAGGAGATTTACTGTTGTTGCGGGAGGTCTTTGAATTTTCTATAGAAAGATAGAAACTTGTGTTTTGGGGTTAATAGGCGTTTTGACCTTTATAGGTGAAAGTACTAAGAGTAGCGTATTCTACTCGAGGAGTGGAAAGGGCTAGCAAGGTTGTAGTACTTGGAGCATTTTGCTTATTGTCGATAAATCGTCGCGAGGTATGTGAACCTCTTCCTATCTTTTCTAGCATGTTGTTGTGAACTATGTAGTGCGGTGAGCGTCGTGTGCTAAGTGATTTGGTTGGTTTAAAACATAGGGTGTTATAATAGCTTTATGGGAAGTTAGTTATAACGACCTTATGAAAGTGAAAATGGTTTACTGATGTTAGAAGTTAATAGACTTGATCTTATAAGATAAGAGACTTAACTTATTTGATTTAATGTGGATGTTTGTGTGAAACCTCATTCGTGAGTAATGAGTACTTGGTTTTAAAGGGATAATGTTTCTTGATTTGGGAATCGAGAATGTGTATCGACAGGACATGCAGCGTTAATAAAGGAAGATGTATTGAATAATGATGTGTTGTATTAAAACCGGTAGAAACCTCCATCTGCATAGAAGCTAAGATAAGACAAAATGATATTACATTTTCTAGATCATGATTCTTTGTAATAAGATCGTTATAAACAAGAATAAACTACTCGCATATATGACATATGTTACTCGATTGTTCTAAAAGGAATCAAGTGATTAAGTTTGGGAACTATGAAACCTTTTGAAAATGAGAAGTTGGAGTAATTGAAACTAGGCAAAGCTGGAACTTAGGAAAAGAATGTTGGTACTTGATTTTAAAAGGAAAGTGTTAGTTTACTTAAAAATGTGGGTTGGTCATTCTAATACTACGGTGTCGGGTGACTTTGATAAAAGTAATGGATCTCTTTTACAAAACTTAACGTATGTAGTACTTTGGGGTTAAAGCCGGACTTTGGCATAAAATGAAAGTACTTTGAGTTGTGTGAAACTTGCCTATGCTTGTGATGATAGCCTTTATTGTACAGCGTTGTGTTTACGTATTCTGCGTCTCTCGATGAGAATTCGGTTGGTAGTTGAGAACTTACTTGGGCGTGCGTTGTGTGGAGAAATTCCGCAGTGCGTTCGTTGATAGTATTATTGTTGTTGTCGCTTTGGACATCACGACACGATCGTAGCGCGGGTATGCTTCCATTTTGGTTAAGGTCTTGTGGTTGTCGCTTTGGATATCTTGACACGATCGTGGCGCGCGGGTATGTTTCCATTCGATTATCGCCTTGTGATTTCCTTTTGGACATCGCGACGCGATGCGTGGCGCGCGGGTATCGTCCGTTTGGAAAGTTGTCTTATTGTTTCCCTTTGGACATCACGACCGCGATCGTAGCGCTGCGGGTATCTTCCATTTGGATTCTTTGTCTTGTTGTTGAGGTCACATGGACATGTCTACACGCGATCTGGTCGGGGCATGTGGCCATGGGACATTGGTATTATTGTTGCATCATGGACATGTCTACCGTCTGATGTATTAAGGGGCATGCGGCCCATGTCTGAACTGATTGATGTGGTGGCGTGAGACCCGTAGTTATATTGGAGTGATAGTGTTTTATGTTGTGAGCGTAGTTTGGTTATCATACATGTCTCTGCTTTATATAGACTAGTATGATTTCATTCTGATATTATGATTTCACATACTTGGTACTGTTATGCTTGACCTCCTTGAAGTGCGTTCATCTGCGCGGTAGAAGTACATCGATGCGTGGATCCTCGCTCATAGGATCACGGTTGGCGCATTTGAAGCTCCGTTTCTCGGAGGCTTATCTTTTAGTAGGTGTTCCCTGAGTTGTAGGTTCTTGTACATTCGGGGTATGGCGAAGCCTGTCCGTCATAGTCATGTATATCTTAAGTGCATGAATCTTTGTTGTGGCGGGGTTGTAAAAAGGATTAAAGCATTGAGTTTTATGTATATCTGAAAGCATTTGTTTTGGTTGCTGTTTATTTATTATATCTTTTGTTAAATGACTCATGTTTTATGTTAGCTGATTTTCTCGATGTATGTATCACTAGGGTGCGGGTAAGGCACGATGCGGGCCGGGCAGGTCGTTACATGCCAAGTGAGAGGCAAGTGTAGGGCGAGATCTTGCCAAGTGCACTTATCCATCTACCAAAATATCCTACCAACTACTTGACAAAAAGCCAAGACCAATTCGTCAATCCCCGTCGTCCGCTGATTGGAGGTGACAAGTGTCGCCCTCCGTTGGTCAAAATGTTCGTCTCTCGGAAAAATCCGCATAAAATTAAAAATGACATGGCGGAATTTTCCTACGAAACGTGGAAAGCGTTTAGTCGAAAAATGACTCTAGCAAGGTGTTGTGCACAAAGGAAATCGTCGAGCCTATTTAAAAGTTCAAACTTTTCACGTGCGTCCTTACATACTCTGGAAATACGGGGTATAACATTCTCCCCTCGTAGAAACATTCGTCGAATGTTCCTTCTAAATCTCAAAACCAACGTCGCCGGTATAGTCTTCACTACTATACTTGAAACAATCCTTGCCACGTGGCCACGAAACAACTTGCGCAAAATACTTACATTTCAAGTCAGAAACACCTCTAACATCACCTGGCACCTCTCGGGGTCTAAAATATACTTCGCCGCGCCTTCTCTTTACAAAGAAATGATCACATCAATGCTCGCCATACATGCTCGCTTCTTCCGATACCACTTTTGTCACTTGCGCGAGGTTAGTGTCACTCGTGACCCAACAAATGGTGCCGGACTACGTCGATCCACGAGGATGTCGTACACTTCTATGCACTCGAACTCTTACCACATTTACGATCGCTTGGTTTCCAAAACTTCGGGGTTACTATCTCTAACGTGGTCATCAGTAGGAACACTCTGGATGGATCTCGATTTCCTTCTCGAACATAACACGAAGTGGGCCTTTGCCTCCCAAGTCGGACGGCAAATGCTAACATATAGGCAACTGGCCTATCCTCGCATGAACTCAAAAGGCCCAAGTAACTCGGGCTAAGTTTCCTCTTACACCTATCAGGTGGTACCTTGAAGGCCGACCGTCAACTGAACTCTAAGCGTCGTCGCCGATAATCCGCGTGATTCCTCATTTGCCAAAACCTCTTACGGATAAGCTTCACCATATCCACGTCCTGCTGAACGTATGAACCAACTATCGAACGCGCAACGTCGAACCAATCGGCCAGGCAACTTACACTTCCGCCCCTGAGGCGTCACGGCGATATCAGAACAACGAAATGGTAGCTATAAAACACTTCCCAACGGAGATAACAATCCTCACAACTACCGCGAAATCCAAACAACGGCGAGGCGACGCGTCTGAGGAGACTGCGAGTTCCCAACCTGCTGGTAAAATTTCGAAAGAAAGCAGTAGTAACACAGGCTCTCATGCGTTCATAAGGTGAAAACAGGCACCCGTGCAGCCTTACCACCTTTACGATATATCATGATGCGGCAGCGGTCACGGAAAAACACGATGGTGACCCCAGTGGCCCGACCTTGGTCGAGCGCGTCCACGAACTCGTCTGCTGGTTAACTAAACTTGGGCCTAACATCCTCGTGACCTACCACGGTGGGACCACCTGGCCCACCCCAAGCGGGCGCGGGTTGACCGCAACGTAGCCTCGGCAGGCCGAAGCAATGTGCAAACATTAGCTCCCTATCGGAACAATCTCTCAAATCACGTTACGAAAACCTAGAGGTCTTCTTAGTTCAACTACCCTCTTTCATTCCACACTACTCGGGGACTTATCCTGACCATAGCTCACGTGCACTATGCACCGACAAAGGTCAAACATAAACATCGTCTTTTACTCGAGATGGCCTTTTCTAAGGTCTCTACGTAAAAGCTCTAAGGCTCATACTTTTCCTTATCCCCAATCTTTCCGGTAACCATGATTTCTAATCACAATACATATGTTATCTGAACATAACACTTAAGATATACTCGTCTCATGCTGATACTAATCTCTAGAGGTTAAAGATAAATCTATATCTTTGCTTCACTCCTTTGTCGTTCTAATCAAACACCTTGCCGTAGAAGCGCCAGCTAGGAAGATGACGAACTACCCACGATCTGAAGGCTAAGTCCTCCTACTAGGACACTCTTTCGACATCGGACCACGGCGGTCATAGGTATAACAAGTACCCGACTAAAAGGCGACATTCCGGGATGGCGTCTGTCAGTATGCCGGAAGCCACGGAGTTACGACCAACTCCTGCATACCCGAGCGTCACGAAATTCGTGGAGGACCTCTGCGGTGGATGTGCATAATATAATCCATTGGTGAGGTGACTCGCCTCGAAAGTTACCAAAGGACGCTTGCTGCGGCCCTCTGCGTCGCCCGTTAACGTCGATCTCTCGTTTCTCGGCTGCTGCGCATGGCGTACACAGGCCATGCTCAAGCCTAACTGAAGAATTACTCTCGCACAACCCTCTCTTAGGTAGTCATCAAGACTCGCGGTACATCGGTATACTCTCTGGTAGCCAAATCCATAGCTAATGCGGTCGCGCCTTTGCAATCTAGATTGTTCTCGATCGTGGGCGAAGGTTCAAATATCATGGCGCGGAGCTGCCGCGCCGTGCTAAACTCTGCGGGGCTAGTGGCGTCGCGAACTCCCCAAATGAAGCACCACCCGGTGATGATTGGAGTGCATGCCCTCTGCGAATTCTACTCGCGACTCCGCCGTGCGCGCCCTCTGGGCGGGTTTTGCCTGCAGCGGAGGCATAGCGGTAAGGGAAAGAAATACGTCGGAGGGTCAACTTACAACACCGCTCTAAGGCGCGATCTCGAGTGAGAAGAATAGAAACCGATCCTAAATATCCTATAGCCTCACGATTATTGGTGTGGTGCAACACACCGATAATCAAGACTCTGAGGATCTGATGCAGACACTTTCAGGATTAACTTGTTATACCCGTATTTTTGAGTATATGCGTATGGGCGTGCGTCTGAAATTGAGCCTTAAGTTAGGCATTGGATTCGATTTGGGCACAGTCTGGATTAAGTCGTTTTTTTAATGACGTTTCCACGACTTTAGGGAATTTCCGGCTATGTCATTTTTATTTTTGCGGATTTTTAGAGGCGAAACATTTTGGACCAGCGGGAGGGTGACATGTGTCACCTGCATTGGAAGCAAATGGAAGGTTGGACGATTTGGGCGTCGAGGCCTTGGTTGGCCTTGGCGATTGGCTCCCGCACTGTGCCTAGTTTTGTGGCTTGTTTTGTGGAGTGTTTTGTGGAGTGTTTTGTGGGTGCACTTGGCTTGATCTTGGCCTTACACTTGCCTTGCACTTGGCTAAATCTTGGCCGTTGGTTGGCCTTTGGGTTTGCTATAAATACCCGCTTAGTTGATGAACTTTCTTCATCAAAATCATTTCAAGTCTTGAAATCTCTCCCTTTGTGTGTTGAAATTCGTCCAAGCCCTCCCCACTTTTGTGGAGCTTGGCGAGAGGTCTCCCTCACTTGTGAGGTCTAGTAGTAGGGTACCCACTGCCTAGTTGTTTAGTATAATACATCCCCTTTGTGGTATTGAAATACTCCTCCAGTATTGTTATAATGCCCAAAATACCTTAGCCTTTTACCTTGTAGTATTCCAAAGTTACCTCTATCGTAGAGTCAGGAAATACTACCTTTTGTCCCTTTAGTCTCAAGCCAGAAACCACAGAAAATCTTCATTGATTGGTTGAAGTATTTAAGTAGAAGTTGGTTAGAACTTCTAAGGGTTGTTTGGGCGGGGTGGAGCACCGAGTTGGAGCTAAGCGTTGCTAAGGATCGACGTTTAACTTGGATAATTATGGGCTTATCGGGGTAAACACTCTTGTCCTTATTGTAATTGGAAATTACATGTTGTTAGAATATATAGTTGAAGTATACTATATATAGAACTATACTTAATCTTGTGGCAATGTCTTTTGACTTAAGCTGAAGAAGTAAATGGCGAGCTGTAATTACATGGGGTGTATTCTGATGAGACTTGTGTAGTATTCTTGTGTAGTAGAATTGTACACGTCAGGTTAGGCGTGTAAAACCCCACTGGTTGGCTTGGTAGTGGCCGGCCTCGATAGAGAAGGAGATTTCTGTTGTGGCGGGAGATCTTTGCGAATTTTACGTAGAATATTCTGCGTTGTGGTCTAGATGATAATAGGCGCCTTGTGGCCTTATAGGTTGAAGTACTACGTGTGGCGCGATTTACTTGGCGAGGAGTAGCCATTTGTTTGGAGCTTTTTGCTTATTGTCGATAAATCGTCGCGAGGTATGTGAACCTCTTCCTATCTCTTCTGGCGTGATATGTGTGTAACTCGTGTGCGGTGAAGCGTCACGTGTGTTTAAAATACTTTGTGGTTTTAAAGGAACGATGTGAATTATAAGCGGCTTGTTATAATAAGGAAACTTAATGTATTTCAAAAGGTTTATAAATAGTTTTGAAAGAAGTGTAGTATTGTGTTTTGAAAACTTAAGAGTTATACTAGCTTTATGGGAAGTTAGGTATAACGGCTTAAGAATAGTTTCTTGATGTTAGAAGTTAAGAGACTTGATCTTATAAGATAAGAGACTTAACTTATTTGTGTTAATGTGGATGTTTGTGTGAAACCTCATTCGTGAGTAATGAGTACTTGGTTTTATGTTTCTTGATTTGGAAATCGAATGTGTATCGACAGGACCAACTGCGGCGTTAATAAAGGAAATGTATTGAATAATGATGTATCGTATTAAAACCGGTAGAAACCTCAATCTGCATAGAAACTAAGATGAGACAAAATGATATTACATTTTCTAGATCATGGTCTTTGTAATAAGAATGTTGTAAACAAGAATAACCTACTCTCGTAAGACATATATTACTCATTTGTTCTAAAAAGGAATCAGTGATTAAGTTTATGAACTATGAAACCATTTGAAAATGAGAAACTTGAGTAATTGAAACTAGGCAAAGCGGAACTTAGGAAAAGAATGTTGTTACTTGATTTTGAAAGGAATGTGGGTTGGTCATTCTAATACTACGGTGTCGGGTGACTTTTATAAAAGTAATGGATCTCTTTTAAAAGGACTTAACGTATGAAGAACTTTGGGGTTAAAACCGGACTTTGGCATAAAATGAAAGTACCTTGAGTTGTGTGAAACTTGCCTATGCTTGTTGTTGTGAAACTTGCCTATGCTTGTTGTTGTGAAACTTGCCTATGCTTGTGATGATAGCCTTTGTTGTGCAAGTGTGGTATTTACGTATTCTGCGTCTCTCGATAGAGTAGGTTGACTTATTGAGAACTTACTTGGGCGTCTTTGGCGGTGATGGAGAATTCCGCGGGTATGTTTCCATTTTGATTCTTGTCTTATTGTTGATGTCACGTGGGCGTATCTACACGATGTTGTATTAGGGGCATGTGGCCATGCGGCGGGTTGATTACGATATATGGTTATTTACATTCCATGGGCGTGTCTACACGATGTTGTATTAGGGGCATGTGGCGTGCGGCGGGTTGATTACCGATATATGGTTATTTGTTCCATGGGCGTGTCTACAGATGTTGTATTCCGGGGCATGTGGCCGTGCGGCGAGGTTGACTACTAGTATATTGTTGTTGAGTAACATGGGCATGTCTACCGTCTTTGTATTAGGGGCATGTGGCCGTGCGGCCTTATTGTGTGTTGCATCATGGACATGTCTACACCGTCTTTGTATTAGGGGCATGTGGCCGTGATGCGAACATGATGGATGTGGTGGGCGTGAGACCCGTAGTTATATTTGAGTGGTGACTTTGAGGCGTGAGTCACGACTTATTCTTTGTTATGTTGTGAGCTGTAGTTTGGTTATCATACATATCTCTGCTTTATATAGACTAGTATGATTTCATTTCTGATATTTCTGATTTCACATACTTGGTACTGTTATCTTGACCTCCTTGAAGTGCGTTCATCTGCGGTAGAAATCGTTGGTGTCGATCCGACATGAGATCACGTTTGACGTTTTTGGAAGCTCGTTTCGTCGGAGGCTTATCTTTAGTATGTGTTCCACTGAGTTGTAGGTTCTTGTACATTCGGGGTATGGCGGGAGCCTGTCCGTCATAGTTGTTATATAAATCTTAGAAGTGCATGCTTTGTTGTGGCGGGGTTTGTAAAAAGGATAAGCTGTTGGGTTTATGTATATACTGCTGAAGGCAAGCTGTTTGGTTGGCTGTTTATCTATGATATCTCTTGTTTCATGATTCATGTTTTATATTCGCTGATTTTCTCTCGATGTTGTATCACTAGGGTGCGGGGTAAGGCACGATGGCGGGCCGGAGTTTGAGCGTTACAAAAGTGGTATCAGGCGATTAATCCTCGGAAAGTGTCTGACCGTGTCTAGTAAGTCTTGATTATCGGTGTGTTGTGCACCACATCTATGTCGAGGCTATAGGACATTTAGGATTGGTTTCCATTCTTCTCATTACGAGATCGTGCCTTAGAAATTGTGTTGTAAGTTGGACCCTACGGCGTGTTTCGTTTTACGATTATGCCTCTGCGAAAACCGGGGCCCGAAGGGCAAAGCGGCCAGGAGGCGCTAGTGGGATTGAGAGATGCAGCGCGAGCGGTCGATACGAGTAGTGCTTGACGGCGAGTTTTGCGGCGCCGCCCGGCCTGCGATTTAGCGCGGCGGTGGGCTGCTGAGACTCTGATACTGAGCCTCGGTCCCGCGATGCGGAGGCGGGAGATCGTCACAAGAGATGGCGATTATTGGCGAGTTGTGGCGAATATGAGATAAGTGGGCCGCGGCGATTCGATTCAGCGGCGCTGTAGTGCGCGAGGCGACGATTTGAGGCTACGGGATTTCCTTAGTTGTAGCCGCTTTGAGTTTTCTGGTCGAGGCGGAGGATGATCGCGAGTTCATCCGTCGATTCTGAGAAGGATCGTCGCGGGTGATCGAGGCTTGAGTAGATGCAGTGACATTTGGTTCGCATCGTTGCGTGACACGCGATCGATTGGTTTGACTTCGTGGGAGCTTTCGGGAGAGCATGCACTTCCGGCCGTTTGGGATGAGTTTTGGGGCCTTCTGGCACATTTCTTGCCTCGCGGATGAGGAGGGCTCGGGTAAACAATTTTTGATGTTGAGGCGAAGCGAGCGTCTGATTCGGGAGTACAATGTGAGTTCGACTCATTGGCGGTATGTTCCGCATTAGTAGCTAGTATGGAGGATCGAGTGCGCGATATATTCTGAGGCTCGATGATTACCTAGCGAGAAGTTGTTGGTGTTTCCGCCCGGTAGGGCATGGACATTGCCGCATCTGAGCTCATGCACTTGGAGTGCGAGGCGCGAAGATCGGCAGGTGGACGGCTTTCGGAGAAGAAGGCGAGGCAATGGATATTTTAGCGACGCCGAGCGGACCGCCTCGGCGCATACTAGTTTTGTACCTCCGCCATTCTGAGTGGTCCTCCGCGACGCCGGGACCCAGGATATTCGGGGAAGCGGTCGGGGCTCGGGTTTGAATGTTGAGGAGTAGGGTGTTGGCGGATCGATCACCCTACCTCGGTGTGGTCGATGTAGTAGCCGCATTTGGAGTGTCGTAGTACGAGGAGCTTGTTATTCTGCGGCCGTCGAGGCCATGTGAAGAAGCGTGCTTATAAGAGAGGTTGAGCGGCCGACTCGGCCGCCGGGATCGATGGTGGTTCATCGCCTACTGATTATGCCTGCGAAGTGGGCTATGATTAGAGTGGGCGGTAGCCGGTATATCCATAACCCTCTAGAGTTTTGGTATCTTTGATATGATGATCTCATTATTATGTGCTATGTGTGCGAATAAGCGTTGTGTTAATTGTGAGTTAGAAAACATGGTTAGTTGGGAGGCTAAGTATGGGGTCATGGTAAGTATGAACCACTAGGCGTGTCACGATTGAGACCTTACGGGTAAGGTCGTCTTGATAAAAGATCTATTTTATGTTTGGCCGTTATCGAGTGCGTAGTGTCGTGGGATATGTTTGTGTGATCGGTCCACAGGTAATGTGAAATGGAAGTGGTAGCTTTCATGACCTGTAGAAATAGAATGTTCGGATCGAAACTAGGAAGTTGGCACTCTGATGGGTCGGGTTGGGGCCGTGTTGCGGGCGACCAGCGTCCGTTCGAGGAAGGGTCAGCTCTGGGTGGTCGCCCGGTGGCGAGTCACGAGGTGCTAGGCCCAGTTTAGATGACCATCGTATGAGTTCATAGATCGTTCGATCGAGAATCTGTTCGTGAAGGCGGGAATGGCCTTAGGGAAATCGAGGTTAGTGAGATGACCAAGTTTGGAGAGTAGAGACTCGAGGTTGGAAAGCGAGCGTTGGCGAAGTGTGAGTACGGATACTAGAGCGAGTTGAGTGTTGAGGCAGTACTACGAGAAGGGAGAAGTGAGCGTGTGTTTATGGCCAGGTGTGGCATGATCGTTTTCGTAAGTATAGCAGTGAAGACTATACTGGTACCTGTTTGTTTTGAGACCTAGAAGGAACATTTGGGGCGAATGTTTCTAAGGGGAAGAATGTTATACCCAGTATTTTTGAGTATATGCGTATGGGCGTCGTCTGAAATTGAGCCTTAAGTTAGGCATTGGATTCGATTTGGGCACAGTGCGATTAAGTCGTTTTTCGGCCGAAAGCGTTTCCACGACTTTCGTAGGGAATTTCGGCTATGTCATTTTATTTTTGCGGATTTTTAGAGGCGAAACATTTTGGACCAGCGGGAGGGTGACATGTGTCACCTCGCATTGAAAGCAAATGGAAGGTTGGGCGATTTGGGCGTCGAGGCCTTGGTTGGCCTTGGCGATTGGCTCCACTTTGTGCCTAGTTTTGTGGCTTGTTTTGTGGAGTGTTTTGTGGAGTGTTTTGTGGGTGCACTTGGCTTGATCTTGGCCTTACACTTGCCTTGCACTTGGCTAAATCTTGGCCATTGGTTGGCCTTTGGGTTTGCTATAAATACCCCCTTAGTTGATGAACTTTCTTCGTCAAAAATCATTTCAAGTCTTGAAATCTCTCCCCTTTGTGTGTTGAAATTCGTCAGCCCTCCCCACTTTTGTGGAGCTTGGTAGAGGTCTCCTCCCCACTTGTGAGGTCTAGCCGTAGGGTACCCACTAGCCTAGTTGTTTCGTATAATACATCCCCTTTGTGGTATTGAAATACTCACTCCAGTATTGTTATAATGCCCAAAATACCTTAGCCTTTTACCTTGTAGTATTCCAAAGTTACCTCTGTCGTAGAGTCAGGAAATACTACCTTTTGTCCCTAGTCTCAAGCCGAAACCACTAGAAAATCTTCATTGATTGGTTGAAGTATTTAAGTAGAAGTTGGTTAGAACTTCTAAGGGTTGTTTGGAGCGGGGTGGAGCACGGAGTTGGAGCTAAGCGTTGCTAAGGATCGACGTTTAACTTGGATAATTATGGGCTTATCGAGGTAAACACTCTTGTCCTTCTATTGTAATTGGAAATTACATGTTGTTAGAATATATAGTTGAAGTATACTATATATAGAACTATACTTAATCTTTGTGGCAATGTCTTTTGACTTAAGCTGAAGAAGTAAATGAGCTGTAATTACATGGGGTGTATTCTGATGGACTTGTGTAGTATTCTTGTGTAGTAGAATTGTACACGTCAGGTTAGGCGTGTAAAACCCCAGTTGGCTTGGTAGCGGCCTCGATAGAGAAGGAGATTCTGTTGTGGCGGGAGATCTTTGCGAATTTTACGTAGAATATTCTGCGTTGTGGTCTAGATGATAATAGGCGCCTTGTGGCCTTATAGGTTGAAGTACTACGTGTGGCGCGATTTACTTGGCTTGAGGAGTAGCATTGTTTGGAGCTTTTGCTTATTGTCGATAAATCGTCGCGAGGTATGTGAACCTCTTCTATCTCTTCTAGCATGATATGTGTGTAACTCGTAGTCTGGTGAGCGTCGTGTGTTTAAAATACTTTGTGGTTTTAAAGGAAGGCGATGTGAATTATAAGCGGCTTGTTATAATAAGGAAACTTAATGTATTTCAAAGGTTTATAAATAGTTTTGAAAGAAGTGTAGTATTGTGTTTTGAAAACTTAAGAGTTATACTAGCTTTATGGGAAGTTAGGTATAACGGCTTAAGAATAGTTTCTTGATGTTAGAAGTTAGAGACTTGATCTTATAAGATAAGAGACTTAACTTATTTGTGTTAATGTGGATGTTTGTGTGAAACCTCATTCGTGAGTAATGAGTACTTGGTTTTATGTTTCTTGATTTGAATCGAGAATGTGTATCGACAGGACCTGCGGCGTTAATAAAGGAAATGTATTGAATAATGATGTATCGTATTAAAACGGTAGAAACCTCATCTGCATAGAAACTAAGATGAGACAAAATGATATTACATTTTCTAGATCATGGTCTTTGTAATAAGAATGTTGTAAACAAGAATAACCTACTCTCGCGTAAGACATATATTACTCATTGTTCTAAAAGGAATCAGTGATTAAGTTTATGAACTATGAAACCATTTGAAAATGAGAAACTTGAGTAATTGAAACTAGGCAAAGCGGAACTTAGGAAAGAATGTTGTTACTTGATTTTGAAAGGGAATGTGGGTTGGTCATTCTAATACTACGGTATCGGGTGACTTTTATAAAGTAATGGATCTCTTTTAAAAGGACTTAACGTATGAAGAACTTTGGGGTTAAAAACCGGACTTTGGCATAAAATGAAAGTACCTTGAGTTGTGTGAAACTTGCCTATGCTTGTTGTTGTGAAACTTGCCTATGCTTGTTGTTGTGAAACTTGCCTATGCTTGTGATGATAGCCTTTGTTGTGCAAGTGTGGTATTTACGTATTCTGGCGTCTCTCGATAGAGGCGGTTGACTTATTGAGAACTTACTTGGAGCGTCTTTGGCGGTGATGGAGAATTCCACGGGTATGTTTCCATTTTGATTCTTGTCTTATTGTTGATGTCACGTGGGCGTATCTGCAAATGTTGTATTCGGGCATGTGGCCATGCGGCGGGTTGATTACGATATATGGTTATTTGTTCCATGGGCGTGTCTACCGATGTTGTATTAGGGGCATGTGGCGTGCGGCGGGTTGATTACGATATATGGTTATTTACATTTCCATGGGCGTGTCTACCGATGTTGTATTCGGGGCATGTGGCCGTGCGGCGGGGTTGACTACTAGTATATTGTTGTTGAGGTAACATGGGCATGTCTACCGTCTTTGTATTAGGGGCATGTGGCCATGCGGCCTTATTATTGTGTTGCATCATGGACATGTCTACACCGTCTTTGTATTCGGGGCATGTGGCCATGATGCGAACATGATGGATGTGGTGGGCGTGAGACCCGTAGTTATATTTAGTGGTGACTTTGAGGCGTGAGTCCACGACTTGGCTCTTTGTTATGTTGTGAAGCGTAGTTTGGTTATCATCATATCTCTGCTTTATATAGACTAGTATGATTTCATTTCTGATATTTCTGATTTCACATACTTGGTACTGTTATCTTGACCTCCTTGAAGTGCGTTCATCTGCGGTAGAAGTACATTGGTGTCGATCCGACATGTAGGATCACGTTTGAGCGTTTTTGGAAGCTCCGTTTCGTCGGAGGCTTATCTTTAGTATGTGTTCCACTGAGTTGTAGGTTCTTGTACATTCGGGGTATGGCGGGCCCTGTCCGTCATAGTTGTTATATAAATCTTAAGTGCATGCCTTTGTTGTGGGCGGGGTTTGTAAAAGGATAAGCTGTTGGGTTTATGTATATACTGAAGGCAAGCTGTTTGGTTGCTTTGTTTATCTATGATATCTCTTGTTTCATGATTCATGTTTTATATTCGCTGATTTTCTCGATGTTGTATCACTAGGGTGCCGGGTAAGGCACGATGGCGAACCGGAGTTTGGGCGTTACATAATTCTCACGATACCACTTTTGTCACGACGATTAGGGCGTGTTCAGTGCCTTACCGCACCTGGTGATCTGATATCAGTAATGTCAATGGAACATAAAGCGATACAAGATATTATGAAATATGAAACAATAATCGAGAAAACTTGCCTTTGGCATATATATAAACAACAACTTTTTCAACATGAACAATTTAATCCTTTACAAACCACGCCTGTGATTACTCTGACCTGCAATGATATGACAACGGCGGCGGGGCCAGTCATACCGAATGTAAGCACCAACAACAGGGGACTATGCCAATAAGCCTCGGAAGCGAGCTTTCCCAAACGGCGTGACCCTAGGCGAGGATCAACGGCGGTGTACCTTTACTGCGGCATGACGCAACCGAGAGGTTAGTCTGGCAACAGTGCCGTATGTATGGCCCGAAAATAAATCGTAAATGAAATCATAGTAGTCTATACGGGAGACATGTATGATAACAAACTCTGATTTACAATAAATAGCGATCATGTCAAGTCGGGACTCGCCTCAAGTCATCACTAAAACATAACAATGGGTCTCACGCACAACATCAATCGTGCGTGGGACACATTCCTCTTGGCGATGCATGATATGAAAGCACCAAGGAACACATGAACACGGGTCCCACCGTGTTATAATAAAACCGTCACGGGGTAAGTATGAAGGCATAGCCGACTACTAAAACCCCGATGCAACAAGGTCATAAAGCGTATCATGAGATCTGTCTGGCCGTCACATGATCAAAGCGGCCACTCGCGCATGATATCTAATGTGCGCGTCTAGCCACGGAACTTCCCGACTCGCGTAGGCCAAACTCATAGGCTGCGTGAGGTATAACCCGCGTCGGTACTTCTCCGGCGTCGCTGGACTTCGCGATCCGCGTGGCCATATAGACCGCGTACCCATAAGGGCGCACCCTAACTGGAACTCTCGTAGCTCGCATAGGCCGACCCGACCGCGTAGGTATTCTCGAATCATAGGTCCATCGACCCCTGAGTCTCGTACATCGGAGGCGACTTAACCCGAATCATCTCGAGATGAGTGATGTATAATACTAACATAACGACTTATCGTTAAACAACATAAGCACAACAAGGAAAAACCCCACAAACAGCATCGCAAGATACTAACACGTAGCATCCTAGCATGTTTACTTATCAATCAAGAAAGTATTACAAGGCTATCACAAACCAACACAATCAAGTTATGCACACGGTACTTTCTTCTATGTCAACAAGTTCGGGTTTTATCCCCAAAGTACTTCATACATTAACTCTTTAAAAGATCGTTACTTTCACAAAAACCACACAATACGTAGTATATAAAAATAGAGTAACTATCTTTTTAAGTAAACCAAAACACTTCCCTTTGTAAAATCAAGTAACAACATTATTTTCCAAACGTTCAAGTTTGCCTAATTTCAAATGCTCACGTTTTTTGTTTTTTTGAAAGGTTTCGTAGTTCATAGTCTTATTCATTTAAGAATATAATTCTCTTTTAAACCATCTAAGAAACATAAGCCTTATGTGTGAGTAGGATATTCTTGTTTATAACAATCTTATTACAGCAGCCATGATCTAGGAAATATCATTTTGTCTCATCTTAGCTTCATGCAAATGGAAGTTGCTCTTGTTTTAATAATACTTAATCATCAAAACATTTCCTTTTATTAGCATTTGCGGTGGTTTGTCGATACACGTTCGATTCCGAAATCAGTAAAACATTCTTAAGCCGTTATACCTAACTTCCCATAAAGCTAGTATAACTCTTAAGTTTTCAAAAACCAAGTATTACTTCTTCTTTCGAAATGATTCAAAAATCTTTTGAAATACTTCAAGTTCTTTATTATCACATAACCAGCCAGTTATAGTTCAAATCGGTTACCTTTTAAAAACCACAAGTATTTTCTTACCTACATAAAGCTGTTATAATCAACTTCCCATAAAGCCGTTATAACACTTTATGTTTTAGACCAATCAAATACATTTAACCCATGTACATCTACCGTACTACATAGTTACACACATATCATGCTAGAAGAGATAGGAAGAGGTTCACATACCTCGCGACGAGTATCGACTAATAGCAAAGCGCTCAAGTACTTCCAACCGCTACTCGCCAAGCCAAGTAGATCGCGCCGCGTGGTACTTCAACCTATAAGGCCACAAGCTTATTAACATTTAGATCTCTTCGTAGAACATTCTACGAAAATTCGTAACCTCTCCCCACATGACGCGTAAAACTCCTCTCATCGAAGGCTATCAAGCCAACCGGGGTTTCATACATCTAATCGGACGTGTACAATTCTACTCCACGAATGCTACCTGAAGTCTCATGTCTGATCCTATGTAATTCTGATTCGATTATCTTTCTTTATATTCGAGCTTAAGTCAAAAGACATTGCGATAACAACGTTGATTCTATATATAGTATACTTCAACTATATAGTCCAACAATCATGTAATTTCCAATTACAATAGAGGACAAGATATTTACCTCGATAAGCCCATAATTATCCAAGTATAAAGTCGATCTGGGCAATGTTTAGCTCGACTCCGTGCGCTCGACCGCTCCAAACTACCGCCTTAGAAGTTCTAACCAACTTCTACATACTACTCCGACTAACCATGGAGATTTTCCTTAGGGTTTGGTTTTTGGTACGGGAAGTATAATAGTATTTACGGGCTTTCAGATAGGTATAACCTTAGAATACTACAAGGTATCTGGCTAAGGTAATTTGGGCATTATAACAATATTTGGAGAGTATTTCTACACCACAAAGGGGGTATTATCTAAAACAACTAGGCTGGGGGTACCCATGGCTAGCACCAGTGAGGGGAGGGCTCTCGGCGAGGGGAGGATGGTGTTGGGCGAGAACACTACTAGGAGAGGGGAGGATTTTAACATAGAGAATTTTAGGAATGGATGAAGAAGTCTTCCAAAGGGGTATTTATAGGTCAAGCAAAGGCCAACCAATGGCAAGATCATGCCAAGTGCAAGGCAAGTGTAGGGCGAATCTTGCCAAGTGCACACCTTATCCATCTACCACCAAAATATCCTACCAACTACTTGACAAAAAAGCAAGACCAATTCGTCAATCATACATCGTCCGCACCAATTGGAGGTGACAAGTGTCGCCCTCCGTTGATCCAAAATGTTTTCTCTCGGAAAAATCATAAAATTAGAAATGACATGGCGAATTTTCCCTACGGCAGTGAAACGTTTAGTCGAAAACGACTCTAACCGGTGTTGTGCACAAAGGAAATCGTCAAGCCTATTTAAAAGTTCAAACTTTTCTCACGTCCTTACGTGCATACTGAAATACTGGTATAACACAACCGATCCCACTCCATTCCGGGCCATGGGAGACCCGTAAGTCGCCGGCTCGGCTGTTGTCGCACTTAACTCTTATCCTTGATGCGACTTAAAATCTAATTGCAGAAAGCCTTATATACCTAAGGTCTCGGCGGAATCAAAATTCTTAGGCTCGCAATTTCCATGCTCCAAGCCTACCTTATCATCCCCATGACGGGTACTAAAACTTCTCATAATACCATAACCATGTTGTCTCGATCCACAAACCACTTTACTCTATCTGGACTTCATCAGTATAATTCTCTTGCTTACTACGACTTAATTTTAACATGACATTACATTAGGTTCCTTAACATGGCTTCTGGGGTTCACTACCCTATCGAATGACTCATCCTTTCCCAATTAACTCGAAATAAAACACAAAACCTTGGCTAAAATTCAATAACTATTTCATACCTCCCGGTATCTAGTTAGTCTTTACCATTCTGGTAATCTAAAATCATTCTAGGCAACACGTCGACCTGTGTACATAACTCCGTATAGATGTATATCACAATACCAACTATACTACAATCATTACCAACACGGATACGATCCACATAGTCCTCCAGGTCATCTTTGTCTTTCTCGTGTAATCAACGTAACTCGTTAGGGAGGGACGACCACAACAACCGACTATCGAGCGATCTCGGGTGAGAAGAATGGAAACCAATCTTAAATGTCCTGTAGCCTCCGATTATAGATGTGGTGCGCACACGCGATAATCAAGACTCTCTTGGACACGATCTATAGACACTTTCCGAGGACTAATCGCTCGATACCACTTTTGTCACGGCCACCGGGGCGCGGTCGTGCCTACACAGGCACCCTTACGAGTATACATCGTAGAAAATCAGCGGAACATACATGAAACATTAAAAATAAACATCGAAATAAAATAACGAGTTAGCGATGGCTACCTTCCGGACATAATATATACTGGCAAAGCGATTTGCCTCCTTTCCTTTACAAAGCGACCCACAATATGTGACTACAGGACCTCTAAGAGTTTTTAACAGAACAACTGTGGCGGGACAGGGGCCCGCCATACCCCCGAATAATACAGGAATCTACCACCTCAGGGAAAACCGTACCAAGGGTTAAGCCTCCGGAGAAAATGGAGCTTTTTCCCATGTAGCCTAACCGAGATCCTAGAGCGAGGATCACGCGACACAGGTACCTAAAACTGCGGGCATGAACGCGGCCCCGAAGAAGTCGATTACAAAAATTGCGAATATGGAGCGAAATAACGTCTGATAAACAAATCATAAGCTGTACAAAAGAATGACAAGGACAAGTATAAAAATACATGCGGATCTGCCGGTGTCATTACCACTTATGAACTTAATTTCACATCAATATCTTTTACCATTTTCCATAAAGGTTATAGCCACATTCTTACGCACGTGATTAGGAAAAATCATTAAGTTCATTTCTATATAACCTACTTATCTTTCATACGTATAATGTCCAAGCCGCAAGGAGGGCACATTTACTACGGCCCGAACTGGGACGCGATTAAATCACACTAATATCAAGCGTGTACATGCGGAGACATGTATGATAACTCGATTAACGATGCGTGCCTTACTAACAATGAGAGTAAATAGGGTATACTTACAATATAAAGTAGGAAAAGCTCACGATCAAAGCGGACCGTCCGCGCGATGTCGTTAAGCAATCTATTCGGGACTATTTCACTGCGATAGATCGCGTGGACGCGTGAGGCATTCCTCGCGTGGACTATTTCACCCGCGTAAGCCCTTACGGACTCGCGTGAGGTATTCTCGCATGGGACTATTTCACCCGCATAAGCCCTTACGGACTCGCGCATGAGGTATTCTTAAGATAGTGGACGCCCGCACGGGACTATTTCACCCGCATAAGCCCTACGGACTCGCATGAGGTATTCCGCATCGTGGGTAGCAAATCCACGGAAATATGCAATGCCACAAACCCGGAATGACCATGGCGAATAATATACCACTAGCACAAATCAGGCTTAGCACATATCATAAGCACTTTTTATCATCATCTGATATATAAGCAAGTTAAGAAAACCCTAACTTACTATTCTTGTTCATATACACTCTCATTTAGTTTACCTAAGGCACTAACATGTCTTTTATAAAAATCAGAATTTAACCCAAGTACTACAATTAGCGAAGCATGCGTGGAATCCCACATTGTCGGTATGTCCAAGTACTTACAACAAGACGATCGGCCCACGAGTCGCAGCGTAATAAAACATAATACTTGCACTCGAAGGCTATCACCAGCACATTAGGTTAATTCTCGATTAACAAGCCAAAGTACTTATCAAGGCACACTTAGAATAATTCTCTTTTAACAAGCCAAAGTACTACGTACGTACATTCTTTTCAAAGACTCCTTTCCAAATAAAACTTCCCGATACTAACCACCGTGGTATCAAGTCCTATCCACCATTTCAAGACAAGTCACAATACCTTTTAGAAATACAATTACGAAGCTAAATCATGTGACTTCTTTAACGACCTTAAGCAATTGGTACCTTTAAAACAATTTGCCCTTCCTTAACACAAGTTAAGTCTTTTATTACTTTAGAAAACCATTCTCTTAACCTTCCATAAAAGCCGTTATAACCAACTTCCCATAAAGCGTTATAACCCTTTTATGGTTTAGACATCGTTCTTTTATAACGAGAAACACACTTTTTTGAAACCAAGTATTATATACTTTCAAATCAATTCTCATAACTTTCAAAAATACAATTAGTCTCTTAACCTTTAGGAAACAAGTGACTCATTTATTATAAAACCTTAGGCAATTGATGCCTTAAAACAAGTTGCCTTTTCACTAAAATCAAGTCATTTATCTTTCCATAAAGCAAATATAACTAACTTCCCATAAAGCCGTTATATTCACTTTATACCTTAGCAAAACAATTTCCTATCCAAGGGACTTATACGTTTAAAGCGGAACAAGTATCACATACTTTAAAACTCCTCAAGTCCTTAACTTTAATAAAACTTAAGACATCCCTTATACTTTCAAAGAAGTGAGTAAATCTTCCAACTCACCCGACTTGGCTATTCACAAACTAGTAAAGGATATCAGGTGTTGTCGTCTCTGCGTACTACATCGTGCAACTAGTCATGCTCAAAGATAGGAAAAGTTCTACATAGAGTAGATCACAACTACCTCTTAACTTCCAAGAGTAGCGAACAGAAATATGAAATGATACCACGGTATATTCCATACATAGAATCATGCCAAAGGAAGGAAGAGGTTCACATACCTGCGATGATTATCGACAAGTAGCAAAATGCTCCAAAGTACTTCAATCTTGATAGCTACTCCATCCTTGAGTAGGATACGCTAAACTTAGTACTTGACCTATAATGGTCACAATCGTCCATTAACCTCTTACTTCAAACGTAGAATATTCTAAGTGCTTAGTCGCTAAATTCTACGGAAAATCGGACAAGACCTCCTTTGTTTCTACTTGCACCCCACCTTTTCAAGGCGAATACAATAACCAAACAGCCCCAATTGGCTCACAACAATATAGAAGGTATTCCAAAACAAATGAATAACAAACTAATACAAACTACAAGTCCAAATTCGCCTTGAGCTCAACAATACTAGTTCTTATCCAATTTCCATTTCAATCCAACTTGGTAGCATAACATGATATCTAGTCATGACAATTATAACTACTATAATCTTGGTCAATTTCATGCGACAATTCTAATAACGATCAAATAGTATTCCAACTTAACATGACTTACTTTACATTTGGTTCAAGGTTACAATCAATCCATAATCCTTACAAACTTCAACACATATACTTCATGCTAGCAACATGTAAAGATAACAATAATAAAATAATCTTGTAACACTTCTAAGGGACAAGATTATACCTCAACGAATCTTAATCCAATTACAAATCAGTCGCTCTTTGCAACTTAGAGCCTCGTCAAGACACTCCAATCCGCTAGTTGAGACCCTTAGAACCACACCAACAACTTTCCTTCAAACTTTCAATCCAAAACCTAGAAAGCCACTAGGTTTTCACTTTGCGAATAACGAAAACTATCTTTTTCCGAGATTTTTCTATTGAGATATGCCTCTGATACACATAGGAACCTTGGTTTAAAGTGTGGGGCTTATTGACAAGAAACAAAAATTCTTTTGTGAAGAGAGGGCAAACCCGTGAGCTCTACCATGAGTTCTTCCAATTTGTGTGAAATTTGGCTAAGTGTTTAAGCTTGTCTACTACTACTAGTATTATATAGTGTAATGTAGGGTCAAGATGCAAACAATTGGGTGGTTTGGATGATCTCTAATTAAATATCAAGACTTGTGGGACCTTTGACTTTGGTCAATTTTCTCAAGCTCACACTTGCAAGACTTGTTCATCCAAGACTTTATGGTAAATGACCATTATGGGCATGCCTATTTCGACCAAGGCATCACTAAGGGGGGGTGACACGTGTCGCCCTCCCATTCGTCACAACAAAATGTTTTCCGACAAAATTTCATAATTCCGGTAAACTTTTTACAAGTCTCAAATCTTAACACTTGTGAGTTCTTACTTACGTTCTTAAAACATATCCTGTAAATACGGGGTGTAACAACAATAGTGTGCGCATACCTGGCCAACGAGTCAAACTCCAGATTGTACTCCCTGATGGTCCTCCCATTCTGCCTCAATGACAAGAACCTATCAACACGGGCTCTCCTCATCTCAGAAGGCAAAAAGTGATCAAGAAAAGCCTCTGTGAACTCATCCCAAGCAATTTGGAGGAGCACCGCACCCCTAGACAGTTCCATGACTCAAACGATTCAACGCAATATCGCAGAAGCAGTAAGCTAACACCACCAATCGGTCCCCGTGGCCTAAGCAGGCATAGTCCGATTTGTGTCGCGAATGAACTCCGAGGATCATCCTCAAATCTCAAACCATAGAACTCGGGTGGACTACAACCCAAAAATCCGAATCCTCAAAGCCGGCTCACTGGGTTAGCTACACTGCTCTCGGCCACGCCCACCACTATGCTAGTTAATAACCTGACCGCTCTCCATAATCTCTATACTGCCCTTTGGTGAGGACTAGAACTCAGTGTCACGACCCGAACCGGGCGTATCGTGCCTTACCTCGCACCCTAGTGATACAACATCGAGAAAACCCGGAAATAAAAACTTAAACATGTAAAGTAGACATGGATCATGATGAAATAAAATAGGCCAACCAAGACGATTGCCTTCGACATATATATATATAAAGACATTTGAACGATTACAATCCTTACAACCACCGCGCAGCATTACTCTGGACCTCTAAGATTTATACATCAACTATGACGGGTCAGGGCCCCGCCATTCCCCTGAATGTAAAAGGAGCTGCAGACTAAGTGTAACATACCAAAGATAAGTCTCCGTAGGTATGGAGCTTCCCAAGACGCTGTAATGAGATCCTAAACGGGGATCGGTAGATGTACTTCTACTGCGGCATGAACGCAGGCCAGAAGGAGGTCGATGCAACAGTACCAAGTATGTGAAACTATAACATCACGTAAATGAAATCATAGCAGTCTATATAAAGCAGGAGACATGTATGATAACCAAACTACAGTTCAAGATAACAAGCAGTCATGTAAGTCAGGGACTCACGCCCTCAGAGTCATCACTCATGCCCGTGGAATACCTTCCTCACTGCCGGCAGTCTATGATATGATAATAACAAGACAATGATCCAAATGGGGGCATACCCGCGCGCTACGCATCGTGTCGATATGTCCCGAGGAAAAATAAGACGACATTCCAAATGGAAGCATGCGTGCGCTACGCATCGTGTCGGTATGTCCAAAGGAAACAATAAGGCGATTCCAAATGGAAGCATGCGTGCGCTACGCGTCGTGTCGATATGTCCGGGAAACAATAAGGCGACAATCAAAATGGAAGCATGCGTGCGCTACGATCGTGTCGGTATGTCCAAAGTGATTTTAGCAAAGTAACACTATCAGCGAGCGTGCGGAATTTCTCCGTCACTGCTTAAGACGCGTCCGAGTAAGTTCTCAACAAGTCAACCGACCTCCATCGAGAGGCAGAGTATGAAACACAATTCTTGCACAACAAAGGCTATCACAACAAGCGTAGGCAAGTTTCACAACAACAAGCATAGACAAGTTTCACAACAACAAGCATAGGCAAGTTTCACAACAACAAGCATAGCAAGTTTCACAACAACAAGTACTTTCATTTTATGCCAAAGTCGGGTTTTAACCTAAAGTACTACGTCGTTAAATTCCTTTTAAAGAGATCCATTCCTTTTATAAAAGTCACGATACGTAGTATAAAAATAGAGTGACTTACATCTTTTAAGTAAACCAAAACAACTTCCATACTTTCCTTTTAAAACCAATTAAGGCAATACCATGCCTTCTTTTAGACCAAAACACTTCTCTTTTTAAAGTCAAGTTACCACATTAAAACCAATGATAAAACCCTTCTTTTGTTTTCATAAAGTCGTTATAACCAACTTCCCATAAAGCTTGCTATAACACTTTATGTTTTAAACCATTTTAAGACAACACAATGCCCTTCTTTTCCCTAAAGTTTCAGTTTGCCTAATTTCAATTACGCAAGTCTCTTTTTAGAAAAGTTTCATAGTTCAATGTCTTAATCTCTTTTTAAAACAATTGAGTAACATATGCCATAGGCGAGTAGGTTATTCTTGTTCATAATCAATCTTATTAAGCAGCCATGATCTAGAAAATGTAATATCATTTTGTCTCATCTTAGCTTCTATGCAGATGGAGGTTTCTACTGGTTTTAATAGTACTTCATTATTCAATACATTTTCCTTTATTATTGCTGCAGTGGTTTGTCGATACACATTCTGATTTCCGAAATCAGTAAAACATTTGTTATACCCCGTAGTTGCAGGGTATATATGTGAGGACGTACGTGCGAGAGTACGACAGAAATTTTGAAAAGAAAGAAAGATGTGAGTTTTCGACGGAAAAGTTTAGGTTATTTGTGAAGAAAAGGTTCGTTAATGGGAATTGGATTCCCAGATTTGGTATTTGGACTTCATAGATTATATTAGAATTTTGAGATTTTATTTTGGAAATGGTCACGTGGGCCCAGGAGAAATTCTGATTTGTAGGGCCCACTTTGTTTTGAGATTTTGGCCATTGTGGATATTTTTGAAAGGCGTTTTATGAGGGCGATAGGAGGGTGACACGTGTCACCCCGCCTGTGGCTTGGCGAAGTTACCTTTGTGACACCCGGTTAAGTCGTTTTCGGCGAAGCGTTTTGCGTAACTTGCGAAGGAAAATTCGGCTATGTCGTTTTGTATTTTTGCGGATTTTTCCGAGTGCGAACATTTTGGGCAACATGAGGGTGACACTTGTCACCTCGCCGAAGCAGCAAGTCGATTTGGCTTGCCGATGGTGCCTTGTTGTGGCATTGTTTTGCAATGTTTTGTGCAATGTTTTGTGGCATGTTTTGTGGAGTAGGGGTTAGGGTGCACTTGGCTTGATCTTGGCCTTACACTTGCCTTACACTTGGAAGGATCTTGGCCTGGTTGGCCTTTGGTTTTGCTATAAATACCCCAGTGTGAAGACTTCATCCATTCCAAAACTTCCAAGTCTTGAAACCCTCTCCTCCCCTGTGAGCTCTTGGCGAGAGCCTCCCTCCCCTTTCGTGGCCTTGGTAGAGGGTTCTCCTCCTCCCCTGTGGTGCCTTGGCCGGGTACCCACTGCTAGTTGTTTCGTATAATACCCTCCTTGTGGTATTGAAATACTTCTCCTAGTATTGTTATAATGCCCAAAATACCTTAGCCTTTACCTTGTTGTATTCCAAAAGTTACCTCTATCGTAGAGCAGGAAATACTACCTTTTGTCCTTTTAGTCTCAAACCGAAACCCTAAGGAAATCTTCATTGTTGGTTGAAGTATTTGAGTAGAAGTTAGTTAGAACTTCTAAGGGTTGTTCTGTATACGGAGTAGGAGCTAAACCTTGCTCGGGATCGACATTATAACTTGGATAATTTTGGGCTTATCGAGGTAATTATCTTGTCCCTCTATTGTAATTGGAAATTACAGGTGTGTTCGAATATATAGTTGAAGTATACTATATATGGAACTAGTTAGTATTCGGCAATGTCTTTTGACTTAAGCTGAAGAATCAATCAATCTGTATTTACATAGGTGTATTGCAGTGAGACTTGTAGTATTATCGAGTAGAATTGTACGTCGGTTAGGCGTGTAAAACCCCTGGTTGGCTTGGTAGCCGGCCTCGATAGAGGAGGAGATTTACGCCCACTGACTGGGGAGGTCTTTGGAGATTTTCTATAGAAAGATAGAAACTTGTGTTTTGGAGTTAATAGACGTTTGTGACCTTTATAGGTGAAAGTACTAAGAGTAGCGTATTCCACTCGAGGAGTGGAAAGGGCTATGAGTTGTAGTACTTGGAGCATTTTGCTTATTGTCGATAAATCGTCGCGAGGTATGTGAACCTCTTCCTATCTTTTCTAGCATGATTGTGAACTATGTAGTACGGTAGGCGTACGTGCTAAGTGATTTGGTCGGTTTAAAACATAGGGTGTTATAATAGCTTTATGGGAAGTTAGTTATAACGACCTTATGTAGTGAAAATGGTTTCATCGATGTTAGAAGATAAGAGACTTAACTTATTTGTTTTAATGTGGATGTTGTGAAACCTCATTCGTGAGTAATGAGTACTTGGTTTTTAAAGGGATAATGTTTTCTCGATTTCGAAATCGGAATGTGTATCGACAGACCAACTGCGGCGTTAATAAAGGAAAATGTATTGAATAATGATGTGTTGTATTAAAACCGAGAAACCTCCATCTGCATAAGCTAAGATGAGACAAAATGATATTACATTTTCTAGATCATGGTCTTTGTAATAAGATCGTTATAAACAAGAATAAACTACTCACATATATGACATATGTTACTCAATTGTTCTAAAAGGAATCAGTGATTAAGTTTGGGAACTATGAAACCATTTGAAAATGAGAAGCTTGAGTAATGAAACTAGGCAAACCGAACTTAGGAAAAGAATGTTGTTACTTGATTTTGAAAAGAAGGTGGGTTGGTCATTCTAATACTACGGTATCGGGTGACTTTATAAAAGTAATGGATCTCTTTAAGCGAACTTAACGTATGTAGTACCTTGGGGTTAAAAACCGGACTTTGGCATAAAATGAAAGTACTTTGAGTTGTTGTGAAACTTCTATCTTGTTGTTATGAAACTTGCCTATGCTTGTTGTTGTGAAACTTGCCTATGCTTGTGATGATAGCCTTTGTGCAAGTGTGGTATTTCGTATTACCGCGTCTCGATAGAGCCGATCGACTTGTTGAGAACTTACTTGGGCGTCTTTGGCGGTGATGGAGAATTCCACGTATGTTTCCATTTTGATTCTTGTCTTGTTGATGATGTCACATGGACATGTCTACACCGAGGTAGAATTCCGGCATGCGGCACGCGGTCGGGTTGATTACGATATATTGTTATTGTGGTTACATGGACATGTCTACACCGAGGTAGAATTCGGGCACGTGGCCATGCGCGAGGTTGATCACCCAAGATATTATTGTTGATGTCACATGGACGTGTCTACACCGAGGTAGAATTCCGGCATGTGGGCCACGGGCATTGGTATTATTGTTGCATCATGGACATGTCTACACCGATGCAGATTCGGGCATGCGCCATGACGCGAACATGATTGATGTGGGCGTGAGACCCATAGCGTTATATTTGAGTGATGACTTGAGCGTGAGTCCCCGATGGACATGATCGCTTTATGTGTGGAATCAGTAGTTTGGTTATCATACATGTCTCCGCTTTATATAGACTAGTATGATTTCATTACAGTGATTTTACGCTCACATACTTGGTACTGCCAGATCGACCTCCTTGGGGCGTTCATGCCGCAGTAGAGGTACATCGGCCGTGGATCCTCGCCTTAGGATCTCGATTCGTTTAGGAAGCCCCGTTTCTCGGAGGTTTATCTTTTGGTATGTGTTCCACGAGTTGTAGGTTCTTGTACATTCGTGGTACGTGGCCCCGTCGTCATAGTTGTTGTAAATCTTAGAGGTCCGTAATGCAATCTGGCGGGGTTTGTAAAAAGGATTTAAAGCTCGTTTTGAAAGAGTTGTATTATTTATGTTATTGGAAGGTAGCAGTTGGGTTGGCCTGTTTTATGTTCATATATTTTGTTTCTTGTTTAAAGTTTTATTTTCCGGTTTTCTCACGATGATTGTACCACTAGGGTGCCCGATAAGGCACGATGAACGCCCCGGGCAGTCGTTACAAAAGTGGTATCGCAGCGCTAATCTCGGAAAGTGTCTGCACCGTGTCTAGTAGAGTTTGATTATCGATGTGTGCACCACATCTATAATCGTGAGGTCGCAGGACATTTAGGATTGGTTTCCATTCTTCTCATTCCGAGATCGTGCCTTAGAGTCGTGTTGTAAGTTGGACCCTCCGACGTGTCTCGTTTTACCGCTTATGCCTCCGCGCAAGGCAACCAGAGCCCGGGCGGCAAGACAGCCGAGGAACCGCTAGTGAGATACTGAGGAGTACGAGGCGCAGCCCGCACAAGACCGAGGTGCTTGGACGGCGGGTTTTGTGACGCCGCCAGCCCAGAGAGGTTAGAGCGCAAGAATGGCTGCCGAGACCGCAGCACTGAGCCTCCATCCCACAACTGGGGCAGGAGATGGGTTACGCGAGATGGCGGGATTCTTGCTGCCGTGGTCGTGGCCGATATGAGATAGGCCGACGCAGCAGCCCGGGGTTCGATGGCACCATGGTTCACCCCGAGCGGATAGTTTGAGGCTCACGGGACTTTCGAGTTGTAGCGCGAGTTTTATGGGTCGAGGCACGAGGATGATCCGCAGGAGTTCATCCGGCGCTTCGCCGATCACGCGGTGATCAAGGCTTGAGACCGAGTCAGTGACCTTGTTCGTGATCGGCCGCGTGATACCGCAATCGATTGGTTTGATTCACGAGCTTTCCGGGAGAGCATGTACCTCCAGCAGTATGGGATGAGTTTTCGGGCTTTCTCACGCACTTCTTGCCTCCGCGGATGGCGAGGGCACGCCGGCAGATTTTTGATGCTTAGACAGGCGGGCGTGCGGTTCGAGTACAATGTGGAGTTCGACTCATTGGCGACGTCCCAGCGTTGTAGCTAGTATGGAGGATCGAGTGCACCGATATATTACGAGGCTTGATGATTACATGTCGAGGCATGTTCGTGAGTAGCTCTTCAGGGCATGGACATTGCCCGCATGCAGCTCATCTGACCGGGATGTGAGGCACGGAGAGGTCGCGGAATGACGAAGATCGCGAAGAGGCCGAACAACGGTCCTGGTGACTTTCGAGGCGGACCGCCTCGAAAGATACTAGTTTTGTACCTCCGCCCGCGCAGTGGTCCTCCACAACCTTGAGTATTCGGGCGGTCGTGGCTCGAGGTTGAGTTTCAGGAAGTAAAGTGTTGACGCGTCAACCCTACCTCGGTGGTCGATGTGGTAGATCGCATTTCGGGAGTGTCGTGCGCCAGGAGCTTGTTATTTTTGGCCAGCGGGCCATTTTGCGAGGAACTGTCCGACCAAGGGTAGCACGGATGTTACGACTCACCTCCGGATCGATGGTGGTTCATCGCTTCTACGCATGCACTGCAGGCAGCCTAGGATTAGAGTGGGCGGTAGCCGGTATATCCTTAACCCTCTAGAGTTTTGGTATGCTTGTTATGATGGTCTCATTATTATGTGCTATGTACGAATAGCGTTGTGTTAATTGTGAGTTAGAAAACATGCTTAGTTGGGAGGATACGATGGGGGCATGGTAAGTGTAACCTTAGACTATGTCACGATCGAGACCTTAGGGGTAGGTCGTCTTGAGTTAAAGATTTATTTTATGTTTGACCCTTATCGAGTAGTGGTATACGGGATTTATTTGTGTGATAAGTCCGTGGGTAGTTTGAGATGGAAGTGGTAGCTTTCATGATGTGAATTAGTAAGATTGTTCGGATCGGGAACAAGAGTTTACGCGGTTGAGGTCGGGTTGAGGACCATTTATGCGGTCAACCCGAACCCGGTTTGGGGTGGGGTCGATTGGTGGTCCCGCCGGTGGTAAGTCACGAGGATGCTAGGCCTAAGTTTGTGTGACCATCGTATGAGTTCGTGGACGCGTTCGACCAGAGCGGTTCAGAAGGCGGGAATGGCCTTAGGATGTTTGAGGTTAGTAAGATGACCAAGTTTGGAGGTAGTGACTCCGAGATTTTCGAGGAAGTAATGGTGAAGTATGAGTGCGTCTTGGGAGAGTTCAAGTGTTCGAGAAGGGCACGAGTAAGGAAAGAGGGCGTGTGTTAGTTCGCGGTTAGGCGCGTCAGCGAACTTGTTAGAGGAACTTTATCGTTATCCGACGAGAAGGAACATTCGGGACGAATGTTTCTAGCGAGGGAGAATGTTATACCCGTAGTTGCAGGGTATATATGTGAGGACGTGCGTGCAGATCACGTACGTAAATTTTGAAAAGAAAGAAAGATGTGAGTTTTCGCGGAAAAGTTTCCTGTTATTTGTGAAGAAAAGGTTCGTTAATGGAATTGGATTCCCAGATTTGGTATTTGGACTTCATAGATTATATTAGAATTTTGAGATTTTATTTTCTGAATGGTCACGTGGGGCCACGGAGAAATTTACTTGTAGGGCCCACTTTGTTTTGAGATTTTGGCCATTGTGGATATTTTTCGGAAGACGTTTTATGAGGGCCAATAGGAGGGTGACACGTGTCACCCCCGCCTAGGTGGCTTGGCCGAAGTTACCTTTGTGCACAACACCCGGTTAGAGTCGTTTTTAGACGAAACCTTTTTCGTAACATGCGAAGGGAAAATTACGGCGATGTGGGTTTGTTTTTTTTGGGATTTTTTCGAGCGGCGGAACAATTTTGGCCAACAACAGGGTGACACATGTCACCCTCGTGACGCCTAGGGTCGGTTTGGCTCGCCGATCGTGCCTTGTTGTGGCATTGTTTTGTGCAATGTTTTGTGCAATGTTTGTGGCATGTTTTGTGGAGTAGGTTAGGTGCACTTGGCTTGATCTTGGCCTTACACTTGCCTTACACTTGGAAGGATCTTGGCCCTTGGTTGGCCTTTGGTTTTGCTATAAATACCCCCCTAAGTGTGAAGACTTCATCCATTCCAAAAACTTCCAAGTCTTGAAACCCTCTCCTCCCCCTTTGTGAGCTCTTAGCCGAGAGCCTCCCCCCTCCCCCGTTTCGTGTGGCCTTTGGCCGAGGGGTTCTCCTCCCTCCCCCGTTGTGGTGCCTTGGCCGTGGGGTACCCCCCCTAGCCTAGTTGTTTTCGTATAATACCCCTCCCTTGTGGTATTGAAATACTTCTCCTAGTATTGTTATAATGCCCAAAATACCTTAGCCTTTACCTTGTTGTATTCCAAAAGTTACCTCTATCGTGAGCCTAAATACTACCTTTTGTCCTTTTAGTCTCAAACCGAAACCCTAAGGAAATCTTCATTGTTGGTTGAAGTATTTGAGTAGAAGTTGGTTAGAACTTCTAAGGGTTGTTTGGAGCGCACGGAGTAGGAGCTAAACCTTGCTCAGGATCGACATTATAACTTGGATAATTTTGGGCTTATCGAGGTAATTATCTTGTCCCTCTATTGTAATTGGAAATTACATGTTTGTTAGAATATATAGTTGAAGTATACTATATATGGAACTACTTAGTATTCGGCAATGTCTTTGACTTAAGCCTGAAGAATCAATGAACTATATTTACATAGATCGTATTGCAAGAGACTTGTGTAGTATTATCGAGTAGAATTGCACACGTCAGGTTAGGCGTGTAAACCCCACGGTTGGCAGTAGCGGCCTCGATAGAGAGGAGATTTACTGCCATGGGGAGGTCTTTGCCAATTTTCTATAGAAAGATAGAAACTTGTGTTTTGGAGTTAATAGGCGTTTGTGACCTTTATAGGTGAAAGTACTAAGAGTAGCGTATTCCACCGAGGAGTGGAAAGGGCTATGAGTTGTAGACTTGGAGCATTTTGCTTATTGTCGATAAATCGTCGCGGTATGTGAACCTCTTCCTATCTTTTCTAGCATGATTGTTGTGAACTATGTAGATGCAGCGTACGTGCTAAGTGATTTGGTCGGTTTAAAACATGGGTGTTATAATAGCTTTATGGGAAGTTAGTTATAACGACCTTATGTAGTGAAAATGGTTTCTTGATGTTAGAAGATAAGAGACTTAACTTATTTGTTTTAATGTGGATGTTAAAGTGAAACCTCATTCGTGAGTAATGAGTACTTGGTTTTAAAGGGATAATGTTTTCTTGATTTGGAAATCGAACGTATCGGCAGACCACTGCGGCGTTAATAAAGGAAAATGTATTGAATAATGATGTGTTGTATTAAAACCAAGAGAAACCTCCATCCGCATAGAAGCTAAGATGAGACAAAATGATATTACATTTTCTAGATCATGGTCATTGTAATAAGATCGTTATAAACAAGAATAAACTACTCACATATATGACATATGTTACCAATTGTTCTAAAAAGGAATCAGTGATTAAGTTTGGGAACTATGAAACCATTTGAAAATGAAGCTTGAGTAATTGAAACTAGGCAAACTGGAACTTAGGAAAAGAATGTTGTTACTTGATTTTGAAAAGGAAGGTGGGTTGGTCATTCTAATACTACGTATCGGGTGACTTTATAAAAGTAATGGATCTCTTTTAAACGAACTTAACGTATGTAGTAGTACTGGGGTTAAAAACCCGAACTTTGGCATAAAATGAAAGTACTTTGAGTTGTTGTGAAACTTGCCTATGCTTGTTGTTGTGAAACTTGCCTATGCTTGTTGTTGTGAAACTTGCCTATGCTTGTGATGATAGCCTTTGTTGTGCAAGTGTGGTATTTCTGTATTACCGCGTCTCTCGATAGAGGTCCGGTCGACTTGTTGAGAACTTACTTGGACATGCTGGCAGTGATGGAGAATTCCACGTATGTTTCCATTTTGATTCTTGTCTTGTTGATGATGTCACATGGACATGTCTACACCGAGGTAGAATTCGGCATGCGTTACGCGGTCGTTGATTACCGATATATTGTTATTGTGGTTACATGGACATGTCTACACCGAGGTAGAATTCGGGGCATGTGGCCACGCGCGGGGTTGATCACCCAAGATATTATTGTTGATGTCACATGGACGGTCTACACCGAGGTAGAATTCCGGCACGTGGCCACGGGCATTGGTATTATTGTTGCATCATGGACATGTCTACACCGATGCAATTCGGGCATGCGCCGCGACGCGAACATGATTGATGTTGTGGCGTGAGACCCATAGTTATATCCGAGTGATGACTTGAGGCGTGAGTCCCCGATCGGACATGATCGCTTTATGTTGTGAATCGTAGTTTGGTTATCATACACGTCTCCCGCTTTATATAGACTAGTATGATTTCATTACTGATTTTACGCTTCACATACTTGGTACTGTTATCGACCTCCTTCGGTGTTATACCGTGGTTCCGTGGTATGTATGCGAGGGCGACGCACGAGAATCTGCGTAAAGATTGGAAAGGAAGAAAGAGGTGATTTTTCCACGGAAAAGTTTCCGGTTTTGTGAAGGAAAAAGGTTCGTTAATGGGAATTGGATTCCCGATTTGGTATTCGGACTTCCGGAATATTAGAGAATTATGGAATTTTATTTTGGAAATGGTCCCGTGGGGCCCACGGGAGAAACTTTACGGTTTTGGGGGGCCCACTTTGTTTTCGAGATTTTGGCCATTGTGGATATTTTCTAAGATGTTTTATTTTGGGCGATAGGAGGGTGACACGTGTCACCCCGCCAGTGGCTCGCCGAATGGCATTTGTGCACAACACCGGTTAAGTCGTTTTGACTAAACGTTTTTCATAACATGCGAGGGGAAAATTCCCGCTATGTCTTTTATTATTTTTGCGGATTTTTACGAGAGACGGAACAATTTGGAACAAAGAGAGGGCGGCACTTTGCACCCACTCATCAGCGGGCAAGGTAAGCGACTGGACGATTTGGGGTGCCAGTGGTAGATATTTTTGGTAGATATTTGTGAGGTTTTGGAGTAGGGACTAGGGGCACTTGGGCATATCTGCCCTACACTCAGGTAGCACTTGGCTAGATCTTGGCCATTGGTTGGCCTTGGCTTGTAGTATAAATACCCTCCCTTGATGAACTTCTTCATCCATAAATTTGCCTAAGTCTTGAAAGCTCTCCTTCTCCCTCCTCAGGTTGAGTTCGGCCAAAGGCCTCCCTCATGGCCGAGAGCACCCCCTCTAGGGGTGCTAGCCGAGAGTGTACCCCAGCCTAGTTGCTTTCAGATAATACCCCCTTTGTGGTGTAGAAATACTCAAAAGTATTGTTGTAATGCCCAAATTACCTTAGTCAGATACCTTGTAGTATTCTAAGGTTATACCTATACTGAAAAGCCCGGAAATACTATTATACTTCCGTCGTCACAAAACCAAAACCCTAGGAAAATCTCCATAGTCCGTTGGAGTATTGTGTAAGTTGGTTAGAACTTCTAAGGGTGGTTTAGAGCGGGTTGAGCGCCGAGTCGAGCTAACGATTGCCCAGGATCGACTTTATACTTGGATAATTATGGGCTTATCGAGGTAAATATCTTGTCCTCTATTGTAATTGGAAATTACATGTTGTTAGAATATATAGTTGAAGTATACTATATATAGAATCGAACGTGGTTAGTTGGCAATGTCTTTTGACTTAAGCCTAAGAATGACGCGAATCGTATTCTGATGAGACTTGTGTAGTAATCGTGGAGTAGAATTGTACCGTTCGGTTAGATGTATAACCCCGGTTGGCTTCGTAGCCGCCCCGCTAGAGGAGGAGATTTACGCTGTTCTTGGGGAGGTGCTGCGAATTTTCTAGAATGTTCTACGTTGAGATCTAAATGTTAATAAAGCGCTGTGGCCTTATAGGTTGAAGTACTACGTATGGCGCGATCTACTTGGCTTGGCCGAGTAGCGGTTGGAAGTACTTGGAGCGTTTTGCTATTAGTCGACACTCGTCGCAGGTATGTGAACCTCTTCCTATCTCTTCTAGCATGATATGTGTGAACTATGTAGTGCGGTAGACGATACGTGCTAAATGTATTTGGAGTGGTTTAAAACATAAAGTGTTATAACGGCTTTATGGGAAGTTGGTTATAACAGCTTTATGTTGGTAAGAAAATACTTGTGGTCTTTAAAAGGTAACTGATTTGAACTATAACTGGCTTGTTATGTGTTAATAAAGAACTTGAAGTGTTTCAAAATATTTTTGAATCATTTTGAAAGAAGAAGAAATATTTGGTTTGAAAACTTAAGAGTTATGCTAGCTTTATGGAAAGTTAGGTATAACGTCTTAAGAATGTTTTACTGACTTTGGAAATCAGAATGTGTATCGACAAACCACTGCAGCGTTTATAAGAGGAAATGTTTTTAATAATTAAGTATTATTAAAACCAGTAGAAACTTCCATCCGCATGTAAGCTAAGATGAGACAAAATGATATTTCCTAGATCATGGTCAGTAATAAGATTGTTATAAACAAGAATATCCTACTCACATATAAGACTTATGTTTCTCGGATAGTTTAAAGGAGAATTATATTCTTAAATGAATAAGACTATGAACTACGAAACCTTTCTAAAATGAGAAACTTGAACATTGGAAATTAGGCAAACTTGATCATTGGAAAGAATGTTGCTACTTGATTTTACAAAGAGAAGTAATTGATTTACTTTAAAAGGATAGTCACTCTATTTATACTACGGGTATTGTGTGACATCAGAAAGTAACATATCTTTTAAAGAGTTAATGTATGAAGTACTTTGGGATAAAACCCGAACTTGTTGGCATATAGTAGAAAGTACCTGTGTATAACTTGATTGTGTTGGTTGTGATAGCCAGTAATACTTTCTTGTTGATTAATAAGTAAACATGCTAGGATGCTACGTGTGTTAGTATCTTGTGATGTTGTGTAAAGGGTTTCTTTGTTGCGGCTTATGTTGCTTAACGATAAGTCATTGTGTTAGTATTTTACATCACTCATCTCTTGAGATGATTAGGGGTTAAGGCGCCTCCGATGCGGGTAGACTCAAAGCGGTCGATGGACCTATGATTCGAGAATACCTCACGCAGTCCCGGCCTATGCGGAGCTACGAGAGTTCCAGTTAGTACGTCCCTTACGGGCACGCGGTCCACGTGGCCATGCGATCGAAGTCCGTGACGTTGGGGAGTAGCCACCGATGCGGGAATACCTCATGCGGCCGATGAGATTGGCCTACGCGAGTCGCGGAGTTCCAGGTTAGACGCGCACATTGATCTGTGGGCAAGTGGCGGCTTTGATCATGTGACGGTCCAGACAGATCTTATGATACGATTCATGACCTTGTTGGCACCGTGGTTTTAGTAGTCGGCTATGCCTTCGCACTTACCACCGTCTGCTTTATGATGACACAGTGGGACACGTGTTCATGTGTTCCTTGGTGCTTTTATATCATATCACGGCGGTGAGAAGGTATTCCACGCATGATTGATGTTGTGGGCCCGAGACCCATTGTTATACTTGAGTGATGACTTGAGGCGTGAGTCCACGACTTGACATGACCGCTTTGTAATCAGTAGTTTGGTTATCATACATGTCTCTGCTTTATATGATCGCTATGATTTCATTTACAGATGTATTTTCGCCACATACTGCACTGTTATCGACTCTCGGGCTGCGTTCATGCCGCAGTAAAGGTACACCGCCGTTGATCCTCGCTCTTAGGGTCACGTCACTATGGAAGCTCCGTTTCTCGAGGCTTATCTGGTATAGTCCCCTGTTGTTGTAGGTGCTTACGTTCAGGGTTATGGCGGGGCACTGTCCCGCCATTGTTGTCGTATCATTTCTTAGAGGTCTGTAGTACTGTTGTGGGCAGGGTTTGTAAAAAGGATTAAACTGTTCATTGTAAAAGTTGTTATTTATATATGCCAAAGGCAAGTTTTCCTCGACATCGTTGTACTTCACTTGTTTCATGTATATGTTTTATGTTCCGCTGATTACACGATGTTGTGTCACTAGGGTGCCCGGTAAGGCATCATCCACGCCCGGAGTCGTGACAAAAGTGGTATCGAGCGATTAATCTCGGAAAGTGTCTACGCATCGTATCCGCAGGAGTCTTGATTATCGGTGTGTTGTGCACCACACCAATAATCGTGAGGCTATAGGATATTTAGGATTGGTTTCATTCTTCTCACTCGAGATCGTGCCTTAGAAATGTGTTGTAAGTTGGACCTCCGACGAAATTATTTCCTTATCGTTATGCCTCCGCGTAGGCAACCCGCCCAGAGGCAAGCACCGGCGGAGCCGCGAGTAGAGTTCGTGGCGCGAGGCACGGGCCCAATCATTACCTAGGGTAGTGCTTCATTCGGGATTTCTGCGACGCCACTAGCCCCGCAGAGTTTAGCACGGCGACGGCGATTCCATCTGCGTCCATGATATTTGAACCTTCGCCCACGATCGAACAGTGAATATAGATTGCAAAGAGGCGACCTCACATTAGCTATGGATTTGGCTACCAGAGATTATACCGATGTACCACGAGTCTTGATGACTACCTAAGAGAGGGTTGTGCAAGAGTAATTCTTCAGTTGGGCTTGAGCATGGCCTGTGTACGGGCTTATGTACAGCAGGCCGAAAAACGTAGAGATCGACGGGTTAACCAAGGACAGCAGAAGAGGCTGCGAGCGAAGTGTCCTTCAGAACTTTCAAGGTGAGTATACCTTAAGTGCTATGTTCTGATAGCAGTGTGTTAGTTGTGATTAGAAATCATGGTGGGTTAACCGAGTAAGATTTTGGGGGATAGAGAAGGTGTGAGCCTTAGAGTGTTATACGTAGAGACCTTAGAGGTAAAGCCATCTCGAGTAAAAGACGTATATTATGTTTGACCCTTATAGGAGTGCATAGTGCACATGAGCTATGTTCGTGGGATAAGTCCCTGAGTAGTGTGGAAGGAAAGAGGGTAGTTGAGCTAAGAAGACCGCTAGGTTTTCGTAACGTGTTTTGTGAGATTGTTCCTTCGGGGAGATGGTATTTTGCGCCTTGCCGGGTCGGGTTGAGGCCACGTTGCGGGTCAACCCGCGGCATGTTTGGTGGTCCGTCAGGTGGTCCCGCCTTGTGGTAGGGTCACGAGGTGTTAGGATCGAGTTTAGTTAACTAGCGTACGAGTTCGTGGATGCGTTCGACCAGTGGTCGGTCGATGGGGGCAGCCCATCGTGTTCTTCGGTCGGGACCGTTCACTCGGCAGTGTTGATTTATCAGAAAGGTTGTAAGGCTGCACGGGGTGCCTACCTTCACCTTACGGACATGTGGAGCCCGTGTTACGCTGTTTTGTTTGGAAGTTTTACCAGCGAGGTTAAGGACTGGTGAGTCTCGACCGCATTCGCCTCGCCGCATGTGGAATTGCGGTAGTTGTGAAGATTGTTGTCTCCCTGTGGAGGAGCGTTTAAGCTACCATTTCGGTGTTCGGAGGTCGCCTATGAAGCCTTGTAGGGCGGAAGTGTAAGCTGCCGGCCGATTGGTTCGATGTTGGCAAGGTTCGCATAGATTGGTTGAGCTTGTTCCAGCAGATCGTGGATAGGAAAAGCTCATCTAGAAGAAGTTCGGCACTCGAGGAATCGTATGATAATCGCGACGACGCTTAGAGTTCAGTTGACGGTCGGTCTTCTTGAAAGTACCACCCGGACGTGTGTGACGAGTTTTGAAATGAAGGAACTTAGCCCGAGTTACTTGGGCCTTTAAGAGTTCATGTGAAGAATAGGCGGGTGCCTATATGTTAGCTTTGCCGTCCGACTTAGGAGGCGGGGCGTCCGGCTTTCAGATTGTTATGTTCGAAAGTATCGAAGATCCATCCGTAATGTTCCCGATTAATTATGCCCACGTAAAGAGATAGTAAACCCGAGTTTTGGAAACTAAAGCGATCGTAAATGTGGTAAGGGTTCGAGCACGATGCCTTCATGATCGACGCACCCGGTACCATTTGTTGGGTCGTCGGAGCAAGGCTCGCGACAAAGTGACAAAAGTGGTATTATTTGTGGTGATGTTAGAGGTGTTTCCTCGTAGACTTGGATATAAGTATGTTGCGCAGGTATTTCTGTGGCCAGGTATGGCAGGATTGTTTCGTAAGTATAGTAGTGAAGACTATACTGGCGCACGTTTGTTTTGAGACTTAGAAGGAACATTCGGGACGAATGTTTCTAAGGGGGGAAGAATGTTATACCCCGTAGTTCCAGGGTATGTATGTGAGGACATACGCAGAATACGTGTAAAGATTGGAAAGGAAGAAAGAGGTGATTTTTCCACGGAAAAGTTTCCGCTTTGTGAAGGAAAAAGGTTAGTTAATGGGAATTGGATTCCCAGATTGGTATTCAGACTTCCTGGAATTTTATATAATTTTGTAATTTTATTTTCGTAAATGGGCAGGTGGGGCCCACTGAGAAATTTACTGATTTTGTGGGGCCCACTTTGTTTTGAGATTTTGGCCATTGTGGATATTTTCTAAGATGTTTTATTTTGGGCCAATAGGAGGGTGACACGTGTCACCCCGCCTGTGGCTCGCCGAATGGCATTTGTGCACAACACCCGTTAGAGTCGTTGACCAAACGTTTTACATAACTTCAGAGGAAAATTCCGCTATGTCTTTTCTTATTTTTATGGATTTTTCCGAGAGACGAACATTTTGGACCAACGAGAGGGCGCACTTGGCACCTCTCATCAGCGGGCAGGTAGCGACTTGGACGACGATTGGGGGTGTCAGTGGTAGATATTTTTGGTAGATATTTGTGAGGGTTTTAAGGAGTAGGGACTAGGGGCACTGGGCATATCTCGCCCTACACTTGTGTAGCACTTGGCTAGATCTTGGCCATTGGTTGGCCTTGGCTTGTAGTATAAATACCCTCCCTTGATGAACTTCTTCATCCATAAATTTGCCTAAGTCTTGAAAGCTCTCCTTCTCCCTCCTCAGGTTGAGTTCGCCAGGGCCTCCTCAGGTCGAGAGCACCCCCTCTGGGGTGCTAGCCGAGAGTGTACCCCTAGCCTAGTTGCTTTCGTATAATACCCCCTGTGGTGTAGAAATACTCTCAAAAGTATTGTTGTAATGCCCAAATTACCTTAGCCAGATACCTTGTAGTATTCTAAGGTTATACCTATACGAAAGCCCGGAAATACTATTATACTTCCCGTCAATACAAAACCAAAACCCTAGGAAAATCTCCATAGTCATGGAGTATTGTGTAGAAGTTGGTTAGAACTTCTGGCGGTGGTTTAGAGCGGGTTGAGCGCTCGGAGTTGAGCTAAACGATTGCCCAGATCGACTTTATACTTGGATAATTATGGGCTTATCGAGGTAAATATCTTGTCCTCTATTGTAATTGGAAATTACATGTTGTTAGAATATATAGTTGAAGTATACTATATATAGAATCAACGTGGTTAGTTGGCAATGTCTTTTGACTTAAGCCTAAAGAATCGCATCGAATCAGATGAGACTTGTGTAGTAGTATCGTGGAGTAAATTGTACCCGTTCGTTAGATGTATAACCCTGGTTGGCTTGGTATCCGCCCCGTTAGAGGAGAGATTTACGCTGCCAAGTGGGGAGGTGTGCCGAATTTTCGGTAGAATGTTCTACGTTGAGATCTAAATGTTAATGTCACCGGGCCTTATAGGTTGAAGTACTACGATGGCGCGATCTACTTGGCTTAAGGAGTAGCCAGGCGGTTGGAAGTACTGAGCGTTTTGCTATTAGTCGACACTCGTCGCGAGGTATGTGAACCTCTTCCTATCTCTTCTAGCATGATATGTGTGAACTATGTAGTACGCGTACGTGCTAAATGTATTTGGAGTGGTTTAAAACATAAAGTGTTATAACGGCTTTATGGGAAGTTGGTTATAACGACTTTATGTTGGTAAGAAAATACTTGTGGTCTTTAAAAGGTAATCGATTTGAACTATAACGGCTTGTTATGTGTTAATAAAGAACTTGAAGTGTTTCAAAAGATTTTGAATCATTTTGAAAGAAGAAGAAATATTTGGGTTTTGAAAACTTAAGAGTTATGCTAGCTTTATGGAAAGTTAGGTATAACGTCTTAAGAATGTTTTCTTGACTTTGGAAATCGAATGTGTATCGACAAACCACCGCGTTTATAAGAGGAAATGTTTTAATAATTAAGTATTATTAAAACCAGAGAAACTTCCATCCGCATAAGCTAAGATGAGACAAAATGATATTTCCTAGATCATGGTCACGTAATAAGATTGTTATAAACAAGAATATCCTACTCACATATAAGACTTATGTTTCTCGATAGTTTAAAGGAGAATTATATTCTTAAATGAATAAGACTATGAACTACGAAACCTTTCTAAAATGAGAAACTTGAACATTGGAAATTAGGCAAACTTGATCATTGGAAAGAATGTTACTTGATTTTACAAAGAGAAGTAATTGATTTACTTTTTAAAAGGATAGTCACTCTATTTATACTACGTATTGTGTGACATTGTGAAAGTAACGTATCTTTTAAAGAGTTAATGTATGAAGTACTTCGGGATAAAACCCCAACTTGTTGGCATATAGTAGAAAGTACCGTGTGTATAACTTGATTGTTGGTTGTGATAGCCAGTAATACTTTCTTGTTGATTAATAAGTAAACATGCTAGGATGCTACGTGTGTTAGTATCTTGTGATGTTGTGTAAAGGGGTTTTTGTGTGCTTATGTTGTAACGATAAGTCATTGTGTTAGTATTTTACATCACTCATCTCTTGAGATGATTCCGGTTAATTTGCCTCCGACGCGGTAGACTCAAAGCGGTCGATGGACCTATGATTCGAGAATACCTCACGCAGTCCCGGGCCTATGCGGAGCTACGAGTTCCGTGTTAGTACGCGCCTTTATGGGCATGCGGTCCACGTGGCCACGCGGATCGCAGCGGTCCGTGACGCCGCCGGGAGAGCTACCCTCGACGCGGGAATACCTCATGCGGGCGATGAGATTGGCCTATCGCGAGTCTGCGGGAGTTCCAGGTTAGACGCGCATATCGATATCAGGCAAGTGGCCGCTTTGATCATGTGACGGCCTAGACAGATCTTATGATACGCTTCATGACCTTGTTGGTACTGTGGGTTTTAGTAGTCGGCTATGCCTTCGCATTTCACCGCAGAGCTTATGATGACACAGCGGACACAGTGTTCATGTGTGTTCCTTGGTGCTTTTATATCATAGATCACGGCGGTGAGGAAGGTATTCCACCGCATGATTGATGTTGTGGGCACGAGACCCATTGTTATACTGAGTGATGACTGAGGGCGAGTCACGACTTGACACGATCGCTTTGTTGTAAATCGTAGTTTGGTTATCATACATGTTTCTGCTTTATATGATCGCTATGATTTCATTTACGATGTATTTTCGCCACATACTTTGCACTGCATCGACCTCTTCGGGCCGCGTTCATGCCGCAGTAAAGGTACACCCGCCGTTGATCCTCGCTCTAGGGTCACAGTACCAGGAAGCTCCGTTTCTCGAGGCTTATCTCGTATAGTCCTCGTTGTAGGTGCTACGTTCAGGTTGGCGGGCCCCGGCCCCGCCATTGTTGTCGTATCATTTCTTAGGTCCGTAGAATCTTGCTGTGGTGGTTGGTAAAAAGGATTAAACTGCTCGATTGTAAAGTTGTTATTTATATATGCCGAAAGGCAAGTTTTCTCGACATCGTTTTGTACTTCACTTGTTTCATGTATATGTTTTATGTTCCGATTACTACGATGTTGTGTCACTAGGGTGCCCGGTAGGCACGACCACGCCCGCTGGTCGTGATGTGGGCTGCGTCATGCCGCAGTGAGGTACATCGGCCGTGGATCCTCGCCTTAGGATCTCGGTTTCGTTTGGGAAGCCCGTTTCTCCGAGGCTTATCTTTTGGTATGTGTTCTCGAGTTGTAGGTTCTTGTACATCTGGGTATGGCGGGCCCCTGTCCGTCATAGTTGTTGTAAATATTAGAGGTCCTTAGTATCGCAAAGGGGTTTGTAAAAAAAAAGGATTTAAACTGTTCGTTTTGAAAGAGTTGTATTATTTATGTTATTGGAAGGTAACCGTTGGGTTGGCCTGTTTTATGTTCATATATCTTGTTTCTTGTTTAAAGTTTTATTTTCCGCTGGTTTTCTCTGATGATTGTATCACTAGGGTGCCCGGGATAAGGCACCAGTAACGGGCCCCGGAATGGGTCGTTACAACATTATTCCTTTTAAAAGCCACATACTCATTACTCACGAATGAGGTTCCACACAAAACTCATATTAATTCATTTAAGTTAAGTCTCTTATGTTATAAGATCAAGTCTCTTAACTTCTAAAATCAGTAAACCATTTTCTTTATCTCTTTTAGACGTTATACCTAACTTCCCATAAAGCTAGTATAACTCTTAATGCTTATTTAAAACCAATCATTACTCTTCTTTCAAAAAGGTTTCTTAAATCTTTTTGAAATACTTCAAGATCATTATTATTCAGGCTTAAGTCAAAAGACATTGCCGTACAACTATATTCAGTTAGCACACGTACATCTACCATATAATATATACATATTATTCAGGCTTAAGTCAAAATACATTGCCGTACTATATATATCTTCCTTTAAAATATCATGCTCAAGAGTATAGGAAGAATCACATACCTCGCGACGATTACCGACTATAAGCAAAACGCTCCACGGCTATAACCCGGCTAGCCTTGTCCACCTTCTAAGTAGCACATGCTACTTGCAAAACATTCAACCAATAAAGGTTATCATCATCTTTACTGATCCCATGTAAGTGCAGTTTAACTTCTACCATATTCTTTCCTAGTGATTTCATTCAATCCTTTTCTGTAATATCCTTCTATTACGTACCAATTCTCTTCTCTATGAATCTTATATTCATTTCTACTACGAGTATGTAATTTCCAATTACAATAGAGGATGAGTATTTACCTTGATGAGCCCAAAATTATCCGAGTTTAAAGTCGCTCCTGAGCAACGCTTAGCTCCTACTCCGAGTGCTCCAATCCGCTCCAAACAACCCTTAGAAGTTCTAACCAACTTCTACTTAAATACTTCAACTATCAATGAAGATTTTCCTTAGGGTTTCGTTTAGTGGCTAAAGAAGGTATAATAGTATTTTCTGGGCTTTTGTATAAGTGTAACCTTGGGAATACTACAAGGTATAAGGGCTAGAGTATTTGGGCATTATAACAATACTAGGAGAGTATTTCTATACCACCAAAGAAGGTATTATACGAAAACAACTAGGCAAGGGGGGGGTACCCCACGGCTAGAACACTACAAAGGGGAGGGGGGAGCTCTCGGCCAAAGGCCTTTCTCAAAGGGGGAGGGTTTGGACGATTTTAACTCACAAAGGGGGAGAGATTTCAAGACTTGGAAAATGATTTTTGGATGAAGAAAGTTCATCAACTAAGGGGGTATTTATAGGTCAAGGAATGGCCAACCAATGGCCAAGATTCTTCCAAGTGTTAGGCAAGTGTAGGGCTAGGATTAAGCCATGTGCACCTTATCCATCTACCACACCAACTTGCACAAAATATCCTACCAACTAAAGTGCTCTATTTCGTCCCTTAGCGCCACTTTTTCCAATGTGAGGTGACATGTCACCCTCCGTTGGTCCAAAATGTTTCCTCTCGGAAAAATCCGCAAAAATTCTCAATGACATAGCGAATTTTCCTTCGCAGTTTAGTAAAAGCGTTTAAAAACGACTCCTTTTGGCACTTGTGCCCAAATTTCGAATCTTGCCAAAACCTTAAGGCTTAAATTATTATACGTCGCCCCACGCATATACTGGAAATACGGTATAACATTCTCCCTCCTTAGAAACATTCGTCCCGAATGTTCCTTCTCAAGACGGTAACGATGAAGTTCCTTCTAAGAAGTTGCCGATGCCATACCGCGCACAATAACACACGTTCTCTTCCTTCCTTACACGTCGTACTCCTCGAACACTTAAACTCTTTTAGTATCGCACCACCAGTAGTCATCGCTTTAGTTTCCAAAACTTTGAGTCACCACCTCCAAACTTGGTCATCTTACTAACCTCGATTTCCTCTAAGGCCATTCTCGCTTTCACGACCGACTCGGTCGAACGTATTCACGAACTCATACGATGGTCATCTAAACTGGGCCTAGCACCCTCGTGACCCACCACCTGGCGGGACCACCGAGCTGACCCCCACCTCGAAATCGCCGCGGGTTGGCCCTCAACATGGCCCCAACCCGACCCACTTATCGTCACGCTCTTGTTCCCGATTTCGAACAATCTTACCTCTACAGTCATGAAAGCTACCACTTCCATTTCACACTACCCAGGACTTATTACACAATACATTCCTGCATAAAATGCACTTCGACAAGGATCACTTGCAAAACTGTACTCAAGACTACTTCTACATCTAAGGTCTCAACCGTAATATTCTAAGGTTCATCATTTCACCCCAGCTTACCTTTTCACTAACCGGGTTTCTTAATCACATTTTAGCACAAAGCTTGTTATACCCGTAGTTTGCGGTATGTATGTGAGGACGACGCGTCTGAGTGTACGAGAAATTTTGAAAGGAAAGAAAGATGTGAGTTTTCGCCAGGAAAAGTTTCAGGTTATTTGTGAAGAAAAAGGTTCGTTAATGGGAATTGGATTCCCAGATTGTATTTGGACTTCATAGATTATATTAGAATTTTGAGATTTTATTTTGGAAATGGTCACGTGGGCCCATGAGAAATTTACTGCCATGGGCCCACTTTGTTTTCGAGATTTTGGCCATTGTGGTTTTTTTTTTCGAAAGACATTTTTGGACCAACGGGAGGGTGACACTTGTCACCCTCATTGGACGGCAAAGAGGAGGCTCGCCTTGCCGATCGTCCTCCTTTTGTACCTTGCTTTGTGGCTTGTTTTGTGGAGTGTTTGTGGAGTGTTTTGTGGGTGCACTTGGCTTGATCTTGGCCTTACACTTGCCTTGCACATGGCTTGATCTTGGCCATTGGTTGGCCTTGGTTTTGCTATAAATACCCCTTTGTGAAGACTTCATTCATCCACAAATGTTTCCAAGTCTTGAATCCTCCTCCTCTTGTTGACTCGTCCAAGAGCTCCTCCCCCTTGAAAGTGGCCTTTGGCCGTGAGGTCTTCCCACTCCTCCTCAGAAGGTCTAGCCAGGTACCCCCTAGCCTAGTTGTTTTAGTATAATACCCTTTGTAGTATAGAAATACTCACAGTATTGTTATAATGCCCAAAATACCTTAGCCTTGTACCTTGTAGTATTCCAAAGTTACCTCTATACGTAGAGTCCAAATACTACCTTTTGTCCTTTTAGTCTCAAACCGAAACCCTAAGGAAACCTTCACCGTTGGTTGAAGTTTTGGAGTAAGTTAGTTAGAACTTCTAAGGGTTGTTTGGGCGGATGGAGCACTCGGAGCAGAGCTAAACCTTGCTCGGGAGCGACTTTAAACTCGGATAATTTTTGGGCTTATCGAGGTAAATATCTTGTCCCCATTGTAATTGGAAATTACATAAGTGTTGAATATATAGTATTATGGCAATGTCTTTTGACTTAAGCACGAAGAATGAAGAATTGAGCGATAATCACATAGTAGGATAATAAAGAGAAGAATCGAATCGTAATTACCTAGGGTTGTCTGATGAGACTTATGTAGCATTCTTGTGTAGTAGAATTGTACGCGTCCCGGGTAGAGCGTGTTAACCCCCTCGTTGGCTTGGTAGCCGACTCGATAGAGAGGAGATTTACGCTGTTGCGGGCAGTCTTTTCCAATTTTCTGTAGAAAGATGGGAACGTGTGTTTAAGATTTTAATGACGTTTGTGACCTTTATAGGTAAAAGTACTAAGAGTAGCGTATTCTACCTCGAGGTGGAAAGGGCTAGTGGTTGTAGTACTTGGAGCATTTTGCTTATTGTCGATAAATCGTCGCGAGGTATGTGAACCTCTTCCTATCTCTTCTAGCATGATATGTGTGAACTATGTAGTACGGTAGACGTACACGTATTAATCGTGTTTGATTGTTCTTAAACATAAAGTGTTATAACGGCTTTATGGGAAGTTATAACTGACTTTATGTAGGTAAGAAAATACTTTGTGGTTTTAAAGGTAATCGATGTGAATTATAAGCGGCTAGTTATAATAAAGAACTTGATGTATTTCAAAAGATTTCTAAATCGCTTTGAAGGAGAGTAACACTTGGTTTTAAAGGTTTTAAAAAGAGTTATACTAGCTTGATGGGAGTTAGGTATAATGTCTTAAGAGAGGTAAAGAAAATGGTTTGATGTTAGAAGTTAAGAGACTTGATCTTATAAGATAAAGAGACTTAACTTATTTGTTTTAATGTGGATGTTTATGAAACCTCATTCGTGAGTAATGAGTACTTGGTTTTATTTAAAGGGATAATGTTATAACGATTTGAATCGAATGTGTATCGACAGCACCACTGCGGCGTTAATAAAGGAAAATGTATTGAATAATGATGTATCGTATTAAAACCAGAGAAACCTCCATCCGCATAGAAACTAAGATGAGACAAAATGATATTACATTTTCTAGATCATTCACTGTAATAAGAATGTTGTAAACAAGAATAACCTACTCTCACGCGAGACTTATATTACTCAATTGTTCTAAAAGAAATCAAGTGATTAAGTTTATGAACTATGAAACCATTTGAAATGAAGCTCGAGTAATGAAACTAGGCAACCGAACTTAGGAAAAGAATGTTGTTACTTGATTTTGAAAAGGGATGTGGGTTGGTCATTCTTATACTACGGGTATCGTGACTTTTATAAAAGTAATGGATCTCTTTTAAAAAGAACTTAACGTATGTAGTACTGGGGTTAAAACCGGACTTTGACATAATATGAAAGTACTTTGAGTTGTGTGAAGCTTGCCTATGCTTGTTGTTGTGAAACTTGCCTATGCTTGTTGTTGTGAAACTTGCCTATGCTTGTGATGATAGCCTTTGTTGTGCAGGTGGTATTTACGTATTACCGTGTCTCTTGATAGAGGTTGACTTGTCGAGAACTTACTTGGACGTGCTGGCAGTGATGGAGAATTCCACGGGTATGTTTCCATTTTGATTACTCTTGTTGTTGATGTCACATGGACGTGTCTACACCGTCTGATTCCGGGGGCATGTGGCCACGCGCGAGGTTGACCACCCGAGATATTGTTATTGAGGTAACATGGACATACGCCTACACCGATGCATATTCCGGCATGCGCCACGCGGCCTTGTTATTATTGTTGCAACACGGGCGTGTCTACACCGACGCAAAGATTCGGGGCATGTGGCCATCGCGCAGGTTGACCAAAGATATTCTTATTGAGGTCACATGGACATGTCTACACCGTCGCAGATTCGGGCATGTGGCCACGCGCCGTTATTATTGTTGCATCATGGACATGTCTACAAGGCGATTCCGGCATGCGGCCATGATGCGAACATGATGGATGTTATGGGCGTGAGACCCATAGTTATATTTAGTGGTGACTTTGAGGCGCGAGTCCCCGACTTGACCGCTTTTATGTTGCGTCGTATTTTGGTTATCATACATGTCTCCCCTTGTTAAGCTATTATGATTTCATTTACGATGTTGTGATTTCACATACTTAGCACCATCGACCTCCTTGAAGCTGCGTTCATGCCGCAGTAGGTACATCGGTCGTGGATCCTCGCCTCGGGATCTCGTCGGCGTTTTGGAAGCTCCGTTTCTCCGAGGCTTATCTTTTGGTATGTGTTCCCTGAGTTGTAGAGTTCTTGTACATTCGGGGTATGGCGGGCCTCGTCCCGCCATAGTCGTAAATCTTAGAGTGTAGTAATCTGCTGTGGGCGGGGTTGTAAAAGGATTAAACTGCTCGTATTATGTATATACCAAGGCAATCGCTTTTGCTGGCCTGCTTATTTATTATATCTCTTGTTTCATGATTCATGTTTTATTTTCCGCCGGTTTTCTCGATGTTGTATCACTAGGGTGCCCGGTAAGGCACGAATCGCCCGTTCGGGCGTTACAAAGTGGTATCGAGCGCTTAGTCCTCTGAAAGTGCCTCTGCATCGTGTCTAGTAGTCTTGATTATCGGTGTGTTGTGCACCACATCTATAATCGAGAGGCTATAGGACATTTAGGATTGGTTTCCATTCTTCATTCCGAGATCGTGCCTTAGAGTGTGTTGTAAGTGGACCCTCCGACGTGTTTACGTTTTTACGCTTATGCCTCGCGAAGGCAACCAGGCCCGAGGCAAGGCACCAAGAGCCGCTAGTGGATTGAGGAGTACGAGGCGCGAGCGGTCAAGACTGAGGTAGTGCTTCAGACGCGAGTTTTGCGACGCCGCCAAAGACCAAAGAGTTTAGAGCGCAGCGATGGGCTGCGAGACTACAAGACACGAGCCTCCGGTCCACGTGGGCCCGAGCGAGAGATGGATCACGCGAGATGGCGATTGTGCGTGGTTGTGGCGGATATGAGATAGGCCGACGCAGCAGCCTAGCTCAAAGAAGACTGGTGCACCCGAAGCGAGCAGTTTGAGGCTACAGGATTTCTTAGTTGTAGCCCGCCTGAGTTTTACGTCGAGGCGAGGATGATCCGCGAGTTCATCCGCCGCTGCAGAGGATCACGCGGGTGATCAAGGCTTCGAGATCGAGTCGGTGGCCCTAGGTTCACATCAACGCGTGATACCGCATGATCGTTTGATTCTTGGGAGCTGTCCCGGGAGAGATGCACTTCCAGTGGTATGAACGAGTTCTCGAGGCCTTTCTTGCACATTTCTTGCCTCCCGGATGAGGAGGGCTCGGGCCGGCCAGTTTTTGGTGTTACGGCAGGCGTGCAGTTCGAGTACAATGTGAGTTCGACTCATTGGCCCGGACGTCCGCGTTAGTAGCTAGTATGGAGGATCGAGTGCACCGATATGTTACAGGCTCCGATGATTGCCTTGCAGTTGTTGGTGTAGCTCTTGACCGGGCATGGACATTGCCGCACGCAGCGTATACACTTGGATGCGGAGCGGATAAATCGACGGAATGACCAAAGTCGCAGAGGAGGCCGTAATACAGGTCCTTTGTGATTTTCGAGGCGGACCGCCAATGACTAGTTATGTACCTCCACAAGACAGAGTGGTCCTCCACGGCTTTCGACCTTCAGATATTCGTGAGCGGTCGGGGCTCCTGTGTTTCAGATTTTCGAGAGCAGAGTGCTCGCCGGATGAGGTTGCCCTTGTCTCAGTGTGGCGTTGTGGAAAGCTTCATAAGGGAGTGTCGACTAACCTGGAGATTGTTATTTTTGCGCCAACAGGCTATCCGGCAAGAGACCGTCCACCGTGGTAGTACCGTAGGATAGCATGGACTACTAGAGCGCTGGGGTTCTTCACCTTCCGTAGCCTGTGCAGATGTTCGCACCTAAGGCCCGGTAGAGGTCGCGGTGGAGTTCCGCTTAGCGGTCCTCAACCGCCTAGCTTCGTATATCCTTAACCTCAGAGTTTTGTGTGTATTGATGTTGTTGATGTGTTTAATGTTATGTTTGGATAGCTTTGTGCTAAAAATGTGATTTAGAAACCTGGTTAGTGAAAAGGGTAAGTCCCTGGGTAGTGTGAGATGGAAGTGGTAGCTTTCATGATGTGAAATAGTAAGATTGTTCGGATCGGGAACAAGAGTTGGCGCGGTCGGGTCGGGTTGAGGACCATTTGGGTCAACCCGTAACCCGCCAGCGGGTCGGCCTGGTGGTCCCGCCAGTGGTAGGGTCACGAGGGTGCTAGGCCCAAGTTTAGATGACCATCGTATGAGTTCGTGGACGCGCTCGATCGAATCAGTTCAGGCCGGAAATGGCCTTAGGGAAATCGAGGTTAGGAAGATGACCAAGTTTGAGGTAGTGACTCCAAGGGTTGGAAAGCGGCGTTGTAGTGTGGTACGGATACTAGAACGAGTTCGAGTGTTCGTGACGAGTACTACGAAAGCGGAGAAGTGAACGCGTGTGTTTTGTGGCCGGTGTGGCATGATTATTTTCGTGACGATAGCGGTGAAGACTATACCGACGCCGCTTGTTTTGAGACCTAGAAGGAACATTCGGACGAATGTTTCTGGGGGAAGAATGTTATACCCCGAGTTGCGTGGTATGTATGTGAGGACGCACGAGTGTATGGCAGAATTTTGAAAGGAAAGAAAGATGTGAGTTTTCGAAAAGTTTCCGTTATTTGTGAAGAAAAAGGTTCGTTAATGGGAATTGGATTCCCGATTTGGTATTTGGACTTCATAGATTATATTAGAATTTTGAGATTTTATTTTCTAAATGGTCACGTGGGGCCCACGGAGAAATTTACGCTTGTGGGCCCACTTTGTTTTCTAGATTTTGGCCATTGTGGTTTTTTTGAAAGACATTTTGGACCAACGGGAGGGTGACACTTGTCACCTCATTGACTAAAGAGAGGCTTGGCCTTGCCGATTAGTCCCTCCTTTTGTGCCTTGCTTAGTGGCTTGTTTTGAGGAGTGTTTTGTGGAGTGTTTTGTGGGTCCACTTGGATAGATCTTGGCCTTACACTTGCCTTGCACATGGCTTGATCTTGGCCATTGATTGGCTTTTGGTGTTGCTATAAATACCCCTTTGTGAAGACTTCATTCATCCACAAATGTTTCAAGTCTTGAATCCCTCCTCCTCTTGTTGACTCGCCCAAGAGCTCCTCTCCCCCCCGTGAAAGTGGCCTTTGGCCGTGAGGTCTTCCCCTCCCCCTTGTGAGGTCTAGCCTGGGTACCCCACAGCCTAGTTGTTTTCAGATAATACCCTTTGTCAGGTATAGAAATACTCCCAGTATTGTTATAATGCCCAAAATACCTTAGCCTTGTACCTTGTAGTATTCCAAAGTTACCTCTATACGTAGAGTCCGGAATACTACCTTTGTCCTTTTAGTCTCAAACCGAACCCTAAGGAAACCTTCACCGTTGGTTGAAGTTTTGGAGTAAGTTAGAACTTCTAAGGGTTGTTTGCAGCTGATTTGAGCACTCGGAGTAGGAGCTAAACCTTGCTCAGGAGCGACTTTAAACTCGGATAATTTTTGGGCTTATCGAGGTAAATATCTTGTCCCCCTATTGTAATTGGAAATTACATAAGTGTTGAATATATAGTATTATGGCAATGTCTTTTGACTTAAGCCTGAAGAATGAAGAATTGAACAAGAATCACATAGTAGGATAATAAAGAGAAGAATCGAATCGTAATTACCTAGGGTTGTATTATGAGACTTATGTAGCATTACCGTGTAGTAGAATTGTACGTCAGGTTAGGCGTGTTAACCCCCTCGGTTGGCTTGGTAGCCGACTCGATAGAGAGGAGATTTACGCTGCATGGGAGGTGCCGCTGAATTTTCTAGAAAGATGGGAACGTGTGTTTAAGATTTTAATAGACGCTGTGACCTTTATAGGTAAAAGTACTAAGAGTAGCGTATTCTACTCGAGGAGTGGAAAGTGGCTAGCAAGGTTGTAGTACTTGGAGCATTTTGCTTATTGTCGATAAATCGTCGCGAGGTATGTGAACCTCTTCCTATCTCTTCTAGCATGATATGTGTGAACTATGTAGTACGGTGACGCATTACGTGTTAATCGTGTTTGATTGTTCTTAAAACATAAAGTGTTATAACGGCTTTATGGGAAGTTGGTTATAACGACTTTATGTAGGTAAGAAAATACTTTGTGGTTTTAAAAGGTAATCGATGTGAATTATAATCGCTAGTTATAATAAAGAACTTGATGTATTTCAAAAGATTTCTAAATCGTTTTGAAGGGAGAGTAACACTTGGTTTTAAAGGTTTTAAAAAGAGTTATACTAGCTTGATGGGAGTTAGGTATAATGTCTTAAGAGAGGTAAAGAAAATGGTTTCTTGATGTTAGAAGTTAAGAGACTTGATCTTATAAGATAAGAGACTTAACTTATTTGTTTTAATGTGGATGTTTGTGTGAAACCTCATTCGTGAGTAATGAGTACTTGGTTTTATTTAAAGGGATAATGTTATACTGATTTGGAAATCGAATGTATCGACAGGACCATGCAGCGTTAATAAAGGAAAATGTATTGAATAATGATGTATCGTATTAAAACCAAGTAGAAACCTCCATCCGCATAGAAACTAAGATGAGACAAAATGATATTACATTTTCTAGATCATGGTCTTTGTAATAAGAATGTTGTAAACAAGAATAACCTACTCTCACGCGAGACTTATATTACTCAATTGTTCTAAAAAGAAATCAAGTGATTAAGTTTATGAACTATGAAACCATTTGAAATGAGAAGCTTGAGTAATTGAAACTAGGCACACTGGAACTTAGGAAAAGAATGTTGTTACTTGATTTTGAAAAGGGATGTGGGTTGGTCATTCTTATACTACGTATCGGGTGACTTTTATAAAAGTAATGGATCTCTTTAAAAGAACTTAACGTATGTAGTACTTTGGGGTTAAAACCAGGACTTTGACATAATATGAAAGTACTTTGAGTTGTGTGAAGCTTGCCTATGCTTGTTGTGAAACTTGCCTATGCTTGTTGTTGTGAAACTTGCCTATGCTTGTGATGATAGCCTGTTGTGCGGTGTGGTATTTACGTATTCTGCGTGTCTCTTGATAGAGGGCCGGTTGACTTGTTGAGAACTTACTTGGACGTGCTGGCAGTGATGGAGAATTCCACGGGTATGTTTCCATTTTGATTACGGTCTTGTTGTTGATGTCACATGGACATGTCTACACCGATGCAAGATTCCGGCATGTGGCTACGCGCGGGGTTGACCGCCCAAGATATTGTTATTGAGGTAACATGGACATGTCTACACCGATGATATTCCGAGGTACGCGCCACGCGCCTTGTTATTGTTGCAACATGGGCGTGTCTACACCGATGCAAGATTCGGGGCATGTGGCGTGCACGCGAGGTTGACCAAGATATTCTTACCGAGGTCACATGGACATGTCTACACCGATGCGATTCGGCATGTGGCCACGCGCCTTGTTATTATTGTTGCATCATGGACATGTCTACACCGGCGCGTGATTCCGGGGCACGGCCATGATGCGAACATGATGGATGTTATGCATGTGAGACCCATAGTTATATTGAGTGGTGACTTTGAGGCGTGAGACCGACTGACTGCTTTATGTTGCATCGTATTTTGGTTATCATACATGTCTCACGCTTGTTAAGCTATTATGATTTCATTTGATTTGTGATTTCACATACTGTACCGGTTGTCTTGACCTCCTTCGGGGCTGCGTTCATGCCGCGGTAGAGGTACATCGGTCGTGGATCCTCGCTCGTGATCTCGATTCAGCGTTTTGGAAGCTCCGTTTCCGAGGCTTATCTTTTGGTATGTGTTCCCGAGTTAGAGGTTCTTGTACATTCAGGGTATGGCGGGCCCCGTCATAGTCGCTAAATCTTAAGTGCAGGTGTAGTATCGCTGCAAGCGGGGTTGTAAAAGGATTAAACTGCTGTATTATGTATATATCAAGGCAATCGCTTAGTTGCTTTGTTTATTTATTATATCTCTTGTTTCATGATTCATGTTTTATTTTCCACGTTTTCTCTCGATGTTGTATCACTAGGGTGCGGGTAAGGCACGATGCTCTGCCCGGTTCGGGCGTTACAAAGCTATCCGAACATAACAATTAACACATTATCATAACATCAATACATACAAGTCTCTAGAGGGTTTAAGGATATACATGAAATTAGGCGGTTCAAAGGACCGCTAAAATCGAACTTCCACCGCGACCTACCGTGGCCCGCGGTATGAACATCCTGCCTAGCTATGGAAGGTGAAGAACCCGCAACTGATCTCGTAGTCTGTGCTATCCTACCAGTGCTACCCCTGGTCGGACAGTTTCTCCCAAAATGGCCCTGCTGGCCGCATGTAAAACAAACTCGGGATCGCACGACACTTCCCACCGCGAGTCTACCATACGGCCACAACGAGGTTGGGGTGACTTCACCGCTAACACCCGCTTCTCCAAAATCTGAACCCTTGAGCCCCGACCTCCTCGAATTTTCTGGATGCTCACGAAGATTGTGGAGGACCACTCCATCGGGCGAGGCGCATAACTAGTCGCTTCGAGGCGGTCCGCCGAAAGTCACCAGCGACCCTCATTGCTCGCCTCTTCGCCGACCTTGGTCATTCCGTCATTTCTCCGCTCCTCACCTCCAAGTGCATAAGCTCGCACGCGGCAATGTCCATTCCTGAAAGAGCTACACCCGAACAACTCTCGCCAGGTAATCATCGAGCCCTCAGAACATATCGGTGCACTCGATCCTCCATACTAGCTACTAACGCGGATCCACGACCGGACTGGCCCGTGATCGTGCCTTACCTGCACCCTAGTGAGACAACATCGAGTAATCGAACATAACACAACAACATGAAATAACAAGAAGCATAACGATTATCTTTTAGAAAACTTGCCTTCCCAGATAAATAATAATAACAACTTTTCAAATGAATAGCTTAATCCTTTCTTTACAAACCCCGCCACAACAGCATTTCTGGACCTCCACGAAAGATACGACAACAACGACGGGACAGGGCCCCGTCATACCCCTGAATGTAAGCACCTACAACAACAGGGGACTATACCAAGATAAGCCTCCGGAGAAACGGAGCTTCCCAAATGCTGAACTGTGACCCTAAGAGCGAGGATCAACGACTGGTGTACCTTTACCTGCGGCATGAACGCAGCCCCGAGGAGGTCAAGACAACAATGTAGTATGTGAAACTGGAAAATACATATCGTAAATGAAATCATAGCGGCCATATAAAGCAGAGACATGTATGATAACCAAACTACGCTTACAACAAAGTAGTCATGTCAAGTTGGGACTCACGCCTCAAGTCATCACTCAAGTATAACAATGGGTCTCGTGCCCACAACATCATTCATGCCCGTGAATACCTTCCTCACCGCCGGTCTATGATATAAAAGCACCAAGGAACACACATGAACACGTGTCCCACCTGTGTCATAATAAAACTGCTACGGTAAGTACGAAGGCATAGCCGACTACTAAAAACCTACGCATTCAACAAGGTCATGAATCAGATCATAAGATCTGTCTAGACCGCCACATGATCAAAGCCGGCCGCTTACCCGCGGATCAATGCACGCGTCTAACCTCGAACTCCCGCACTCGCATAGGCCAATCTCATCGCCCGCATGAGGTATTCTCGCATCGAGGGTAGCTACTCCCTAGATCGTCCCCGACTTCCGAGTCCGCATGGCCACGCGACCGCATGCCCATAAAGGACGCACGCTAACCCGAACTCGTAGCTCGCGATAGGCCCCGGGACCCGCATGAGGTATTCTCGAATCATGGTCCTGCATCGCTCGAGTCTACCCCGCATCGGCAGCTTAACCCCCGGAATCATCTCAAGAGATGAATGCCACAATACTATCATAACGACTGATAGTTAATAAGCACAATCAAGGGAAACCCCTTTACACAAGCATCACAAGATACTAACACACGTAGCATCCTAACACGTTTACTTATCAAAGCAACAAGAAAGTATTACAAGGCTGTCACAAACCAATACAATCAAGTTGTTCACACAAAGTACCTTCTACTATATGATTAACAAAATCGGGTTTTTATCCCCAAAGTACTTCATACATCAATTCTTTTAAAAGATACGTTACTTTCACAATGTCACACAATACCCGTAGTATAAATAGAGTGACTATCCTTTTAAAGTAAATCAATTACTTCTCTTTGTAAAAATCAAGTAGCAACATTCTTTTCCAATGATCAAGTTTGCCTAATTTCCAATGTTCAAGTTTCTCATTTTAGAAAGGTTTCGTAGTTCATAGTCTTATTCATTTGAGAATATAATTCTCCTTAAAACTATCTGAGAAACATAAGTCTTATATGAGTAGGATATTCTTGTTTATAACAATCTTATTACAATGACCATGTTCTAGAAATATCATTTTGTCTCATCTTAGCTTCTATGCAGATGGAAGTTTCTCGTTTTAATAATACTTAATTAGTCAAAACATTTTTTATTAACGCTGCAGTTGGTTTGTCGATACACATTCTGATTTCCAAATCAAGAAACATTCTTAAGCCGTTATACCTAACTTCCCATAAAGCTAGTATAACTCTTAAGTTTTTCAAAAACCAAGTATTACTCCTTCTTTCAAAATGATTCAAAAATCTTTTGGAATACTTCAAGTTCTTTATTAACACATAACAAGCCAGTTATAGTTCAAACCAGTTACCTTAAAAAAAACCACATGTATTTTCTTACCAACATAAAGCTGTTATAACCAACTTCCCATAAAGCCGTTATAACACTTTATGTTTTACACCAATCAAATACATTTAGCACATGTACGTCTACCGTACTACATAGTTCACACATATCATGCTAGAAGAGATAGGAAGAGGTTCACATACCTCGCGACGAGTATCGACTAATTAGCAAAACGCTCCAAGTACTTCCAACCGTCGGCTACTCCTTAAGCCAAGTAGATCGCGCCACACGTAGTACTTCAACCTATAAGGCCACAAGGCGCTTATTAACATTAGATCCCCTCGTAGAACATTCTACAGAAAATTCGGCAGCACCTCCCCCCCCCCGCAACAGCGTAAATCTCCTCCTCTATCGAGGCCGGCTATCAAGCCAACCAGGGGGGGGGGTTATACATCTAACCCTAACGGGTACAATTCTGCTTCACGGTCTACTACGCAGTTCATCGTAATACAGCCCTATGTAATTACAGTTCAGTAATCTTCTTTCAATTCAGGCTTAAGTCGCAAGACATTGCCGTAAGTATTATTCAGGCTTAAGTCAAAAGACATTGCCGATAACTACGTTCAGTTCTATTTATAAATATAGTATACCTCAACTATAGTCTAACAATCATGTAATTTCCAATTACAATAGAGGGACAAGATATTTACCTCGATAAGCCCATAATTATCCAAGTATAAAGTCGATCCTGGGCAATCGTTTAGCTCCAACTCCGGCGCCCAACCCGCTCTAAACCACCCTTAGAAGTTCTAACCAACTTCTACACAATACTCCAACGGACTATGGAGATTTTCCTAGGGTTTCGGTTTTGTGACTGACGGGAAGTATAATAGTATTTCTGGGCTTTTCATATAGGTATAACCTTAGAATACTACAAGGTATCCGGCTAAGGTAATTTGGGCATTATAACAATACTTTTGAGAGTATTTCTACACCACAAAGGGGGGTATTAAACGAAAGCAACTAGGCTAGGGGGGGGGGGAGAGGGCTCTCGGCCAAGGGGGCCTTTCAAAGGGGGAGAGGGGCTCTTGGACGAGAGTCAACAAGAGGGGAGAGGGAGGGATTTTAACACTTAGGATTATTTAGGAATGGATGAATAAGTCTTCAAAGGGATGGGTATTTATAGGCCAAGTGAAGGCCAACCAATGGCCAAGATTCTTTCCCAACCGGCCAACGATCCTTCCCGTGCGCTGATCGTGGATAAGACACATTCAGGATTTTCCTTCTTCTCGAGGAGCGGAAGTTTATACGCTTTGGTCGCAGCATCCCGTATTCGATCATCCGACATGCAAGCAAGGGATGTGGATTGAGCTACACAAGTGTAAGGCCAAGATCAAGCCATGTGCACCCTAACCCTACTCCACAAAACACTCCACAAAACAAGGCACAAAACAAGGCACAAATCAAGGCCATAAAGTAGCCCAATTCGCCAAGGGTTGCCGCCTTGCTTCAATGTGAGGTGACACGTCACCCTCCCGTTGGTCCAAAATGTTTCGTCTCTCGGAAAAATCCGCAAAAATTAAAAATGACATAGCCGAAATTCCCTACGAAAGCTGTGGAAACGTTTAGAAAACGACTCAAACCGTGTTGTGTACAAATAAAATTCGCCAAGCCACTTTCTCAAGTTTCAAATTTTCTACGCACGCCCCACGTATATACTGGAAATACGGTATAACATTCTCCCTCCTTAGAAACATTCGTCCAATGTTCCTTCTAAGTCTCAAACAAACGCGTGCGCCAAGATAGTCTTCACCACCATACTTACGAAACAATCACGCCACAATGGCCACGAAACAATCACGCAAAACGCTACATCCAAGTCCACGAGGAATCACCTCTAACATCATCACAAACACCTCTCCGGGTCTAAAATATACTTCCTCCACACTTTTTCCAAACAAAAGAGATGGTCACATCTATGCTCGCCATACATGCTCGCTTCTTCCGATACCACTTTTGTCACTTTGCCGCGAGGTTCTAGTGTCACTCGCGACCCAACACATGGTACCGACTCATGCGATCCCCGAGGTCGTCGTACACTCGAACTCTTACCACATTTAAATCTCGCTTGATCCAAAACTTCGGGGTTATCATTTTCAACTTGGTTATCATTAGTGGGAATACTCGATGGATCTGTTTTCCATCTCGAACATAACATCGAACGATCGACGACCGCCTCCTAAGTCGGACGCAAATGCTAACATATAGGCAACTGGCCTATTCTTCACATGAACTTAAAAGGGCCCAAAGTAACTGGGCTAAGTTTTCTCTGCTTTCCAAAACTCGTCACACCCTAACCGGTGGTACTTTCAAGAAGACCGACCCAACCTGAACTCTAAGCGTCGCCGATTATCCATACGATTTCTGAGGCGCCAACCTCTTCTAGACAAGCTTTACCTATCCACACCATTGGGACAAGCTGAACAACTAATCGAACCTTGCCAACATCGAACCAATCGACCGGCATCTCACACATCCGCCCCAACAAGGCTTCATAAGGCGACATCCGAACACTGAAATGGTAGCTCAACACTCCTTCAGCGAAGACAACAATTCTCGCAACTATCCTTGAAATCCAAACATCGCCCGAGGCGAATGTGATTCTCGAGACTCACGAGTTCTTAACACATGCTTGGCAAAACTTCCGAAACAACAACAAATTTCTACCCTGGGCTCCACTGTCTGCCATAAGGAGAAGGTAGGCACCCCGTGCAGCCTTACAACCTTTCTGATAAAACAACACTGCCGAGTAAACGGTCTTTGCTAGAAAACAAGACGGCTGACATCCTCGGCCCGACTACTGGTCGAATGCATCCAAGAATTCGTGACGGCTAACTAAACTGGGCTAACACCCTCGTGACCCTAACACAAGCGGGACCACCACAACCCGACCCCACCACCAAAACCTACCGCGGGGTGACCCGCAACGTGGCCTCAACCCGACTCGGGCAACGCTCACAATGCTAGCTCCACGAAGAAAACTCTCACTAATCATACTCACGAAAACCTAGCGGTCTTCTTAGCTCAACTACCCCTTTCATTCCACACTACTTGGACCTATCCCAAACGTAGCTCACGTGCACTATGCACTTCCGATCTGGATCAAACATAACACTACACCTTTCTCGAGATGGCCTCACCTCTAAGGTCTCTACGTATAAAACTCTAAGGCTCACACCTTCTCTATCCCCAAATTTTACTTGGTTAACTAACCAAGATTTCTAATCACAATATTAACACACCGCTATCAAAACATAGCACTTATGATATACCCGTCTTATCACACATACCGATCTCTGAGGTTAAAGATATATCTATATCTCTTCGCTTCCTCCCTTAGTCGTTCTAATCAAACGCCTCGCAGGCGCATAGCTAGGGAAGATGACGAACTACCCACCGATCTCGGCTAAGTCCTTCTACCAGACACTCTTTCGACATCGCACTGGCGGCCATAGTACAACAAGTACCAACTAAAAGACGACATTCCCGATGGCGTCACAAACCGGAACGAAAGCCACGGAGTTCTAACCAACTCTCGCATACCGAGCGCCCCGAAATCCGTGGAAGACCACTGCGACCGTGGATGTGCAAATCTAATCTGCGTGAGGCGACTCGCCTGAAAGTTACCAAAGGACCTCTGCTCGCCCTCTCTCGCCGCCCGTTAACCCGTCGATCTCTACGCTTCGGCCACTGCGCATAAGCCCGCATACGTGCCATGCTCAAGCCCAATGAAGAATTACTCTTGCACAACCTCTTTTAGATAGTCCTCAAGACTCGCAGACATCGGTATACTCTCTGTAGCCAAATCTATAGCTAGTAATGTGGTCGCCTCCTGAAATCTATATTCTCTGTTCCGTTGCCGCGAAGGTTCAAATATCATGGCCGCAGTAGGAATTGCTGCCGCTGCTAAACTTCGGGGCTAGTGGCGTCGCAGAACTCCCGAATAAGCACCACCCAAGGTGATAATTGGGCCTGTGCCACGTAACCCTCTCGAACTCTACTCGCAGCCTCTCACCGCTTTGTCCTCCTGGGCGGGTTGCCTACGCGAGGCATAGCGGTAAGGAAAGAAATACGTTAGAGGTTCAACTTACAACACACTCTGAGGCACGATCTCGAGTGAGAAGAAATAGAAACCAATCCTAAATATCCTATAGCCTCACGATTATTGGTGTGGTGCACAACACACCGATAATCAAGACTTCCTATGGATACGGATCAGACACTTTCCGAGGATTAAGCGCTCGATACCACTTTTGTCACGACCGGACCGCCCGTGATCGTGCCTACCGGGCACCCTAGTGAGACAACATCGCAGTAATCGGAACATAACACAACAACATGAAATAACAAGAAGCGTGTGATTATCTTTTAGAAAACTTGCCTTCCGTAAATAATAATAACAACCCTTTCAAAATGAATAGTTTAATCCTTTCTTTACAAACCACACAACAAGCGGTTCATGCACTTCCACGAAAGATATGACAACAACGACGGGCGGGCCGTCATACCACGAATGTAGCACCTCGACAACAGGGACTATACCAAGATAAGCCTCCGAGAAACGGAGCTTCCAGCGAATCGTGACCAAGAGCGAGGATCAACGATCGTGTACCTTTACTGCGGCATGAACGCAGCCAAGCGAGGTCAAGTCAACAAATTTAGTATGTGAAACTGAAAATACATACGTAAATGAAATCATAGCACATATAAAGCGGAGACATGTATGATAACCAAACTACGATTACAACAAAGTAGTCATGTTGTTGGGACTCGCCTCAGTCATCACTCAAGTATAACAATGGGTCTCGGGCCCACAACATCATTCATGCGTGGAATACCTTCCTCACCGCCAGCCTATGATATAAAAGCACCAAGGAACACACATGAACACCGTGTCCCACGTGTGTCATAATAAAACTGCGGGGTAAGTGCGAAGGCATAGCCGACTACTAAAACCCACGCACCAACAAGGTCATGAAGCGTATCATAAGATCTGTCTGCATCGTCACATGATCAAAGCCGCTTGCCCGCAGTATCAATGTGCGCGTCTAACCCTGGAACTCCCGCAGCTCCGCATAGGCCAATCTCATCGGCCCGCGTAGGTATTCCCGCGTCGAGGGTAGCTACTCCCAAGATCGTAACGCCCGAAAATCGGGCCCGCCAGTGCCTTACCCGGCACCCTAGTGATACAACATCGAGAAAAACCAATGAAATAAAACTTTACACATGAAATGAGAGATATAATAAATAAGCAGCCAACCAAAGCGGTTGCCTTGGTATACATAAAACACGAGCAGTTTAATCCTTTTACAACCCCGCCACAACAAGATTACTGCACCTCTAAGATTTATACAACAACTATGACGACAGTGGCCCCGCCATACCCCCGAACGTAAGAACTTACAGACTGTGGTAACATACCAAAGATAAGCCTCCGACGGAACTGAGCTTCCCAAAACGCTGAAATGAGATCCTAAACGCGGATCGGCAAATGATGTACCTCTACTGCGGCATGAACGCACGAGGAGGTCGATAACTGTGGTACCAAGTATGTGAAACTGTCAAATACTGTAAATGAAATCATAATAGTCTATATAAAGCAGGAGACAGGTATGATGACCAAACTACAGTATATAACATATAACCAGTTACATCAAGACAGGGACTCACGCCCTCCAAATTATCACTCGTGCGTGAATTTCTTCCTCACCGCCAGCTTATGATATAACAATACCAATGAATATACATGAACACCGAGTCCCACTGTGTTATAAAAACCGTGACAGACAAGTATAACTACCGATCCGACCGCATCAATAATACAATGCAACCAAAACACGGCCGATACGGGGCAAGTGCGAGAGCCGACACCGGATACAAGGCCGGTCACGCACCGACCGGGCAAGTACGAGGTGACCACCAGAACCAAGGTCAGACACGAAACTTCGCTACTCAATCGAACGGCAAGTGCGAGGGCTGACTACCAGATACCAAGGCCGAATCAGTCACGAGACGGGGCAGGTACGAGAGCCGACCACCAGGGACCAAGGCCGAACAGTAATAAACCTCATGGAGAGCTAGTCCATGGAATAACACTATCAACAGGAGCATACCCGTGGAATTCTCCATCACTGCCAGCACGTCCAAGTAAGTTCTCAACAAGTCGACCGGCCCTCTATCGAGAGACGCGGTAATACAGAAATACCACACTTGCACAACAAAGGCTATCATCACAAGCATAGGCAAGTTTCACAACAACAAGCATAGGCAAGTTTCACAACAACAAGCATAGGCAAGTTTCACACAACTCAAAGTACTTTCATTTTATGCCAAAGTCCGGGTTTTAACCCTAAAGTACTACGTACGTTAAGTTCTTTAAAAGAGACCCATTACTTTTATAAAAGTCACCCGATACCCGTAGTATTAAAATGACCAACCCACATTCCTTTTCAAAATCAAGTAACAACATTCTTTTCTTAAGTTCCAGTTTGCCTAGTTTCAATTACTCAAGCTTCTCATTTCCAAATGGTTTCATAGTTCATAAACTTAATCATTTGATTCCTTTTTAGAACAATTGAGTAATATATGTCTCACGTGAGAGTAGGTTATTCTTGTTTACAACATTCTTATTACAAAGAACCATGATCTAGAAAATGTAATATCATTTTGTCTCATCTTAGTTTCTATGCAGATGGAGGTTTCTACTGGTTTTAATACAATTCATCATTATTCAATACATTTTCCTTTATTAACGCTGCAGTGGTCTGTCGATACACATTCTGATTTCCGAAATCAGTAAAACATTATCCTTTAAATAAAACCAAGTACTCATTACTCACGAATGAGGTTTCACACAAACATCCACATTAAAACAAATAAGTTAAGTCTCTTATCTTATAAGATCAAGTCTCTTAACTTCTAACATCAGTAAACCATTTTCTTTACCTCTCTTAAGACATTATACCTAACTCCCCATCAAGCTAGTATAACTCTTTAAAACCTTTAAAACCAAGTGTTACTCTCCTTCAAAACGATTTAGAAATCTTTTGAAATACTTCAAGTTTTATTATAACGCCCCAAGCCAGTTATAAATCAAATCAATTATCTTTTAAAAACCACAACCCATTTTCTTACCTACATAAAACTGTTATAACCAACTTCCCATAAAGCCGTTATAACACTTTATGTTTCAAACCAATCAAATACATTAAACACATGTACGTCTACCGTACTACATAGTTACACACATATCATGCTAGAAGAGATAGGAAGAGGTTCACATACCTCGCGACGATTATCGACAATAAGCAAAAAGCTCCAAGTACTACAACCTTGCTAGCCCTTTCCACTCCTCGAGTAGAATACGCTACTCTTAGTACTTTCACCTATAAAGGCCACAACCGTCTATTAACTATTAAACACATGTTTTCATCTTTCTACAGAAAATTCAGACCTCCCCGCAACAAACAGAAATCTCCTCCTCTATCGAGGCCGCTACCAAGCCAACCGTGGGGGTTTACAAGCCTAACCGGACGTGTACAATTCTACACAAGTCTACTGCAATACAGTCCTATGTAAATACAGTTCAGTTCTTTTCTATAATCTTCAGGCTTAAGTCAAAAGACATTGCCGCAGTACTAAGCTTAGTTCTATATATAGTATACTTCAACTATATATTCTAACAACATGTAATTTCCAATTACAACTAGAGGACAAGATAATTACCTCGATAAGCCCATAATTATCCAAGTTAAATGTCGATCCTTAGCAACGTTTAGCTCCAACTCCGGTGCTCCATCCGCTCCAAACAACCCTTAAGTTCTAACCAACTTCTACTTAAATACTTCAATCAATCAATGAAGATTTTCTTAGGGTTTCGTTTGAGACTAAAGGGACAAAAGGTAGTATTTCCTGACTCTACGTATAGAGGTATCTTTGGGATACTACAAGGTACAAGGCTAAGGTATTTTGGGCATTATAACAATACTTGGAAGACAACTTTCTACCAAGGGGGTAGGTTGGCTAGCACAACTAGGCTGGGGAGGGTGTTCTCGGCCAAAGGCCACACGGTGGGGGAGGTGAAGGCTCTCGGTTTAGAGCTCACAAAGGGAGGAGAGGGTTTCAAGACTGGAAGTTTTGGAATGGATGAAGTCTCCACATCTGTGGGTATTTATAGCAAAACCAAAGGCCAACCAAGGGCCAAGATCCTCCCAAGTGTATAGCAAGTGTAAGGGCAAGATTAAGCCAAGTGCACCCTAAACCCTACTCCACAAAACATGGCACAAGACAAGGCACAAAACAAGGCCAAAACAAGGCACAAAATAAGGGCCAATAGGCCTCAAACCCGTGACCAATTCGCCAACCCAAACTCCCACTTGAGGTGACAAGTGTCACCTCCCTTTGGTCCAAAACATTTCGTCTCTCGGAAAAATTCGCAAAATACTAAATGACATAGCCGGAATTTTCCTACGAAAGGCGTGGAAAGCGTTTCGTCGAAAAACGACTCTCTACGGGTTGTGCACAAAAATTTCGAAACATGCCTAACTTAAGGCTCAAAATTGCACGTCACGTCCATACGCATATACTGAAATACGGTATAACATTCTTCCTTAGAAACATTCGTCGAATGTTCCTTCAAGGTCTCAAACAAGCGGCGCCAAGATAGTCTTCACCGCTATACGCATTTAAAAACAATCATGCCACACCGCCACAAAACACACGTTCACTTCTCCCCTTTCGTAGAACTCGCCACGAACACTCGAACTCGTTCTAGTATCCGTACCACACTTCGCCAACACTTGCTTCCAACCCTTGAGTCACTACCTCCAAACTTGGTCATCTTACTAACTTCGATCTTCTTCTAAGGCGTTCCGGCCTCCACGATCCGCTTCGTCGAACACATCCACCAACTCATACGATGGTCATACAAACTTGGGCCTAGCATCCTCGTGACTTACCACCGGGACCACCCAGACCGGCCCCACCCCAAACCGGTTACGGGTTGACCCGCAAATGGTCCTCAACCCGACCCCCAATCGCGCCAACTCTTGTTCCCGATCCGAACAATCTTACTATTTCACATCATGAAAGCTACCACTTCCATCTCACACTACCCGTGACTTACCTTTTCACTAACAAAGTTTCTAAATCACATTTTAGCACAAAGCTATCCAAACATAACATTAAACACATCAACAACATAAACAAAACTCTAGAGGTTAAGGATATACTGAAACTAGGCGGTTCAAGGACCGCTAAAATCGGAACTCCCACGCGACCTCTAGGGCCTCCTGTACAAACATCCTGCTGGCTACGAAGGTGAAGAACCCGCAATCGCTCTAAGAGTCCATGCTATCCTACCATGCTACTCACCGGGACAGTCTCTGCCGAGATGGCCTGCTGGGCCGCAAAATAACAATCTCCAGAGTTAGTACGACACTCTCCCTTATGAAGCTTTCCACAACGGCCACATCGAGACAAGGGCACCTCATCCGCGACACTCGCTCTCCCAAATCTGAAACACAGGAGCCCAGACCGCTCCTGAATATCACAGGTCCCGAAAGCCGGAGGACCACTGCATCGACGAGGTACATAACTAGTCTGCCGAGGCGGTCCGCCTCGAAAGTCACCAAAGGACCTGCTGCTGGCCTCTTCGCGACTTTGGTCATTCCGTCGATTTATCCGCCTCACATCCAAGTGTATACGCTGCAGCGGCAATGTCCATGCGGTGAAGAGCTACACCAACAACTCTGCAAGGCAATCATCGAGCCTGTAACATATCGGTGCACTCGATCCTCCATATCAAGCACTAACGCGGGACGCATCGCCAATGAGTCGAACTCCACATTGTACTCCCGAACCGCACGCCCGCTCGCCAGAACACCAAAAATCATGTACCGAGCCTCCTCATCCGGGAGGCAAGAAATGTGCAAGAAAGGCCTCGAGAACTCGTTCCATACCATTGAAGTGCTCTCCTGGACAGCTCCCAAGAATCAAACCACGATCATTGCGGTATCACGCGATTGATGTGAACCTAAGGCCACCGACTCGATCTCCGATGCCTTGATCACTCATGATCCAGAATCGCTTGATGAACTCCTGCGGATCATCCTCGGGCCTCGACCCATAAAACTCGGGCGCCTCTGACTCGAGAAAATCCCGTAGCCTCGAACTATCTCGATCTAGGTGAACCACTGGTGCATCTTTGGAACCGCTGGCCCAGCCTATCCTCAAGCTCGCCACAACCCCGCCATTAATCGCCCAGCTCTTGTAATCATCTTCTGCCTGCATCGGTGCGGATGGAGGCTCGAGTCTTGTGGTCTCGCCACGCTTACTCGCGGCTCCTTCACGCTTTGCCATTCAGGCCGGGCTTTACGCGGAGGCATAATCGTAAAACGAAGTATGTCAGAGGGGTCCAATCTTATCACACAACTCTAAGGCACGATCTCAGAATGAGAAGAATGGAAACCAATCCTAAATGTCCTATAGCCTCCTGATTATAGATGTGGTGCACAACACATCGATAATCAAGACTTTACTAGACACGGTGCAGACACTTTCCGAGGATTAAGCGCTCGATACCACTTGTAACGCCCGAAAATCGGGCCGTCATCGTGCCTTACCCGGCACCCTAGTGATACAACATCGAGAAAACCGAAATAAAAACTTTACACATGAAATGAGATATAATAAATAAGCAGAGCAACCAAAGCAGGTTGCTTGATATACATAAAACACGAACAGTTTAATCCTTTTACAACCCCGCCCACAACGATTACTGGACCTCTAAGATTTATACAACAACTATGACGACGGGGCCGCCATACCACGAACGTACAAGAACTTACGACTCGTGGTAACATACCAAAGATAAGCCTCCGACGGAGCGGAGCTTCCCAAAACGCTGAAATGAGATCCTAAGCGCGGGATCGGCGGTAGATGTACCTCTACTGCGGCATGAACGCAGCCCCCGAAGGAGGTCGATAACAGTACCAAGTATGTGAAATCAGAATCATCGTAAATGAAATCATAATAGTCTATATAAAGCGGGAGACATGTATGATGACCAAACTACGATATATAACATATAACCGATTACATCAAGACGAGGACTCACGCTCCAAATTATCACTGTGCGTGGAATTTCTTCCTCATCGCCGTGGCTTTATGATATAACAATACCAAGGATTATACATGAACACGAGTCCCACTGTGTTATAAAACCGTCTGAGACAAGTATAACTACCGATCCGACCGTACCAATAATACAATGCAACCAAAACACGGCCGTCACGGGGCAAGAGTCGACTACCGGATACCAAGGCCGGTCACGCGCCGACCGGCAAGTACTGGTGACCACGGGAACAGGCGTATCACGAAACCGTCCTACTGGCTGAGCGGGCAAGTCAGGGTGACTACGGATACCAAGGCCGAATCGGTCACGACGGCGGTGCACGAGCCGACCACCGGGACCAAGGCGAGCGGTAATAAACCTCATGGAGAGCTAGTCCATGGAATAACACTATCAGCGGAGCATACCCGTGGAATTCTCCATCACCGCCAAAGACGCCCAAGTAAGTTCTCAACAAGTCGACCGCCTCTATCGAGAGACGCGGTATACGAAATACCACACTTGCACAACAAAGGCTATCATCACAAGCATAGGCAAGTTTCACAACAACAAGCATGGCGAGTTTCACAACAACAAGCATAAAAGTTTCACACAACTCAAAGTACTTTCATTTTATGCCAAAGTCGGGTTTTAACCTCAAAGTACTACGTGCGTTAAGTTCTTTTAAAAGAGATCCATTACTTTTATAAAAGTCACCCGATACGTAGTATTAAAATGACCAACCCACATTCCTTTTCAAAATCAAGTAACAACATTCTTTTCTTAAGTTCCGGTTGCCTAGTTTGATTACTCGAGCTTCTCATTTCCAAATGGTTTCATAGTTCATAAACTTAATCATTTGATTCCTTTTAGAACAATTGAGTAATATATGTCTCACGTGAGAGTAGGTTATTCTTGTTTACAACATTCTTATTACGACCATGATCTAGAAAATGTAATATCATTTTGTCTCATCTTAGTTTCTATGCGGATGGAGGTTTCTACTTGGTTTTAATACAATTCATCATTATTCAATACATTTTCCTTTATTAACGCTGAATGGTCCAGCCGATACACATTCGATTTCCGAAATCAAGAACATTATCCTTTAAATAAAACCAAGTACTCATTACTCACGAATGAGGTTTCACACAAACATCCACATTAAAACAAATAAGTTAAGTCTCTTATCTTATAAGATCAAGTCTCTTAACTTCTAACATCAGTAAACCATTTTCTTTACCTCTCTTAAGACATTATACCTAACTCCCGTCAAGCTAGTATAACTCTTTTAAAACCTTTAAAACCAAGTGTTACTCTCCTTCAAAACGATTTAGAAATCTTTTGAAATACATCAAGTTCTTTATTATAACGCCTGCCGATTATAAATCAAATCAATTATCTTTAAAACCACAACCCATTTTCTTACCTACATAAAGTGTATAACCAACTTCCCATAAAGCCGTTATAACACTTTATGTTTCAAACCAATCAAATACATTAAACACATGTACGTCTACCGTACTACATAGTTACACACATATCATGCTAGAAGAGATAGGAAGAGGTTCACATACCTCGCGACGATTATCGACAATAAGCAAAAAGCTCCAAGTACTACAACGCGCTAGCCCTTTCCACTCCTCGAGTAGAATACGCTACTCTTAGTACTTTCACCTATAAAGGCCACAACCGTCTATTAACTATTAAACACATGTTTTCATCTTTCTACAGAAAATTCGGCAGCACCTCCCCCCCCCGCAACAGCGTAAATCTCCTCCTCTATCGAGGCCGGCTACCAAACCAACCGGGGGTTCTAAGCCTAACCTGGACGTGTACAATTCTACACAAGTCTCTTTGCAATACACCCTATGTAAATCTGATTCGATTCTTTTCTATAATCTTGAGCTTAAGTCAAAAGACATTGCCGCAATGATTAAGCTTAGTTACATATATAGTATACTTCAACTATATATTCTAACAACATGTAATTTCCAATTACAACTAGAGGACAAGATAATTACCTCGATAAGCCCATAATTATCCAAGTTAAATGTCGATCCTTAGCAACGTTTAGCTCGACTCAGGTGCTCCATCCCGCTCCAAACAACCCTGAAGTTCTAACCAACCTACTTAAATACTTGATCAATCAATGAAGATTTTCTTAGGGTTTCGGTTTGAGACTAAAGGGACAAAAGGTAGTATTTCCGGGCTCTACGTATAGAGGTATCTTTGGGATACTACAAGGTACAAGGCTAAGGTATTTTGGGCATTATAACAATACTTGGAAGACAACTTTCTACCAAGGGGGTAGGTTGGCTAGCACAACTAGGCTAGGGAGGGTGTTCTCGCCAAAGGCCACACCGAAAGGGGGAGGGTGAAGGCTCTGGTTTAGAGCTCACAAAGGGGAGGAGAGGGTTTCAAGACTTGGAAGTTTTGGAATGGATGAAGTCTCCACATCTGAGGGGTATTTATAGCAAAACCAAAGGCCAACCAAGGCCAAGATCCTCCCAAGTGTATAGCAAGTGTAAGGGCAAGATTAAGCCAAGTGCACCCTAAACCCTACTCCACAAAACATGGCACAAGACAAGGCACAAAACAAGGCCAAAACAAGGCACAAAATAAGGGCCAATAGGCCTCAAACCCGTGACCAATTCGGCCAACCCAACGCCCACTGAGGTGACATGTGTCACCCTCCCTTTGGTCCAAAACATTTCGTCTCTCGTAAAAATTCCCAAAAATACTAAATGAAATCGCCGTAATTTTCCCTACGAAGGTGAAAACGTTTCGTCAAAAACGACTCTACGGGGTTGTGCACAAAATTTCAAACATGCCTAACTTAAGGCTCAAAATTCGTGCGCACGTCCATACGCATACTCTGGAAATACGGGTATAACAATCGCCTGGACTTAGAGTCCGCATGGCCACGACCGCGTGCCCATAAAGGCGACGCTAACCTGGAACTCGTAGCTCGCGATAGGCCCCCAGGACCCGCATGAGGTATTCTCGAATCATGGTCCCAGACCGCCTGAGTCTACCCCGCATCGGAGGGCAGCTTAACCCCCGGAATCATCTCAATAGATGAATGCCACAATACTATCATAACGACTGATAGTTAATAAGCACAATCAAGGTAAAACCATTTAAACAAGCATCACAAAATACTAACACCCGTAGCATCCTAACACGTTTACTTATCTAAGCTACAAGAAAGTATTACAAGGCTATCACAAACCAATACAATCAAGTTGTTCACACAAAGTACCTTCTACTATATGATTAACAAAATCGGGTTTTTATCCCCAAAGTACTTCATACATCAATTCTTTTAAAAGATACGTTACTTTCACAATGTCACACAATACCCGTAGTATAAAGTAGAGTGACTATCCTTTTAAAGTAAATCAATTACTTCTCTTTGTAAAAATCAAGTAGCAACATTCTTTTCCAATGATCAAGTTTGCCTAATTTCCAATGTTCAAGTTTCTCATTTTAGAAAGGTTTCGTAGTTCATAGTCTTATTCATTTGAGAATATAATTCTCCTTAAAACTATCTCGAGAAACATAAGTCTTATATGTGAGTAGGATATTCTTGTTTATAACAATCTTATTACAATGACCGTATGTTCTAGGAAATATCATTTTGTCTCATCTTAGCTTCTATGCAGATGGAAGTTTCTACTGGTTTTAATAATACTTAATTAGTCAAAACATTTCCTTTTATTAACGCTGCAGTGGTTTGTCGATACACATTCTGATTTCAAATCAAGAAACATTCTTAAGCCGTTATACCTAACTTCCCATAAAGCTAGTATAACTCTTAAGTTTTTCAAAAACCAAGTATTACTCCTTCTTTCAAAATGATTCAAAAATCTTTTGAAATACTTCAAGTTCTTTATTAACACATAACAAGCCAGTTATAGTTCAAACCAGTTACCTTAAAAAAAACCACATGTATTTTCTTACCAACATAAAGCTGTTATAACCAACTTCCCATAAAGCCGTTATAACACTTTATGTTTTACACCAATCAAATACATTTAGCACATGTACGTCTACCGTACTACATAGTTCACACATATCATGCTAGAAGAGATAGGAAGAGGTTCACATACCTCGCGACGAGTATCGACTAATTAGCAAAACGCTCCAAGTACTTCCAACCGGCTACTCTTAAGCCAAGTAGATCGCGCCACACTTATTACTTCAACCTATAAGGCCACAGCGCTTATTAACATTAGATCCTCGTGAACATTCTACGGAAAATTCGCGACACTTCCCCGCAACAACAGAAATCTCCTCTATCGAGGCTGCCATCAAGCCAACCGGGGTTATCATCTAACCTAACGGGTACAATTACGCTTCACGATCTACTACGCAGTCTCATGTAATACTGCCCTATGTAATTACTGTTGAATCTTCTTTCAATTCGGGCTTAAGTCGCAAGACATTGCCGTAAGTATTATTCAGGCTTAAGTCAAAAGACATTGCCGATAACTACGTTCAGTTCTATTTATAAATATAGTATACCTCAACTATAGTCTAACAATCATGTAATTTCCAATTACAATAGAGGGACAAGATATTTACCTCGATAAGCCCATATTTATCCAAGTATAAAGTCGATCTGGGCAATCGTTTAGCTCGACTCAGGCGCTCGACCCGCTCTAAACCACTTAGAAGTTCTAACCAACTTCTACACAATACTCCAACGGACTATGGAGATTTTCCTAGGGTTTCGGTTTTGTGACTGACGGGAAGTATAATAGTATTTCTGGGCTTTTCATATAGGTATAACCTTAGAATACTACAAGGTATCCGGCTAAGGTAATTTGGGCATTATAACAATACTTTTGAGAGTATTTCTACACCTGAGGGGGTATTAAACGCAAGCAACTAGGCTAGGGGAGAGGGCTCTGCCAAGGGGCCTTTCAAAGGGAGAGGGCTCTTGGGCGAGAGTCAACAAGAGGAGAGGGAGGATTTTAACACTTAGGATTATTTAGGAATGGATGAATAAGTCTTCAAAGGGATGGGTATTTATAGGCCAAGTGAAGGCCAACCAATGGCCAAGATTGAGCCAAGTGCTACACAAGTGTAAGGCCAAGATCAAGCCATGTGCACCCTAACCCTACTCCACAAAACACTCCACAAAACAAGGCACAAACAAGGCACAAATCAAGGCCATAAAGTAGCCCAATTCGGCCAAGGGTTGCCGCTTGCTTCCGATGTGAGGTGACACGCCACCCTCCCGTTGATCCAAAATGTTTCGTCTCGGAAAAATCCGCAAAAATTAAAAATGACATAGCGGAAATTCCCTACGAAAGTTGGGAAACGTTTTCGAAAAACGACTCAAGCCGGTGTTGTGTACAAATAAAATTCGCCAAGCCACTTTCTCAAGTTTCAAATTTTCCTCGCACGTCTTACGCATCTTACTGGAAATACGGGTATAACGAGGGCGTCGCCAATGAGTCGAACTCCACATTGTACTCGGAATCACGCCTGCTCGCCGCAACACCAAAAATCGTTACCGAGCCCTCTCATCCGGAGGCAAGAAATGTGCAAGAAATGCCTCGAGAACTCGTCCCGTATAGCCGAAGTGCATTCTCCCGGGACAGCTCCCGCGAATCAAACCGCCGATCGCGGTATCACGCACCGATGCGAACCTAGGACCACCGACTCGGTCTCAATGCCTTGATCACTCGCGATCCATTGTATCGGATGAACTCCTGCGGATCATCCTTAGGCCTCGACCCATAAAACTCGGCGGTTACATCTCGGAAAATCCGTAGTCTCAAACTGCTCGCCGGGGTGAACTACGGTGCTACTGGGCTGAATCGCGTCCACCCTATCTCATTCGCCATGACTGCCAATAATCGCCATCTCCTGTACCATCTCATCCGCACTGTGCCGCGGACCGAGGCTCAGTCTTGTAGTCTCAGCCATCGCCGCGCTAAACTTCGGTCTGGCGGTGTCGCAAGACTCGCCTGGCACAATCTCGTAATCGACCGCTCGCGCCATTCCCTCAGTATCCCACTAGCGACTCCTCGATTTGCTTTGCCGTCTGGGCACAGGTTTTACGCGAGGCATAACTGGTAAAGGAAAGGAATACGTCAGAGGGGTCCAACTTATCACACGGCTCTAAGGCACGATCTCAGAATGAGAAGAATGGAAACCAATCCTAAATGTCCTATAGCCTCCTGATTATAGATGTGGTGCACAACACATCGATAATCAAGACTCTACTAGACACAGTCTGTAGACACTTTCCGAGGACTAACTGCTCTGATACCACTTTTGTCACGACCCGAACCCGGGCCCGTGACTGGTGTCTTACCCCGGGCACCCTAGTGATACAACATCAGAGAAAACCAGCGGAAATAAAAACTTAAACATGTAAAGTAGACATGGATCATGATGAAATAAAATAGGCCAACCAAGACGATTGCCTTTCGACATATATATATATAAAGACATTTGAACAGTTACAATCCTTACAACCCTGCCCACAACAGTGCTACAGACCTCTAAGATTTATACAACAACTATGACGGGACAGGGCCCCGCCATACCCCTGAATGTACAAGGACCTACAAACTTAGGGTAACATACCAAAGATAAGCCTCCGACGGAACGGAGCTTCCCAAGACGCTGAAATGTGATCCTAAACGCGGGGATCGACAGCCGATGTACTTCTACCTGCGGCATGAACGCGGCCCAGAGGTCAAGCCGGTACCAAGTATGTGAAACTATAACATATCAGAATGAAATCATAGCGATCTATAAAGCAGGAGACATGTATGATAACCAAACTACAGTTCACGATAACAAGCAGTCATGTAAGTCAGGGACTCACGCCCTCAGAGTCATCACTCATGCCCGTGGAATACCTTCTCATCACGGCAATATGATATGATAATAACAAGACAACAGAACGACCCGTCCCGGGTCTGCATCGTGCCTTATCCCTGCACCCTAGTGACACAACCATCGAGAAAACCAATGAAAATAAAACTTAAACAAGAAACAAGATATATGAACATAAACAAAGCCAACCCAACGGTTACCTTCCAATAACATAATAAATACAACTCTTTCAAAACGAGCGGTTTAATCCTTTTACAAACTCGCCCACAACAAGATTACATACCTCTAAGATTTACAACAACTATGACGGGGCGGGGCTCGCCATACCCCGAATGTACAAGAACCTACAACTCGAGAACACATACCAAAAGATAAGCCTCGGAGAAACGGAGCTTCCCAAAACGTGGCGAGATCCTAAGGCGAGGATCCACGACGATGTACCTCTACTGCGCGATGAACGCGGCCCAAGGAGGTCGATCTAACAGTACCAAGTATGTGAAAGCGTAAAAATATCGTAATGAAATCATACTAGTCTATATACGGAGACATGTATGATAACCAAACTACGATCACAACATAAAAGCGATCGTGTCGATCGGTGACTCACGCCCTCAAGTCATCACTCAAATATAACTATGGGTCTCACGCCCACAACATCAATCATGTTCGCATCATGGCCGCATGCCCCCGGAATTCTGCATCGGTGTAGACATGTCCATGATGCAACAATAATACCAATGCCCCATGGCCACATGCCCCCGGAATTCTACCTCGGTGTAGACACGTCCATGTGACATCAACAATAATATACTGGGTGATCAACCATGCCGTACGCCACATGCCCCGAATTCTACCTCGGTAGACATGTCCATGTAACCACAATAACAATATATCGTAATCAACCCGCCGCACGTGCCGCGTGCCCCCGAATATCGCGTCGGTGTAGACATGTCCATGTGACATCAACAACAAGACAGTAATCAAAAATGGAAACATACCCGTGGAATTCTCCATCACTGCCAGCACGTCCAAGTAAGTTCTCAACAAGTCGACCGGCCCTCTATCGAGAGACGCGGTAACACAGAAATACCACACTTGCACAACAAAGGCTATCATCACAAGCATAGGCAAGTTTCACAACAACAAGCATAGGCAAGTTTTTACAACAACAAGCATAGGCAAGTTTCACACAACTCAAAGTACTTTCATTTTATGCCAAAGTCCGGGTTTTTAACCCCAAAGTACTACATACGTTAAGTTCTTTTAAAAGAGATCCATTACTTTTATAAAAGTCACCCTATACCCGTAGTATTAGAATGACCAACCCACATTCCTTTTCAAAATCAAGTAACAACATTCTTTTCCTAAGTTCCAGTTTGCCTAGTTTCAATTACTCAAGCTTCTCATTTTCAAATGGTTTCATAGTTCCCAAACTTAATCACTTGATTCCTTTTTAGAACAATTGAGTAATATATGTCTCACGTGAGAGTAGGTTATTCTTGTTTACAACATTCTTATTACAGCAGCCATGATCTAGAAAATGTAATATCATTTTGTCTCATCTTAGTTTCTATGCGGATGAGGTTTCTACCGTTTTAATACGATACATCATTATTCAATACATTTTCCTTTATTAACGCTGCAGTTGGTGCTGTCGATACACATTACGATTTCCGAAATCAGTAAAACATTATCCCTTTAAATAAAACCAAGTACTCATTACTCACGAATGAGGTTTCACACAAACATTCATATTAAAACAAATAAGTTAAGTCTCTTATCTTATAAGATCAAGTTTCTTAACTTCTAACATCAGTAAACCATTTTCACCTACATAAGGTCGTTATAACTAACTTCCCATAAAGCTATTATAACACCCTATGTTTTAAACCAACCAAATCACTTAGCACATGTACGTCTACCGTACTACATAGTTCACAACAATCATGCTAGAAAAGATAGGAAGAGGTTCACATACCTCGCGACGATTTATCGACAATAAGCAAAATGCTCCAAGTACTACAACCTTGCTAGCCCTTTCCACTCCTCGAGTAGAATACGCTACTCTTAGTACTTTCACCTATAAAGGTCACAAACGTCTATTAACCCCAAAACACAAGTTTCTATCTTTCTACAGAAAATTCGTGACATTTCCCGCAACAACAGCGTAAATCTCCTCCTCTATCGAGGCCGGCTACCAAGCCAACCAGGGGGGGGGGGGGTTTACACGTCTAACCGGACGTGTACAATTCTACTCAGCAATACTACACAAGTCTACTGCAAATACAGTCCTATGTAAATACAGTTCAGTTCAGTTCTTTATTCTTCAGGCTTAAGTCAAAAGACATTGCCGAATACTAAGTATAGTTCCATATATAGTATACTTCAACTATATATTCTAACAAACATGTAATTTCCAATTACAATAGAGGGACAAGATAATTACCTCGATAAGCCCAAAATTATCCAAGTTATAATGTCGATCCTGAGCAAGGTTTAGCTCCTACTCCGTGCGCTCCAAACAACCCTTAGAAGTTCTAACCAACTTCTACTCAAATACTTCAACCAACTATGAAGATTTCCTTAGGGTTTCGGTTTGAGACTAAAAGGACAAAAGGTAGTATTTCCGGACTCTACGTAAGAGGTATCTTTGGAATACTACAAGGTACAAGGCTAAGGTATTTTGGGCATTATAACAATACTAGGAGAAGTATTTTCAATACCACGAGGAGGGTATTATACGAAAACAACTAGGCTAGGGGTACCACTACTAGCACCACAAAGGAGGGGAACCCTCGCCAAAGGCCACACGGTGGAGGAAGGCTCTCGGCTAAGAACTCACAAAGGGGGAGGAGAGGGTTTCAAGACTTGGAAGTTTTTGGAATGGATGAAGCCTTCACACTTAGGGGGGTATTTATAGCAAAACCAAAGGCCAACCAAGGGCCAAGATCCTTCCAAGTGTATAGCAAGTGTAAGGGAAAGATTAAGCCAAGTGCACCCTAACCCCTACTCCACAAAACATTGCACCAAACAAGCCACAAAACAAGGCCAAAACAAGGCACAAAACAAGGCACCAATAGGACACAAAACGTGAGCCAAAAGATCAAGCCAAAACGTGAACCACTTTCGCACTGACGCCCACTTGCTTCAATGTGAGGTGACACATGTCACCCTCCGTTGGTCCAAAATGTTTCGTCTCTCGGAAAAATCCGCAAAATTTAAAAAGGACATAGCCGAATTTTCCTCGCAAGTTATGTAAAACGTTTAGTCAACGACTCTAACAAGGTGTTGTGCACAAATGTCATTCGACCCGAGCCACTAGGCGGGGTGACACGTGTCACCCTCCTATTGGCCCTCAAAAACGTCTTCCAAAAATATCCACAATGGCCAAAATCTCAAAACAAAGTGGGCCACAAAACCAGAATTTCTCCCGTGGCCCCACGTGACCATTTCCAAAAATAAAACTCAAAATTCTAATATAATCTATGAAGTCCAAATACCAAATCTGGTAATCCAATTCCCGTTAACGAACCTTTTCTTCACAAATAACCGAAACTTTTCCAAGAAAACTCACATCTTTCTTTCTTTTCAAAATTTCTGCCGTACTCTCGTACGTACGTCCTCACATACATACCCTGCAACTACGGGGTATAACATTCTCCCCTCCTTAGAAACATTCGTCCCGAATGTTCTTTCTCAAGTCGGATAACGATAAAGTTCCTCTAACAAGTTGTCAACGCCACAGCTTGGCCACGAACTAACACACGTTCTCTTCTCCCCTAACTCGTTGTACCCTTCTCGAACACTTGAACTCTCCCAGTACGTACCATACTTCAGTCATTACTTCCGTTCCCAAAATCTCTGGAGTCACTACCTCCAAACTTGGTCATCTTACTAACCTCAAACTTCTTTAAGGTCACTCCCGGCCTTACTTAACCGCTTCTGGTCGAACGCGTCCACGAACTCATACGATGATCATACAAACTTGGGCCTAGCATCCTCGTGACCCTACCACCTGGCGGGACCACCCAGAACTGAACCCACCCCAAACCGGGTTACGGGTTGACCCGCAAATGGTCCTCAACCCGACCCCCAACCGCGCCGAACTCTTGTTCCCAGACACGGAACAATCTTACTAACTCACATCATGAAAGCTACCACTTCCATCTCACACTACCCACGGACTTATCACACAAATAAATCCCACGTATACCACTACTCTGATAAGGGTCAAACATAAAATAAATCTTTAACTCAAGACGACCTTACCCCTAAGGTCTCAGTCGTGACATAGTCTAAGGTTCACACTTACCATGCCCCCATACGTATCCTCCCAACTAAGCATGTTTTCTAACTCACAATTAACACAACGCTATTCGTACATAGCACATAATAATGAGACCATCATAACGAGCATACCAAAACTCTAGAGGGTTAAGGATATACCTGAAGCTACCGCTCCACTCTAATCTTAGGCTCACTGCAGGTGCATAATCAGTAGGCGATGAACCACCAGCGACCGATCCTAGGGTGAGTCGTAACATCCGTATACCCTTGGGACGGATAGCCGCAAAATGGCCCTGCTGGCCGCAAAAATAACAAGCTCCCCTGGCACCACGACACTCCCCGAAATGCGGTCTACCACATCGACCACACCGAGGTAGGGGTGACCGCATCTGGCCAACACCCTTACTTCCTCGAAACTGAACCGGAGCCCCGACTGCCCCCGAATACTCTGAAGGTTGTGGAGGACCACTCTGCACTGGCGGAGGTACAAAACTAGTGTGCTGCTGAGGCGGTCCGCCTCGAAAGTCACCAAAGGACCTCGTTGTTCTCGCCCTCTTCGCCGATCTTGGTCATTCCGTCGACCTCTCCGTGCCTCACATCCCGGTCGTGAGCTCGCACGGGCAATGTCCATGCCGGTGAAGAGCTACTCTGAACATGCCTCGACATGTAATCATCGAGCCTCAGAACATATCGGTGCACTCGATCCTCCATACTAGCTACCAACGCTGACGACGCCGATGAGTCGAACTCACATTGTACTCCCGAACCGCACGCCCGCCTGTCTAAGCATCAAAAACTGTCGCGCCTCCTCATCCATGCGGAGGCAAGAAGTGCGTGCGGAAAGCCCCCCAAAACTCAGCCCATACTGCTGGAGGTGCATGCTCTCCCCGGGACAGCTCCCATGAATCAAACCAATCGACTGCGGTATAACGCAGCCGATGCGAACCAACGGTCACAGACTCGGTCTCAAGCCTTGATCACCCGCGTGATCCAGAATCGCCGGATGAACTCGCGGATCTTCCTCGTGCCTCGACCCATAAAACTCGCGGGCTACAACTCGTAAAGTCCCGTAGCCTCAAACTATTCGCTCGGGGTGAACCATCGTGCTATCGAATCGAATCGCCTGATTCAAATTTATCTCATATCTGCCACGACTCGCCAAGAATCGGGCCATCTCTTGTAACCCATCTCCTCTCGCCTGCATCGTGGGACTGAGGCTCAGTATCATGCGGTCTCGGCAGCCATTGCCGCGCTCTAACCTCTCGCTGGGCCGGCGGCGTCACAAAACCCGCCGTCTCAAGCACAACCTCGTGCATCGGGCTCGCGCCGCATTCTCAGATCTCACTAGCGGGTCCCTCGGCTGTCTTGCCCTTCAGGGCTCTGGTTGCCTTGCGCGGAGGCATAACTGGTAAAAACGAGACACGTCAGAGGGGTCCAACTTACAACACAGCTCTAAGGCACGATCTCAGAATGAGAAGAATGGAAACCAATCCTAAATGTCTCAGCCTCACGATTATAGATGTGGTGCGCAACACATCGATAATCAAGACTCTACTAGACACGGTCAGACACTTTCCGAGGATTAATCGCTCGATACCACTTTTGTAACGACTCCGCCCCGGCCCAAGTATCGTGCCTTATCCCGGGCACCCTAGTGACACAACCATCAGAGAAAACCAGCGGAAAATAAAACTTAAACAAGAAACAAGATATATGAACATAAACAAAGCCAACCCAACTGCACCTTCCAATAACATAATAAATACAACTCTTTCAAAACGAGCGGTTTAATCCCTTTACAAACCACGCCCACAACAAGATTCTACGCACTTAAGATTTACAATAACTATGACGACAGGGCCTCGCCATACCCCGAATGTACAAGAACCTACAACTCGTGGAACACATACCAAAAGATAAGCCTCCGAGAAACGGAGCTTCCCAAAACGCTGAACCGAGATCCTAAGAGCGAGGATCCACGGCCGATGTACCTCTACCGCAGATGAACGCAGCCCAAGGAGGTCGACAACAGTACCAAGTATGTGAAATCAGTAAATATCGTAATGAAATCATACTAGTCTATATACAGCAGAGACATGTATGATAACCAAACTACGCTCACAACATAAAGCGATCATGTCGATCGGGACTCACGCACTCAAGTCATCACTCAAATATAACTATGGGTCTCAAGCCCACAACATCAATCTTGTTCGCCTTTTGGCCGCATGACCCCGGAATTATGCATCGGTGTAGACATGTCATTGATGCAAAAATAATACCAATGCCCCTTGGCCACATGCCCGAATTCTACCTCGGTAGACACGTCCGTGTGACATCAACAATAATATCTTGGGTGATCAACCTGCCGCACGGCCACATGCCCCGAATTCTACCTCGGTGTAGACATGTCCATGTAACCACAATAACAATATATCGGTAATCAACCCGGCCGCGTGGCCGCATGCCCGAATATCTGATCGGTAGACATGTCCATGTGACCTCAACAACAAGGCGGTAATCAAAAATGGAAACATACCCGGAATTCTCCATCATCGCCAAAGACGCCCAAGTAAGTTCTCAATAAGTCGACCGCCTCTATCGAGACGCGGTACACGTAAATACCACACTTGCACAACAAAGGCTATCATCACAAGCATAGGCAAGTTTCACAACAACAAGCATAGGCAAGTTTTACAACAACAAGCATAGGCAAGTTTCACACAACTCAAAGTACTTTCATTTTATGCCAAAGTCCGGGTTTTAACCCTAAAGTACTACGTACGTTAAATTCTTTAAAAGAGATCCATTACTTTTATCAAAGTCACCCGATACCCGTAGTATTAGAATGACCAACCCACATTCCTTTTCAAAATCAAGTAACAACATTCTTTTCCTAAGTTCCGGTTGCCTAGTTTGATTACTCAAGCTTCTCATTTTCAAATGGTTTCATAGTTCCCAAACTTAATCACTGATTCCTTTTTAGAACAATTGAGTAATATATGTCTCACGTGAGTAGGTTATTCTTGTTTACAACATTCTTATTACAGAACCATGATCTAGAAAATGTAATATCATTTTGTCTCATCTTAGTTTCTATGCGGATGGAGGTTTCTACCGGTTTTAATACGATACATCATTATTCAATACATTTTCCTTTATTAACGCCGCAGTTGGTCTGCCGATACACATTCTGATTTCCAAATCGAGAAACATTATCCCTTTAAATAAAACCAAGTACTCATTACTCACGAATGAGGTTTCACACAAACATTCATATTAAAACAAATAAGTTAAGTCTCTTATCTTATAAGATCAAGTCTCTTAACTTCTAACATCAGTAAACCATTTTCACCTACATAAGGTCGTTATAACTAACTTCCCATAAAGCTATTATAACACCCTATGTTTTAAACCAACCAAATCACTTAGCACATGTACGCTCACCGCACTACATAGTTCACAACAATCATGCTAGAAAAGATATGAAGAGGTTCACATACCTCGCGACGATTTATCGACAATAAGCAAAATGCTCCAAGTACTACAACCTTGCTAGCCCTTTCCACTCCTCGAGTAGAATACGCTACTCTTAGTACTTTCACCTATAAAGGTCACAAACGTCTATTAACCCCAAAACACAAGTTTCTATCTTTCTACGTAAAATTCGCAGACTTCCCGCGTAAATCTCCTCTATCGAGGCCGCTACCAAGCCAACCAGGGGGTTTACACGCCTAACCGACGTACAATTCTACTCAGTAATACTACACAAGTCTACTGCAATACAGTCCTATGTAAATACAGTTCAGTTCAGTTCTTTATTCTTCAGGCTTAAGTCAAAAGACATTGCCGAATACTAAGTATAGTTCCATATATAGTATACTTCAACTATATATTCAAACAAACATGTAATTTCCAATTACAATAGAGGGACAAGATAATTACCTCGATAAGCCCAAAATTATCCAAGTTATAATGTCGATCCTGAGCAAGGTTTAGCTCCTACTCCGCGCTCCAAACAACCCTTAGAAGTTCTAACCAACTTCTACTCAAATACTTCAACCAACTATGAAGATTTCCTTAGGGTTTCGGTTTGAGACTAAAAGGACAAAAGGTAGTATTTCTGACTCTACGTAAAGAGGTATCTTTGGAATACTACAAGGTACAAGGCTAAGGTATTTTGGGCATTATAACAATACTAGGAGAAGTATTTCAATACCATAAGGGAGGGGTATTATACGAAAACAACTAGGCTAGGGGGGGGTACCCCACGACTAGCACCACAAAGGGAGAGGAACCCTCGCCAAAGGCCACACGGTGGGGAGGGGAAGGCTCTCGCTAAGAGCTCACAAAGGGGGAGGAGAGGGTTTCAAGACAAGGAAGTATTTTGAATGTATGAAGTCTTTACACTTAGGGGGGTATTTATAGCAAAACCAAAGGCCAACCAAGGGCCAAGATCCTTCCAAGTGTATAGCAAGTGTAAGGGCAAGATTAAGCCAAGTGCACCCTAACCCCTACTCCACAAAACATTGCACCAAACAAGCCACAAAACAAGGCCAAAACAAGGCACAAAACAAGGCACCAATAGGACACAAAACGTGAGCCAAAAGATCAAGCCAAAACGTGAACCACTTCGTGCACTTGGACGCCCACTTGCTTCCAATGTGAGGGTGACACATGTCACCCTCCCGTTGGTCCAAAATGTTTCGCCTCGGAAAAATCCGCAAAATTTAAAAAGGACATAGCCGAATTTTCCTCGCAGTTATGTAAAACGTTTAAAAACGACTCTAACCGGGTGTTGTGCACAAATGTCATTCGGCCAAGCCAGGCGGGGTGACACGTGTCACCCTCCTATTGGCCCTCAAAAACGTCTTCCAAAATATCCACAATGGCCAAAATCTCAAAACAAAGTGGCTCTACAAAATCAGAATTTCTCCCCGTGGCCCCACGTGACCATTTCCAAAATAAAAACTCAAAATTCTAATATAATCTATGAAGTCCAAATACCAAACTGGGAATCCAATTCCATTAACGAACCTTTTTCTTCACAAATAACCTAAACTTTTCCGTAAAACTCACATCTTTCTTTCTTTCAAAATTTACGTCAGACTCGCACGTGCGTCCTCACATACATACCGCAACTACGGTATAACAACAATGATCCAAATGGGGCATACCCGCGCTACGCATCGTGTCGGTATGTCCCAAGGAAAATAAGACGAGATTCCAAATGGAAGATACCCGCGCGCTACGATCGTGTCGAGATGTCCCAAGGAAAAATAAGACAGATTCCAAATGGAAGCATACCCGCAGCGCTACGATCGCGGTCGATGTCCAAAGGGAAACAATAAGGCAGCATTCCAAATGGAAGCATACCCGCGCGCCACGATCGTCGTCGAGATGTCCAAAGGGAAACAATAAGGCAAGAATCAAAATGGAAGCATACCCGCGCGCCACGATCGTGTCGATGTCCAAAGTGATTTTAGCAAAAGTAACACTATCAACGAACGCACTGCGGGTGGAATTTCTCCGCCACCGCCGCACGTCCAAGTAAGTTCTCAACAAGTCAACCGACCCTCCATCGAGAGACGCAGTAGTATAGAAACACAATTCTTGCACAACAAAGGCTATCACAACAAGCATAGGCAAGTTTCACAACAACAAGCATAGACAAGTTTCACAACAACAAGCATAGGCAAGTTTCACAACAACAAGTACTTTCATTTTATGCCAAAGTCCGGGTTTTAACCCTAAAGTACTACGTACGTTAAATTCCTTTTAAAGAGATCCATTTCTTTTATAAAGTCACCCGATACCAGTAGTATAAAAATAGAGTGACTTACATCTTTTAAGTAAACCAAAACAACTTCCATACTTTCCTTTTTAAAACCAATTAAGGCAATACCATGCCTTCTTTTTAGACCAAAACACTTCTCTTTTTAAAGTCAAGTTACCACATTAAAACCAATGATAAAACCCTTCTTTTGTTTTCATAAAGTCGTTATAACCAACTTCCCATAAAGCTTGCTATAACACTTTATGTTTTAAACCATTTTAAGACAACACAATGCCCTTCTTTTCCCTAAAGTTCCAGTTTGCCTAATTTCAATTACGCAAGTCTCTTTTTAGAAAAGTTTCATAGTTCAATGTCTTAATCTCTTTTTAAAACAATTGAGTAACATATGCCATAAAGTAGTAGTTATTCTTGTTCATAATCAATCTTATTAAGCAGCCATGATCTAGAAAATGTAATATCATTTTGTCTCATCTTAGCTTCTATGCAGATGGAGGTTTCTACTGGTTTTAATAGTACTTCATTATTCAATACATTTTCCTTTATTATCGCTGCAGTGGTTTGTCGATACACATTCTGATTTCCGAAATCAGTAAAACATTATTCCTTTTAAAAGCCACGTACTCATTACTCACGAATGAGGTTCCACACAAAACTCATATTAATTCATTTAAGTTAAGTCTCTTATCTTATAAGATCAAGTCTCTTAACTTCTAAAATCAGTAAACCATTTTCTTTATCTCTTTTAGACGTTATACCTAACTTCCCATAAAGCTAGTATAACTCTTAATGCTTTTTAAAACCAATCATTACTCTTCTTTCAAAAAGGTTTCTTAAATCTTTTGAAATACTTCAAGATCATTATTATTCAGGCTTAAGTCAAAAGACATTGCCGTACAACTATATTCAGTTAGCACACGTACATCTACCATATAATATATACATATTATTCAGGCTTAATTCAAAAGACATTGTCGTACTATATATATCTTCCTTTAAAATATCATGCTCAAGAGTATAGGAAGAATCACATACCTCGCGACGATTATCGACTATAAGCAAAACGCTCCACGGCTATAACCCGGCTAGCCTTGTCCACCTTCTAAGTAGCACATGCTACTTGCAAACATTCAACCAATAAAGGTTATCACCATGTCAGAATACTCCCATGTAAGTACGATTTAACTTCTACTTATATTCTTCTCAAGTGATTTCAGTTCAACTTTTCTCGTAATATCCTTCTATTACGGTTCAATTCTCTTCTATGAATCTTATATTCATTTCTACTACGACGATGTAATTTCCAATTACAATAGAAGGGCGATGAGTATTTACCTCGATGAGCCCAAAATTATCCGAGTTTAAAGTCGCTCCTGAGCAACGCTTAGCTCCTACTCCGAGTGCTCCAATCCGCTCCAAACAACCCTTAGAAGTTCTAACCAACTTCTACTTAAATACTTCAACTATCAATGAAGATTTTCCTTAGGGTTTCGTTTAGTGGCTAAAGAAGTTATAATAGTATTTTCTGGGCTTTTGTATAAGTGTAACCTTGGGAATACTACAAGGTATAAGGGCTAGAGTATTTGGGCATTATAACAATACTAGGAGAGTATTTCTATACCACCAAAGAGGGTATTATACGAAAACAACTAGGCTAGGGGGGGTACCCCACGGCTAGAACACTACAAAGGGGAGGGGGAAGCTCTCGGCCAAAGGCCTTTCTCAAAGGGGGAGGGTTTGGACGATTTTAACTCACAAAGGGGGAGAGATTTCAAGACTTGGAAAATGATTTTTGGATGAAGAAAGTTCATCAACTAAGGGGGTATTTATAGGTCAAGGAATGGCCAACCAATGGCCAAGATTCTTCCAAGTGTTAGGCAAGTGTAGGGCTAGGATTAAGCCATGTGCACCTTATCCATCTACCACACCAACTTGCACAAAATATCCTACCAACTAAAGTGCCCCTATTTCGTCCCTTAGCCGCCCACTTCCTTCCAATGTGAGGGTGACACATGTCACCCTCCCGTTGGTCCAAAATGTTTCGTCTCTCGGAAAAATCCGCAAAAATTCTCAATGACATAGCCGGAATTTTCCCTTCGCAAGTTTAGTAAAACGTTTCGTCGAAAAACGACTCCTTTTGGCACTTGTGCCCAAATTTCGAATCTTGCCAAAACCTTAAGGCTTAAATTATTATACGTACGTCCTTACGCATACTGCGAAATATGGGGTATAACATCGTGCATCGGAACCTCCGAGTCGGCTGCTCTCCGCCTCTAATACCGCCACAGAACTTAACTCGCCGCCTGGACCACAACCTCAGGCATAGTCTGGGCCTGAGTCCTAGTAACCCTTGGCGCACCACTAGCAGCTCATGTTGCTGCCTTGCCCTTCTGGGCCCTGGTCGCCTTCCGTGGAGGCATAGCTGATTCATATACATAAGAATACGTCAGAGACGGATCAACCTAATAACACATCTCTACTGCACGATCTCAGAGTGAGAAGAATGGAAACCAACCCTAAATGTCCTGCAGCCTCCTGGTTATAGATGTGGTGCACAACACACCGATAACCAAGACTCTACTAGACACGGTCTGTAGACATTTTTCGAGGACTAACTGCTCTGATACCACTTTTGTCACGACCAAATCCGGCTCGCATCGGTGCCCTACTCCGCACCCTTACAGGTATACATCAGAGATAATCAGCGGAACATACATGAAACTTATAAAATAAATCAACAAGAAATATACAACATGTTAGCCGATAAGGCTACCTCCCTGGATGCATATACATATACATAACCAAACGCAGTTACATCCTTCTTCTTTACAAACCGACCCACAAGATATGACTACAGACCTCTATGAATTACAAGCGTATGGACAGGGCCCGCCATACCCTGAATGTACATAAATCTACAACATCGTGGAAACCGTACTAAAAGATAAGCCTCGGAGTGAATGGAGCTTCTTCCCAAAAGCGAGCAGAGATCCTAAGAGCAAGGATCACCAACATGTACCTAACACTGCGGGCATGAACGCACTCGGCGGGGCCGATAACAGTACCGTATGGAATGTAAATAAGGTACAGAACTAAGTCATAATCAGATAAAAGAATGACAGGGGCAAGTATAAAAATGAAATATCAGATCCTACCGTGCCATTTTAACTCCTGAATTCAATCGTATATTAACCGTTTTATTCCTTCTTTCAATAAGAATTAACATCATATTCTTACATACATACTTAAGAATTCAATCAAGTTTTTCCACATAACTTACATATCTTACAAACATAATCCGACCCTTTATGGAGGGACTTCTTATTTGGGAGCTTACTTTGATTATCCATACGTGATAAATTAATCCGCCCATTTTTGCGGTACGACTTGATGAATCATGTGGCATAACTGCCCGCCCATGTGGAGCTCGGTGTTTGTGGAATCATGTAGCATAATCCGTCCGCTGTGGGGCTCGTGTCTTGTGGAATAATGTAGCATAATCCGCCCGCTCGTGCCTTGCATCGTGGAATCATGTAGCATAATCCGCCCTTTGCCGGGCTCGGTGTAAGATGACATAACCCGGCCTATGTGTAGGCTCGGGGTAATATGGCGTAATCCGGCCTATGTGTAGGCTTGGTGTATCTCATAACATAATCCGGCCTATTTATAGGGTCGGTGTATCTCATAACATAATCCGACCTATTTGTAGGCTCGGTGTATCTCATAACATAATCCGGCCTATTTGTAGGCTCGGTGTGATTTTCCTTACATAACATTTTTAAACCATTTTTTCACTTCTTCTTAAGTCGTTATAACAACTTCTCATAAAGCTATTATAACAACCTTTCATTTTAGAGAACTTAAGACACTTTTATTCTTGCAACATTAGGGAAACTAAACCCAAAAATACTACGTACATACATACTTATAAAAGAATCATTCCACTCCCTCTCCTTTAAATCAATAAATTCTTCTTTTTAAAACTCAAGTTACATACTCTTTTGATATCAATCTTCTTAACTTTTGAAATAGATCAAGAAGCCATACTTTTTAAATCAAGTCATTTCCACTTATAAATCAAGGCTTATAGTCTTAAAACCTCGTATCATATAATCTTTAAAATCATGTCACTTATACATGTAAAATCATGTCATCTATACTTTAGAAATCAAGTCTCATAACTTGAAAAACAAAGTTTCATATGCTTCCAAAACCAAGTAACTTATCTTCTTTAAAATCATATCACTTTCACTTATAAAAACAAGTCCCTTTTCAATTATAAATTCAAGTCATTATCAAATATAAAATCAACTTACTTACTTCAAATAAATCAAGGCACATAGCTTTAAGTCAAACCTTATAACTTCCTAACTATTCTTACCAACATCTCCCATAAGACTTGGTAAGGACTTAGGATAATTTAGACATATCTTTAACTTATAATCAACAACGTGGATACTTCTTAACTTCTAAGTGTAGAAGGAATCATGAAATAATATCACATGACTATTTCATACGTAGGATCATGCCAAAGAAAGAAGAGGTTCACATACCTCGCGACGATTAGTGACAAGTTGCAAAATGCTCCCAAGTACTTTAACCTTGCTAGCTTTTCCACCCTTCAAGTAGAATACGCTACTCGTAGTACTTCAACCTATATTAATCATAACATGTCTATCAACTCGTAGAATCATACTAAGTGTAAGGTCTCTTATTCTACGGAAAATTGAAGACTTCCTTTGTTTCTACGTACTTTTCCACCTTTTTCAAGGCCCGAAATCAATAACCAATATGCCACATTTAAGGCGCAACAACCCAACAATTCAAAGGGGATTACACGCCTTAACAGGACGTGTAAAATTCTGCCCCACAATTAATATAAAATCGTCCAATAACTTTAGGCAATATTCGTCAATATCAATGACAACAACAACATCTATTTCTTTCCAATTCCTTTCAATCCATAATGTCGTCCTAATATGTTATATAGTCGCAAACAACTCTAAAAACTATAATCCCTTCTTATATAGCATGTGACGATTAAAACTAATAACTAAATTGAATTACAATCTTAAGGTAAATCATGCAACTTTCGGATTAGGGTTTCCAATATCCATAACACTAATCAAATTTCATAATATATACCTCATGCTTGCTAATATCCAAAACTACAACAATAAGTAATCTTCAATCACTTAAGAGGACAAGATGGTTACCTTTACAAGCCTTAATCCAACTTCAAGATCTGAAGTCGCTCCTTAGAAACTTAGCTCATTTTCTTGACATTCCAATCCGCCACTTGAAGCCCTTAAAAGTTCACAAACAACTTTCCTTCAATTTCCAACTTCAAAGTTGAAGAACACCTTAGGTTTTCGCCTTGGAACTAACGTGAAAACGTCGTTTTTCCGGGATCTTTATATTTATATATCCTTACAATACCTCTAGGAACCTTGGTTTAAAGTATTGGGATTATTGAACCACAAACGAAAAAAAAAATTTCTTTCTTTTTAGCAAAGTCGAGAGCTCTCAATGAGTTCTTCAAAGTTTTTCAAATTTTTCTAAGTGTAGAAAGTCTTGTCTTGGTAATAGTGTTATTATATAACAACATGGAGGGTCAAGATTAGAACAAATGGATGGCTTGGATGCATTTCATTAAAAGATCAAGCCAAGTGGGCTCTTTGACCTAGTCAATAAACTCAAGCTCTTAGCTTGCAAGACTTGGTCATCTTTACTTTGGTCAAATGACCTTTCTATCCATGGTCAATTCGACCAAGGCCAACCAAGGGGGGTGACACGTGTCACCCTCCCATTCGTCGCAATATTACGTTTCCCGACATTTCCATAATTCCGATAAATTTTTACAAGTCTCAAATTTTAGCGTCCTAATTCTTACGTATGTTCTTATATACATGTCCTAAAATTTCGGGGTGTAACATTCTTCCCCCTTAGAAACATTCGTCCCCGAATGTTATTTCGAGGTTCAATCTAAACAGATATCGCATAGTCCCTTTTAACTTTCCCCAACATAATCACATATGCCACACATGTCCCTAATACATCGCACATACATATCCATCCATCATAAGCCAAACGAGAAAACAAATCCAAACTGTGCACCATCACTATTTACTCTTATTCATGGCCTAAAAAGATTATTTTTTTCCGTACTTCCAAACTTATTCTAGCCTACGTACATAATCTTAATATTATCCGTTCATGACACTTAATCATACAACAACCTTATCATGCATACAAGTCTCTAAAGGGTCAAAGATATACTTGAAATGATATAGGCGGTTCAAAGGACCGCTCAAACTGGGAACTTCCACCACGACCTCACACGGCTACGGCAGTATGAACATCCCGCCTAGTTATCAAGGCGAAGAACCAATCGATCCAAAGAGATCGTGCTATCCCATCTGTAACCCTCCTTCTAGGACAATCCCTTAACATATGGCCCTGACGGCCACAGGTAAAACAGGCACCAGTAGCACGACGACATTACCCATGGTGATGCCGGCCACATTGTGAACACTGAGGGAAGAGTTGTCCTGACTGCCTAGAACCCATGTGCACGTGCGAATCCGAAACTCTGGAGCTCTGACCAGCTCCTGAATTACCCGGCTGATCCAACCTCCTGCCAGAAAATTGGGAAGGAGCACTCTGTGCTGGCTGAAATGTGGACCTAGTCTGCTGCTGAAGTTGTCCGCCTCGAAAATTACCCTGGAAACCTGCTGTCCTGGCCCTCTTGGGCTGGCCTGGGTCTGGCTGATCCTCTCTCTCTCTCTGTCCTCTATCCCTTGTGCATAAGCCTGCATCCTGACAATATCCATACCTGGCTGAAGGGCCACTCCCAGGCAAGCAGTGATCATATAGCGGTCTAGCCCCATAACATAGCGATGAACTCTATCAGTCATGTCAGTCACAATAGTGTGCGCATACCTGGCCAACGAGTCAAACTCCAGATTGTACTCCCTGATGGTCCTCCCATTCTGCCTCAATGACAAGAACCTATCAACACGGGCTCTCCTCATCTCAGGAGGCAAAAAGTGATCAAGAAAAGCCTCTGTGAACTCATCCCAAACAGCTGGAGGAGCACCCACACCCCTAGACAGTTCCCATGACTCAAACCAGTTCAACGCAATATCGCGTAACCGGTAAGAAGCTAGCACCACTGAATCGGTCCCCGTGGCCCTAAGCACCTGCATAGTCCGATGTATCTGCCGAATGAACTCCTGAGGATCATCCTCAAATCTTGAACCATAGAACTCGGGTGGACTACAACCTAGAAAATCATGAATCCTCAAACCGCTTACCAGGTTAACTACTCGCTTCCGGCTTTCACCACTATTGTCACGACCCAACCCGCCCGTGATCGTGCCTACCGGGCACCCTAGTGATACAACATCGGAGTAATCAGCGGAATATAAAACACAACATGAAACAATGTAAAAGAGACACAATTTATCTGAAGAAAAGTTGCCTTTCGGCATATATATATAAAAACTTAAATCCGAACAGTTACATCCCTTTGACAACTCTGCCCACAACAGTACTACAAACCTCTAAGAATGATGTGACAACAATGATGGGACAGGGCCCCGCCATACCCCTGAATGTAAATACCTACAACGACAGGGGACTATACCACTGATAAGCCTCCGGAGAAACGGAGCTTCCCAAAACGCTGAACTGTGATCCTAAGAGCGAGGATCGACGACTGGTGTACCTACCGCGGCATGAACGCAGCCTCGAAGGAGGTCGCAACAGTACCAAGTATGTGAAATCGTAGCATCAAATGAAATCAAGTATTTAAAACCATTTGTAAATACAATCGCTTAAACCGCATATAGTGCCAACATAAACAAGAGCAAAACAGATATATCAGAATCGGTGCATTTCTAGGCCGCTAATGATCGAATCAAGGCCAATCGCCCATAGTATCATTATGCGTGCCTAATCCTGGACTTCCCGCAGCCCGCATAGGTCACACATAGACCCGCATAGGTCGTATAGACCCGCATCGGGGGTAGCTAACCCCGGCATTCTCTCGACTCTCGCACCGTGATAGTCACATAGATCGCATAGTCACACGCATCGCGTAAGGCACTCGTGACGGGATAATACACCGGAATGATCAATCTGGAGCATACCATCGCTCGCGTAGTCACACAGACCGCATAGCCGATAGACCGCATCGGTGGCGTGCCCTGTATAACAAGTCGAGGGTATGTGATATAATAACAGTACAACGGGCTTAACGTTTAACAACGTAAGAACAACAAGAATAACCCCCTTACACAACATCACAAGATACTAACACACGTAGCATCCTAACATGTTTACTTATCAAATCAACAAGAAAGTATTACAAGGCTATCACCAACCAACACAATCAAGTTAATCACACAAGGTACTTTCTACTTTATGTTAACAAGTTCGGGTTTTTATCCCCAAAGTACTTCATACATTAACTCGTTAAAAGATCTGTTTCTTTCACAAAAGTCACACAATACCCGTAGTATAAAAATAGAGTGACTATTTTTTTAAGTAAACAAAAACACTTCTCTTTGTAAAATCAAGTAGCAACATTATTTTTCAAACGTTCAAGTTTGCCTAATTTCAAATACTCAAGTTTCTCATTTTCGAAAGGTTTCGTAGTTCATAGTCTTAATCACTTAATAAAATAATTCTCTTTTAAAACAATTTGAGAAACACATGCCTTATGTGTGAGTAGGTTATTCTTGTTCATAACAATCTTATTAAAGCAGCCATGATCTAGGAAATGTAATATCATTTTGTCTCATCTTAGTTTCTATGCAGATGGAGGTTTCTACTGGTTTTAATAATACTTAATTAGTCAATACATTTCTCTTTATTAACGCTGCAGTGGTTTGTTCGATACATATTCTGATTTCCGAAATCAGTAAAACATTATTCCTTTTAAAAACCAAGTACTCATTACTCACGAATGAGGTTTCACACTTTTTAACAAAATTCATATTAATTTAATTAAGTCAAGTCTCTTATCTTTTAAGATCAAGTCTCTTAACTTCTAAATTCAATAAATCATTCTTTTTATCTCTCTTAAGCCGTTATACCTAACTTCCCATAAAGCTAGTATAACTCTTAAGCTTTTAAAACCAAGTATTACTCTTCTTTCAAAAAGGTTTCTTAACTCTTTTGAATTACTTCAAGATTCTTATTATTCAGGCTTAAGTCAAAAGACATTGCCGTAAAACTACGTTCAGTTAACACACGTACGTCTACCGTACTATATATATTCTTTTAAAATATCATGCTCAAGAGGATAGGAAGAATCACATACCTCGCGACGATTACCGACTATTAGCAAATAGCTCCAAAGTACTGTAATCCTGCTATCCTTTTCCACCCTTCGAGTAGAATGTCACGACCCGATCCCGGGCCCGTGACTGGTGTCTTACCCCGGGCACCCTAGTGATACAACATCAGAGAAAACCAGCGGAAAATAAAACTTAAACAAGAAACAAGATATATGATCATAAAACATGCCAACCAAACAGTTACCTTCCAATAAAATATATATGAACAACTCTTTCAAAACGAACAGTTTAATCCTTTTTACAAACCCCGCCACAACAAGCATTACTGCACTCTAAGAGTTTTATACAACATGACGACAGGGCCCGCCATACCCCGAATGTACAAGAACCTACAACCTGTGGTAACATACCAAAAGATAAGCCTCCGAGAACGGAGCTTCCTAACGCTGAACTGATCCTAAGAGCGAGGATCAACTACCATGTACTCCTACCGTGGCATGAACGCAGCCCCGGCGAGGTCAAGACAACAGTACCAGATGTGAAATCAAAATATCGCAGCTTAAATCATAACACTACATAAAGCGGGAGACATGTATGATAACAAAATACAAGACGCAACATAAAAGTTAGCCAAGTCGTGACTCACGCCTCAACGCTATCACTAATATAACTATGGGTCTCACGCCCACAACATCAATCATGTTCGATCATGGCCGCATGCCCCTGCGTGATCGGTGCAGACATGTCCATGATGCAACAATAATAACAATGCCGCATGGCCACATGCCCCCGGAATTCTGCATCGGTGCAGACATGTCCATGTAACATCAACAACAATATATTGGGTGGTCAACCCTGCCGCACGCCACATACCCCGAATTCAGATCGTGTAGACACGTCCATGTAACCACAATAACAATATATCGGATAATCAACCCCGCCGCACGCCACATGCCCCCGAATTCGTGATCGTGTAGACATGTCCATGTAACATCAACAACAATATACCGCACAACCAAAGCTATCACAAACAAGCTCAAGCAAATTACCATACTTCTAGACTTTAATAAAAGATCCACTCTTTCTCAAGAAGTCACCTGATATCAATATTTGCACAACAAAGGCTATCTCAACAAGCATAGGCGAGTTACACAACAACAAGCATAGACAAGTTATACAACAACAAGCATAGGCAAGTTATACATAACTCAAGGTACTTCCATTTTATATCAAAGTCCGGGTTTTTAACCCTAAAGTACTACGTACGTTAAATTCCTTTTAAAGAGATCCATTCCTTTTATAAAGGTCACCCGATACCCGTAGTATATAAAAAAAAATAGAGTGACTCACATTTTTAGGTAAACCAAAACACTTTCCTTTTTAAGAACATTCTTTCCCCTAAAGTTCCAGTTTGCCTAATTTCAATTACTCAGGTCTCTTTATTTTAGAAAAGTTTCATAGTTCATAGTCTTAATCATTTAAGAATATAATTCTCTTTTAAACAATCTGAGAAACATATGTCTTATACGTGAGTTTATTCTTGTTTACAACAATCTTGTTCTGCAGACCATGATCTAGGAAATGTAATACAATTTTGTCTTATCTTAGCTTCTATGCAGATGGAGGTTTCTACTGGTTTTAATAACAATTAGTTATTTGCCAATACACTTTCCTTTATTAGCGCTGTTGTGGTTTGCTCGACACTTATTCTCATTTCTGAAATCAGTAAAACATTATTCTTTTTAAAACCAAGCACTCATTACTCGCGAATGAGGTTTCACAACACTTTTAACAAAATGTTAATAACCAAGTAAAACAAGTTAAGTCTCTTATCTTTCAAGATCAAGTCTCTTAACTCCTACAATCAATAAACCAATCTTTTACCTACATAGAGTCATTATAACTAACTTCCCATAAAGGTATTATAACACCCTATGTTTTAAACCAACCAACTCATTTAACATATATACGTCTACCGTACTACATAGTTTACAAAGCATCATGCTAGAAAGGATAGGAAGAGGTTCACATACCTCGCGACGATTATCGACAATAAGCAAAACGCTCCACAGTACTGTAACCCGGCTAGCCTTTTCCACTCTTCAAGTAGAATACGCTACTCGTAGTACTTCCACCTATAAGGCCAAACGCCTATTAACTTCTAACCGCATGGTTCCATATTCTCTGTAAAATTTGGCAGCACTCTCCCCGCAATGCGTAAATCTCCTCCTCTATCGAGGCCGGCTACCAAGCCAACCAGGGGGGGTTATACGTCTAACCGGACGTATACAATTCTACTACACAGAATACCACACAAGTCTACTGTAATACAGTCCTATGTAATTACAGTTCAGTTCTCTTCTTTATTATTCAGGCTTAAGTCGAAAGACATTGCCAATAACTACGTTCAGTTCTATATATAGTATACTTCAACTATATATTCCTACAACATGTAATTTCCAATTACAATAAGGGGGACAAGATTATTTACCTCGATAAGCCCAAAATTATCCGAGATAAAAGTCGATCCTGAGCAAGGTTTAGCTCCTACTCCGTGCGCTCCAATCCGCTCCAAACAACCCTTAGAAGTTCTAACCAACTTCTTCTTAAATACTTCAACCAACTATGAAGATTTCCTTAGGGTTTCGGTTTGAGACTAAAAGGACAAAAGGTAGTATTTCCGGGCTCTACGTATAGAGGTAACTTTTGGAATACTACAAGGTATAAGGCTAAGGTATTTTGGGCATTATAACAATACTTGGAGAGTATTTCTACCAAGAGGGGGGGTGTATTATACGAAACAACTAGGCTAGGGGGGGTACCCCTCGGCTAGACACTACAAAGGGGGAGGGGGAGGCTCTCGGCCAAGGGCTCACAAAGGGGGGAGGGGGAGGACTCTTGGACGAGAATACAACTCAAGAGGGGAGGGAGAGGGACTCAAGACTTGGAAGATTTGGGATGAAGAAGTCTTCAAGCTTAGGGGGGTATTTATAGGAAAACCAAAAGCCAACCAATGGCCAAGATCAAGCCATGTGCAAGGCAAGTGTAAGGCCAAGATCAAGCCAAGTGCACCCTAACCCTACTCCACAAAACACTCCACAAAACAAGGCACAAAACAAGGCACAAAACAAGGCCATAAAGTCATGCCCAATCGTCCAAGGGTTGCCGCCCCTTGCTTCCAATGTGAGGGTGACACATGTCACCCTCCCGTTGGTCCAAAATGTTTCGTCTCTCGGAAAAATCCGCAAAAATAATAAATGACATAGCCGGAATTTTCCCTACGCAAGCTGTGGAAACGTTTCGTCGAAAAACGACTCTAACCGGGTGTTGTGCACAAAATTCGGTCCAATGCCTAACTTTAAGGCTCAAATTTCTACGTACGTCCTTACGTACATACTCTGGAAATACGGGGTATAACATTCTTCCCCCCTTAGAAACATTCGTCCCGAATGTTCCTTCTCGAAACAGATAACGATGAAGTTCCTTCTAACAAGTTGCCAACGCCACACCTGGCCACAAAACACACGCACAAATACTTAAACCCAAGCCAACGAGGGACTACCTCTAACATCACAACAAACCTCCACCTATGGTTTAAAGAGTGCTCCTCGCACCTCACTTCACAAAGAAATGATCACTCCGTTCTCATAACACAGTTCGCTTCCTTCCTTACTGCCGTCATTCTTCTCGTACACTTGAACTCTTTCTAGTACACGCATCATACTCTAGTCATCGCTTGCCTTCCAAAATCTCTGGAGTCACTACCTCCAAACTTGGTCATCTGACTAACCTCAATCTTCTTTAAGGTCATTTTCGGTCTTCACGAACCGCTTCGGGTCGAACATATCCACGAACTCATACGATGGTCACCTAAACTGGGGCCTAGCACCCTCGTGACCTACCATCCGCGGGACTACCAGCCCGACCCACCTAAACCGGCCACGGTTGACCCGCACACGCCTCGGCGACCCTCCGTCGTGCCAACTCTTGCTCCTCGATACGAAACAATCTTACTAATTCACATCATGAAAGCTACCACTTCCATTTTACACAACCCAAGGAATTCCCCACAATAACTCCACGTATACTACGCACTCTGATAAAGGTCAAACATAAAATAAATCTTTTACACAAGACGACCTTACCTCTAAGGTCTCAATCGTGAAATAGTCTAAGGTTCACACTTACCACGCCCCCAGGCTTACCCTTCTACACTAACCAGGTTTCTAAATCACATTTTAGCACAAAGCTATCCGAACATAACACTAAACACATCAGCATACAAAACTCTAGAGGGTTAAGGATATACCTGTCTCTACCGCTTCTAATCACAGTCCTGCCCTGCAGGGCGCATAGCTAGTGAAGGTGATGAACCACCATCGATCTGAAGGCCGAGTCGTAACATCCGTGCTACCGCAGTGGACAGTTCCTCGCAAAATGGCCCTGCTGGCCGCAAAAATAACAAGCTCCCTTGGCACCACGACACTCCCCGAAATGCGGTCTACCACATCGACCACACCGAGGTAGGGGTGACTGCATCTGGCCAACACCCCTACTTCCCTGGAAACCTGAACCCTTGGAGCCCTGACCTGCTCCCGAATACTCTGGATGCCCTGAAGGTTGTGGAGGACCACTCTGCACTGGCGGAGGTACAAAACTAGTCTGCTGCTGAGGCGGTCCGCCTCGAAAGTCACCAAAGGACCCTGTTGCTCTGGCCCTCTTCTGCTGATCTTGGTCATTCCGTCGACCTCTCCGCTCTTCACCCCCAAGTGCATAAGCCTGCATGCGGGCAATGTCCATGCCCGGCTGAAGAGCTACACGAGCAAGCCTCGCCAGTAGTCATCTAATCCGGTAACGTAGCGGTGTACTCTGTCCTCCATATCAGCTACTACAGCGGGGGCATACCGGGCCAATGAGTCGAACTCCACATTGTACTCCGGCTATGCGCTTCTGCCTCAACATCAAAAATCTGTCGGTCCGAGCCCTCCTCATCTGTGGAGGCAAGAAATGTGCAAGAAATGCCCCCGAGAACTCGTCCCAAACGGCTGGAAGTGCATTCTCTCCCCGGGACAGCTCCCACGAATCAAACCAGTCGACTGCGGTATCACGCAGCCGATGCGAACCTAAGACCACCGACTCGGTCTCCGAAGCCTTGATCACTCTCATGATCATTGTGAATCGGATGAACTCCTGCGGATCATCCTCAGGCCTCGACCCGTAGAACTCTGGCGGGCTACATCTCAGAAAGTCCTGTAGCCTCAAACTATCCGATCTAGGGTGAACCACTGGTGCTACTGGAACTGGAACTGCTGCATCCAGCCTATCCTCATATCTGGCCACGACCCTGGCCAGCAACTGGGCCATCTCCTTGTACCCTATCTCATCTGCTCCAGGTTGTGGGACTGGAGGCTCAGTGCGTGGTCTCGGCCCGGCTGCTGCGGCTCTAAATCTTTGAAATTTGTGGCGTCGCAAAACTCGCCGTCAAGCACAATCTCAGTCTTGGCCGGGCTGCGCGCCTCGTACTCCTCTGTATCTCACTAGCGGCACCCTCGGCTGCCTTGCCGCCTCAGGCTCTGGTTGCACTGCGCGGGCGTAATCGTAAAAACGAGATACGTCAGAGGGGTCCAACTTACAACACAGCTCTAAGGCACGATCTCAGAAGGAGAAGAATGGAAACCAATCCTAAATGTCCTGCAGCCTCCTGATTATAGATGTGGTGCACAACACATCGATAATCAAGACTCTACTAGACACGATGCAGAGACACTTTCAGGATTAAGCTGCTCGATACCACTTTTGTCACGACCCGATCCGGGCGTGGTAGTGTCTTACCCTGCACCCTAGTGATACAACATCGAGAAAACCACGGAAAATAAAACTTAAACAAGAAACAAGATATATGATCATAAAGCAGGCCAACCAAGCTTACCTTCAATAAAATATATATAAACAACTCTTTCAAAAGCGAGCAGTTTAATCCTTTTTACAAACCACGCCCACAGCGATTACTACAGGACCTCTAAGAGTTTTTATACAACATGACGGGACAGGGCCCGCCATACCACGAATGTACAAGAACCTCTGACTCGGGTAACATACCAAAAGATAAGCCTCCGAGAATGGAGCTTCCCAACGCCGAACTGTGATCCTAAGGCGAAGATCAACTCTGGATGTACTCCTACTGTGGCATGAACGGCACCGAAGAGAGGTCGATAACAGTACCAGATGTGAAACTAAAAATCTGCGATTAAATCATAACGATCTACATAAAGCGGAGACATGTATGATAACAAAAATCTGATCGCAACATAAGCGATCAAGTCGTGGACTCACGCCTCAACGTCATCACTCGATATAACTATGGGTCTCACGCCCACAACATCAATCATGTTCGCGTGCCCGGAATTCATCGGTGTAGACATGTCCATGATGCAACAATAATAACAATGCGCGTGGCCACATGCCCCGAGTCGCCTCGGTGTAGACATGTCCATGTAACATCAACAACAATATCTTTGGGTGATCAACCCGCCGCATGGCCACATGCCGGACTGCATCGGTGTAGACATGTCCATGTAACCACAATAACAATATATCGGATAATCAACCTGCGCGCATTGCCCCGAGTCTGCGACGGTGTAGACATGTCCATGTAACATCAACAACAATATACCGCACAACCAGGCTATCACAAACAAGCTCAAGCAAATTACCATACTTCTGGACTTTTATAAAAGATCCACTCTTTCTCAAGAAGTCACCTGATATCAATATTTGCACAACAAAGGCTATCTCAACAAGCATAGGCGAGTTACACAACAACAAGCATAGGAAAGTTATACAACAACAAGCATAGGCAAGTTATACATAACTCAATGTACTTCCATTTTATATCAAAGTCCGGGTTTTTAACCCTAAAGTAATACGTACGTTAAATTCCTTTTAAAGAGATCCATTCCTTTTATAAAGGTCACCCGATACCCGTAGTATATAAAAAAAATAGAGTGACTCACATTTTTAGGTAAACCAAAACACTTTCCTTTTTAACAACATTTTTTCCCCTAAAGTTCCAGTTTGCCTAATTTCAATTACTCAGGTCTCTTTATTTTAGAAAAGTTTCATAGTTCATAGTCTTAATCATTTAAGAATATAATTCTCTTTTAAACAATCTGAGAAACATATGTCTTATACGTGAGCCGTTTATTCTTGTTTACAACAATCTTATTCTGACCATGATCTAGGAAATGTAATACAATTTTGTCTTATCTTAGCTTCTATGCAGATGGAGGTTTCTACTGGTTTTAATAACAATTAGTTATTTGCCAATACACTTTCCTTTATTAGCGCTGCTGTGGTTTGCTCGACACTTATTCTCATTTCCGAAATCAGTAAAACATTATTCTTTTTAAAACCAAGTACTCATTACTCATGAATGAGGTTTCACAACACTTTTAACAAAATGTTAATAACGAGTAAAACAAGTTAAGTCTCTTATCTTTCAAGATCAAGTCTCTTAACTCCTACAATGAATAAACCAATCTTTTACCTACATAGAGTCGTTATAACTAACTTCCCATAAAGCTATTATAACACCCTATGTTTTAAACCAACCAACTCATTTAACACATATACGTCTACCGTACTACATAGTTTACAAAGTATCATGCTAGAAAGGATAGGAATAGGTTCACATACCTCGCGACGATAATCGACAATAAGCAAAAGCGCTCACAAGATCAGAATCCGGCTAGCCTTTTCCACTCTTCAAGTAGAATCGCTACTCGTAGTACTTCCACCTATAAGGCCACAAACGTCTATTAACTTCTAACCGCGTGGTTCCATATTCTACGAAAATACGGCGACACCTCCACGCAACCACGTAAATCTCCTCTCTATCGAGGCCGCTACCAAGCCAACCAGGGGTTATCGTCTAACGGACGTATACAATTCTACTACAGAATACCACAGTGTCTTTATGTCTGATCCATGTAATTACATTCGATTCTCTTCTTTATTATTCGGGCTTAAGTCGAAAGACATTGCCAATAACTACGTTCGATTCTATATATAGTATACTTCAACTATATATTCCTACAACATGTAATTTCCAATTACAATAAGGGGGACAAGATTATTTACCTCGATAAGCCCAAAATTATCCGAGATAAAAGTCGATCCTGAGCAAGGTTTAGCTCCTACTCCGTGCGCTCCAATCCGCTCCAAACAACCGTTAGAAGTTCTAACCAACTTCTTCTTAAATACTTCAACCAACTATGAAGATTTCCTTAGGGTTTCAGTTTGAGACTAAAAGGACAAAAGGTAGTATTTCCGGGCTCTACGTATAGAGATAACTTTTGGAATACTACAAGGTATAAGGCTAAGGTATTTTGGGCATTATAACAATACTTGGAGAGTATTTCTACCAAGAGGGGGGGTGTATTATACGAAACAACTAGGCTAGGGGTACCTCGGCTAGACACTACAAAGGGGAGGGAGGCTCTCGGCGAGGGCTCACAAAGGGGAGGAGGACTCTTGGGCGAGAATACAACTCGAGAGGGAGGAGAGGGACTCAAGACTTGGAAGATTTTGGATGAAGAAGTCTTCAAACTTAGGGGGGTATTTATAGGAAAACCAAAGGCCAACCAATGGCCAAGATCAAGCCATGTGCAAGGCAAGTGTAAGGCCAAGATCAAGCCAAGTGCACCCTAACCCTACTCCACAAAACACTCCACAAAACAAGGCACAAAACAAGGCCATAAAGTCATGCCCGATCGCCCGCGGTTGCCGCCTTGCTTTCCAATGTGAGGGTGACACGTGTCACCCTCCCGTTGGTCCAAAATGTTTCGCCTCTCGGAAAAATCCGCAAAAATAATAAATGACATAGCCGAATTTTCCTACGCAGCCGTGGGAAACGCGTTTCGTCGAAAAATGACTCTAACCGGGTGTTGTGCACAAAATTCGGTCCAATGCCTAACTTTAAGGCTCAAATTTCTACGTACGTCCTTACGTACATACTCTGGAAATACGGGGTATAACATAGAATACGCTACTCGCAGTACTTCAACCTATAACGGTTATACAAGTCTATCAATGTCTAGACTACTCGGTAGAATAAATCTAGATACAAGATTCTACGGAAAATTGGGCAGCACTTCCCTACCCGTCAAACTTCACAAGTCTACTGTAAATACAGTCCTATGTAAGTACAGTTCAATTCCCTTCTTATATACCTTCCTGGTATATAACTTATACTTAATTCTTATACTTCAATAGTATATAAACTCAATTACAATAGGGAGACAAGATATTTACCTCGATAAGCCCAAAATTATCCAAGTTTAAATGTCGATCCTGAGCAACGTTTAGCTCCTACTCTGGGCGCTCCAACCCGCTCCAAACAACCCTTAGAAGTTCTACGCAACTTCTTCTTAATACTTCAACCGGCTATGAAGATTTTCCTTAGGGTTTCGTTTTGAGACTAAAAGGACATAAGGTAGTATTTCCGGGCTCTACGTATAGAGGTAACTTTGGAATACTACAAGGTATAAGGCTAAGGTATTTTGGAATAGTAACAATACTTGGAGAATACTTTCTACCAAGGGGGGGTGTATTTTACGAGAACAACTCAAGGTAGGGGGGGTGTACCTCTCGGCCAACACCACTGGAGGAGGTACCTCTCGGCCAAAAGGCCTCACAGAGGAGGGGAGGGTTGGACGAAAACACTACACTAAGGGGGAGAGGGCTTTCAAGACTTAGAAAACATTGTGAGGATGAAGAAGTCTTCACAAAGGGGGGGGGTATTTATAGGGAAACCAATGGCTAAGATCAAGTCAAGTGGGGGGCAAGTGGAGGGTCAAGATTTGTCCAAGTGCACCCTAACCCTACTCCACAAATCCCTCACAAACATTGACCCATGATTTAGGCACAAAACGTGCACATTCTCGGCCACCACAACCGTCCACTTGAGGGTGACAAGTGTCGCCCTCTCGTTGGTCCAAAATATTTCGTCTCTCGGAAAAATCCGCAAAAATAATAAATGACATAGCCGTAATTTTCCCTTCGCAAGTTTTGTAAAACGTTTCGTCGAAAAACGATTCTTTTCGGGGGTTGTGAACAAAATTTCGACCCTTGCCTATCTTAAGGCTCAAACTTCTCTACGTACGCCCTCACGTACATACTCTGGAAATATGGGGTATAACATTTTCCCCTCCTTAGAAACATTCATCCCGAATGTTCCTTCTAAGTCTCAAAACACACATGCGCCCGTATAGTCTTCACTACTATACTTACGAAAACAAACATGCCGTACCTGGCCATAACACACGCGCAATTACTTAACTTCAAGTCCACGAGGAATCACCTCCATCACCACAAAAGCTCCCACCCAAGGGCTAAAAGATACTCCCTTCGCATCTTTTCTTTACAAACGCAATGATCACTTCTATTCTCTTACTCGTCGTACCCTTCTCGTACACTCGAACTCTTTCTCATAACTTACCACATTTCTGCTACTGCTTCAGTTTTCCAAAAATCTCGGGGTTACTATCTCCAACTTGGTCATCATTAACTGGGATCACTCTGGATGGATCTCCGATACTTTCCCGAACATAGCAACACGAAAGGCCGGACATACTGCCTCCTACGTCGGACGGCAATGCTAACTATAGGCAACCTGGCCTACTCTTTACATGATCTGAAAGGCCCAAAGTAACTCGGGCTAAGTTTCCTCTATTTTTCCAAAACTCGTCACACCCTTTTCCGGGGTGGTACCTTCAAGAAGACCCACCGTCAACCTGAACTCCAAGCGTCGTCGCCGATTATCCGCACGACTTCTGTTGACTCTGAGCTGCCAATAACCTCTTCTGGATAAGCTTCACCCTATCCACATCCTGCTGAAACAAGTATGAACCAACTATCTGAACCTTGCCAACATCGAACCAATCGACCGGCAACTTACACTTCCGCCCCTACAAGGCGTCATAAGGCAATATCCGAACACTGAAATGGTAGCTAAAAACACTCCCTCAACAGGAGGCAACAATCCTCACAGCTACCCCTGAAAACCAAACACTGGCCCGAGGATGAATGCGATACGGAGACTCACCTGAGTTCCTAACCCTGCCTGGTAAAACTTCCAGAAAAAGAAATAGCCGTAACCTGGGCTCCACTGCCTGTCATAAGGTGAAAGTAGGCACCTCGTTCAGCCTCACAACCTTCCAGTTACAACATCTCGCATAACCCTCTGCCGAGTAAACGGTCCCGACTAAAAGACAAGAGGGACTGACCTCATCGGCCCGACTACTGGTCGAACGCATCCACGAACTCGTACGATGGTTAACTAAACTTGGGCCTAACACCCTCGTGACCCCACCACCTGGAGGGACCACCTCGAACTGACCCCACCAAATTACAGGCCGCGGGTTGACCCGCAATTGGTCCTCAACCCGACCCTCTATCGCAAAAAAACTCTTGTTCCCCGATCCGGAACAATCTCACTATCGAGTCACAAAACCTAGTGGTCTTCTTAGCTCAACTACCCTCTTTCATTCCACACTACTCAGGGACTTAGCACACAAATATATCTTACGTGCACTATGCACTCCGATAAGGGTCAAACATAAAAAAAAATATAAATCTCTTACTCGTGATGGCCTTGCCTCTAAGGTCTCTACGTATAAAACTCTAAGGCTCACACTTTCCTTTTCCCCAATCTTACCCTTTTAACTAACCATGATTTCTAATCACAATTAACACAATGCTATCTGAACATAACACTTAAGATATACGCATCTTATCACACATACAAATCTCTAGATGGTTAAGGATATACCTGTATCTACTGCTTCACTCCCCTTTGTCATTCTAATCTATCCTGCCCTGTTGGGCGCATAGCTAGGGAAGGTGATGAACTGGTCACTGATCCTGAAGGCTGAGTCTCTATATCCGCGCCACCTCTGGTCGGACAATTTCTCGCAAAATGGCCCTGCTGGCCGCAAGCATAACAAATCGCCAAGAAGCGACCTCTACAATGACATCTACCACAACGCCACACCGAGGTGGGGTGGCCTCTCTGCTAGCACCCTTCATCTCCGAACCATCAATCCGGTTGGGCGAACCGCGTGTATCGTGAATCGAAGCCCGGAGTTCGACCAACTCCTGCATAACCCGAACGTCCTGAAGTGCGGAGGACCACTGCATCCGTGGAGGTGCATATCTAATCTGCTGCTGAGGCGGTCCGCCTCGAAAGTTACCAAAGGACCCTGCCGATCTGGCCCTCTTCTGCTGATTTTTGGTTAACCCGTTGATCCCTACGTTTCTCTGCGTGCTGCGCATAAGCCTGTACGCGGGCAATATACATGCCTGACTGAAGAGCTACTCCTGCACAACCTTTCTTTAGATAGTCATCAAGACCCGTGATATATCGGTGCACTCTTTATTCCCTGGCTGCTAAAATCCTAGCTAGTAACAGGTCCATTCCTTTGTAATCCATATTCTCTGTTCCCGGCCGTGGAACTGAAGGCTCATATATCATGGCCGCAGTAGGAACTGCTGCCGCTGTGCTAACTCTGCTGAAATTTGGTGGCGTAGTAGAACTCCCGAATGAAGCACCACCCAGTGATGATTGGGCCTGTGCCTAGTAACCCTCTCTCTGCTCAGCCTCATACGCCGGCTTGCCCTTCCGGGTTGCCTTACGCGGAGGCATAACTGGTAAGGGAAAGAAATTTACGTTAGAGGGGTCCAACTTATAACACAGCTCTAAGGCACGATCTCAGAGTGAGAAGAATGGAAACCAATCCTAAATATCCTATAGCCTCCTGATTATTGGTGTGGTGCACACACCGATAATCAAGACTACTAGATACGGTCTGTAGACACTTTCCGAGGATTAATCGCTTTGATACCACTTTTGTCACGACTGAACCGGGCGTGGATCGTGCCTTACCCGGCACCTAGTGATACAACATCAGTAATCGAATATAAACACAACATGAAACAATGTAAAAGAACAGGTTTATCTCAAGAAAAGTTGCCTTCGTATATATATAAAAACTTAAATCCGAACGATTCATCCCTTTGACAACTCGCCACAACATTACTACGGACTTAAGAATGATGTGACAACAATGACGGACAGGCCCGCCATACCCCGAATGTAAATACCTACAACGACAGAGGACTATACCATCGATAAGCCTCGAGAAACGGAGCTTCCAAAACGCTTGTGATCCTAGAGCGAGGATCGACGATCGTGTACTCTACTGCGGCCTAACGCAGCCCGAAGGAGGTCGATAACAGTACCAAGTATGTGAAATCGTAAATCAAATGAAATCAAGTATCTAAAACCATTTGTAAATCTGATCGCTTAAACCGCACATAGTGCCACAACATAAACAAGAGCAAAAGCGGATATCAGAATCGTGCGTTTCTAGGCCGCTAATGATCGGCCAAGACCAATCGCCCATAGTATCATTATGCGTTCCTAATCTGGACTTCCACCAGCATAGTCACACATAGACCCGCGTAGGTCGTATAGACCGCGTCGGGGTAGCTAACCCGGTACCCTCACGACTCCGCACCGCATAGTCACATAGACCGTAGTCACGCATCGCATAAGGCACTCCTCGCATCGAGATAATACACCCGGAATGATCAATCCTGGAGCATACCGCTGCTCCGTATAGTCACACAGACCGCATAGGCCGTATAGACCCGCATCGGGTGGCATGCCTCGGTATAACAAGTCGAGGGTATGTGATATAATAACAGTACAACGGGCTTAACGTTTAACAACGTAAGCACAACAAGAATAACCCCCTTACACAACATCACAAGATACTAACACACGTAGCATCCTAACATGTTTAGTTATCAAATCAACAAGAAAGTATTACAAGGATATCACCAACCAACACAATCAAGTTAATCACACAAGGTACTTTCTACTTTATGTTAACAAGTTCGGGTTTTTATCCCCAAAGTACTTCATACATTAACTCGTTAAAAGATCCGTTTCTTTCACAAAAGTCACACAATACCCGTAGTATAAAAATAGAGTGACTATCTTTTTAAGTAAACAAAAACACTTCTCTTTGTAAAATCAAGTAGCAACATTATTTTTCAAACGTTCAAGTTTGCCTAATTTCAAATACTCAAGTTTCTCATTTTCGAAAGGTTTCGTAGTTCATAGTCTTAATCACTTAATAAAATAATTCTCTTTTAAAACAATTTGAGAAACAGATGCCTTATGTGTGAGTAGGTTATTCTTGTTCATAACAATCTTATTAAAGCAGCCATGATCTAGGAAATGTAATATCATTTTGTCTCATCTTAGTTTCTAAGCAGATGGAGGTTTCTACTGGTTTTAATAATACTTAATTAGTCAATACATTTCCCTTTATTAACGCTGCAGTGGTTTGTTCGATACATATTCTGATTTCCGAAATCAGTAAAACATTATTCCTTTTAAAAACCAAGTACTTATTACTCACGAATGAGGTTTCACACTTTTTAACAAAATTCATATTAATTTAATTAAGTCAAGTCTCTTATCTTTTAAGATCAAGTCTCTTAACTTCTAAAATCAATAAATCATTCTTTTTATCTCTCTTAAGCCGTTATACCTAACTTCCCATAAAGCTAGTATAACTCTTAAGCTTTTAAAACCAAGTATTACTCTTCTTTCAAAAAGGTTTCTTAACTCTTTTGAATTACTTCAAGATTCTTATTATTCAGGCTTAAGTCAAAAGACATTACCGTAAAACTATGTTCAGTTAACACACGTACGTCTACCGTACTATATATATTCTTTTAAAATATCATGCTCAAGAGGATAGGAAGAATCACATACCTCGCGACGATTACCGACTATTAGCAAATAGCTCCAAAGTACTGTAATCCTGCTATCCTTTTCCACCCTTCGAGTAGAATACGCTACTCGCAGTACTTCAACCTATAACGGTTATACAAGTCTATCAATGTCTAGACTACTCGGTAGAATAAATCTAGATACAAGATTCTACGGAAAATTGGGCAGCACTTCCCTACCCGTCAAACTTCACAAGTCTACTGTAAATACAGTCCTATGTAAGTACAGTTCAATTCCCTTCTTATATACCTTCCCGGTATATAACTTATACATAATTCTTATACTTCAATAGTATATAAACTCAATTACAATAGGGAGACAAGATATTTACCTCGATAAGCCCAAAATTATCCAAGTTTAAATGTCGATCCTGAGCAACGTTTAGCTCCTACTCTGGGCGCTCCAACCCGCTCCAAACAACCCTTAGAAGTTCTACGCAACTTCTTCTTAATACTTCAACCGACTATGAAGATTTTCCTTAGGGTTTCGTGTTGAGACTAAAAGGACATAAGGTAGTATTTAAGACTCTACGTATAGAGGTAACTTTGGAATACTACAAGGTATAAGGCTAAGGTATTTTGGAATAGTAACACTACATGGAGAATACTTTCTACCAAGGGGGGGTGTAATTTACGAGAACAACTCAAGGACGGGGGGGTGTACCTCTCGGCCAACACCACTTGGAGGGGGAGGTATCTCTCGGCCAAAAGGCCTCACAAAGGGGAGGGGAGGCTTGGATGAAAACACTACACTAAGGGAGAGGGCTTTCAAGACTTAGAAAACATTGTGAGGATGAAGAAGTCTTCACAAAGGGGGTATTTATAGGGAAACCAATGGCTAAGATCAAGCCAAGTGGGGGGCAAGTGGAGGGTCAAGATTTTCCCAAGTGCACCCTAACCCTACACCACAAATCCCTCACAAACATTGACCCATGATTTATGCACAAAACATTGCACAAAACGTGCACATTCTCGGCCACCATTCACTGGGTGACAAGTGTCGCCCTCTCGTTGGTCCAAAATATTTCGTCTCTCGGAAAAATCTGCAAAAATAATAAATGGCATAGCCGTAATTTCCCCTTCGCAAGTTTTGTAAAACGTTTCGTCGAAAAACGATTCTTTTCGGGGGTTGTGAACAAAATTTTGACCCTTGCCTATCTTAAGGCTCAAACTTCTCTACGTACGCCCTCACGTACATACTCTGGAAATACGGGGTATAACAACTATGCTAGTCAATAACCTGATCGCTTCTGTAATCTCTATACTGCCCGGGTGAGGACTAGAGGCTCGGTATCGAACCTCTGGAGGCTGCACGCTCTCGGCTCCTCTAATACCGCGTGAATCAACTGCGCCACTGGACCACAACCTCAAGCATAGTCTGGGCCTGAGTCCTAGTAACCCTTGGCGCACTACTCATGTTCTTTGTCTTGCCATACGGGCCACAGTCGCCTCGTGAGCATAGGCATGATTCATATACATAAGAATACGTCAGAGACGGATCAACCTAATAACACATCTCTACTGCACGATCTCAGAGTGAGAAGAATGGAAACCAACCCTAAATGTCCTGCGACCTCCAGGTTATAGATGTGGTGCACACACAGATAACGAGACTCTACTGACACCTGCGTAGACATTTTCCGAGGACTAAGCCTGATACCACTTTTGTCACGACCAAGGCGGGCATCGGTGCCCTACAGGCACCACTTACAGTATACATCGAGAGATAATCGTGAACATACATGAAACTTATAAAATAAATCAACAAGAAATATACAACATGTTAGCCGATAAGGCTACCTCCCTGGATGCATATACATATACATAACCAAACGCAGTTACATCCTTCTTCTTTACAAACTGACCCACAAGATATGACTACAGACCTCTATGAATTACAACTGTGGCGGAACAGGGCCCCACCATACCCCTGAATGTACATAAATCTACAACATCAGGGAAACCGTACCCAAAAGATAAGCCTCCGGAGTGAATGGAGCTTCTTCCCAAAATCTGAACAGAGATCCTAAGAGCAAGGATCACCAACCTGTGTACCTAACACCTGCGGGCATGAGCAGCCCGAAGGGTCAATACAACAGTGCACGTGTATGGAACAGAAATAAGGTACAGTAACCAAGTCATAACTGTATAAAAGAATGACAGGGGCAAGTATAAAAATGAAATATCAGATCCTACCGTGCCATTTTAACTCCTGAATTCAATCGTATATTAACCGTTTTATTCCTTCTTTCAATAAGAATTAACATCATATTCTTACATACATAATTAAGAATTCAATCAAGTTTTTCCACATAACTTACATATCTTACATAACATAATCCGGCCCTTTATTGAGGGACTTCTTATTTGGGAGCTTACTTTGATTATCCATACGTGATAAATTAATACGACCCATTTGTGGGACACGGTGTACTGATGAATCATGTGGCATAATTCGGCCCGCCTGTGGAGCTCAGTGTACTGTGGAATCATGTAGCATAATCCGGTCCGCCTGTGGGGCTCGGTGTACTGTGGAGTCATGTAGCATAATCCGGCCCGCCTGTGGGGCTCGGTGTACTGTGGAATCATGTAGCATTTACTTGGCCCGCCTGTGGGGCTCGGTGTAAGATGACATAACTCGGCCTATGTGTAGGCTCGGGGTAATATGGCGTAATCCGGCCTATGTGTAGGCTTGGTGTATCTCATAACATAATTCGGCCTATTTGTAGGCTCGGTGTATCTCATAACATAATCCGACCTATTTGTAGGCTCGGTGTATCTCATAACATAATCCGGCCTATTTGTAGGCTCGGTGTGATTTTCCTTACATAACATTTTTAAACCATTTTTTCACTTCTTCTTAAGTCGTTATAACAACTTCTCATAAAGCTATTATAACAACCTTTCATTTTAGAGAACTTAAGACACTTTTATTCTTGCAACATTAGGGAAACTAAACCCAAAAATACTACGTACATACATACTTATAAAAGAATCATGCCACTCCCTCTCTTTTAAATCAATAAATTCTTCTTTTTAAAATCAAGTTACATACTCTTTTGATATCAATCTTCTTAACTTTTGAAATAGATCAAGAAGCCATACTTTTTAAATCAAGTCATTTCCACTTATAAAATCAAGGCTTATAGTCTTAAAACCTCGTATCATATAATCTTTAAAACCATGTCACTTATACATGTAAAATCATGTCATCTATACTTTAGAAATCAAGTCTCATAACTTGAAAAACAAAGTTTCATATGCTTCCAAAACCAAGTAACTTATCTTCTTTAAAATCATATCACTTTCACTTATAAAAACAAGTCCCTTTTCAATTATAAATTCAAGTCATTATCAAATATAAAACCAACTTACTTACTTCAAATAAATCAAGGCACATAGCTTTAAATCAAACCTCATAACTTCCTAACTATTCTTACCAACATCTCCCATAAGACTTGGTAAGGACTTAGGATAATTTAGACATATCTTTAACTTAGAATCAACAACGTGGATACTTCTTAACTTCTAAGAGTAGAAGGAATCATGAAATAATATCACATGGCTATTTCATACATAGGATCATGCCAAAGAAAGAAGAGGTTCATATACCTCGCGACGATTAGCGACAAGTTGCAAAATGCTCCCAAGTACTTTAACCTTGCTAGCTTTTCTACCCTTCAAGTAGAATACGCTACTCGTAGTACTTCAACCTATATTAATCATAACATGTCTATCAACTCGTAGAATCATACTAAGTGTAAGGTCTCTTATTCTACGGAAAATTGGGCAGCACTTCCTTTGTTTCTACATACTTTTCCACCTTTTTCAAGGCCCGAAATCAATAACCAATATGCCACATTTAAGGCGCAACAACCCAACAATTCAAAGGGGATTACACGCCTTAACAGGACGTGTAAAATTCTGCCCCACAATTAATATAAAATCGTCCAATAACTTTAGGCAATATTCGTCAATATCAAGGACAACAACAACATCTATTTCTTTCCAATTCCTTTCAATCCATAATGTCGTCCTAACATGTTATATAGTCGCAAACAACTCTAAAAACTATAATCCCTTCTTATATAGCATGTGACGACTAAAACTAATAACTAAATTGAATTACAATCTTAAGGCAAATCATGCAACTTTCGGATTAGGGGTTCCAATATCCATAACACTAATCAAATTTCATAATATATACCTCATGCTTGCTAATATCCAAAACTACAACAATAAGTAATCTTCAATCACTTAAGAGGACAAGATGTTTACCTTTACTAGCCTTAATCCGACTTCAATATCTGAAGTCGCTCCTTAGAAACTTAGCTCATTTCCTTGACATTCCAATCCGCCACTTGAAGCACTTAGAAGTTCACAAACAACTTTCCTTCAATTTCCAACTTCAAAGTTGAAGAACACCTTAGGTTTTTGTTTTGCGACTAACGTGAAAACGTCGTTTTTCCGGGATCTTTCTATTGAGATATCCTTAAAATACCTCTAGGAACCTTGGTTTAAAGTATTGGGATTATTGAACCACCAACGAAAAAAAATTCTTCTTTCTTTTTAGCAAAGTCGAGAGCTCTCAATGAGTTCTTCAAAGTTTTTCAAATTTTTCTAAGTGTAGAAAGCCTTGTCTTGCTAATAGTGTTATTATATAACAACATGGAGTGTCAAGATTAGAACAAATGGGTGGCTTGGATGCATTTCATTAAAAGATCAAGCCAAATGGGCTCTTTGACCTAGTCAATAAACTCAAGCTCTTAGCTTGCAAGACTTGGTCATCTTTACTTTGGTCAAATGACCTTTCTATCCATGGTAAATTCGACCAAGTCCAACCAAGGGGGGGGGGGGTGACACGTGTCACCCTCTCATTCGTCGCAATATTTCGTTTCCCGACATTTCCATAATTCCGATAAATTTTTACTAGTCTCAAATTTTAGCGTCCTGATTCTTACGTATGTTCTTATATACATGTCCTGAAATTTCGGGGTGTAACAAATAGCACCCCATCAGATGAGATCTCAAATGAAGTCTTCTCCTTTTGGAGATTCGCATCTCGATATCGTACCAGAACCGGATCCTCATACTATCGCCTCTTCACCTCCTCTACGATGGAAGACTCAATAACCTCTCGAACCCGAACTCCACTATCACTGGAATCATCAACCGAATCCCAAGGCTCGCTAACTGATGAATCTCACGAACCATGTCCCTTTTATCTGGCTTCACATCTGACAGACTACACATAGATCTACGACTAAGAGCATCTGCAACCACATTGTCTTTCCCTGGGTGGTATAGAATATCGACATCATAATCCTTCAACAACTCTAACCACCGTCTCTGTCGCAAGTTCAGCTCCATCTGTCTGAAGATATACTGGAGGCTCTTGTGGTCTGTATAAATATCCACATGAACTCCATATAAGTAATGCCTCCAAATATTCAAGGCATAAATAACTGACGCCAACTCCAAATTGTGGGTAGGGTAATTCCTCTCATGCTTCCGAAGCTGTCGGGACGCATAGGCTATAGCCTTACCGTGATGCATCAACATACAACCAAGCCCGACACCCGAGCATCACAATAAACCTCATAACCCTCTAATCCCTCGGGAAGAGTAAGAACTAGAGCCGTCGTCAACCTATCCTTCAATAACTGGAAGCCCTTCTCACAAGCATCCGTCCATTGGAACTTAGCCGCCTTCTGAGTCAGCCTAGTCAAAGGCACTGAGATCGAAGCGAACTTTTCCACAAATCTCCAGTAATATCCCGCACCTAAAAAGTTGTGCACCTCAGTCGGTGTAGTAGGCCTAGGCCACGTCTTCATAGCCTCTATCTTCTCTGTATCAACCCGAATACCGTCGGCCCCGACAATGTGCCCTAAGAATGACACTGAGGCCGATCAGCACTCACACTTCGAAAACTTGGCATACAACTACCGGCTCTGGAGGACTCCAAGTACCGTCCTCAAATGGTCTGCATGCTCCTGCTCTGAGCGAGAATAAACCAGGATGTCATCAATGAATACTATCACAAACATATCCCGAAATGGCTTGAACACCCAATTCATTAAATCCATGAACACCGCTGGAGCATTAGTCAACCCGAAAGACATCACCCTAAACTCATAGTGCCCATACAGGGTCCTGAATGCAGTCTTCGAGACATCTGCCTCTCTAACTCGCACCTGATGATAACCAGATCGCAGGTCTATCTTGGAGAAACATCTAGCACCCTGCAACTGATCAAACAAATCATCAATCCTGGGGAGGGGATACCTATTCTTGATGGTTACCTTGTTTAACTGCCTGTAGTCAATACACATACGAAGCGTCCCATCATTCTTCTTCACAAACAATACTGGTGCTCCCCAATGAGAAGTACTATGCTTAATAAAGCCTTTCTCCAGCAAGTCTCTTAGTTGGTCCTTCAACTCCCTCAACTCGGCAGGTTCCATTCTGTACGGAGGAATAAATATCGATCAAGTATCTGGCAGAACATCAATACAGAACTCTATCTCCCGCTCTGGAGGAATACTTGAGAGATCATCAGGGAATACATCCGAGAATTCGCTAACAACCGGAACTGACTGAAGAACTGGTACCTCAACTTCCGTATCAAACACCCGAATAAGGTGATAAATATACCCCTTTCGAACCATCTTCCTAGCCTTGAGGTAAGAAATAAACCTACCCCTCGGCGATGCAGTATTCTTTTTCCACTCGATAACCGGCTCACCGAGAAACTGGAATCGGACCAATCTCTCTCTACAGTCAACGTTGGCATAACAGGAAGCCAACCAGTCCATACCTATAATGACATCAAAATCCGTCATATCTAACTCTATCAAGTCTGCTAGGGTCTGACGACTATATATAATCACCGAGCAATTCTTATACACCCGCTCAGCTACCACCGAATCGCCTACTGGTGTAGCTACCTCAAAAGGTTCTATAGACTCAGGTTCTATTCCTATTCTACCAGCAACAAGAGGAGATATATAGGACAAAGTAGAACCCCGATCTATCAAAGCATAAACGTCACAACATAAAATCAATAATATACCAGTGACGACATCCGGCGAAGCCTCTGTCGTCGATGGCGGCATAAAGGCATCGGTTAGGACCGCCACTACCGCTGCCACTACCTGCCGCTGCCGTGGCCGCCCCGTGAACTGCCCTCGGAGCGCCCTGATAGATGATAACCCGACAACTGACCTTATAGGCTGAGCCATACTACTCATGCCGCCTCTGGTCGGACAATCCCTTGCCAAATGGCCCTGACGACCGCAAGAATAACAGGCTCCCAGAGCAAATGTGTCACGACCCGAACCCGGGCCCGTGACTGGTGCCTTACCCCGGGCACCCTAGTGATACAACATCAGAGTAATCAGCGGAACATAAAACACATACATGAAATCAATGTAAGAAGACAGTGAAATAAGAAGACAGGCTAACCAAAAACGATTACCGTCAGTATATATATAAATAACAACTCTTTCCAAATGAACAGTTTAATCCTTTTACAAACCACGCTTGCACGATTACTACAAACCTCTACGAATGATATGACAACAACGACGGGACAGGGCCCCGTCATACCCCTGAATGTAAGCACCTACAACAACAGGGGACTATACCAAGATAAGCCTCCGGAGAAGCGGAGCTTTCCCAAACGCTGTTACCCTAAGGCGAGGATCAACAGCTGGTGTACCTCAACTGCGGCGTGAGCGCAGCCCCAGAAGGAGGTCGATAACAGTACCAAGTATGTGGCCGAAAATCGTAAATGAAATCATAATAGTCTATCTGACGGGAGACATGTATGATAACCAAACTACGATTCACAATACCTAGCGGTCATGTCTGATCGGGGACTCACGCCTCAAAGTCATCACTCCAATATAACAATGGGTCTCACGCCCACAACACCAATCATGCGTGGAATACCTTCCTCACGGCGATCGAGGATAGAAAAGCACCCGAAATACACGTGAGCAGCGGGTCCCACTGTGTCCAAATAAAACGATGCGGGGTAGAATGCGAAGGCATGGCCGACTACTAACACCGCGGTACTAACAAGGTCATAAAGCGTATCATGATATCTGTCTGCACCGTCGCATGATCAAAGGTCGCTTTCGCCGCAATATCAAATGTGCGCGTCTAGCCCAGAGCTCCGCGACTCGCATAGGCCAATCTCATAGGCCCGCGTGAGGTATAACCACGCATCGGTAGCTACTCCGGCGTATCTGGACTCGCGATCGCGCATAGCCCACATAGACCGCGTGACCATAAAGGCGCGCACTAACACGGAACTCTCGTAGCTCGCGCATAGGCCGAGACCGCGTGAGGTATTCTCGAATCATGGTCCCGCACGCTGAGTCTACCCGCGTCGGAGGCGGCAACCGGAAACACGGTGAGTGGTATAATACCAACATAACGGTTTATCGTTTAAACAACATAAGCACAATCGAGGAAAACCGCTTTATACAAACATCACGAATACTAACACCGTAGCATCCTAATATGATTACCTATCAAATCAACACGAAGGTATTACAAGGCTATCACAAACCAATACAATCAAGTTAGTCACAATGGGTACTTTCTACTATATGATTAATGAGATCGGGTTTTATCCCCAAAGTACTTTATACAATAACTCTTTAAAGATATGTTACTTTCACAAAAGTCACACAATACCCGTAGTATATAACAATAGAGTGATTATCTTTTTTAAAGTAAATCAATTACTTCTCTTTGTAAAATCAAGTAGCAACCTTCTTTTCCAATGTTCAAGTTTGCCTAGTTTCAAATGTTCAAGTTTCTTATTTTAGAAAGGTTTAGTAGTTCATAGTCTTATTCATTTAAGAATATAATTCTCTTTTAAGCTATCGAGAAACATAAGCCTTATATGTGAGTAGGATATTCTTGTTTATAACAATCTTATTACAATGACCATGATCTAGGAAATATCATTTTGTCTCATCTTAACTTACATGCGGATGGAAGTTTCTCTGGTTTTAATAATACTTAATCTGTCAAAACATTTCCTTTTATTAACGCTGCGGTGGTTTGTCGATACACATTCGATTTCGAAATCGATAAAACATTCTTAAGCGTTATTACCTAACTTCCCATAAAGCTAGTATAATTCTTAAGTTTTCAAAACCAAGTATTACTTCTTCTTTGAAATGATTCAAAATCTTTTGAAATACTTCAAGTTCTTTATTAACACATAATAAGCGGTTATAGTTCAAATCGATTACCTTTTTAAAAACCACAAGTATTTTCTTACCAACGTAAAGTATTATAACCAACTTCCCATAAAGCGTTATAACACTTTATGTTTTAAACCAATCAAATACATTTAGCACGTATGCGTCTACCGTACTACATAGTTCACACATATCATGCTAGAAGAGATAGGAAGAGGTTCGCATACCTCGCGGCGAGTATCGACTAATAGCAAAACGCTCAAGTACTTCAGTAGCCGGCTACTCCTTAAGCCAGTAGATCGCGCCACACGTGTACTTCAACCTATAAGGCCACAAGGCGCTTATTAACATTTAGATCCGCCGTAGAACATTCTACGAAAATTGTGACACCTCCCCGCATGTGCGTAAATCTCCTCTCTATCGGTGGCTACCAAGCCAACCAGGTTATATGTTTAATCGGACGTGCACAATTCTACCTCACGAAAAGCTACACAAGTCTCATGTCTGATCCTATGTAAATCTGATTCGGTACTCTTCTTTGAAAAGGTTTCTTATTATTCAGCTTAAGTCAAAAGACATTGCGATAACTACGTTCGATTCTATATATAGTATACTTCAACTATATAATCATACAACATGTAATTTCCAATTACAATAGAGGACAAGATATTTACCTCGATAAGCCCATAATTATCAGAGTTTAAATGTCGCTCCGAGCAGGTTTAGCTCTACTCGTGCGCTCAGGCCGCTCCAAACAACCGCCTTAGAAGTTCTAACCAACTTCTACTTATTACTCCAACTAACCATGGAGATTTTCCTTAGGGTTTCGGTTTTGTGACGGAAGGGACGTATAATAGTATCTCTGGGCTTTTCGTATAAGTATAACCTTAGAATACTACAAGGTATCACTAAGGTAATTTGGGCATTATAACAATACTTTTGAGTATTTCTAACAAGAGGGTATTTATCTGAAAACTACTAGGCTAGGGGTACCCGGCTAGCACCCCAGAGAGGGGGTGTCACCTCGGCCTACCCAGCTAGGGGACTCTCGGCTAAGGCCTCACAAGGGGGGGAGAAAGAGAGCTTTCAAGACTTAGGCAAATTTATGGATGAAGAAGTCTTCAAAGGGAGAGGGTATTTATAGGACAAGCCAAGGCCAACCAATGGCCAAGATCTTGCCAAGTGCAAGGCAAGTGTAGGGCCAAGATCTTGCCAAGTGCACACTAGCCAACTAACACAAAAATATCCTACCAACCCTTGACCACAAAGGCCACACTTTCGGCCACCACAATTACCGCCCAAGGTGTTCCAATGAGAGGGTGACAAGTGTCGCCCTCTTGTTGGTCCAAAATGTTTCGTCTCTCGGAAAAATCCGCAAAAATTAAAAATGACATAGCCGGAAATTCCCCTACGAAAGCTGTGAAAACGTTTCGTCGAAAAACGACTCTAACCGGGTGTTGTGAACAAAGTTAATTCGGCCAAGCCTAATTCTCAAGTTCAAATTTTCTACGTACGTCCTTACGTACATACTCTGGAAATACGGGGTATAACATTCTCCCCTCCTTAGAAACATTCGTCCCGAATGTTCCTTCTAAGTCTCAAAACAAACGTGCGCCAGTATAGTCTTCACTACCATACTTACGAAACAATCCTGCCACAATGGCCACAGAAACAACTGCGCAAAATACTTACATCCAAGTCCACGAGGAATCACCTCTAACATCACCACAAACACCTCTCTCCGGGGTCTAAAATATACTTCCTCCACACTTTTTCCAAACAAAAGAAATGGTCACATCTATGCTCGCCATACATGCTCGCTTCTTCCCGATACCACTTTTGTCACTTTGCCGCGAGGTTCTAGTGTCACTCCGGCGACCCAACAAATGGTACCGGACTACATGCGATCCACGAGGTTGTGACACTCGAACTCTTACCACATTTACGATCGCTTGATCTCCAAAACTTCGGGTTACTATCTCTAACGTGGTCATCATTAATCGGGAACACTGATGGATCTCGATACTTTCCTGATCATAACAATACGAAAGACCGGACGTACTGCCTCCTAAGTCGGACGACAATTGATAACATATAGGCAATCTGGCCTATTTTTTCACATGAACTCAAAAAGGGCCCAAAGTAACTCGGGCTAAGTTCCCTCTGTTTTCCAAAACTCATCACACCCAACCCGGGTGGTACTTTCAAGAAGACCGACCGTCAACCTGACTCTAAGCGTCGTCGCCGATTATCCATACGATTTCTCCGGTGCCAGAACCTCTCTAGACAAGCTTTACCCTATCCACGATCTGTGGAACAAGCTGAACCAACTATCTGAATCTTGCCAACATCGAACCAATCGACCGGCAACTTACACTTCCGCCCCTACAAGGCCTCATAAGGCGACATTCGAAAACTGAAATGGTAGCTTAAACACTCCCTCCATAGGAGACAACAATCCCTACCACTACCTGCAAATACACCAGCCCGGCGGCGAATGCGGTCTGAGACTACTTTGAGTTCTTAACCACCTTGGTAAAACTTCCAGAAACCAAAAACAGCCGTACCCTGGACTCCACTGTCAGCCATAAGGTGAAGGTAGGCACCTCGTGCAGCCTTACAACCTTTCTGATAAAATCAACATTCTGAGTAAGCGATCTTTGCTAGAAGACAAGGCGGTGACCTCGCCGGCCCGACTCATCGTCGAATGCGTCCACGAATTCGCCGCGTTGGTTAACTAAACTCGGGCCTAACACCTCGTGACCCTACCACAAGATGGGACCACCACAACGACCCCACCACCAAACATGCGCGGGTTGACCCGCAACGTGGCCTCAACCCGACCCGGCGCGCTAACGCTAGCTCCCGAAGGAAAACTCTCACTAATCACGTTACGAAAACCTGGCGGTATTCTTAGCTCAACTACCCTCTTGCATGCAACACTACTCAGGGACTTATCCCGTAAACATATCTCACGTGCACTATGCACTCCTATAAGGGTCAAATATAAACAATACGTCTATACTCGAGATGGCCTTACCTCTAAGGTCTCTGCGTATAAAATTCTAAGGCTCACACCTTCTATCCCCCAAAATCTTACTCGGTTAACCCACCATGATTTCTAATCACAACTAACACCTTTGCTATAAGAACATAGCACTTGAGGTATACTCACCTTTATCACACATACAGATCTCAGGGTTAAGGATATATCTATATCTCTTTGCTTCACTCCCAGTCGTTCTAATCAAACTGCCCGTAGGCGCATAGCTAGGAGATGGACGAACTACCCACCGATCCTGAAGGCGAAGTCCACCTGCAAGGACACTCGTTCGACATCAGACCCTGACGGTCATAGGTACAACAAGTACCATCTAAAAGATGACATTCCACAGGATGGCGCCGCCACTGCGTGAACACCGGGAAAAAGAAAAGCCGAATCGGTTGTGGAACCTCGTGTAGTTGTGAACCAAGCTCGAGCTCGACCAACTCCTGCGTACCGAACGCGTCGAACCTGTGGAGGACCTTTCACTGCCTTTGGTGGATCGCATAATCTAATCTGTTGGTGGCGACTCGCCTCAAGTTACCAAAGGACATTGCTACTGCCTCTTCGCGCTTCGTTAACCCGTCGATCTCTACGTTTCTCGGCCTGCTGTGCATAAGCCCGTACACAGGCCATGCTCAAGCCTAACTGAAGAACTTACTCTTGCACAACCTTCTCGTTGATATTCATCAAGACTCGCGGTACATCGGTACACTCTCTGGTAGCCAAATCCATAGCTAGTAACAGGGTTGTCTTTTCGCAATCTATATTCTCTGTTTCCGGTCGTGGAACTGAAGGTCCAAACATCGTGGCCGCAGTAGGAACTGCCGCCGCCGTGCTAAACTCTGCTGGGGCTAGTGACGTCGCAAAACTCCCCGAATGAAGCACCACCCCAGGTGATGATTGGGCCTGTGCCCACGTAACCCTCTGTACTCTACTCGCGACTCAGCCGGTGCCTTGCCCTCACTGGGCGGGTTGCCACTGCAGCGGAGGCATAGCAGTGAGGAAAGAAATATGTTAGAGGTCCAACTTACAACACGGCTCTAAAGCACGATCTCGAGTGAGAAGAATAGAAACCAATCCTAAATATCCTATAGCCTCACGATTATTGGTGTGGTGCACAACACACGATAATCAAGACTCTCTTGGATCTGATGCGTAGACACTTTCCGAGGATTAAGCGCTCACGATACCACTTTTGTCACGACCGAACCGGGCGTGGCTGGTGTGCCTACCGGGCACCTGGTGATACAACATCGAGTAATCACGGAACATAAAACATACATGAAATCAATGTAAGAAGACGGTGAAATAAGAAGCGGGCTAACCAAAAGCGATTACAAATCGGTATATATATAAATAACAACTCTTTCCAAATGAACAGTTTAATCCTTTTACAAACCACTGCCACCTTGCGATTACTCAGACCTCTACGAATGATATGACAACAACGACGGACGGGGCCCGTCATACCACGAATGTAGCACTACAACAACGAGGACTATACGAATAAGCCTCCGGAGAAGTGGAGCTTTCCCAAGCTGACTGTTACCCTAAGGCGAGGATCAACAATGGTGTACCTCGACTGCGGCATGAGCAGCCCCGAAGGAGGTCGATGCAGTACCAAGTATGTGGCCTGAAAATCACGTAAATGAAATCATAATAGTCTATCTGAGGAGACATGTATGATAACCAAACTACGATTCACAATACCTAGCGATGCATGTCTAGTCGAGGACTCGCGCTCAAAGTTATCACTCGATATAACAATGGGTCTCACGCCCGCAACACCAATCATGCGTGGAATACCTTCCATTGGCGTGATCGAGGATAGAAAAGCACGAAATACACATGAGCAGCGAGTCCACTTGTGTCAAAATAAAGCGATCTGAGGGTAATCACGAAGGCATAGCGACTACTAACACCGCGATGCTAACAAGGTCATAAAGCGTATCATGATATCTGTCTAGGCCGTCGCGTGATCAAAGGCGGTGCCGCGCATGATATCAAATGTGCGCGTCTAGCCACAGAACTCCGCGACTCCGCGTAGGCCAATCTCATAGGCCCGCGTGAGGTATAACCCGCGTCGGTAGCTACTCCCGGCGTCGTCTGGACTCGCGATCCGCGTAGCCACGTAGACCGCGTGACCATAAAGGCGCGCACTAACACGGAACTCTCGTAGCTCGCATAGGCCCGGGACCCGCGTGGTATTCTCGAATCATGGTCCCCGGATCGCTGAAGTCTACCCGCGTCGGAGGGCTTAACCCCCGGAAACACGGTGAGTGGTATAATACCAACATAACAGTTTATCGTTTAAACAACATAAGCACAATCAAGGGAAAACCCCTTTATACAAACATCACAGAATACTAACACACGTAGCATCCTAATATGATTACTTATCAAATCAACACGAAGGTATTACAAGGCTATCACAAACCAATACAATCAAGTTATTCACACATAAGGTACTTTCTACTATATGATTAATGAGATCGGGTTTTTATCCCCAAAGTACTTTATACAATAACTCTTTAAAGATATGTTACTTTCACAAAAGTCACACAATACCCGTAGTATATAACAATAGAGTGATTATCTTTTTTAAAGTAAATCAATTACTTCTCTTTGTAAAATCAAGTAGCAACCTTCTTTTCCAATGTTCAAGTTTGCCTAGTTTCCAATGTTCAAGTTTCTTATTTTAGAAAGGTTTCGTAGTTCATAGTCTTATTCATTTAAGAATATAATTCTCTTTTTAAGCTATCTGAGAAACATAAGCCTTATATGTGAGTAGGATATTCTTGTTTATAACAATCTTATTACAGCAGCCATGATCTAGGAAATATCATTTTGTCTCATCTTAACTTCTATGCAGATGGAAGTTTTGTAACGCCCCGAACCCGGGCCCGTTACTGGTGCCTTACCCCGGGCACCCTAGTGATACAACATCAGAGAAAACCAGCGGAAAATAAAACGTGAATCATGAAACAAGAGATATAATAAATAAGCAGGCCAACCAAAACAGTTGCCTTCAGTATATACATAAAACCCGAACAGTTTAATCCTTTTACAACCACACTTGCGATGCTACGGAGACCTTAAGATTTACAACAACTATGACGGACGGGGCCCGCCATACCACGAATGTATAAGCATCTACGGACTCGAGTAACATACCAAAAGATAAGCCTCGAAGGAACGGAGCTTTCAATACGCTGAAAGGTGATCCTAAAGCGGGGATCGGCCGATGTACCTTTTACTGCGGCATGAGCGCACCCGAAGGAGGTCGATCAACAGTACAAGTATGTGAAAGCACAAATCAGTAAATGAAATCATAATAGTCTATATAAAGCGGAGACGGTATGATGACCAAACTACAGTATATAACATATAACCCGTTACATCAAGACAGTGTCTCACTCCATCCAAATTATCACTCGTGCACGTGGAATTTCTTCCTCACTTCCGTCAGTTTATGATATAACAATACCAAGGATTATACATGAACACCATGTCCCACCTGTGTTATAAAAACCGTACAGGACAAGTATAACTACCAGATCCGACCGTACCAATAATACAATGCAACCAAAACACGAAGCCGTCACGGGGCAAGTGCGAGAGCCGACTACCGGATACCAAGGCGGTCACGCGGTGGCCGGGCAAGTCTGGTGACCACGAGGACGAGCCGTATCACGAAACCGTCACTATCTTGAGCGGGGCAAGTGCGGTGACTACGGATACCAAGGCGAATCGATCACGAGGCGGGGCGGTGCGAGCCGACCACCGGGGACCAAGGCGAGCGATAATAAACCTCATGGAGAGCTAGTCCATGGAATAACACTATCAGCGAGCATACGTGGAATTCTCCATCACCGCCGCGTCCAAGTAAGTTCTCAACAAGTCGCAGGCCCTCTATCGAGAGACGCGGTAATACAGAAATACCACACTTGCACAACAAAGGCTATCATCACAAGCATAGGCAAGTTTCACAACAACAAGCATAGGCAAGTTTCACACAACTCAAAGTACTTTCATTTTATGCCAAAGTCGGGTTTTAACCCCAAAGTACTACATCGTTAAGTTCTTTTAAAGAGATCCATTACTTTTATAAAGTCACCCGATACCGTAGTATTAGAATGACCAACCCATATTCCTTTTCAAAATCAAGTAACAACATTCTTTTCCTAAGTTCGGTTGCCTAGTTTCAATTACTCAAGCTTCTCATTTTCAAATGGTTTCATAGTTCATAAACTTAATCACTTGATTCCTTTTTAGAACAATTGAGTAATATATGTCGCACGTGAGAGTAGGTTATTCTTGTTTACAACATTCTTATTACAGCAGCCATGATCTAGAAAATGTAATATCATTTTGTCTCATCTTAGTTTCTATGCGGATGGAGGTTTCTGCGGTTTTAATACAATTCATCATTATTCAATACATTTTCCTTTATTAACGCCGCTGCGTTAGTCGATACACATTCTGATTTCCGAAATCAGTAAAACATTATCCTTTTAAATAAAATCAAGTACTCATTACTCACGAATGAGGTTTCACACAAACATTCACATTAAAACAAATAAGTTAAGTCTCTTATCTTATAAGATCAAGTCTCTTAACTTCTAACATCAGTAAACCATTCTTAAGCCGTTATACCTAACTTCCCATAAAGCTAGTATAACTCTTAAGTTTTCAAAGCACAATACTACACTTCTTTCAAAACGATTCATAAATCTTTTGAAATACTTCAAGTTTTATTATAACGCCCCAAGCCAGTTATAAATCAAATCAATTATCTTTTAAAAACCACAACCCATTTTCTTACCTACATAAAGCTGTTATAACCAACTTCCCATAAAGCCGTTATAACACTTTATGTTTCAAACCAATCAAATACATTAAACACATGTACGTCTACCGTACTACATAGTTACACACATATCATGCTAGAAGAGATAGGAAGAGGTTCACATACCTCGCGACGATTATCGACAATAAGCAAAAAGCTCCAAGTACTACAACCTTGCTAGCCCTTTCCACTCCTCGAGTAGAATACGCTACTCTTAGTACTTTCACCTATAAAGGCCACAAACGTCTATTAACTTTTAAACACATGTTTTCATCTTTCTACAGAAAATTCGGCAGCACCTCCCCCCCCCGCAACAGCGTAAATCTCCTCCTCTAACGAGGCCGGCTACCAAGCCAACCAGGGGGGGGGTTTTACACGCCTAACCGGACGTGTACAATTCTACACAAGTCTCTTTGTCTGATCCTATGTAAATTACTGATTCGATTCTTCTCTTTATTATCCTTCTATGTGATTCTTTGCTCAATTCTTCATTCTTGAGGCTTAAGTCAAAAGACATTGCGCAAAGATCTAAGCTTAGTTCTATATATAGTATACTTCAACTATATATTCTAACAACATGTAATTTCCAATTACAACTAGAGGGACAAGATAATTACCTCGATAAGCCCATAATTATCCAAGTTAAATGTCGATCCTTAGCAACGTTTAGCTCCAACTCCGGGTGCTCCATCCCGCTCCAAACAACCCTTAGAAGTTCTAACCAACTTCTACTTAAATACTTCAATCAATCAATGAAGATTTTCTTAGGGTTTCGGTTTGAGACTAAAGGGACAAAAGGTAGTATTTCCGGACTCTACGTATAGAGGTATCTTTGGGATACTACAAGGTACAAGGCTAAGGTATTTTGGGCATTATAACAATACTTGGAAGACAACTTTCTACCAAGGGGGGGGGGTAGGCTCGGCTAGCACAACTAGGCTAGGGGAGGGTGTTCTCGGCCACAGGCCACACGAAAAGGGGGAGGGTGAAGGCTCTCGGTTTAGAGCTCACAAAGGGGGAGGAGAGGGTTTCAAGACTTGGAAGTTTTGGAATGGATGAAGTCTCCACATCTAGGGGGGTATTTATAGCAAAACCAAAGGCCAACCAAGGGCCAAGATCCTCCCAAGTGTATAGCAAGTGTAAGGGCAAGATTAAGCCAAGTGCACCCTAAACCCTACTCCACAAAACATGGCACAAGACAAGGCACAAAACAAGGCCAAAACAAGGCACAAAATAAGGGGCCAATAGGCCTCAAACCCGTGACCAATTCGGCCAACCCAAACGCCCACTTGAGGGTGACAAGTGTCACCCTCCCATTGGTCCAAAACATTTCGTCTCTCGGAAAAATTCGCAAAAATACTAAATGACATAGCCGGAATTTTCCCTACGAAAGCTGTGAAAACGTTTCGTCAACGACTCTCTACGGGGTTGTGCACAAAAATTTGAAACATGCCTAACTTAAGGCTCAAATTAAATTGCGTGCGTCGTCCATACGTACATACTGCAAATACGGTATAACATTCTTCCCCCAGAAACATTCGTCCCGAATGTTCCTTCAAGGTCTCAAAACAAACAGGCGTCAGTATAGTCTTCACTGCTATACGTACGAAAACAATCATGCCACACCTGGCCACAAAAACACACGTTCACTTCTCCCCTTTCTCGTAGAACTCGTCACGAACACTCGAACTCGTTCTAGTATCCGTACCACACTTCTGTCAACGCTTCTGTTTCCAACCGCGAGTCACTACCTCAAACTTGGTCATCTTACTAACCGATCTTCTCTAAGGCCGTTCGGCCTCGCGATCCGCTTACGGTCGAACACGTCCACCAACTCATCGATGGTCATACAAACTTGGGCCTAGCATCTTCGTGACCCTACCACCTGGCGGGACCACCCGAATGGCCCCACCCTAAACCGGATTCTGGGTTGACCGCAAATGGTCCTTAACCCGACCCCAACGCGCCAACTCTTGTTCCCGATCCGGAACAATCTTACTATTTCACATCATGAAAGCTACCACTTCCATCTCACACTACCTGGACTTACCCTTTTCACTAACGAGTTTCTAAATCACATTTTAGCACAAAGCTATCCAAACATAACATTAAACACATCAACAACATAAACAAAACTCTAGAGGTTAAGGATATACACGAAACTAGGCGGTTCGAGGACCGCTAAAGCGAGAACTCCCACCGACCCCTACCGGCCTCGGTGTACAAACATCTGCTGGCTACGGAAGGTGAAGAACCATAAGCTGCTCTAGTAGTCCATGCTATCCTACCAGTGCTACCCACAGTGGACGATCTCTTGCGGATGGCCCTGTTGGCCGCAAAAATAACAATCTCCCGAGTTAGTACGACACTCTCCCTTATGAAGCTTTCCACAACGGCCGCACTGAGACAAGGGCATCCTCATCCGGCGAGCACTCCTGCTCTCCTGAAAATCTGAAACCTGGGAGCCCCGACCTGCTCCTGAATATCCTGAAGGTCCCGAAAACTGTGGAGGACCACTCTGCTTGTGGAGGTACATAACTAGTCTGCTGTGAGGCGGTCCGCCTCGAAAGTCACCAAAGGACCTGCTGTTCGGCCTCTTACGTGACTTTGGTCATTCCGTCGATTTATCCGCTCCTCACATCCAAGTGTATACGCCTGCATGCGGGCAATGTCCATGCCCGGCTGAAGAGCTACACCCGAACAACTCTCTGCAAGGCAATCATCGAGCCCTGTAACATATCGGTGCACTCGATCCTCCATACAAGCTACTAACGCGGGGACGTACCGGGCCAATGAGTCGAACTCCACATTGTACTCCCGAACCGTACGCCCGTTCTGCCGTAACACCAAAAATCTGTCGGCCCGAGCCCTCCTCATCTGGGGAGGCAAGAAATGTGCAAGAAAGGCCTCGAGAACTTCGTTCCATACCTGCGGAAGTGCATGCTCTCCTGGACAGCTCCCAAGAATCAAACCAGTCGACTGCGGTATCACGCAGTTGATGTGAACCTAGGGCCACCGACTCGATCTCCGATGCCTTGATCACTCTCATGATCCGCTGTAACTGTCGGATGAACTCCTGCGGATCATCCTCAGGCCTCGACCCATAAAACTCTGGCGGCCTACAACTCAGAAAATCCCGTAGCCTCGAACTATCTGATCTAGGGTGAACCACGGGTGCTCTTTGGGCTCTGCGTCCAGCCTATCCTCAAGTCGCCTGACCACGGCCGTTAATCCCCGCTCCTTGTAACTCATCTCCTCTGCTCCGGTGCGGGTGGAGGCTCGAGTCTTGTGGTCTCTGCCATTGCTCTGCTCGCAGACTCCTCTGCTGCCTTGCCCACGGGCGGGTTGCCTTCGCGGAGGCATAGCGGTAAAAGCGAAACACGTCGAGAGGGTCGATCTTATCACACGGCTACAGGCACGATCTCGGAATGAGAAGAATGGAAACCAATCCTAAATGCCCTATAGCCTCACGATTATAGATGTGGTGCGCAACACATCGATAATCAAGACTCTACTAGACACGGTGCGTAGACACTTTCCGAGGATTAAGCGCTCGATACCACTTTGTAACGCCCGAACCGGGCGTTCTTGGTGCCTTACCGGGCACCCTAGTGATACAACATCGAGAAAACCAGCGGAAAATAAAGCGTGAATCATGAAACAAGAGATATAATAAATAAGCGAGGCCAACCAAAGCAGTTGCCTTGGTATATACATAAAACCGAGCAGTTTAATCCTTTTACAACCACCGCCAAGCGATTACTCTGCACCTCTAAGATTTACAACAACTATGACGGACGGGGCCGCCATACCACGAATGTATAAGCATCTGGACTCGGAGTAACATACCAAAGATAAGCCTCGAAGGAACGGAGCTTTCAATACGTTGAAAGGTGATCCTAAAAGCGGGGATCGGCGGCCGATGTACCTTTTACTGCGGCATGAACGCGGCCCGAAGGAGAGTCGATAACAGTACCAAGTATGTGAAAGCGTCAAAATCGTAAATGAAATCATAATAGTCTATATAAAGCGAGGAAGCGGTATGATGACCAAACTACGATATATAACATATAACGATTACATCAAAGCGAGGACTCACGCCTCCAAATTATCACTCGTGCGTGGAATTTCTTCCTCAGCTGGCGGTTTATGATATAACAATACCAAGGATTATACATGAACACCATGTCCCCACGTGTTATAAAAACCGTGCAGACAAGTATAACTACGAATCCGGCCGTACCAATAATACAATGCAACCAAAACACGGCGTCACGGCAAGTGCGAGCCGACTCACAGGATACCAAGGCGGTCACGCGGTGGCCAGGGGCAAGTCTGGTGACCACGGGGACCAAGGCGTATCACGAAACTTCGTCACTATCTTGAGCGGGGCAAGTGCGAGGTGACTACGGATACGAGGCGAATCGATCCACGAGGCAGGCGGTCACGAGCCGACCACGGGGACCAAGGCGAGCGGTAATAAACCTCATGGAGAGCTAGTCCGTGGAATAACACTATCAGCGGGAGCATACGTGGAATTCTCCATCACGCCCGGACGCGTCCAAGTAAGTTCTCAACAAGTCGACCGCCTCTATCGAGAGACGCGGTGTCTGAAATACCACACTTGCACAACAAAGGCTATCATCACAAGCATAGGCAAGTTTCACAACAACAAGCATAGGCAAGTTTCACACAACTCAAAGTACTTTCATTTTATGCCAAAGTCGGGTTTTTAACCCCAAAGTACTACATCGTTAAGTTCTTTTAAAGAGATCCATTACTTTTATAAAAGTCACCCGATACAGTAGTATTAGAATGACCAACCCATATTCCTTTTCAAAATCAAGTAACAACATTCTTTTCCTAAGTTCCAGTTTGCCTAGTTTCAATTACTCAAGCTTCTCATTTTCAAATGGTTTCATAGTTCATAAACTTAATCACTTGATTCCTGTTTAGAACAATTGAGTAATATATGTCGCACGTGAGTAGGTTATTCTTGTTTACAACATTCTTATTACAATGACCATGATCTAGAAAATGTAATATCATTTTGTCTCATCTTAGTTTCTATGCGGATGGAGGTTTCTACTGGTTTTAATACAATTCATCATTATTCAATACATTTTCCTTTATTAACGCTGCGGTGGTGCGATACACATTCTGATTTCCGAAATCAGTAAAACATTATCCTTTTAAATAAAATCAAGTACTCATTACTCACGAATGAGGTTTCACACAAACATTCACATTAAAACAAATAAGTTAAGTCTCTTATCTTATAAGATCAAGTCTCTTAACTTCTAACATCAGTAAACCATTCTTAAGCCGTTATACCTAACTTCCCATAAAGCTAGTATAACTCTTAAGTTTTCAAAGCACAATACTACACTTCTTTCAAAAGCGATTCATAAATCTTTTGAAATACTTCAAGTTTTATTATAACGCCCCAAGCCGCTTATAAATCAAATCAATTATCTTTTAAAAACCACAACCCGTTTCTTACCTACATAAAGTCGTTATAACCAACTTCCCATAAAGCCGTTATAACACTTTATGTTTCAAACCAATCAAATACATTAAACACGTATGCGTCACCGTACTACTACATAGTTACACACATATCATGCTAGAAGAGATAGGAAGAGGTTCACATACCTCGCGACGATTATCGACGATAAGCAAAGCTCCAAGTACTACAACACTGTAGCCCTTTCCACTCCTCGAGTAGAATCGCTACTCTTAGTACTTTCACCTATAAAGGCCACAAACGTCTATTAACTTTTAAACACATGTTTTCATCTTTCTGAGAAAATTGGCACCTCCCCATGAGCGTAAATCTCCTCTCTAACGAGGCCGGCTACCAAGCCAACCGGGGGTTTACACGCCTAACGGACGTGTACATTCTACACAAGTCTCGCAATCTGATCCCATGTAAATTACGATTCGATTCTTCTCTTTATTATCCTACATGTGATTCTTGTTCAATTCTTCATTCTTGAGCTTAAGTCAAAAGACATTGCCGCGATACTAAGCTTAGTTCTATATATAGTATACTTGACTATATATTCTAACAACATGTAATTTCCAATTACAACTAGAGGACAAGATAATTACCTCGATAAGCCCATAATTATCCAAGTTAAATGTCGATCCTTAGCAACGTTTAGCTCGACTCGGTGCTCCATCGCTCCAAACAACCTTAGAAGTTCTAACCAACTTCTACTTAAATACTTCAATCAATCAACGAAGATTTTCTTAGGGTTTCGGTTTGAGACTAAAGGGACAAAAGGTAGTATTTCGGACTCTACGTATAGAGGTATCTTTGGGATACTACAAGGTACAAGGCTAAGGTATTTTGGGCATTATAACAATACTTGGAAGACAACTTTCTACCAAGGGGGTAGGCTCACTAGCCAACTAGGCTAGGGGAGGGTGTTCTCGGCCAAGGCCACGAAAGGGAGGTGAAGGCTCTCGGTTTAGAGCTCACAAAGGAGGAGAGGGTTTCAAGACTTGGAAGTTTTGGAATGGATGAAGTCTCCACATCTGAGGGGTATTTATAGCAAAACCAAAGGCCAACCAAGGGCCAAGATCCTCCCAGTGTATAGCAAGTGTAAGGGCAAGATTAAGCCAAGTGCACCTAAACCCTACTCCAAAACATGGCACAAGACAAGGCACAAAACAAGGCCAAAACAAGGCACAAAATAAGGGGCCAATAGGCCTCAAACCCGTGACCAATTCGCCAACCCAACGCCCACTGGGTGACATGTGTCACCCTCCCTTTGGACAAAACCATTGCTTCTCTCGGAAAAATTCGCAAAAATACTAAATGACATAGCCGGAATTTTCCCTACGAAAGCTGTGAAAACGTTTCGTCGAAAAACGACTCTCTACGGGGGTTGTGCACAAAAATTTCGAAACATGCCTAACTTAAGGCTCAAAATTCGTACGTACGTCCATACGTACATACTCTGGAAATACGGGGTATAACAAGTTTCTACTGGTTTTAATAATACTTAATCTGTCAAAACATTTCCTTTTATTAACGCTGCAGTGGTTTGTCGATACACATTCTGATTTCCAAAATCAGTAAAACATTCTTAAGCCGTTATTACCTAACTTCCCTTAAAGCTAGTATAACTCTTAAGTTTTCAAAAACCAAGTATTACTTAACTTTGAAATGATTCAAAAATCTTTTGAAATACTTCAAGTTCTTTATTAACACATAATAAGCGATTATAGTTCAAATCGATTACCTTTTAAAAACCACAAGTATTTTCTTACCAACATAAAGTGTTATAACCAACTTCCCATAAAGCCGTTATAACACTTTATGTTTAAACCAATCAAATACATTTAGCACATGCGTCTACCGTACTACATAGTTCACATATCATGCTAGAAGAGATAGGAAGAGGTTCACATACCTCTCGGCAGTATCGACTAATAGCAAAACGCTCCAAGTACTTCCATCGGCTACTCCTTTAAGCCCAAGTAGATCGCGCCACGTAGTACTTCAACCTATACGGCCACAAGGCGCTTATTAACCTTAAGATCCCTTCGTAGAACATTCTACAGAAAATTCGGCAGCACCTCCCCATGAAGCGTAAATCTCCTCCTCTATCGGGGCCGGCTACCAAGCCAACCAGGGGGGGGGTTATATGTTTAATCTGGACGTGCACAATTCTACCTCACAGAAAAGCTACACAAGTCTCATGTCTGATCCTATGTAAATCTGATTCGATCTTCTTTCGAAAAGGTTTCTTATTATTGAGCTTAAGTCAAAGACATTGCCGATAACTACGTTGATTCTATATATAGTATACTTCAACTATATAATCATACAACATGTAATTTCCAATTACAATAGAGGACAAGATATTTACCTCGATAAGCCCATAATTATCCGAGTTTAAATGTCGATCTGAGCAAGGTTTAGCTCTACTCGTGCGCTCAGGCCGCTCCAAACAACCCTTAGAAGTTCTAACCAACTTCTACTTATTACTCCAAGTAACCATGGTGATTTTCCTTAGGGTTTCGGTGGTGGTGCGGGAAGGGACGTAGAATAGTCTGTCTGGGCTTTTCGTATAAGTATAACCTTAGAAGACTACAAGGTATACGGCTAAGTTACTTTGGGCATTCTAACAATACTTTTGAGAGTATTTCTAATAAGAGGGTATTTATCACGAAAACTACTAGGCTAGGGGTACCCATGCTAGCACCCAAGGAGGGTGTCTACCCTCTCTGCCCACTAGGGGACTCTCGCCAAGGCCTCACAAGGGGAGAAAGAGAGCTTTCAAGACTTAGGCAAATTTATGGATGAAGAAGTCTTCAAAGGAGAGAGGTATTTATAGGACAAGCCAAGGCCAACCAATGGCCAAGATCTTGCCAAGTGCAAGGCAAGTGTAGGGCCAAGATCTTGCCCAGTGCACACTAGCCAACTAACACAAAAATATCCTACCAACCCTTGACCACAAAGGCCACACTTTCGGCCACCACAATTACCGCCCAAGGTGTTCCAATGAGAGGGTGACAAGTGTCGCCCTCTTGTTGGTCCAAAATGTTTCGTCTCTCGGAAAAATCCGCAAAAATTAAAAATGACATAGCCGGAAATTCCCCTACGAAAGTGAAAGCGTTTAGTCGAAACGACTCTAGCAAGGGTGTTGTGAACAAAGTTAATTCGGCCAAGCCTAATTCTCAAGTTCAAATTTTCTACGTACGTCCTTACGTACATACTCTGGAAATACGGGGTATAACAAAATGTCACTCCCCAAAGTGGGACCTACCACATCGAACACACCTAGGCAAGGGTGGCCTCATTTGGCTATCCCCCCTGAATATCTGCGAACCTGCAGCCGTGGAGCTCTGACCTGCTCCTTAATACCCCGGACGGTTAAACCTTTGGCCTGCAGACTGTGAAGGAGCACTCTGTGTTGGCAGAGATGCATACCTGGCCTGCTGTCGAGGCGGTCCGCCTCGAAAGTCACTCGAAAACCCTACCGTCCTGGCCCTCTTGGGCTGGTCTCTACCAAGCCATCGACCTCTATGTCGCTCATCGACTCCCCGTGCATATGCCTAAATACGGGCAATGTCCATGCCCGGCTGAAAAGTTACACCCATGCACCCATCAGTCAGATAGTGATCTAGTCTCATCGCGTAGCGGTGCACCCTGTTTGCCATGTCTGCTACTATAGCGGTTGCATAACGAGCCAACGAGTCGAACTCTAGGCTATACTCTCTAATAGTCCTCCCATTCTGCCTCAACGTCATGAACTTGTCAACCCAGGCTCTCATCATCTCGGAAGGCAGAAATGACCGAGGAAAGCCCCCTCGAACTCATCCCATGTGGTGGAGGGGCACCCTCACCCCTAGACAGCTCCCATGACTCAAACCAGTTAACTGCTACATCGCGTAACCGGTATGAGGCCAATACGACTGACTCAGTCTCTGAGGCCTTAATCACCCTCATCGTCCGCTGAATCTGGCGAATGAACTCCTGAGGATCATCCTCGGACCTCGACCCATAAAACTTCAGCGGACTGCAACCCAGAAAGTCCTGAACCCTCAAACTGTCTGCTCTGGGGTTAGCTACCGGCTCCTGCCTGTGAGTCTGTCATGCTATTATCCTAGCCATCAACTGGACCGTCTCTCGGAAGTCCCTATCCTCCGTCCCTGGCTGAGGAACTGAAGGCTCAAGTACCGAAGCCTCTGGAGCTGCAGCTGCTCTAAGCTCATCTGGTGACGACGGCGTAATAGAACTAGATGACTGATACACCGGCTCAGGCATAGACCGAGCTTGTGCCCTAGTAACTCTCTGCGTCCTGCCAGCAACTCCTGCTGCTGACTTGCCCTTTTGGGCTGCTGTTTCCTTCTCTGGAGGCATAACTGTTACACAAAAATATGTCAGAGAGGGATCAACCTAATAACACAGCTCTACTGCACGATCTTAGAGTGAGAAGAATGAAAACCAATCCTACATATCCTGTAGCCTTCTAAGTATAAGTATGGTGCAAACATACCCATACCCAAGACTATACTAGACACGGTCTGTAGATATTCCGAGGACTAACTGCTCTTATACCACTTTTGTCACGACCCGGACCCCGGGCGCGCGACTGGTGCCCTACCTGGGCACCCCCTCTGTTATCCTCACACCCCATATAATACACAGGCCAAAATAAAGTAAGAAAGACAAAACATTATTTCAACTGCCCAAACAAAAACATATATATATATATATATATATATATATATATATATATATATATATATATATATAACTCCCGCAAGTCCAGTCCATATATGAATACAGACCTCTAAGAGTTTGGACAAAACAACTATGATGGGACCGGGCCCCTGTTACACCCTGTAGTACCAGGGTATGTATGTGATGACGTATGTACGAGAATACGACATAAATATTGGAAAGGAAGAAAGATTTGATTTTCCGACGGAAAATTTTCCGGAATTTGTAAAGGAAAAAGGTTCGTTAATGGGAATTGGATTCCCAGATTTGGTATTCGGACTTCTTGGAATATTAGAGAATTATGGATATTTTCGGGAGATGAAATAGTTTGGACGAATATGAGGGCGACATGTGTCACCCCCATGTGGCCTTGTGGCCGAAATTGCTTGACAAGTGGCAAGACAAGTGGCCTTGTCTTGCAAGATATTTTTGTGTAGGACAAGTGGCTTGAGGGACCTACACACACTTGTCTCTATCTCAACCACACACTTGCCTTCATCCTAGCCCTTGGTTGTCTTATATATGCACCTCTAGTTGTTGAAATCTTCCACACTTAGAACATTTGAAGACTTGAAAAACCCTCCCTCTTTCTCTTGTGTGCTCTCGGCAATGGTGCAATTTCTTAAGCAAAATTTGTCCAACAATTCTTAAACTTTTAAGTGTTCTTCCTTAGAGTGTTAGGAAGATTGTGAACCAATAGTTAGACAAGATTTCTGTTATACCCCGTATTTCCAGAGTATGTATGCGAGGACGTACGTACGAATATTCAAGCCCTAATTAGGTTAAGGATGAAATTGTGAACTTTCGACGGAAAAGATTCCGAACCTTGTGAAGGAAATTCTACGTTTTTAATATTTTAACCGATTACGAATTTTTCCGAAAGATGAAATATTTTGGACCAATAGGAGGGCGACATGTGTCACCCCACTTAGGCCATGTTGGACGATTTGTATGGCCAAGTGGAAAAGGTCAAGTGGTCAAAGTCTTGGAAGATATTTTCTTTGGGTTAGTGGGAGTAGGTGGGGGAGTTTTTGTGGGGCATGAGGGAAGGCCTTGTGGACGTTTTTCTTGAGCAAGTGGGAGGCCACATGGCTCATTGTTGTGGGGGACATATGTCCCAATGTTGTGGTGGACATATGTCCCAATATTGTGGTGGACACTTGGTGGAAGACTCACTCGCACAAGCAACCCAATCCTCGCCTCCATTTGTTTTAATCTTGGCCATTGAAGGTTCTATAAATACCCCCCCTCTTGTGCAACACTTATTCATCCAAAAAAAAAATTTCCAAGTCACAAAATCCTTCCCCCTTTGTAGTAAAGCTTTCGTCAGCCCCCTTGAAGCTTTCGTCCAAGCACCTCTCCCCTTTCCTAGTTGTCTCGTCGAAATACCCCGCCCCCCTTGGTAGAAAAGTTGTCTTCTAGTATTGTTACTATGCCAAAATACCTAAGCCTAAATCCCTTATAGTATTCCAAAGTTACCTCTATACTAAAAGCCCAGAAATACTACTTTATATCCATTAGTCGCAAAACGAAACCCTAAGGAAAATCTTCTTAGTTGGTTGAGGTATTAAGTAGAAGTGGGTTGGAAACTTCTAAGGGTTTCTTGGAGCTATCGGAGCGTGCAAATTAGGAGCTAAACGTTGTTCAGGATCGACATATAATTTTGGGCTTATCGAGGTAAATATCTTTATCCTTCTATTGTAATTGGAGATTACATGTTGTAGTAGTTCAGAATTAAGTATAAGATATATAGAAGGAAGGTATATAAGAAGATAATTGAACTGTACTTACATGATTTGTATTCTGATGAGACTTGTGTAGTTGACGGGTAGGGAAATGCTGCCCAAATTTCCATAGAATAGAGAACCTTCTGCTTAGAATATTTTACAGAGTAGTCTAGACGTTGATAGACATATATGGCCATTATAGGTTGAAGTTCTGCGAGTAGCGTGTTCTACTTGAAGGGTGGACAAGGCTAGCAGGGTTATAGTACGGTGGAGCGTTTTGCTATTTGTCGATAATCGTCGCGAGGTATGTGAACCTCTTTCTATCCTTTCTAGCATGATGTTTGTAAACTATGTAGTACGGTAGACGTACGTGTGCTAAATGAATTGGGTTGTTTTAAAACATAAAGTGTTATAACGGCTTTATGGGAAGTTTGTTATAACAACTTTATGTAGGTAAGAAATGAGTTGTTGATTTTAAGAAAATAAGAGACTTGACTTAATTGGCTTGTTATGAATTTTATTAAAAAGTTGTGAAACCTCATTCGTGAGTAATGAGTACTTTGTTTTTAACTAATAAGTTATATTGATTTCGGAAATGAGAATAAGTATCGAACAAACCACTGCAGCGTTAATAAAGGAAATGTATTGACAAATAATTAATTATATTAAAACCAGTAGAAACCTCCATCTGCATAGAAGCTAAGATAAGACAAAATTGTATTACATTTCCTAGATCATGGCTGCTTTAATAAGATTGTTATAAACAAGAATAAACTACTCACACATAAGATATATTTTACTCAATTTTGTTAAAAGAAGAAATTACGTTGTTAAGTGATTAGGACTATGAACTATGAAATCTTTCGAAAATAAGAGACTTAAGTATTTAAAAATATGCAACTTGAACTTTTGGAAAAGAATGTTGTTACTTGACCTTAAAAAGGGAAAATGTGTTGGTTTAAAATGAAGGCATGGTATTGTCTTAATCTGTCTTAAAAGAGGGTTTAAACCTCGAGTCCCATGGGATGGGCCGAGACATGTATTCCACCCGATTTCACCTCGAGTCCCATGGGATGGGCCGAGACATGTATTCCACACGATTCCACCTCGAGTCCCATGGGATGGGCCGAGACATGTATTCCACCCGATTTCACCTCGAGTCTCATGGGATGGGCCGAGACATGTATTCCACACGATTCCACCTCGAGTCCCGTGGGATGGGCGAGACATGTATTCCACACGATTCCACCTCGAGTCCCGTAGGATGGGCGAGATATGTATTCCACGTGATTCCACCTCGAGTCATGAGATGGCGAGACATGTTATACGTATCATACGATTTATACCTAGGCTAGGTAGTGAGGAAGGAGTTCCACGGGCGTGAGGATGACTTTGAGGAATGAGTCCACGCGACATGTCTATTTTTATGTTTTAAACTGTAGTTTCATTATCATACATGGCTCCTGTTTTATATAAAGCTGTTATGATTTCATTTCTGATATTTTCGATTTCACATACTTGGTACTGTTATCTTGACCTCCTTGAAGCTGCGTTCATCTGCGGTAGAGGTACATCGATCGTCGATCGCTTATAGGATCACGGCTCGGCGTTTTGGGAAGCTCCGTTTCTCGAGCTTATCTTTGGTATAGTCCTGTCATTGTAGGTACTTACATTCGAGGGTGTGGCGAAACTGTTTATCGTTGTTGTTATAAAACTCCTAGAGAGTGCATGTAATCTTGTTGTGGGCCAGAGTTTGTAAAAGGGATGTAACTGTTCGGGTTCAAATTTTATGTATATATACATGCCGAAAGGCAATCTTCTCTTGATAAACTGTTCTCATTCTATAATTGTTTCATGTCTTGTTTTTATATTCCGCTGATTACTCTGATATATGTCTACTTGGGTGTCCGGGTAAGGGTCGTGACAAAAGTGGTATCAGAGCAGTTAATCCTCGGAAAGTGTCTACAGACCGTATCTAGTAGAGTCTTGATTATCGGTGTGTTGTGCACCACACCAATAATCAGGAGGCTATAGGATATTTAGGATTGGTTTCCATTCTTCTCATTCTGAGATCGTGCCTTAGAGCTGTGTTATAAGTTGGACCCCTCTAACGTATTCTTTTATGCCAGTTATGCCTCCGCGCAAGGCAATCAGGGCCCAGAAGGGCAAGGCAGCAGAGGGAGTTGCGAGTAGAGTAGCAGCGGTCTCACGAGACCACGATACTGAGCCTCGATCCACGGCTGGAGCGAGAGGAGATGGGTTACAAGAAGATGGCGATTATTGGCGGGGATAGTGGCAAGGCACGAGGATAAGGCTGGATCACGGCAATTCGGTGCGTAGTACCGTAGTTCACGAGGCGGATAGTTTGAGGCTGCGGGACTTTCGAGTTGCGACCGCCAGCGTTTTATGGATCGAGGCACGAGGATGATCGCGGGAGTTCATCAAGCGATTCTGACGGATCATGAGTGATCAAGTCTTGGAGACCGAGTCGGTGGTCTTAGGTTCGCATCGGCTGCGTGATCTGCGATCGGGTTTGATTCGTGGGACGATCCGGGAGCATGCGCCTCCACCTATTTGGGGACGAGTTCTCGGAGGCATTCTCGGCCACTTCTTGCCTCCGTAGATGAGAGAACGCGGGCAGATTTACGATCTTTGAGGCGAGAGGCGTGCGGTTGGAGTACAACGTGGAGTTCGACTCATTGGCTCGGTATGTCCCGCATTAGTAGGCGATATGGAGGGCCAGTACACCGCTACGTCGCCGGGCTCGATGACTACTTGGCGAGCTTGTTGGTGTAGCCCTTCAGCCGGGCATGGACATTGCCCGCATGCAGGCTTATGCACTTGGATGTTAGGAGCGGAGGAGTCGACGGAATGACCGAGATCATCAGAAGAGGGCCAGAACAGCAGGGTCCTTTGGTAACTTTCAAGGCGAACCGCCTCAGTGCGAGTTAGTTATGTACCTCCGTCGATGCAGTGGTCCTCGCGATCTTTAGGGCGTTCGAGGTATTCGGAGCTGGTCGAGCTCGGGGCTTAGTTCCGCGGTATACATGGGTTCTAGCGATCGGGTTCATGTTTTCCTCGGTGTGCGCGATGCGGCAAGCGTCGTCACAGGAGTGTCGTCTTTTTGGTGCTTGTTTCACTGCGGCCGTCGAGGCCATGTGACGAGACTCTGAAGGAGGATACGGTAGAATGGCGCGACCCTACAAGTCGATGGCGAGTTCATCGCCTTATAGCTATGCGCGTGAGTGATTAGTATTAAAGCGACGAAGGGAAAATGAAGCAGATGATACAGGTATATTCTTACCCCTCTAGAGACTAGTATGCGTTGATGATATGATGAAGTGCTAAGTATTATGTTCAGATAGCATTATGTTAAAATTGTGTTTAGAAAACATGATTAGTTAGAAGGGTAAGATTGGGGACAGGGAAATTGTGAGCCTTAGAATATTATACGTAGAGACCTTAGATGCGAGGCCATCTTGAGTAAAAGATTTATTTTTATGTTGACCTTTATCGGAGTGCATAGTATACGTGGGATATATTTGTGTGATAAGTCTCTGAGTGGTATGAAATGAAAGAGGTTAGTTGAGCTAAGGAGACCACTAGGTTTTCGTGACTTGATTAGTGAGATTGTTCCGGATCGGGGGAACAAGAGTTTGGCTCGATAGCGGGTCGGGTTGAGGACCAATCGCGGGTCAACCCGCGGCCTGTAATGTGGTGGGGTCAGTTCGAGGTGGTCCCGCCAGGTGGTAGGGTCACGAGAGCGCTAGGCCCAAGTTTAGATGACCGTTGTACGAGTCCATAGATGCGTTCGACCAATAGTCGGGCCGATGAGATCAGTCCATCTTGTCTTTCACTCAGGATTGTTTACTCGGCGGAGGTTATGCGAGATGTTATATATCAGGAAGGTTGTAAGGCTGCACGGGGTTCCTACTTTTTACCTTATGACGGGCAGCGGAGCCCAGTTATGGCTATTTCTTTTTCTGGAGGTTTTACCAGGCGGGGTTAGGAACTTCGGTGAGTCTCGATGTGCATTCACCCTCGGGCCAGTGTTTTTGATTTCAGGGGTAGCAGCGAGGATTATGTGCCTCTTGTTGAGTGAGTATCACTATAGCTACCATTTCAGTATTCGGATGTCGCCTTATGAAGCCTTGTATGGGCGGAAGTGTAGATTGTCGGTCGATTGGTTCGATATTGGCAAGGTTCAGATAGTTGGTCCATACTTGATTCAGCAGGATGTGGATAAGGTGGAGCTTATCCCGAATAGGTTATTGGCAGCTCAGAGTCAACAGAAGTCGTGCGGATAGTCGGTGTCGACACTTGGAGTTCAGGTTGATGGTGGGTCTTCTTGAAGGTACCACCCCGGAAGGGCGTGACGAGATTTGGAAAGCAGGGAAAACTTAGCCCGAGATACTTTGGGCCTTTTCGGTCGATGAAGAATAGGTCGGGTTGCCTGAGTTAGCATTGCCGTCGGCGTAGAAAGCGACGTCCGTCTTCCATGTTGCTATGTTTGGAAGAGTATCGGAGTCCATCCGAGTGTTCCGATTATTAGTGATCGGGTGGCGGGGTTATCGTATGAGGATAGCCACTATAGCGATGCGGAAATATGATACATACACTATAGGGAGTTTGGAGTGCGAGAAAGTGCGGCGAGAAAGGGAAGAAGCTAGCATGGGTTAAGAAAATAGAAGTGATCATTTCTTATGGGAAGTAAAGGTGCGAAGGGAGTATCTTTTAGACTTAGGGTGGGAGCTTTTGTGATGTTAGAGGTGATTCCTCGTGGACTTGGATGTAAGTATTTGCGCGTGTGTTATTCTGTGGCCATGTGTGACATTTGCAAATTGGTTAAGCTATGAGGAACTTTATCGTTATCTGTCTTAAGAAGGAACATTCGGGATGAATGTTTCTAAGGAGGGGAGAATGTTATACCCCGTATTTCCAGAGTATGTATGCGAGGACGTACGTACGAATATTCAAGCCCTAATTAGGTTAAGGATGAAATTGTGAACTTTCGACGGAAAAGATTCCGAACCTTGTGAAGGAAATTCTACGTTTTTAATATTTTAACCGATTACAGATTTTTCCGAAAGATGAAATATTTTGGACCAATAGGAGGGCGACATGTGTCGCCCCACTTAGTCCATGTTGGACGATTTGTATGGCCAAGTGGACAAGGTCAAGTGGTCAAAGTCTTGGAAGATATTTTCTTTGGGTTAGTGGGAGTAGGTGGGGGCGTTTTTGTGGGGCATGAGGGAAGCCTTGTGGACGTTTTTCTTGAGCAAGTGGGAGGCCACATGGCTCATTGTTGTGGGGGACATATGTCCCAATGTTGTGGTGGACATATGTCCCAATATTGTGGTGGACACTTGGTGGAAGACTCACTCACAAGCAACCCAATCCTCACCTCCATTTGTTTTAATCTTGGCCATTGAAGGTTCTATAAATACCCCCTCTTGTGCAACACTTCTTCATCCACAAACACACTTTCCAAGTCACAAAATCCTTCCCCTTTGTAGTAAAGCTTTCGTCAAGCCCCCTTTGGAAGCTTTTCGTCAGAAGCACCCTCCTCCCTTTCCTAGTTGTCTCGTCGAAATACCCCCCTTGGTAGAAAAGTTGTCTTCTAGTATTGTTACTATGCCAAAATACCTTAGCCTAAATCCCTTGTAGTATTCCAAAGTTACCTCTATACTAAAAGCCCAGAAATACTACTTTATATCCATTAGTCATAAGCGAAACCACAGGAAAATCTTCTTAGTTGGTTGAGGTATTAAGTAGAAATGGGTTGGAAACTTCTAAGGGTTTCTTGGAGCTATCAGAGCGTGCAAATTAGGAGCTAAACGTTGTTAAGGATCGACATATAATCTTGGATAATTTTGGGCTTATCGAGGTAAATATCTTTATCCTTCTATTGTAATTGGAGATTACATGTTGTAGTAGTTCAGAATTAAGTATAAGATATATAGAAGGAAGGTATATAAGAAGAGAATTGAACTGTACTTACATAGGGCTGTATTTCTGAGACTTGTGTAGTTGACGGGTAGGGAAATGCTGCCCAAATTTCCATAGAATAGAGAACCTTCTGCTTAGAATATTCTACAGAGTAGTATAGACGTATATGGCCATTATAGGTTGAAGTTATGCGAGTAGCGTGTTCTACTTGAAGGGTGGACAAGGCTAGCAGGGTTATAGTACGGTGGAGCGTTTTGCTATTTGTCGATAATCGTCGCGAGGTATGTGAACCTCTTCCTATCCTTTCTAGCATGATGTTTGTAAACTATGTACTACGGTAGACGTACGTGTGCTAAATGAATTGGGTTGGTTTAAAACATAAAGTGTTATAACGGCTTTATGGGAAGTTTGTTATAACAACTTTATGTAGGTAAGAAATGGGTTGTTGATTTTAAGAAAATAAGAGACTTGACTTAATTGGCTTGTTATGAATTTTATTAAAAAGTTGTGAAACCTCATTCGTGAGTAATGAGTACTTGGTTTTTAACTAATAAGTTATATTGATTTCGGAAATGAGAATAAGTATCGAACAAACCATGCGGCGTTAATAAAGGAAAATGTATTGACAAATAATTAATTATATTAAAACCAGTGAAACCTCCATCTGCATGAAGCTAAGATAAGACAAAATTGTATTACATTTCCTAGATCATGGTTGCTTTAATAAGATTGTTATAAATAAGAATAAACTACTCACATAAGATATATGTTACTCAATTTTGTTAAAAGAAGAAATTACGTTGTTAAGTGATTAGGACTATGAACTATGAAATCTTTCGAAAATAAGAGACTTAAGTATTTAAAAATATACAACTTGAACTTTTGGAAAAGAATGTTGCTACTTGACCTTAAAAGGAAAATGTGTTGGTTTAAAATGAAGGCATGGTATTGTCATGTCTGTCTTAAAAGAGGTTTAAATGTTATGGGCGATTTTACCTCGAGTCCCATGGGATGGGCGAGACATGTATTCCACGATTTCACCTCGAGTCCCGTAGGATGGGGTGAGACATGTATTCCACACGATTCCACCTCGAGTCCCGTGAGATGGGCGAGACATGTATTCCACGATTTCACCTCGAGTCCCGTGGGATGGGCCGAGACATGTATTCCACGATTCCACCTCGAGTCCCGTGGGATGGGCGAGACATGTATTCATACGATTCCACCTCGAGTCCCATGGGATGGGCGAGACATGTATTCCACACGATTCCACCTCGAGTCCCGTGGGATGGCGAGACATGTTATACGTATCATACGATTTATACCTAGGCTGGCGGTGAGGAAGAGTTCCACGGGCGTGAGGATGACTTTGAGGAGTGAGTCCACTGCGCGGCATGACTACTTTTATGTTGTAAATTGTAGTTTGGTTATCATATATGTCTCCTGTTTTATATAAACTTTTATGATTTTATTTCTGATATTTTCGATTTCACATACTTGGTACTGTTGTCGACCTCCTTGGGGTTGCGTTCATCTGCGCGGTAGAGTCATCGATCATCGATCCTCGCTCATAGGATCACAGCTCAGCGTTTTGGGAAGCTCCGTTTCTCCGGAGGCTTATCTTTGGTATAGTCCCCTGTCATTTTAGGTACTTACATTCAGGGGTATGGCGGGGCCACTGTTAAAATCGTTGTTGTTATAAAACTCCTAGAGGTCTGTAGTACTGTTGTGGGCAGAGTTTGTAAAAGGGATGTAGCTGTTCGGGTTCAAATTTTATGTATATATACATGCCGAAAGGCAATCTTCTCTTGATAAACTATTCTCATTTTATAATTGTTTCATGTCTTGTTTTTATATTCCGTTGATTACTCTGATATATGTCTACTTGGGTGCCCGGGTAAGGCACCAGTCATGGGCCCGGGATCGGGTCGTGACAATTTCACACCCCTAGCCTAAAAGGGATGCCTTGGCCGAAACTTGCCATCTTTGAAACCTAAGTGTTCTTCACTTTTTGGAGTTGAATCTTGAAGAGAAGTTGGTTAGGAGCTTCTAAGGGTTGCTTGTAGCGGATTGTAACATAAGGATTTGGAGCTAAACTTGCTAAGGAGCGACTTTAAGTTCTTGGATATTTTTGGGCTTTTTGAATGATCTTAATACTCTTTGTGAAGTTGGATATTATATATGTTGGAAGTATATAAATAAGTATGAGATATGTGGAATGAAGTTTGGAAAGATTTGGATCTTGTTAAGTTGCTAAAATGGAGAATTGGCATGTTAGCCATTAAAATGGTAAGCATTATCTATTACACATCATGATAATAACAAAGTAACTATAACTTATATGAAGATTGGAATATAAGTTGGAGGATTAAAGAAGTAATTAGGCATTCTAGCCAAAAATTGGATAAAGTGTGATTATTGTAAGTTGGCGAGAACACCAACTAATGGGTGTATTTACATTGGGTGTATTTACTTTGGACTGTATTTACTTTGGACTGTATTTACATTGGACTGTATTTACATTGGACTGTCTTTACTTTGGACTGTGGACTTGTTCCATTTCAGTTTTTAAGTTGTTGTTGTTTTAAAGGGAAGATTGTTTAACACGTCTGTTTAGGCGTGTGATCCCCTTCTTTAGTTGTTGAATTGTTGCGCCTTAAATGTGGCATGTTGGTTATTGTTTTCGGGCCTTGAAAAGGGTGGAAAGGTATGTAAAAACATGGGAAGTGCTGCCTGATTTTCCGTAGAATTAGAAGGCTATTAATTGGTATAAGTCTTAAATGGTAAGTAAGGTTTGATAGAAGTACTATGGCCATTTTAGGATTGAAGTACAACATGTGGCGTAATCTACTTGGCTTAAGGAGTAGCCGACGAAGTTGAAGTACTTGGAGCGTTTTGCTACGTGTCGTAAGGGTTAGTTGTAGCGAGGTATGTGATTCTTCCTATTCTCTTTAGCATGATATTTGTGAGATATATATAGTGCGGTAGACGCACGTGTGTTAAAGGAGTTTTGATTTTCCTTTTGTGTCCTTGACTTGATTCTAAAGTTAAGTGACTTGTTATGAAATGTTAAGGACTTGAATTGTGTTAAAAAGTTGTGAAGCCTCATTCGTGAGTAATGGGTGCTTAGTCTTTTAAAGAATAAAGTTATCTTGATTTCGGAAATAAGAGTAGTTGTCCTTGGTTGGTTTAAAACACAAAGTGTTATAATAGCTTTTTGGGAAGTTAGTTATAACGACTTTGTGAAAACAAAAGAATGGTTTATTATTGGATTTAAAATGGTAACTTGACATTTTTAAAGTAATGAGACTTGATTTAAAGATCATGAAACTTAAACTATTGTGAAAAGTATACCGTTACTTGACTTTAAAAAGGAGGAGTAATTTGGTTTTAAATGAAGGTATGGTTTTGTCTTGGTGTATTTAAAAAGGAAGGTATGGAAATTGTTTTGGTTTACTTTTTTTTTTTTTTTTTTTTTAGGTAAATGCAAATATTATTACTAATAACGAAAAGGAAGTGGCTACAATCAGTCGTTGAGGTATCTCAAGCCTCAACGTAATGCAAACAAGAAGAGATAGTTGTTTTGGTTTACTTAAAATGATAGTTACTCTATTTTGATACTACGGGTGTTAGTATCATGTGGCTTTTCTGAAAGAAATTGATTTTTTTAAGAGTTTAAGTACGTAGTACTTTGGGGTTAAAACCCGGATTTTTGGCATAAAATGGAAGTACCTTGAGTGTGAGTAACTTGCCTAAGTTTTCTTGTGATAGCCTTGTTGTGCAAGTATTGTATCCTTATGTTACCCTCATGTTATTCTTAATCATTTTTGGGCATACTGACTCGGTGGATGGTCTACGGTGTCACACCCCGAACCCCGGGCCTGTGACTGGTGCCCTACCTGGACACCCTTCTACCTTAACAACTAAGTACATTGCGGAAATTAATAACAGCTCCCTTTTTTTTTAAAACAACCGTACGTGTAAGGCAAAGCCGACTAGGCTGCCATAAAATATACATAAACAAAAGACACTACTGCTGTGCAGTCCAATCCACGTATGAATACTGAACTCTAGGAGTTAAGCGGAAATATGGCCGGGACAAGGCCCGCAGTACCCAGCTGTACAAAGCATGTGAAGGATATATACCAAAAAGATAAACTCACGGAGAGGAGCTATCCAAAACTACGGCGGTCCTACACTGCCGATCACCAAGCTGCATTACCTAAACTGCGGCATGAGCGGCCCGAAGGAGGTCGATGCGAAGAATGTACCAAGTATGTGAGCGATGAAATGCGTAATGAAATCATAATAGTCTAAACAAAGCGGGAGACATGTATGATAGCCAACCTACGATACCAATACATAGCGATCATATCAAGTCGGGGCGCAGCCTCAAAGTCACTACTCAAATATAACTATGGGTCTCACGCCCATAATATCAATCATGCGTGGAATCCTTCCTCACGCTGGCGATCCATGATATAACATAGCACGATAGGCATACATGAACACCAAGTCCCGCTGTGTTCTAAAAGCTGTCACGGGCAGTAGGCAAGCGAGCGGTGGTATAACGTCTTGGGGTTTACCCTCATTTATACTCGACCACGAAGGAGGTGGTAAGCGGGGTATAACGTCTTGGGGCTTGCCGCCATTTATACTCTTACCTGGAGAAGGTGGTATAACGTCTTGGGGTTTGCCTCATTTATACTCTTACCACGGAGAAGGTGGTATAACGTCTTGGGGCTTGCCTCATTTATACTCCTACCCTATCTCAACTGGCCGTCGACAACACATAGCGGGTGGTGCAGCGTCTTGGGGTTTACCTCACTTATACTCTTACTATCTCGTGACCATCAAACAAGACATAAGCACTACCGTGTCTTCTATAAAAATCAGAATTTAACCCAGTACTACAAGTAGCGAGCATGCCGTGGAATCCCACATCACCGTCGATGCGTCGATGGCTTCTGACAAGACGGTAGACCGCTTGGCCAGAAGTCGGCAGCAATAAAACATAATACTTGCACTCAAGGCTATTACCCGGCACATATAGGCAAGTTCTCAATTAACCAAGCCAAAGTACTTGTCAAGGCACACATAGGATAATTCTCATTTAACAAGCCAAAGTACTTATCGGGCCTGAAATAGAATAAATTCTCATTTAACAAGCCAAAGTACTTATCAGGGCACAAATAGAATAAATTCTCATTTAACAAGCCAAAGTACTTATCGGGGCACAAATAGAATAAATTCTCATTTAACAAGCCAAAGTACTTATCGGGCACAAATAGAATAAATTCTCATTTAACAAGCCAAAGTACTTATCGAGCACAAATAGAATAAATTCTCATTTAACAAGCCAAAGTACTTATCGAGCACAAATAGAATAAATTCTCATTTAACAAGCCAAAGTACTTATCGGGGCACAAATAGAATAAATTCTCATTTAACAAGCCAAAGTACTTATCGGGCACAAATAGAATAAATTCTCATTTAACATGCCAAAGTACTTATCAGGGCACAAATAGAATAAATTCTCATTTAACAAGCCAAAGTACTTATCAGGGCACAAATAGAATAAATTCTCATTTAACAAGCCAAAGTACTTATCAGGGCACAAATAGAATAAATTCTCATTTTATCAAGCCAAAGTACTAATCAAGGCATACATAGAATAATTCTCTTTTAACAAGTCAAAGTACTTATCAAGGCACACTTAGACAAATTCTCAATTTATCAAGCCAAAGTACTTATCAAGGCACACTTAGACAAATTCTCAATTTATCAAGCCAAAGTACTACGTACGTACATTCCTTTATAAAGACTCCTTTCTATGTAAAGCCCCGAGATACTAACACAGTAGTATCAGCGTGTCTATTTTTCAAAGTAAGTTACTACACTTTTAGAAAACTCATTTCAAAGCTTGAAATCAAGTAACTCTAAATTTTCACAATCTAGGCAACTTATGCGATTAATCAAAATAGACGACTTTCAAAACCTTCCATAAAGCGTTATAACCAACTTCCCATAAAGCCGTTATAACCCTTTATGGTTTTAGGCGTATCCATTCCTTGATAACCAAGAGACTTATACTATTAAAACCAAGTATCACATCTTACAATTCAAGTTCTTAACCTTCAAAATACCTCAAGTCTCTTGTGGTTAGAAAACAAGTTTTCTTCTACTTTTTAAACCTCAAGTAACTTCACCCTTAACACGAGTTACTTCTCTTAAATCATGTCATTTCTCCTCTTTTAAATCAAATAAGTAAATCACTCATTTGACTCACAAAGTCATTATAATGACCTTTAGGTTTTAGAACAAGGCCACTAGCCAAAGATTTGGAAACCACTTCCTTTTAAGACTACATGTACTTTAAGTAAAAATACCTTCACTTTTAAGAATCCAAACTTCATCAAGAAAATGGATTCTACAACTTACAATCTAAACATCAAAGTACAATCAGGAAGTACATAGAACAAATTCTATTTTAGGCAATCCAAATACAACGAGGAATGGATCGTTTAAGGAGTAGAACTACTTTCTTTATCTTTAGGAATCATGCTAGAAGAGGAGATAGTTCACATACCTTTTAGCTAAATCCACAAGCTAAGCGAATCGCGTAAGTAGAAGTGTCAACCTATAATGGTCAACAAGACTATCGACTTCTAGTCTCTAACGTAGAATAATACTAAGTATATGGTCACAATTCTCACGGAAAATCGGGCGTACTTCCTTTGTTTCTACTCACTTTGCCACCTTTTTCAAGGCGAATACAATAACCAACAAGCCACGTTTAAGGCTCAAACAACAACTTGACCAAAGGGGATTACACGCCTTACAATCGTGTAAAATTCCCCACAATTCATACCAAAGTATAATACTTCACTAGCCATTCTCGTGACATATAACCAATAACACTACGTCTTTTCCAATCCTTTTCCAATTTCAAGTTCTTAGGTCAACATGTTATTTAGTCATAAACAACTACTGATAACTATAATTTCCTTCTTTATTCAACGTCGGCGACTTAAACTAATAATCAACTTGAATTCCAATCTTAAAGCTAAACATACTAGTTTTGGATTAGGGTTCCAATAGCCCGTAAACATATCAAACTTCATACTATATAACACATGCTTGCTAAAATCCATAGCTCTACAATAAGTAAGTCTTAACTACTAAAGCGACAAGAATATACCTTTCCAAGCCCTTAAAATTTCCAAGATCCAAAGTCGCGCCTTAGAAATTCTTAGCTCCTTTCCTTAAGTTCCAATCCGCTCAAGCACTCCTTGAGGCCTATGAAGAACCCATCTTGAGTTCCAACTTCAAAGTTGAAGAACTCCTTTAGTTTCCGCCTTGCGACTAACGTGAAAACTCCGTTTTTCCGAAATCTTTCTATTGAGATAACCTTATAATACCCTTAGGGACATTGGGTTAAAGTCTTGTGGCTAATGGATCAAAACTACAAAATTTTTGTCTTTGAAAGCTCCTTTGGTAGAGCACCTTTCTTGAACAAGACTAGTTCTTGAATTTTTTTTACTAAGTATAGAATGCTCAAGTCTTGCACTACTAGTATACTTATAACACATTGGAGGGCCAAGATTATAACAATTGTGTGGCTTAGATGAAGATCACATGGATTAAGCCTAAGTGGCAAGTTGACTAGTCAACAAAATCAAGCTTAGAAGACTTATCATCTACATAGGTCAAATGACCATAACACCCTTGCAATATTTCGTCCAACATCATGGAGGGGGTGCCACGTGTCGCCCTCTCATTCGTCCATAAAATTCCGTAACCTCGTGGGCCCACAAAATGTAAAATTCCTCGGGTGGGCCCAGCGTGACCAAATCCGTAAAAATAAATTTCCATAAGGTTAAAGTTCCATACTCTTCAAATAATGCATTTTGAGAATCGATTCTCAACAACGAACATTTTCCTTTCCGACGTCCGGAAGATTTTCCGTCGGAAAAACGATTCTTCCTTTCGTACTAATTTCTAAGTCTCTATTCCTTTCGTACATTCTCTTTTACATGTCCTGGACTTACGGGGTGTAACATTCTTCCCTCCTTAGAAACATTCGTCCCCGAATGTTCTTAGTCGGTTGTCAAGCTATATAAACTCGGCCTGATCTCTCTATGCTATCAATCAAATGCACAAGACCAGCGATGCCACGCGCATGGCCACCACATAACATACGTAAACATAATAATGGACCTTCCGTCCGTGGTCCCTTCTCAAAACTCGAAGGTTCTGATCTTCCCAAACACGGGATCCTTAGAGGTTCCTTTCTTTCCTTACTTGTCATACTTTCTCGTACTTTCAAACTCATCTAGTACACGTCTGAAATCTCAAATTTTGTTTACATTCCCCAATCCTTGGAGTTACTAACCAACTTGGACATATTGTTACTTACATTCCCGATAAGGCTTTTCTCGGTCCTTACGACCTAGTTCCGGTGGCAGCGTCCACAAACTTCGTACAACGATTTTCTAAACTTGGGCTTGGCATCCTCGGGACCCTATCACATAACGGAACCATTTCTAGGACATCACCCCATTCCATACTCTGGCTAACGAAATGAGTCCATAACGCTTCGTCGTCACTTAACTTCTCATTCTTAGTTTGAAATAAATTTCTCTCTTATCTCAAGGTACTTCTTACGTATCCTCCCATTCACGGAGGTTCGTCTCATAAGCCAAAGTATTTCTCTTTGCAATCTTCCTGTCGGTCTTACACTTATTATGGGGTAACTCTGACACTGTGAACTCTACCTGACTATAGTCTCAGTTCACTTATCATTCTTGTCAACATTCTTAACTTCTCACTTTACTAATCAAAGTATCCCTACCTCTGGGGTACTATCACTTACAACTGCTAGCACCGCTATCTTGGTCAATAACATAACTGCTTCCCTCATGACCCTAAAGTCTGCCCCTAACTGAGAAACTGGGGGCTCTGGTGTTGTGTTCTCAAAACCTGGCGCAGAAAAACGCGCCGACTGCGGAACAACATCCGGTATAATCTGGGCATAAGCCCTATCAACTCTCTGAGTCTGACTAGTAGCTCCTGCTACTCCTTTTGCCACTACAGGCTTGTTGCCCTCGCGGAGGCATAAGCGTAACAACAATACGTCGGAGAGGAATTTTCTTACTAACACGGCTATGTACGATCTTAGAGTGAGAAGAATAGAAACCAACTCCTAAATGTCTGTAGCCTCATTATGGGTGTGGCGCGCAACACCGATAATCGAGACTCTACTAGACACGGTCTGTAGACATTCAGGGTAGCGCTCACGATACCACTCTGTCACACCCCGAACCGGGCACATGGTGGTGCCTACAGGACACCGCCTACCTTAACAACTAAGTACATTGCGGAAATTAATAACTCCTTTTTTTTAAAACAAGCGTGCGTGTAAGGCAAAGCCGACTAAGGCTGCCATATAATATACATAAACAAAAGACACTACACTGCATACGAGTCAATCCCACGTATGAATACAGACCTCTAGGAGTTAAGCGGAAATATGGCGGGGCAAGGCCCACGCGTACCAAAAGCGTACAAAGCATGTATCTTGAAGGATATATACCAAAAGATAAACTCACGGGCGGAGGAGCTATCCAAAAACTACGGCGGTCCTACACTGCCGATCACCAAGCTGCGTACCTAAACTGCGGCGTGAGCGGCCCGAAAGGAGGTCGATCTGAAGAATGTACCAAGTATGTGAGCGATGAAATGCGTAATGAAATCATAACGATCTAAACAAAGCGGAGACATGTATGATAGCCAACCTACGATACCTGATACATAGCGGTCATATCAAGTCGGGGGCGCGGCCTCAAAGTCACTACTCAAATATAACTATGGGTCTCGCCCGTAATATCAATCATGCGTGGAATCCTTCCTCACTGGCGATCCATGATATAACATAGCACCGATAGGCATACATGAACACGAAGTCCACTGTGTTCTAAAAAGCTGTGCGGGCAGTAGGCAAGCGAGCGGTGGTATAACGTCTTGGGGTTTACCGCCTCATTTATACTCGACCACTGAAGGAGGTGGTAAAGCGGGGTATAACGTCTTGGGGCTTGCCGCCGTTTATACTCTTACCTGGAGAAGGTGGTATAACGTCTTGGGGTTTGCCTCATTTATACTCTTACCACGGAGAAGGTGGTATAACGTCTTGGGGCTTGCCTCATTTATACTCCTACCCTATCTCGGCCGGCGTCAACACATGCGGGTGGTGCAGCGTCTTGGGGTTTACCCACTTATACTCTTACCTATCTCGTGACCATCAAGCAAGGCATAAGCACTACCGTATCTTACATAAAAATCGGGAATTTAACCCAAGTACTACAAGTAGCAAGCATACGTGGAATCCCACATCAGCGTCGATGCGTCGATAACTTCTGACAAGACAGCCGCTTGGCCAGGAGTCGCGGCAACTTAATAAAACATAATACTTGCACTCAAAGGCTATTACCGTACGTATAGGCAAGTTCTCAATTAACAAGCCAAAGTACTTGTCAAGGCACACATAGGATAATTCTCATTTAACAAGCCAAAGTACTTATCGGGGCACAAATAGAATAAATTCTCATTTAACAAGCCAAAGTACTTATCGGGCACAAATAGAATAAATTCTCATTTAACAAGCCAAAGTACTTATCGGGCACAAATAGAATAAATTCTCATTTAACAAGCCAAAGTACTTATCGGGGCACAAATAGAATAAATTCTCATTTAACAAGCCAAAGTACTTATCGGGGGCCTGAATAGAATAAATTCTCATTTAACAAGCCAAAGTACTTATCGGAGCACAAATAGAATAAATTCTCATTTAACATGCCAAAGTACTTATCCAGGCACAAATAGAATAATTTATAATTTAACAAGCAAAAGTACTTATACGGGAAAAAATACATTAAATTCTCATTTAAAATGCAAACGTATTTATCGGGCACAAATAGAATAAATTCTCATTTTATCAAGCCAAAGTACTAATCAAGGCATACATAGAATAATTCTCTTTTAACAAGTCAAAATACTTATCAAGTCACTCTTAGACAAATTCTCAATTTATCAAGAAAAAGTACTTATCAAGGCACACTTAGACAAATTCTCAATTTATAAATCCAAAGTAATACGTACTTACATTCCTTTATAAAAGTCTCGCTACATGTAAAGCCCCAGATACTAACACGTAGTATCAGCGTGTCTATTTTTCAAAGTAAGTTACTACACTTTTAGAAAACTCATTTCAAAGCTTGAAATCAAGTAACTCTAAATTTTCACAATCTAGGCAACTTATGCGATTAATCAAAATAGACGACTTTCAAAACCTTCCATAAAGCCGTTATAACCAACTTCCCATAAAGCGGGTTATAACCACTTTATGGTTTTAGGCGTATCCATTCCTTGATAACCAAGAGACTTATACTATTAAAACCAAGTATCACATACTTACAATTCAAGTTCTTAACCTTCAAAATACCTCAAGTCTCTTGTGGTTAGAAAACAAGTTTTCTTCTACTTTTAAACCTCAAGTAACTTCACCCCTTAACACGAGTTACTTCTCTTAAATCATGTCATTTCTCCTCTTTTAAATCAAATAAGTAAATCACTCATTTGACTCCTAAAGTCATTATAATGACCTTTAGGTTTTAGAACTAAGGCCTAGCCTAAAGATTTGAAACCACTTCCTTTTTAAGACTACATGTACTTTAAGTAAAAATACCTTCACTTTTAAGAATCCAAACTTCATCAAGAAAATGGATTCTACAACTTACAATCTAAACATCAAAGTACAATCGAAGTACATAGAATAAATTCTATTTTAGGCAATCGAATACAACGAGGAATGGATCGTTTAAGGAGTAGAACTACTTTCTTTATCTTTAGGAATCATGCTAGAAGAGGAGATAGTTCACATACCTTTTGGCTAAATCCACAAGCTAAGCGAATCGCCGTGCGTAGAAGTGTCAACCTATAATGGTCCTGACAAGACTATCGACTTCTAGTCTCTAACGTAGAATAATACTAAGTATATGGTCCCTAATTCTACGGAAAATCGGGCACTTCCTTTGTTTCTACTCACTTTGCCACCTTTTTCAAGGCGAATACAATAACCAACAAGCCACGTTTAAGGCTCCAAACAACAACCAAAGGGGATTACCGCGCTTACAATACGTGTAAAATTCCGCCCAATTCATACCAAAGTATAATACTTCACTAGCCATTCTCGACGACATATAACCAATAACACTCGTCTTTTCCAATCCTTTTCCAATTTCAAGTTCTTAGGTCAACATGTTATTTAGTCATAAACAACTACAATAACTATAACTTCCTTCTTTATTGACGTCGGCGACTTAAACTAATAATCAACTTGAATTCCAATCTTAAAGCTAAACGTACTAGTTTTTGGATTAGGGTTCAATAGCCCGTAAACATATCAAACTTCATACTATATAACACATGCTTGCTAAAATCCATAGCTCTTCTGATAAGTAAGTCTTAACTACTAAAGCGACAAGAATATACCTTTCAAGCCCTTAAAATTTCCAAGATCCAAAGTCGCGCCTTAGAAATTCTTAGCTCGCTTTCCTTAAGTTCCAATCCGCTCAAGCACTCCTAGAGGCCTATGAAGAACCCGTCTTGAGTTCCAACTTCAAAGTTGAAGAACTCCTTTAGTTTAGCTTGCGACTAACGTGAAAACTCCGTTTTCGAAATCTTTCTATTGAGATAACCTTATAATACCCTTAGGGACATTGGGTTAAAGTCTTGTGGCTAATGGATCAAAACTACAAAATTTTTGTTTTGAAAGCTCCTTTGGTAGAGCACCTTTCTTGAACAAGACTAGTTCTTGAATTTTTACTAAGTATAGAATGCTCAAGTCTTGCACTACTAGTATACTTATAACACATTGGAGGGCCAAGATTATAACAATTGTGTGGCTTAGATGAAGATCATGGATTAAGCCTAAGTGGCGAGTTGACTTGTCAACAATATCAAGCTTAGAAGACTTATCTTCTACATAGGTCAAATGACCATAACACCCTTGCAATATTTCGTCCAACATCATGGAGGGGTGCCACGTGTCGCCCTCTCATTCGTCCATAAAATTCCGTAACCCTCGTGGGCCCCACAAAATGTAAAATTCCTCGGGTGGGCCCCACGTGACCAAATCCGTAAAAATAAATTTCCATAAGGTTAAGAGTTCCATACTCTTTAAATAATGCATTTTGAGAATCCAATTCTCAACAACGAACATTTTTCCTTTCCGACGTCCGGAATATTTTCCGTCGGAAAAACGATTCTTCCTTTCGTACTAATTTCTAAGTCTCTATTCCTTTCGTACATTCTCTTTTACATGTCCTGGACTTACGGGGTGTAACATACGGGTATGCGGCCATGATGAGGGTTCGTTCCCTGTCGATAGTGTTATTCCATGGACTAGCTCTCCATGAGGTTTACTGATGCAGGGTGGATCTGGTAGCTAGTCATCGTACTTGCCCCGGTCGTTGCTGATGTAGGCTGGTTCTGGTAGTTGGCTTTCGTACTTGCCCCGGTCAGTGTTAGGACGAAGTCTCGTGATGCAGGGTGGATCTGGTAGAGGCTATCGTACTTGCCCCGGTCAGCTTCGTGATACAATTATTTAGTATGTTGGTACGGTAGGTTCTGGTAGTTGGCTTTCGTACTTTCCCTGGTCAGTTGATGATGCAGGTTGGTTCTGGTAGCTATGCCTTCGTACTTGCCCCGTACGGTGCTTATGACACAGGTAGGACCTGGTGTTCATGTACTCGCCCATGTGTTGTTATATCATGATCGCGCGGCGGAAGGAATTCCACGCATGATTGATATTGTGGGCGTGAGACCCGTGGTTATATTGGGGTGATGACTTTGAGGCGTGAGTCCACGACTTGACATATTTGCCCATTGTGTACTATAGTTTGGTTATCATACATGTCTCGCTTTTATATAGATCATATGATTTCATTCTGATATTTCGATTCACATACTTGGTACTTGTTGTACTGACCTCCTTCGGGGGGCTGCGTTCATACCGCAGGTAGAGGTACACCAGTTGTTGATCCTCGCTCTTAGGATCACGGTTCTGCATTTTGGGAAGCTCCGTTTCTCCGGAGGCTTATCTTTTGGTATGATTCCCTAAGTTTGTAGGTTCTTGTACATTCAGGGGTATGGCGGGGCCCTGTCCCGTCATAGTTGTTATAAAATTCTTAGAGGTCTATAGTACTGTTGTGGGCAGGGTTTGTAAAGGATGTAACTGTTCATGTATATATATATATGCAGAAAGGTGACCGTTTATGTTAGCATGTTTCTTATTTTATATCTTGTTTCATGTTTAAGTTTTTATTTCCGCTGATTTTTCTCTGATGTTGTATCACTAGGGTGCCCGGGGTAAGGCACGATCGCCCGAAGTTCGGTCGTGACAAAAGTGGTATCAGAGCAGTTAATCCTCAGAAAGTGTCTACAGACCGTATCTAGTAGAGTCTTGATTATCGGCGTGTTGTGCACCACACCTATAATCAGGAGGCCGCAGGATATTTAGGATTGGTTTCTATTCTTCTCACTCTGAGATCGTGCCTTAGAGTTGTGTTATAAATTGGACTCCCTCTGACGTATTCTTATGTGCCAGTTATGCCTCTACGCAAGGCAACCAGAGCCCAGAAGGGCAAGGCAGAGGAGTTGCGAGTAAACACGAGGGTTACGAGGCACAGCCGCCAGTTACGAGGTGGTGCTACAGAGGCCGAATTCTATGACGCCACCCAGCGATGTTTAGAAGCGGCGGTAGCTACGAGGCGGGATATCTCGAGCCTCGGTTCACGACGATGAGTCGAGGATATGGATTACAAAGAGATGACCTTTACTAGGATCAGAGCAAGGCATGAGGATGAGCCGGTGGTGCGTGAAGGTACCCAGGCCGATAGTTGGAGACTTGGGACTTCTTGAGTCGATCACCGAGTTCTATGGATCGAGTGAAGATGATCCTCGGGAGTTTATTCGGCGATTGCAGCGGATCATGAAAGTGATCAAGGCCTCAGAGACAGAGTCGGTGGTATTGGGTTCACATCGGTTGCGTGATACTGCAGTCGACTGGTTTGATTCATGGGAACTGTCCGGGGGGGAGCATGCGCTTCCATTTGTGTGGGACGAGTTCTCAGAGGCGTTTCTTAGCCATTTCTTGCCTCCGCGCGGATGAGGGCTCGGCGATAGATTTTTGATGTTGGCGAGGCGAGCGCGGGGATTCGGAGTACAATGTGAGTTTGACTCATTGGCTCGACGTCCCGCTTTAGTGGCAAACATGGAGGATAGAGTGCACCGATATGTCACGAGACTTGACGATTATTTAGCGAGGTTGCAGGTGTAGCTCTTGACGAGCATGGACATTGCCAGCATGCGCGCAGCAGATGGAGAACGTAGAGGTCGGCGGAATGACCAGACATCAGCGAGAGGCCGAGGATAGCGAGGTCCTTTGGTAACTCGAGAGCGAGCCGCCTCGCAAGAGCTAGTTATGCGCCTCCGCCGATGCAGTGGTCCTCCGCGATTTCGGGGCGTCCGAGTATTGAGGAGCAGGTCGGGCTCCAGGTTGAGTTTTCGGGAGTGGGGTGTTAGTGCGAGAAGCCACCTCACCGGTGTAGTCGATGTGGTAGAACCCATTATGGAGAGTGTCGTGCTAGTTTGGGAGATTTCTATACTTGCGGCCAGTGGCCATTTTGCGAAGATTGTCAGGCAGGTAGAGCGGATGTTAAGACTCATCCTTCAGGATCGGTGGCGGGTCATCGCTTCATAGTTATGCGCGCCAAAGGCGGGGATTATGATTAGAGCGACAAAGGGAAAGTGAAGCAGTAGTTACAGGTATATCCTTAACCCTCTAGAGATTAGTATGCATGATATGATGATTTTTATGTTAAGTGTTATGTTCAGATAGCATTGTGTAAATTGTGATTTAGAGAACATGGTTAGTTAAAAAGGTAAGTTTGGGGACAGGGAAATTGTGAGCCTTAGAATATTACATGTGGAGACATTAGATGCAAGGCCGTCTTGAGTAAAAGATTTATGGTTGATCCTTGTCGGAGTACATAGTATACGTGGAGTGTATTTGTGTGATAAGTCCATGAGTGGTGTGAAATGTAAGTGGGTAGTTAAGCTAAGGAGACCACTAGGTTTTCGTGACTTGTATAGTGAGATTGTTCCGGACAGGGAACCAGAGTTTGGTACAAAATGGGTCGGGTTGAGGCAACATCGCGGGTCAACCCGCAGCCGGATTGAGGTGGGGTCAATTTGAGGTGGATCCGCTTTGTGATAGGGTCACGAGGGTGCAAGGCCCAAGTCTAGGTAACCATTGTGCGAGTTCGTAGACGCGTTCGATCAGAACCGGGTCGGGAAGGCCGAGAATGGCCTTAAAGGAAATTGAAGCTAGAGTAATAACCAAGATGGAGGTAGTAACCCCAAGAGTTTGAAAACTGAAGCAATGACAGAAGTGTGGTACGAGTACTAGAAAGAGTTCGGGTGTTCGAGAAGGGTACGACGAGTAAGGGAAGAAGTGAACATGTGTTAAGAGAATGGAAGTGATCATTTTGTGAAGTAAAGATGTGAAGAGAGTATCCTTTAGACCATGGGTGGAAGCTTTAGTGTTGTTATACACGTTAGAGGTGATTCCTCGTTGGCTTGGATTTGAGTTTTGCACGTATGTTATATTATGTCCATGTGTGGTATAATTGGTTTTGTAAGTATAGTAGTGAAGACTATACCGGCGCATGTGTATTTGAAGGCTTAGAAGGAACATTCGGGACGAATGTTTCTAAGGGGGGGAAGAATGTTACACCCCGTAGTTCCAGGGTATGTATGTGAGGACGTATGTATGAGAATACGACATAAAAATTGGAAAGGAAGAAAGATTTGATTTTCCAATAAAATTTTCCTAATTGTAAAGGAAAAAGGTTCGTTAATGGGAATTTGATTCCCAGATTTGGTATTCGGACTTCTTGGAATATTAGAGAATTATGGATATTTTCGGGAGATGAAATATTTTGGACGAATAGGAGGGCGACATGTGTCACCCCATGGCACTGTGGCCAAATTGCTTGACAAGTGGCAAGACAAGTGGCCTTGTCTTGCAAGATATTTTTGTGTAGGACAAGTGGCTTGAGGGACCCACACACACTTGTCTCTATCTCAACCACACACTTGACTTCATCCTAGCCCTTGGTTGTCTTATATATGCACCTCTAATTGTTGAAATCCTCCACACTTAGAACATTTGAAGACTTGAAAAACCCTCCATCTTTCTCTTGTGTGCTCTCGGCAATGGTGCAATTTCTTGAGCAAAATTTGTCCAACAATTCTTAAACTTTTAAGTGTTCTTCCTTAGAGTGTTAGGAAGATTGTGAACCAAGAGTTAGACAAGATTTCACACCCCTAGCCTAAAAGGGATGCCTTGGCCGAAACTTGCCATCTTTGAAACCTAAGTGTTCTTCACTTTTTGGAGTTGAATCTTGAAGAGAAGTTGGTTAGGAGCTTCTAAGGGTTTCTTGTAGCGGATTGGAACGTAAGGATTTGGAGGTAAACTTGCTAAGGAGCGACTTTAAGTTCTTGGATATTTTTGGGCTTTTTGAGGTAATGATCTTAATCCTCTTTGTGAAGTTGGATATTATATATGTTGGAAGTATATAAATAAATATGAGATATGTGGAATGAAGTTTGGAAAGATTTGGATCTTGTTAAGTTGCTAAAATGGAGAATTGGCATGTTAGCCATTAAAATGGTAAAAACGTATCTATTACCTGTCAACAGTAATAACAAAGTAACTATAACTTATATGAAGATTGGAATATAAGTTGGAGGATTAAAGAAGTAATTCCGACATTCTAGCCGAAAAATTGGATAAAGTGTGATTATTGTAAGTTGGCCAAGAACATCAACTAATGGACTAATGGACTGTATTTACATTGGACTGTATTTACATTGGACTGTATTTACTTTGGACTGTATTTACATTGGACTGTATTTACATTGGACTGTCTTTACTTTGGATTATGGACTTGTTCCATTTCGGTTTTTAAGTTGTTGTTGTTTTAAGGGGAAGATTGTTTAACACGTCCGTTTGGGCGTGTGATCCCCTTATTTAGTTGTTGAATTGTTGCGCCTTAAATGTGGCATGTTGGTTATTGTTTTCGGGCCTTGAAAAAGGTGGAAAAGTATGTAAAAACAGGGGAAGTGTTGCCCGATTTTCCATAGAATTAGAGGGCTATTAATTGGTATAAGTCTTAAATGGTAAGTAAGGTTTGATAGAAGTACTATGGCCATTTTAGGATTGAAGTACAACATGTGGAGTAATCTACTTGGCTTAAGGAGTAGCCGACGAAGTTGAAGTACTTGGAGTGTTTTGCTACGTGTCACAAGGGTTAGTTGTCGCGAGGTATGTGATTCTTATTATTCTCTTGAGCATGATATTTGTGAGATATATATAGTGCGGTAGACGCACGTGTGTTAAAGGAGTTTTGATTTTCCTTTTGTGTCCTTGACTTGATTCTAAAGTTAAGTGACTTGTTATGAAATGTTAAGGACTTGAATTGTGTTAAAAAGTTGTGAAGCCTCATTCGTGAGTAATGGGTGCTTAGTCTTTTAAAGAATAAAGTTATCTTGATTTCGGAAATAAGAGTAGTTGTCCTTGGTTGGTTTAAAACACAAAGTGTTATAATAGCTTTTTGGGAAGTTAGTTATAACGACTTTGTGAAAACAAAAGAATGGTTTATTATTGGATTTAAAATGGTAACTTGACATTTTTAAAGTAATGAGACTTGATTTAAAGATCCTGAAACTTAAACTATTGTGAAAAGTATACTGTTACTTGACTTTAAAAATGAGGAGTAATTTGGTTTTAAAGGAAGGCATGGTTTTGTCTTGGTGTATTTAAAAAGGAAGGTATGGAAATTGTTTTGGTTTACTTAAAATGATAGTTACTCTATTTTGATACTACGGGTGTTAGTATCATGTGGCTTTTGTGAAAGAAATTGATTTTTTTAAGAGTTTAAGTACGTAGTACTTTGGGGTTAAAATCCGGATTTTTGGCATAAAATGGAAGTACCTTGAGTGTGAGTAACTTGCCTAAGTTTGCTTGTGATAGCCTTGTTGTGCAAGTATTGTATCATTATGTTACCACGTCTCTCGATGGAGGGCCGGTCATGTTATTCTTAATCATTTTTTGGCATACTGACTCGGTGGATGGTCCACGGGTATGCGGCCACGATGTGGGTTTGTTCCCTGTCGATAGTGTTATTCCATGGACTAGCTCTCCATGAGGTTTACTGATGCAGGGTGGATCTGGTAGCTAGTCCTCGTACTTGCCGCTGGCGTTCTTGATGCGGTGGTTACGTAGTTGGCTTCGTACTTGCCGGTCGGTGTTAGGCGAAGTCTCGTGATCGCGGTGGATCGGTGATTAGCCTACGTGCCCGATCGGCGGCGTGATGCGAGGTGGATCCGGTAGAGGCTATCGTACTTGCCGATCGACCGTGATCTGATTATTTAGTATGTTGGTACGGTAGGTTTCTGGTAGTTGGCTTTCGTACTTGCCCGATCGATTGATGATGCGAGTTTACGTAGCTATCCTTCGACTTGCCCCAGACGGCTTATAACAGTGGGACTGGTGTTCATGTACTCCTTGTCTTTGTTATATCATGATCACGGTGAGGAAGGAATTCCACGGGCATGATTGATATTGTGGGCGTGAGACCCATGGTTATATTGGGGTGATGACTTTGAGGGCGTGAGTCCCTGACTTGACATGACTGCTTACATTGTGTACTATAGTTTGGTTATCATACATGTCTCCTGTTTTATATAGTCATTATGATTTCATTCTGATTTTCGATTTCACATACTTGGTACTGTTATGCTTGACCTCGCTGCCTTCAGGGGGCTGCGTTCATGTCGCAGGTAGAGGTACACCAGTTGTTGATTCTCGCTCTTAGGATCACGGTTCTGCGTTTTGGGAAGCTCCGTTTCTCCGGAGGCTTATCTTTTGGTATGATTCCCTGAGTTTGTAGGTTTTTGTACATTCAGGGGTATGGCGTGGCCCTGTCCCGTCATAGTTGTTATAAAATTCTTAAGTGCATAATCTTTGTGTGGCGGGGTTTGTAAAGGATGTAACTGTTCAGGTATATATATATATGCAGAAAGGTGACCGTTTAGGTTAGTCTGTTTCTTATTTTATATCTTGTTTCATGTTTAAGTTTTTATTTCCGCTGATTTTTCTCTGATGTTGTATCACTAGGGTGCCCGGGGTAAGGCACCAGTCGCGGGCCCGAGGTCGGGTCGTGACAGCCCCGCCATACCCCTGAATGTATATAACCTACAACAATAGGGATTCGTACCAAAAGATAAGCCTCTGAAGTAATGGAGCTTTCCAAAAAAAGCTGAACAGAGATCCTAAGAGCGAGGATCACCAACCTGTGTATCTACACTTGAGGCATGAAACACAGCCCCCCGAGGAAAGGGGGTCAGTACGAAAGATGTACCAAGTATGTGAAACTGAAAGTACTGTAATGAAATCATAATAGTCCAAGTAAAGCATGAGATAAGTATGATAACCAAAATAACAATACAACTAATGCCTTGTAAAAAATGAAAGAAATGAGAATCAGTTCTTACCCTTTTCAAAATATGAAAGTCATGTAAACATCAGGGACACCTGCCCTCAGAATCATTATGCATATCCTATTCATGAGACTTTTTCACCCGCATGGGACTCGAACCCGCATGGATATTGTAGACCCGCAATGAGTATATATCTATACCAGCATCATGGAGATCTAGTCCATGGAATAATATCATGGGACTCGAACCCGCATGAGTCCTTGGACCCGCATGAACATGTATACCTGCTCGCATCATGGATCGCAAGTCCATGGAATAATATAGTAATGTTGTCGGCCCACTAGTGAGGGACGCGGTGATGTGGTAATATAACACTTGCACGAATGTCTATATGAATAACCATATGCAAGTAAATCATCTTTGACTCTCTTTTAAACAATTAGAGTGAACTATCATTTTATAAAAACCCAAGGCATTATCATGTCGTTTTATCCTCTTTTAAATCAATCAAGTAAACCACTCTTTTAACTTCCCATAAATCCATTATAACTAACTTCCCATAAAGCCATTATAACAAACTTTATGTTTAGAAAAACTAAGGCACTTATATCCTTTAAAAATCAAATGAGCTTAACTCTTCAGTCAAATAATCTTGTACCTTTCAACTCAAGTCAATTTGTACCAACATAAAACCGAATTCATTTAAACTTGTACGTCCACCGTACTATACATTTTATAAGCTTCATGCTCAAGAAAATAGGGAAGGTTCCACATACCTCGTAAGTGTCACGACCCGAACCTGGGCCCGTGACTGGTGCCTTACCCCGGGAACCCTAGTGATACAACATCAGAGTAATCAGCGGAACATAAAACACATACATGAAACAAATGAAGTACAAACGATGTCGAGGAAAACTTGCCTTTGGCGTATATAAATAACAACTTACAAATGAACAGTTTAATCCTTTTACAAACCCCTTGCCAATAAGACATGCACCTCTAAGAAAATGATACGACAACAATGGCGGACAGGGCCGCCATACCCCGAATGTAAATACCTACAACGACAGTGGACTATACGAAGATAAGCCTCCGAGAAACGGAGCTTTCCCAAACGCCGAATTGTGACTAAGGCGAGGATCAGCGATCGTGTACTTTACCTTCCGGCATGAACGCGGCCCCGGGAGAGGTCGAGGCAGTACCAAGTATGTGAAACATGAAGATCTCGTACATGAAATCATAGTAGTCTATAAGCGGGAGACATGTATGATAACCAAACTACGATTCATGAATAAGCGGTCATGTCTAGTCGAGACTCACGCCTCAAAGTCATCACTCGATATAACAATGGGTCTCGCGCCCACAACATCAATCATGCGTGGAATACCTTCCTCACCGTGATCGATGATAGAAAAGCACCAAGGAATACATGAGCAAGCAGTCCCACTGTGTCCAAATAAACGATCTGAGATGCAGTAAGGCATAGCCGAGCTACTAACACCAGCGTACTAACAAGGTCATAAAGCGTATCATGATATCTGTCTGACCGTCACATGATCAAAGCTGGTCGCTGCCCGCAATATCAAATGCGCGTCTAGCCACGAACTCCCGCAGCTCGCATAGGCCAATCTCGTAGGCGCGTGAGGTATAACCCCGCGTCGAGTAGCTACTCCGGCGATCGCCTGGACTCGCGATCGCGTAGCCACATGAACGCGTGACCATAAAGGCCGCGCACTAACTGGAACTCGTAGCTCCGCATAGGCCCGGACCCGCATGAGGTATTCTCGAATCATGGTCCTGCATCAGCGAGTCTACCCCATCGGAGGGCGGCTTAACCCCGGAACACGGTGAGTGGTATAATACCAACATAACATTTTATCGTTTAAACAACATAAGCACAATCGAGGAAAACCCTTTACACAAACATCACGAGAATACTAACACACGTAGCATCCTAATATGATTACTTATCAAATCAACACGAAGGTATTACAAGGCTATCACAAACCAATACAATCAAGTTATTCACACATAAGGTACTTTCTACTATATGATTAACGAGATCGGTTTTATCCCCAAAGTACTTTATACAATAACTCTTTAAAGATATGTTACTTTCACAAAAGTCACACAATACGTAGTATATAACAATAGAGTGATTATCTTTTGAAGTAAATCAAAACACTTCTCTTTGTAAAACCAAGTAACAACGTTCTTTCAAGCGTCCAAGTTTGCCTAATTTCAAATGTTCACGTTTCTTATTTTAGAAAGGTTTCGTAGTTCTAGCCTTATTCATTTAAGAATATAATTCTCTTTTAAACCATCGAAACATAAACCTTATATGTGAGTAGGATATTCTTGTTTATAACAATCTTATTACTGACCATGACCTAGGAAATATCATTTTGTCTCATCTTAGCTTCTATGCGGATGGAAGTTTCTCTTTAGTTTTAATAATACTTAATCTGTCAAAACATTTCCTTTTATTACGCTGCAGTGGTTTGTCGATGCACATTCTGATTTCCGAAATCAGTAAAACACTCTTAAGCCGCTATTACCTAACTTCCCATAAAGCTAGTATAACTCTTAAGTTTTCAAAACCAAGTATTACTTCTTCTTTCAAATGATTCAAAAATCTTTTGAAATACTTCAAGTTCTTTATTAACACATAACAAGCGATTTATAGTTCGAATCGATTACCTTTTAAAACCACAAGTATTTTCTTACCAACATAAAGTCGTTATAACCAACTTCCCATAAAGCCGTTATAACACTTTATGTTTTAAACCAATCAAATACATTTAGCACATGCGTCTCATTGTACTACATAGTTCACACATATTATGCTAGAAGAGATAGGAAGAGGTTCACATACCTCGCGACGAGTATCGACTAATAGCAAACGCTCAAGTACCTCCAACCGCTACTCCTTAAGTCAGTAGATCGCATCACGTAGTACTTCAACCTATAAGGCCACAAGGCGCTTATTAACATTTAGGTCTAATCGTAGAACATTCTACGTAAAATTCGCAAAGACCTCCCCAATAGGCGTAAATCTCCTCCTCTATCGGGGCCGGCTACCAAGCCAACCAGGGGGGGTTATACGTCTAATCCGGACGTGCATAATTCTACCTCACAGGAAAACTACACAAGTCTACTGTAAAACAGTCCTATGTAAATACAGTTCAGTACTCTTCTTTCGAAAAGGTTTCTTATAATTCAGGCTTAAGTCAAAAGACATTGCCGATAACAACGTTCAGTACTATATATAGTATACTTCAACTATATAATCTAACAACATGTAATTTCCAATTACAATAGGGGGGGCAAGATAATTACCTCGATAAGCCCATAATTATCCGAGTTTAAATGTCGATCCTGAGCAAGGTTTAGCTCCTACTCCGTGCGCTCCGACCCGCTCCAAACAACCCTTAGAAGTTCTAACCAACTTCTACCTATAACTTCAACTACGGGTGAAGATTTACTTAGGGTTCGGTTTTGTGGTGTGGGAAGTATAATAGTATAAGCGGCTTTGTAAAGGTATAACCTTGGAATACTACAAGGTATACGGCTAAGGTAATTTGGGCATTATAACAATACTTTTGAGTATTTCTACCAAGAGGGGTATTATACGAAGACAACTAGGCTGGGGTACCCCACGGCTAGCACCACAGGAGGGTGTATACCCTACCACCCCCACTGGTGGGGACTCGCGAGGGGAAAGGGCTCTCGCCGAGGCCTCGCATGGGGAGGGCGAACTATACTGAGGAGGGAGGAATTTTAGACTTAGGAAATTATTTGGATGAAGAAGTCTTCATAGGAGAGGGTATTTATAGAAGCCAAGGCCAACCAATGGCCAAGATCTTGCCAAGTGCAAGGCAAGTGTAGGCCAAGATCTTGCCAAGTGCACACTAGCCAACTAACACAAAATATCCTACCAACCGACCACAAAGGCCACACTTTCGCCACCACTATTACCGCCTCAAGGTGTTCCAATGAGAGGGTGACAAGTGTCGCCTCTTGTTAGTCCAAAATGTTTCGTCTCTCGAAAAATCCGCAAAATTAAAAATGACATAGCCGGAAATTCCCTACGAAAGTGGAAACGTTTAAAAACGACTCTAAGCGGGTGTTGTGAACAAAATAATTCGCCAAGCCACTTTAAACTTCAAAATTTTCTCGACGTCATACGTCATACTCTGGAAATACGGTATAACATTCTCCCTTAGAAACATTCGTCCGAATGTTCCTTCTAAATCTCAAAACAAGCGCGCGCCAAGATAGTCTTCACTACTATACTTACGAGAACAATCCTGCCACGCATGGCCACGAAACACCCGCAAATACCTCCATCCAAGTCCACGAGGAAATACCTCTAACATTACCACAAACACCTCTCTCCGGGGGTCTAAAATATACTTCCTTCGCACCTCCTCCTTACAAAAAGAAATGATCACATCTATGCTCGCCATACATGCTCACTTATCCCTTTACTCGTCGTGATACCAATTTTGTCACTTTGCCGCGAGGTTCTAGTGTCACTCCGGCGACCCAACAATGGTACCGGCCGCGTGCGATCCCCGAGGTCGTGCACTCGAACTTACCACATTTCGATCTTCAGTTTCCAAAACTCGGGGTTACTATCTCTAACGTGGTCATCATTAACTGGGAACACTCTGGATGGATCTCCGATACTCTCCCGATCATAACAATACGAAAGACCGGACGTAGTGCCTCCTAAGTCGGACGGCAAATGCTAACATATAGGCAACCTGGCTTATTCTTCACAACTCGTGCGGCCCAAAGTAACTCGGGCTAAGTTCCCCGCTTTCCAAAACTCGTCACACCCAAACCGGTGGTACTTGAAGACCGACCGTCAACCTGAACTCTAAGCGTCGTCGCCGATTATCCGCACGATTTCTCTGAGCTGCCAGAACCTCTTCTAGACAAGCTTTACTCTATCCACAGTCTGCTGGAACAAGCCTGAACCAACTATCTGAATCCTGCCAACATCGAACCAATCGACCGGCGACTCACACATCCGCCCCTACAAGGCTTCATAAGGCGACATCCGAACACTGAAATGGTAGCTTAAACACTCCTTTAACAGGAGACAACAATTCTCGCAACTATCCCTGAAATCCAAACACCGCCCGAGGCGAATGTGCGATTCGAGACTTACTGAGTTCCTAACCTTGCTGGTAAAACCTCCGGAAAAGAAATGACGCAACAGGCTCCATTATGCGACATAAGGTGAAGGTAGGCACCTCGCGCCTTACAACCTTTCTGATAAATCAACACTGCCGAGTAAACGGTCTTTGCTAGAAAACAAGATGGCTGACCTCCTCGGCCTGACTACTGGTCGAATGCATCCACGAATTCGTACGCTGGTTAACTAAACTTGGGCCTAACACCCTCGTGACCCTACCGCAAGCGCGACCACCACCAACCGACCCCACCACCATACATGCCGCGGGTTGACCCGCAACGTGGCCTCAACCCGACCTGGCAACGTGCAAAACGCTAGCTCCCCGAAGGAAAACTCTCACTAATCACGTTACGAAAACCTAGCGGTCTTCTTAGCTCAACTACCCTTTTTCATTCCACACTACTCGGGACTAATCCCACAACATAACTCACGTGCACTATGCACTCCTATAAGGTCAAACATAAACAATACATCTTTTACTCGAGATGGCCTTACCTCTAAGGTCTCTACGTATAACACTCTAAGGCTCACTTTCTCTATCCCCAAATCTTACTTGGTTAACTAACCAAGATTTCTAATCACCATTTACACAATGCTATCAGAATATAACACTTAAGGTATACTCACCTTATCACACATACTAAACCCTAGGGTTAAAGATCTATCTGTATCTTCTTCACTCCCTTAGTCGTTCTAATCAAACACCTTGCAGGCGCATAACTAAAGATGACAAACTACCCACCGATCCGAAGGCTAAGTCCTCCGCAGGACACTCTTTCGACATCGGACCACGGCGGTCATAGGTACAACAAGTACCAACCAAAGACGACATTCCAGGATGGCGCACCTGTGAACGAGAAAAACCGAATCCGGATGGTGGAACGCCCGTGTGATGGTGAACCGGAAGCTCTGGAGCTCTGACTAACTTCTGCATACCCCGAACGTCCTGAACCCTGTGGAGGACCTTTCTGCACTGGTGGATGTGCATAATCTAATCTGCTGGTGAGGTGACTCGACTCGAAAGTTACTAAAGGACCTTGCTGCCCTGGCCCTCTGCTGCTGTCCTTCGTTAACCCGTCGATCTCTACGTTTCTTGGCCTGCTGCGCATAAGCCCGTACACAGGCCATGCTCAAGCCTAACTGAAGAATTACTCTTGCACAACCCTCTCTTAGATAGTCATCAAGACTCGTGGTACATCGGTGTACTCTTTGGTAGCCAAATCCATAGCTAGTAACAGGGTCGCCTCCTTGAAATCTATATTCTCTGTTCCCGGTCGTGGAACTGAAGGTTCAAATATCATGGCCGCAGTAGGGCTAGCTGCGCCGTGCTAAACTCTGCTGGGGCTAGTGACGTCGCAGAACTCCCCGAATGAAGCACCACCTAAGGTGAAGATTTGGCCCATGCCCTCGCAACCCTCTGAACTCTACTGCGACTCGCCGGTTGCCTTGCCCTCCAGGCGGGTTGCCTACGCGGAGGCATAGCGGTAAGGGAAAGAAATCGTTAGAGGTCCGACTTACAACACGCTCTAAGGCACGATCTCGAGTGAGAAGAATAGAAACCAATCCTAAATATCCTATAGCCTCACGATTATTGGTGTGGTGCGCGACACGCGATAATCAGAACTCTTGGATCTGATGCGTAGACACTTTCCGAGGATTCTTTGCTCTGATACCACTTTTGTCACGACCGAACTGGGCCGTGGTGGTGCCTTACCGGGCACCCTAGTGATACAACATCAGTAATCGGCGGAACATAAAACACATACATGAAACAAATGAAGTACAAAGCGATGTCGAGAAAACTTGCCTTTCGGCATATATAAATAACAACTCTTACAAATGAGCAGTTTAATCCTTTTTACAAACCACGCCTTGCGGTACTACGGACCTCTAAGAAAATGATACGACAACAATGGCGGGACGGGGCCCGCCATACCCACGAATGTAAATACCTACAACGACGGGGACTATACGATAAGCCTCGGAGAAGCGGAGCTTTCCCAACGTTGACTGTGACCACTAAGAGCGAGGATCAACGGCGGTGTACCTTTACTGCGGCATGAGCGCGGCCCGAAGGAGAGTCGATCTGGCGGTACCAAGTATGTGAAACATGAAGATCGTACATGAAATCATAGTAGTCTATAAGCGGGAGACATGTATGATAACCAAACTACGATTCACGATGAATAAGCGATCATGTCTGATCGGGGACTCGCGCCCTCAAAGTCATCACTCGATATAACAATGGGTCTCACGCCCACATCAATCATGCGTGGAATACCTTCCTCACTGTCGGCGATCGATGATAGAAAAGCACGAGGAATACCGTGAACAAGCGGGTCCGCTGTGTCCAAATAAAGCGATGCAGGTAAATGCGAAGGCATGGCGAGCTACTAACACCCAGTACTAACAAGGTCATAAAGCGTATCATGATATCTGTCTGCCGTCACATGATCAAAGCTGGTCGCTCGCCGCGATATCAAATGTGCGCGTCTAGCCACAGAACTCCGCAACTCGCGTAGGCCAATCTCGTAGGCGCGTGAGGTATAACCCGCATCGAGGTAGCTACTCCGGCGTAAATCACGGACTCGCGATCCGCATAGCCGTATAGACGCGTGACCATAAAGGCGCACACTAACACGGAACTCTCGTAGCTCGCATAGGCCGGGACCCGCATGAGGTATTCTCGAATCATGGTCCCGGACCGCTGAAGTCTACCCGCGTCGGAGGGCGACAACCCGGAAACACGGTGAGTGGTTTAATACCAACATAACATTTTATCGTTTAAACAACATAAGCACAATCAAGGGAAAACCCCTTTACACAAACATCACAGAATACTAACACACGTAGCATCCTAATATGATTACTTATCAAATCAACGAAGGTATTACAAGGCTATCACAAACCAATACAATCAAGTTATTCACATATAAGGTACTTTCTACTATATGATTAACGAGATCGGGTTTTTATCCACAAATTACTTTATACAAAAACTCTTTAAAGATATGTTACTTTCACAAAAGTCAAACAATAACCGTATTATATAACAATAGAGTGATTATATTTTGAATTAAAACAAAACACTTATCTTTGTAAAACCAAGAAACAACATTCTTTTCAAGCGTCGAGTTTTCCTAATTTCACATGTTCACGTTTCTTATTTTAGAAAGGTTTCGTAGTTCCTAGCCTTATTCATTTAAGAATATAATTCTCTTTTAAACCATCTGAGAAACATAAACCTTATATGTGAGTAGGATATTCTTGTTTATAACAATCTTATTACAGTGACCGTGACCTAGAAATATCATTTTGTCTCATCTTAGCTTCTATGCGGATGAAAGTTTCTCTTGGTTTTAATAATACTTAATCTGTCAAAACATTTCCTTTTATTACGCTGCAGTGGTTTGTCGATGCACATTCTGATTTCCGAAATCAGTAAAACACTCTTAAGCCGCTATTACCTAACTTCCCATAAAGCTAGTATAACTCTTAAGTTTTCAAAAACCAAGTATTACTTCTTCTTTCGAAATGATTCAAAAATCTTTTGAAATACTTCAAGTTCTTTATTAACACATAACAAGCCGGTTATAGTTCGAATCGATTACCTTTTAAAAACCACAAGTATTTTCTTACCAGCATAAAGTGTATAACTAACTTCCCATAAAGTGTTATAACACTTTATGTTTTAAACCAATCAAATACATTTAGCACGTATCGTCTACCGTACTACATAGTTCACACATATCATGCTAGAAGAGATAGGAAGAGGTTCACATACCTCGCGACGAGTATCGACTAATAGCAAAGCGCTCCAAGTACCTCCAACGTCGGCTACTCCTTAAGTCAAGTAGATCGCGCCATCGTAGTACTTGACCTATAAGGCCCAGGCGCTTATTAACATTTAGGTCTAATCGTAGAACATTCTCTGAGAAAATTGGCAAACCTCCCCCATGGCAGCGTAAATCTCCTCTCTATCGGGTGGCTACGAAGCCAACGAGGGGGTTATCGTCTAATCGGACGTGCATAATTCTACCTCACAGAAAACTACACAAGTCTCATTGTAAAGCGGTCCTATGTAAATCTGATTCGATTACTCTTCTTTCAAAAGGTTTCTTATAATTCGGGCTTAAGTCAAAAGACATTGCCGATAACAACGTTCGATTATATATAGTATACTTCAACTATATAATCTAACAACATGTAATTTCCAATTACAATAGAAGCAAGATAATTACCTCGATAAGCCCATAATTATCCGAGTTTAAATGTCGATCTGAGCAAGGTTTAGCTCTACTCGTGCGCTCAGGCCGCTCCAAACAACCCTTAGAAGTTCTAACCAACTTCTACCTATAACTTCAACTACGGGTGAAGATTTACTTAGGGTTCGGTTTGTGGTGTGGGAAGTATAATAGTATAATGGGCTTTTGTAAAGGTATAACCTTAGATTACTACAAGGTATACGGCTAAGGTAATTTGGGCATTATAACAATACTTTTGAGAGTATTTCTACGAGAGGGGTATTATCTGAAGACAACTAGGCTAGGGGGTACCCCATGGCTAGCACCCAAGGAGGGGATGTATACCCCTCGGCCTACCAGCTGGGGACTCGGCCAAGGGGGGGAAAGGGCTCTCGGCCAAGGCCTCACAAGGGGGAGGGGGACGAGAACTATACTACATGGGATGGAGGAATTTTAGACTTAGGAAATTATTTGGATGAAGAAGTCTTCATAGGGAGAGGGTATTTATAGGACAAGCCAAGGCCAACCAATGGCCAAGATCTTGCCAAGTGCAAGGCTAGTGTAGGGCCAAGATCTTGCCAAGTGCACACCAGCCAACTAACACAAAAATATCCTACCAACCCTTGACCACAAAGGCCACACTTTGGCACCACTATTACCGCCAGGTGTTCAATGAGAGGGTGACAAGTGTAAGCCCTCTTGTTGGTCCAAAATGTTTAAATCTCTCGGAAAAATCCGCAAAAATTAAAAATGACATAGCGGAAATTCCCTACGAAAGGCGTGGAAGCGTTTAGTCAACGACTCTAAACGGGTGTTGTGAACAAAATAATTCGGCCAAGCCACTTTAAACTTCAAAATTTTCTACGTACGTCCTTACGTACATACTCTGGAAATATGGGGTATAACAGTAAGCTATTAGTAAAATACGCCAAATGTAGAATATCAACCTATAAGGATAATAATACGTCTATCAACTTCTAGCTTTCTAAGGTAGAATAATACTAAGTAAAAAGGTCTCTTATTCTATGGAAAATTGGGCAGCACTTTCCCTGTTTCTACGTACTTTTCCACCTTTTTCAAGGCCCGAACTTCAACAACCAACAAGCCACTTTTAAGGCACAATAACCTGTTAACCAAAGGGGATTACATGCCTAACTTGACGTGTAAAATTATGCCCCTTAATTATATAAAAGCAGTCCATAATTTAGTCCACTAAAATCTGTCCGTAGTCCAATATAAAAACAGTCCTTTAGTCCGCTAAAACAGTCCATTAGTACAGTCCACTAATACAGTCCATTAATTCAGTCCACTAATACAGTCCATTAGTTGGTGTTCTTGGCCAACTACTACAATCAATATTGTCCAGTTTTCGGCTAGTATGCCAAAACAGTTTCCATAACTTCTTTATAATCCAACTTATATTCCAATACCTTTATATAAATTTTATTAACTTGTTAACAACAAGATTTCTTCATGTCAACATGTAACAGGTAATGTTTTAACAACAACAATAACCATAATTCCTTTATTATATAACATGTAACAAGTGATAATACCAATAAGAATGATCAATAATTCCAATGGCCCAAGGTGCCATGTCTCGGCCTCAACTTCCAATTAGTTATTAATACTTTTTAATCTTCATTCTTTATATCACAAGCTCATTTATATACTACTACAACATGTAATCTTCCATTACATTAAGAGGACAATTGATCCTTACCTCAATATAGCCCAAAATAAACCAAGTTAAAAGTCGATCCTTAGCATATCTTAGCTCTTATTCTTCAAGTTCCAATCCACAATATGTAACCCTTAGAAGCTTATAATAAACTCCTCTTCAAGTTCTAACACTCAAAAGTTGAAGAACACCTTAGGTTTTCACTACCCCTAGTTTCGGCCAAGAGACTTTTTGGGGGTTAGGGGTGTTTAATCTTGGATAATACTTGGTTAGGGACATTAAGCTTGTGTTAGGGAATTAAACTTGGAGGTTTTAAGAATTTGATTCATCACAAATGGCCCTTGGCCGAGAGCTCTTAAGGGAGGGAGATATATTTGTGTAGTGAAAATATGGCTAAGTGTAGATGAATTCTTGCACCCTCTATGTATATATAATGTATCCCATGTAGTGAGATTAAGACATGTGTAGGGACAAGAGTAGAGACAAGTGTGTGTGGGATCCATGTCCACTTGTCCACAAAATATCTCAAAGTCCAAGTCTTGCAAGATCAAGACAAGTGGGGGGGTGCCACGTGTCACCCTCCAATTCGTCTAAAATATTTCATCACCCAAAATATCCATATTAGTCAAAATATTTTGAAAACCTGTGTGTTATAACCCGTAGTTTCCAGAGTATGTATGTGAGGACGTACGTACAATTGTATAAGCCCTAATTAGGTTTAGGATGAAATTGTGAACTTTCGACGGAAAAGATTCTGAACCTTGTGAAGGAAATTCTACGTTTTTGATATTTTAACCGATTACGGATTTTTCCGAGAGATGAATATTTTGGACCAATAGGAGGGAGACATGTGTCACCCTTAGTTGGCATGGGTTGGACGAAATGTTGGGCTAGTGGACAAGTCAAAAAGTCAAGTCTTGCAAGATATTTTCTTTGGGTGAGTGGGAGTAGGTGGACGATTTTTGTGGGCAAGTGGGAGCTTGCCTTGGACGTTTTTTTTGTGCTAGTGGAAGGCCACATGGCTCTTTTTTGTGGTGGACATATGTTTCAATTTTGTGGTGGACATATGTCCCATTATTGTGGTGAACACTTGGTGGAAGACTTCACTTGAACAAGCTACCAAATCTACACCCTCCACTTGCTTGAATCTTGGCCCTTCATTGTTCTATAAATACCCCCCCTCTAGTGCAAGACTTCTTCATCCATTAAACATTTTCCAAGTCTCCAAAATCCCTCCCCCTCTTAGTAATTCTCTGTTATACCCCGTATTTCCAGAGTATGTACGTAAGGGAATACGTACAAAAAGTTTGGCCTTAAAGTTAGCCTTGGACGTTTTTTTTGTACACAACTCACTAAAAGAATCGTTTCAAGCCGAAAGCGTTTCCAGCTTCGTAGGGAAAATTCTGCTATGCCATTGCTATTTTTGCGGATTTTTCAGAGGCGAAACATTTTGGACCAACGGGAGGCGACACTGGCACCTCCATTGGTGAACTTGAATCGTCCATTTGGACGAATTGAAGAGCCATGGCACATTTTTTGTGCCTTGTGCACAAGTCAAGGAGTTGGTAGGATATTTGTGTATAGTTAATCCTCACCCTACACTTGCCTTGCACTTGTCTTCATCTTGGCCATTGGTTGGCCAAGGCTTGAGCTATAAATACCCCTTAGAGATGAAGAGTTCTTCATCCACAAAGTTATCTTCCAAGTCTTGAAAAATCCTCTCCTCTCCCTTAGCCTTTCGTCAACACCTCTCCCACAGCAGGTGAGTTTGGCGGAGGCCTACCCAGCCTAGCTTGAAATCTACCCCCTCCTTGGTAGAAAAGTTGTCTTCTAGTATCGTTATAATGCCCAAAATACCTAGCCCAAATCCCATAGTACTTAGTAGAAATTGTGAAGAACTTCAGGGTTTCTTGGAGCTCTGGGAGCGTCTGACTTAGAGCTAAACCTTGCTCGGTAGCGACTTTATCTAGGATATTTTTGGGCTTAAGAGGTGACTCTCTGCGACATATTCAACTTGGCGGTGGTGGTTTTATTTGAGAAGGTATGTGATTCTTCCTAAAGCATGATATTTTACAATATATAGTATGCAGTGACGTACATGTGTTAAGCGAATAATAACTACAATGTCTTTGACTTAAGCTGAATAATACTTACGGCAATGCCTGGCTTAATCTGAATAATACTTACGATGCCTCACGGCTTAAGCTTTGAATAACAAAAGAACTGGAAGCATTTCAAAAGAATCTGAATCATTTTTAATGAAGATAAATATTTGGTTTTAAAACAAAAGCTTAAGAGTTATACTAGCTTTATGGGAAGTTAGGTATAACAACTTAAGAAAGATAAAAAGGCTGTTTACTTGTTTGTTTATAAAAGCCTTGTATTGATTTCATTAAGTGTAGTAAGATTTGTGTGATAAGTAGACATATTATGATGCTACAGGTTAGTGTCTTGAAATCTTGTGTAAGGGGTCATTCTTGCGTGCTTACGTTGCTAACAGTAAGTCCGTTGTCTTGTTATTGTATCACCTACCCTTGATCGTTATCACAGGGCTTGCCGCGTCTGGTCTATACGGCTATGCGGTCTGTGAGACTATGCGGGCAGCGGTATGCTCCAGGATTGATCATTACGGGTGTTTAGCCTGATGAGGGGGATTCCCTATGAGGTCTGTTCAGACTATGCTGTCGTTTGAGGCTATTCGGGCTGCGCGAGCCTAGGCGGATGCCGGTGTGTGGCTGCCCCGATGCGAGGAATACCTCATGCGGGTGCATGTGTGACCTATGCGGCTGCGGAAGTCGAGACTAGGCACGCAGAATGATCTGTGGGCGATTGGCCTTGCTTGATCATTCGCGGCCTAGAATAGACACATTCTGATTTTCTATTCTTTGTTGTTGTTTGTGATGTGCACTATGTGCAATTGAACCGATTGTATTTGTGAAAAGGTTTTAAATACTTTGATTTCATTTCGATTCTTTATAGTTTCACATACTTGGTACTGTTATGCTTGACCTCGCCTTGAGGCTGCGTTCATGCCGCATGTAAGGGCAAGCGGTGCTAGATCCGCATCCTTAGGATCTACGTTGGTGTCGGGAGCTCCATCTCTTGGAGGCTCTACTCTTTGGTATGATCTCCACTGTTGTAGATAGTTTTATGCGATCGAGGTATGGCGGGCCTGTCCGCCATAGTTGTATTTTCCTTAGAGTGCTGTAGTCATGTTATGCGATTATCGGATGTCGCTAAACCTTGTTTATATATATATGCGAAAGGCGACGCTTGTTCACGTAAAGCGTGTCTTATTTTATAAAGCTGTTTCATGTCTTGTTTTATATTTCCGATTACTCGATGTATGACTACTTGGGTGCCGGTAAGCACGATTCTGAACCCGAATGGGTCGTGACAAAAGTGGTATCGAGCGATTAATCCTCGGAAAGTGTCTGATCGTATCTAGTAAGTCTTGATTATCGGTATGTTGTGCACCACAATAATCGAGGCTATAGGATATTTAGGATTGGTTTCCATTCTTCATTACGAGATCGTGCTTTAGAGTGTGTTATAGGTTGGACCCCTCTAACGTATTCCTTTCTATGCTGATTATGCCTCGCGTAAGGCAACCGGGCCCGAAGGCAAAGCGATCGAGGAGCCGCTAGCGAGACACCCAGTCACGAGGGCTCGTGCCCGGCCTATACGAGGCGGCGAGTTCTATGACGCCCGCCAGCAAAGAGATCGCGATACCACACCTCGTCCCACGGCACAGGCGGAGAGTTAGGAGTACTGAGAGATGGCCCGGCTTTTGGCTAAAGTTGTGGCCCGTCGAGAGAGAGGCTGGATCACGGCGGCTCGGCTCGATCGCGCGTGTAGTGCACCCGAGGCGAATAGTTTGAGACTACGGGATTTCCTTAGTTGTAGCCCGCGAGTTTCTGGTCGAGGGAGGATGATCGCGAGGAGTTCATCCGTCACCGCAGAGGATTATGCGGGTGATCGGGGCTTGAGGCGAGTGCATGACATTCGGTTCGCGTCGGTGCGTGATACCGATCGATTGGTTTGATTCATGGAGCTTTCGGGAGAGCATGCACCTCAGCAGTATGGGATGAGTTTTGAGGCTTTTCTCACACTTCTTGCCTCCGCGGATGAGGAGGCACGAGTGATAGATTCTTGTTCTTTGAGGCGAGGAGGGCCTTGGTGAGAAGTCTGATGTCGAGTTTGATTCTTTGGCTCGATATGTCCACTGCAGCGTAGCGAGATGGAGGGCGGTGCGCATCGCTATGTCAGGCTAGATGATTACATGGCGAGTCTTGTGCGGGTGTGTCCTTCACCGAGCATGGACATAACCGTATGCGAGCTCATGCACCGGATGTGAGGCGTAGAGACGCCCGGGTAGAGCGATATCAGCGAAGAAGGCGAAGGCCGGTTCTTTTGGTGGTTCTCGGGGTGGCGGCGTCGTGAAGTCGGTGCACCACGGCCGGCAGAGCGCTCTACCTCATTTGATGCAGCGAGGCGATCGGGGCGGTCGGGGCCCGAGGACTTGATTTCGAGTAGCGGTGCTAACCGTTCGTCTGCTCGGTGTGCGTTGTGGTAGATACCATTCTGGGGCGTACTCGAGCTCTGCTATACTTGTGGCGGCAGGTCATTTCGCGAAGTTTGTCCGACCGGGAAGCGGCGGTAGTAGGGCCCGATCTGCGAGTGCATTGCCGCTTCCATCCCAAGCGATTACTCGCCCGGGAGAAGGTACTCGTGGACCAGTGTCGCGGCAGTCGTGGCGCGGTCGATTCTAGCGATCCTCGAACGCATTTATGCTTTGTCCAGCGGGATCGGAGGCCTCACGATGTCGTCACGGTACCTTATCGGTTCTGGGTTTGATGTGTATGCTTTGATAGATCGGGTTCTACTCTGTCCTATATATCTCCCTTGTTGCTAGTAGGATAGGGATGAGCACGAGTCCATGACCACTTCGAGGTAGCTACGCGATGGGTGATTCGGTGGTAGCTCGGCGGGTATATAGAGCTTGTCTGTGACCATTTACTGATCGTCGGACCACTGGCGACTTGATAGAGTTGGAGATGATTGACTTGACGTGATCATGGGGATGGATTGGCTAGCTTCTTGCTATGCCAATGTAGGCTATGAGAGAAAGTAATGCAGTTCCAGTTCCTGAGGAGCCGGTTGTTGAGTGGGAGGGGAGCACGGTATCGCAGAGGGGTAGGTTTATTTCCTACCTCAAGGCTAGGAAGATGGTACAGAAGTGGTATATCTACCATCTCGTTCGGGTGTTTGATCTGAAGGCTGCGGTACCAGATTTTCTCGATTCCGGTGGTGAGAGAGTTCCCGGGCGTGTTTCAGGCGACCTCCGGGTATCCCTCCCGAGAGGAGATTGAGTTTTGTATTGACATATTGCGGACACTCGGCTTTATTTCCATTCCGCCATCTGAGAATGGCACCGCGAGTTGAGAGAGTTGAAGGATCGGCAGGGATTTCTTTGGAGAAAGGGCTTCATCGGGCCTAGTGTTTCTCCACAGGAGGCGTCGGTATTGTTCGTGAAGAAGAAGAAGGGCGGGGCCGCGCATGTGTTGATTACTGAGCGGTGAACAAGGTGACCATTAAACGAATACCCCGCTTCCCGGGATTGATGATTTGTTCGACGATTGCGAGCGCGAGATGTTTCTCAAGATTGATCTGCGTTCGGGCTATCATCGAGTTCGTGTCGAGAGAGGTGGATGTCCCTAGGATTTGCATTCGGACGATGCGGGCATTATGAGTTGGTCATGTCTTTTGGGTTGACGATGCTCGCGGTATTCATGGATTTGATGAACCGAGTGTTCAAACCATTTTGGACACGTTTGTGATAGTGTTCATTGATGATATCTTGGTTTATTCTCGCTCAGGCGGGAGCATGCGAGCATTTGAGGATTTGTCTTGTGATTCTCGGGACCAGCGGTATGCGCCAAGTTTTCCAAATGTGAGTTTTGGTTGACTTGATGGCGTTTCTTGGGCATATTATGCCGGTGATGGCATTCAGTGGATACGGCAAGATCGAAGCGATCGGGACTTGGCCTAGAACTCTTACTCGACAGAGGTTCGCGATTTTAGGGCCTTGCGAGGATATTATCGGTTCGTGGAAGTTTGCTTATCTGCACCGGTGACTAGGTGACTCGGAGCGGCAAGTTTGATGGTGATGCTTGTGGCGGGGTTTCGATTCTTGAAAGAGAAGGCGACCGCCCGTTCTTACTCTTCCGGAGGTCGGATGGTTATGTCGTGTATTGTGATCGTCGGGCATCGGGTTGGGATGTATGTTGATGCGGCATGGCGAGTTATAGCATATGCATCCCGACAATTGAAGAAACACGAGAGGAACTACCCCCATGATTTGGAGTTGGCGGCTGTGATTCACGCTTTAAAGATCTGGAGGCACTATTTGTATGGGGTTCACGTGGATATTTATACAGACCACAAGAGCCTCCAGTATATCTTGACGGAGGAGGCTGAACTTACGGCGAGGCGGTGGTTAGAGTTGCTTAAGGATTACGATGTTGATATCCTGTACCACGGGAAGGCCAATGTTGTGGCGAATGCTCTTAGTCGTAGGTCGATGGGAGCCTATCGGATGTGCGGCTAGAGAGGAGGACATGGTTCGTGATTTGCATCGATTAGCGAGCCTTGGTGTCCGTTTGATTGATTCTGATAGCAGTGGGGTTAGAGTTCGTGAGTTTGCCGAGTCTTCCATCGTCGAGGAGGTGAAGAGGGATCTGTTCGAGGATTCATCTTTGATTCGATATCTTGATACAGCTGTTCGTGTGGGCAAGGGTCATTTCGAGGTAGCACCTGATGGGGTGGTAAGGTTTGAGAAGCGAGTTGTGTGTTCGGATGTTTGAGGACTTGGCAGAGTTCTTGGGAAGCCTGCGGTAGCGCGTTACTCTATCCATCGGGTCGACCAAGATGTACCACGACCTTAGATCTGTGTATTGGTGGGATGGCTTGAAGAGGGGCGTTGCGAGTTCGTAGCTCGGTGCCCTTGTTGTCGGCGGTGAAGGTAGAGCACGAGGCACGGTGGTTTGTTGCGGCGATAGAGATCCGACACGGAAGTGGGAGGTAATCAACATGGACTTCATCACGGGATTACCTCGCTTTCGGAGGATACATGATTCTATTTGGGTTATCGTCGGCGGTGTGAAATCAGCCCACTTTCTTCCGTCGGGGCGACTTTTTGGTGAGGATTATGCGGACTTTACATCAGAGATCGTCGGTGCATGGAGTCCCTACGATCATATCGCATGAGAGCCCGATTCTGGCTAACTTGGAGGTCCTTCGAGAGGGTTTAGGGGCCGGTGAGCACGATCGCATTTCATCCTGAGCAGACGGACGGCGAGCGCTATCAGACTCTTGAGGATATCTTTGCGAGCTGTGTTATTGACCGATGGTAGTTGGGAGGATCATTTGCCTCTAGTTGAGTTTGCGTATAATAATAGCTACCACTCAGAGATTGAGATGGCGCCTTATGAGGCCTTGTATGGGAGGAAGTGCGGTCGCCTATAGGTTGGTTCGATGTGGGCGAGTGCGGCTAGTGGGACCAGATTTGGTGCGGCGGCGATGGATAAGGTGAAGCTTATCCGAGGCGGCTATTGTGACTCGAGTCGGCGAAGTCGTATCACGGATCATCGTCGTCGGCATCTTGAGTTCGAGGTTCATGATTGGGTTTTCCTAAAGGTGTCACCCATGAAGTGTGATGAGATTCGGGAAGAAGAAACTCGGCCCAAGGTACATTGGGCCGTTTGATTGTCGCGAGATAGGCAAGGTTGCCTATGAGTTGAATCTGCCGTCCGATCTGGAGGCGATGCATCCGGTTTTCACGTATCTATCTTTGAGGAGATGTATCGGGGATCCATCTAGGGTACACCGATTGACGATGTCCAGTGACCAGGGGTTATCGTATGAGAGATTCCATAGCGATAGTCGATCGTCGGAGTTAGGCGTCTGCGGACGGGGCGTGGTGTCACGACCCGTTCGGGCGTGGTCGTGCCTTACCGGCACCCAAGTAGTCATACATCGAGAGAACAATCAGGAATATAAAACAAGACATGAAACATGATATAACTAGAACATTTTATCGATGAAAAAGATTGCCTTTCGGCGTATATACATAAACCAAGTTTTTGCGATTACATCCCAACTACAATGGACTACAGCACCTCTAAGGAAATAACAACTATGGCGGGACGGGGCCCGCCATACCTGTCTGTACAAAACTATCTACAGGAGATCATACCCAAAGTAGAGCCTCGGAGAGAGTGGAGCTCTCTAACACCAGCGTAGAGATCCTAAGGATGTGGATCTAGCACTTTCTTTCCTCTAGAACTGCGGCGTAACGCGGCCCGAAGGAGGTCGATACAACAGTACCAAGTATGTGAAACTATAAAGTACTTTAAATGAAATCAAAGTATTTAAAACCTTTTCACAAATACATTCATTCAATTGCACATAGTGCCACATCACAATAATATGTAATAGGAAAGCATGCAGTCTAGTCTAGGCGCGAATGATCGAAGCAAGGCCAGCCCATAGTATCGTGCGTGCCTAGTCTGACTTACGTAGTCGCATAGGTCACACACAGACCGCGTGAGGTATTCCCGCGTCGGGGTAGCTAGCCGGTACCCTCTGGACTTCGCAATCGCATAGCCTCGAGACCGCATAGTCCATGGACCGCATAGGCATCCGCGTCGGGCTAATCACCGGAATGATCAATCACGGAGCATACGCGACTCGCATAGTCTTATAGACCGCATAGGCGTATAGACCCGCGTCAGGGTGGCAAGCCTCGGTATAACAAGTCGAGGGTAGGTGATACAATAACGATACAGCGGACTTAGGTTAGCAACGTAAGCCTACGGCAGAATGACCCCCTTTCACAACATTACAAGCCAATTAACACATGCGGTATCATAGTATGTCTACCTATCAACCAATCTTACTACACTTAGAAATCAATACAAGGCTTTTATAAATAAACAAGTAAGCAGTTCCTTTTATCATTCTTAAGTTGTTATACCTAACTTCCCATAAAGCTAGTATAACTCTTAAGCTTTTGTTTTAGAACCAAATATTACTCTTACATTAAAAATGATTCATTATTCTTTTGACATACTTCAAGGTTCTTATTATTCGGGCTTAAGTCAAAAGACATTGCCGATTATCATATATGTCGTCTAGTACTATATATACTTAAAATATCATGCTCAAGAGTATAGGAAGAATCACATACCTTCTCGCGAAATCCACACTTGAGTCGGTATGTGTATGAGAGAATCGACTATAATAGTCACGGACATCTATCAAAGTCTAGACTATTACGTAGGTCATTCTAAGCAGAGGGTCCTCAATTCTACGGAAAGTCGGGCAGCACAACCCTACCGGTGAGCTATATAAGTCTCATGAAAACATCACATGTAAATCTGATTCGTATATTCTTCTTTTATACCCTTCTAAGGTGTTCTACAGTTCAATTCTATTCTTAATAACCTCCTAAGTATTTATACTTATCTCAATACTTCTACAAGATGCATTCTCTAATTACAAAGAGGTTAGGATTATTTACCTCGATAAGCCCAATAATATCCAAGTAAAAAGTCGATCTGGCGAGGTTTAGCTCACAATCCAAAGCTCCAAGCGCTCGAGAATCCTTAGAAGTTTCCCACAACTTCTACTAAGTACTACGAATTTGGGCTAGGTTAAATTGGGCATTATAACAATACTAGAAGGCAACTTTTCTACCAAGGGAGGGTAGGTTTCGGCTAGGCTAGAGGGGAAGGGCCTCGGCAAAACTTCACTCAAAGGGGAGGGTGTTTGGACGAATTGCTCACAAGGAGAGGAGGATTTTTCAAGACTTGAAAGCTTTAGTGGATGAAGAACTCTTCATCTCAAGAGAGGTATTTATAGGTCAAGACATGGCCAACAAATGGCCAAAATTTAGCCAATTGCTAGGCAAGTTAAAGGTCAAGTTTAGGGAAAGTTAACCAAGCCAAATTGCACACAAAATATCTATCCAACTTTATGACAAGGATTGTCATCCAATCGACCTATTGCGTGACAAGTCCACCAATGAGAGGTGGAAAGTGTCGCCCTCTCATTGGTCCAAAGTGTTCGTCTCTCGGAAAAATCCATAAAAATTAGAAATGACATGGCGGAATTTATCCTATGAAAGTTGTGGAAGCGTTTAGTCGGAAAACCAATCGTTTTGTGAGTTGTGCCCAATAATTTTTCGTCCAAGCCTAACTTTTAAGGCTAACCTTTTATGCGTATTCCCCACGTACATACTGAAATACGAGGTATAACATTCTCCCTCGTAGAAACATTCGTCGAATGTTTCCTTCCCAAACGATTAATGATAAGGTTCTTAACAACCTAAGCAGTTCGCAAAAAAAATAACACTTAGCACATAAGTCAATTGAATCAATAAGTAGGTGTTATACCCCGTATTTCAGTAATATGCGTGGGGAATACGTCTAAAAAGTTTGGCTTTAAAGTTAGCCTTGGGCGTTTTTTTGTACCTGACTCGCAAAGAATCGTTTTCGGCGAAGCGTTTCCACGGCTTTCGTAGGAAAAATTCGGCTATGCCATTACTAATTTTGCGGATTTTCCGAGAGGCGAAACATTTTGGACCAGCGGGAGGGCAACACAGCACTCTCATTGGTGGACTTGAATCGCCCATGGGACGAAATTGGAGAGCCAAGGCACGTTTTTGTGCCTTGTGCACAAATCAAGTTGGTAGGATATTTGTGTTTAGTTAATCCTCACTACACTTGCCTTGCACGTGTCTTCATCTTGGCCATTGGTTGGCCAAGGCTTGAGCTATAAATACCCCCAGAGATGAAGAGTTATTCATCCACAAAGTTATCTTCCAAGTCTAAAAATCCTCTCCTCTCCTTAAGCTTTTAGTCCAACACCTCTTCCCTCCTTGTGTAGTGTGGCGAGAGCCTACCCACTAGCCTAGCCGAAATCTACCCCCTCCTTGGTAGAAAAGTTGTCTTCTAGTATCGTTATAATGCCCAAAATACCTAGCCCAAATCCTTAGTCCTTAGTAGAAGTTGTGAAGAACTTCTAAGGTTTCTTGGACTCTGGGAGCGTACAACTTAGGAGCTAAACCTTGCTCAGTGCGACTTTATCTAGGATATTATTGGGCTTACCGAGGTAACTAATCCTAACCCTCTTTTGAATTAGAGAATACTTCTTGTTGTAGTATTAGAATAAGTATTAGATACTTAGAAGAATATCACAGAATAGAATTGAATTATCACGATGAAGGGTTTAAGAAGAATAATTGGCGTACTCACATAGGATGTTTTCACTGATGAACTTACATAGCTCAGGGTAGGGTTGGGCTGTCCGACTTTCAAGAATTATGAACCCTGTTTAGAATAACCCTCGAGTAGTCTTTGATAGATATCGTGACTATTATAGGTGACTCTCTGTGCGACATATTCAACTGGCGGTGGTTTTTTGAGAAGGTATGTGATTCTTCCTAAAGCATGATATTTACAATATATAGTGCGGTAGGCGTCGTGTTAAGCGAATAATAACTACGGCAATGTCTTTGACTTAAGCTGAATAATACTTATGGCGATGCCTACGGCTTAAGCTCAATAATACTTACGGCAATGCCTCGGCTTAGCACGAATAACAAAGAAGCGAAAACATTTCAAAAGAATCTTGAATCATTTTTATGAAGATAAATATTTGGTTTTTAAAACAAAAGCGTAAGAGTTATCACGGCTTTATGGGAAGTTAGGTCTAACAACTTAAGAAGATAAAAAGGCTCTTACTTGTTTTGTTTATAAAAGCCTTGTATTGATTTCTTAAGTGTAGTAAGATTGTTTGATAAGTAGACATGTTATGATGCTACGTGTTAGTGTCTTGTAATCTTGTGTAAGGGTCATTCTTGCTTTGCTTACGTTGCTAACGTAAGTCCATTTATCGTTATTGTATCACCTACCCCTCGATGTTACGAGGGCTTGCCCCCTTGATGCGGGTCTATACGGCCTATGCGTGCTGTGAGACTATGCGGGCGATGGTATGCTCGAGATTGATCATTCCGGCGTTTACGATGCGAGACTCACTATGCGGTGCAGTGAGACTATGCGGTCTTTTGAGGCTATGCGGCTGCGGAGCCTAGGCGGATCGGGGTTAGCTGCCCCGATGCGAAATATCTCATGCGGTGCGTGGGACCTATGCGCGGCGGAAGTCGGGACTAGGCACGCAGAATGATACTATGGGCGATTGGCCTTGCTTCGATCATTCGCGGCCTAGAATAGACTGTTCTGCTTTTCTATTATTGTTGTTTGTGATGTGGCACTATGTGCAATTGAACGATTGTATTTGTGAAAAGGTTTTAAATACTTTGATTTCATTTTAAGTACTTTATAGTTTCACATACTTGGTACCGTTGTCTTGACCTCGCCGGGGGCTGCGTTCATCTTGCGGTAAGTGGCGGCAGTGCTAGATCCACATCCTTAGGATCTTTGCGTTGGTGTCGAGCTCCATCTTCTCGGAGGCTCTACTTTTGGGTATGATCTCCTGTATTGTAGATAGTTTTGTACTGATCGGTATGGCGAGCCCTGTCGCCATAGTTGTTTATTTCCTTAGAGTGCAGTACTATTATGCTGGGATGTATCGCAAAACTTGAGTTATGTATATTATGCGAAAGGCAAGCTTTTCATCGAATAAAGCTATGTCTTATTTTATAAAGCGTTTCTGTCTTGTTTTATATTCCGCGTTACTCGATGTATGACTACTTGGTGCCGGTAGGCACGATCCACGGGCCGGGCAGGTCGTGGCAATGCATACCGTGGACCATCCATCGAGTCGATATGCCCATGGACTATCATGGTGGAAGCATACGTGGGCCACCCATCGTGTCGATATGTCAAAATGATCAAGAATAACGACCAGGCCCTCCATTCGGTGTGGCGGTAACATAAGAATACAACACTTTGCACAACAAGGCTATCAAACATAGGAAAGTTACACACAACTCAATGTACTTTCATTTTATGCCAAAGTCCAGGTTTTAACCCCAAAGTACTACGTATGTTAAACTCTTTTTAAAGGATCCATTTCTTTTACAAAGGTCACCCGACGCCCGTATCTAGTAGAGTCTTGATTATCGGTGTGTTGTGCACCACACCAATAATCAGGAGGCTATAGGATATTTAGGATTGGTTTCCATTCTTCTCATTCTGAGATCGTGCTTTAGAGCTGTGTTATAGGTTGGACCCCTCTAACGTATTCCTTTCTATGTGATTATGCCTCCACGTAAGGCAACCGGGCCCGAAGGGCAAGCGGCCGGAGGCGCTAGCGAGACACCCGAGTTACGAGGGCTCGCAGTCTATACGAGCGGCGAGTTCTATGGCCTTGGCCCCAGCGAGACCACAGTACCCACCTCGTCCCACGGCTGGCGGAGAGTTAGGGTACAAGGAGATGCTTGACTATTGGCTAAAGTTGTGGCCCGATACGAGGAGAGGCTGGATCACGGCAGTTCGGCTCGGCTCGGTCGCGCCGTAGTGCACCGAGGCGAGATAGTTTGAGGCTACGAGATTTCTTGAGTTGTAGCCGCTTGAGTTTTACTGGTCGGCGGGAGGATGATCGCGAGGAGTTCATCCGTCGGTGCGAAGGATTATGCGGTGATCGGGGCTTGAGGCGAGGCGTGACATTCGGTTCGCGTCAATTGCGTGATACCATGATCGATTGGTTTGATTCATAGGAGCTTTCGGGAGAGCATGCACCTCCAGTATGGGATGAGTTTTGAGGCTTTTCTCACACACTTCTTGCCTCCGCAGATGAGGAGGCGCAGTGATAGATTCTTGTTCTTTGAGCGGGAGGGCCTTGTGTGAGAGTACAATGTCGAGTTTGATTCTTTGGCTCGATATGTCCACTGCCGGTAGCGAGAGATGGAGGGCGGTGCATCGCTATGTCACCGGGCTAGATGATTACATGGCCGAGTCTTGTGCGGTGTGTCCTTCACGAGCATGGACATAACCGTATGCGAGCTCACACCTGGGTTGTGAGGCGTAGAGACGCCGGGTAGAGCGATATCAGCCAGAAGAAGGCCAAGACGGCCGGTTCTTTTAGTGGTCCTCGTGGTGGCGGCATCGTGAAGTCGGATTTGCACCACGGCCCGGTATGAGCGCTCCTACCTCATTTTCAGCCGGCCAGAGCGGTCGAGGCGGTCGGGGCCCGGGACTTGATTTCGAGTAGCGAGGGTGCTAACCGTTGAGGTCCGCTCGGTGTGCCCGTTGTGGCAGATACCATTCAGGGTGTACTCGAGCTTGCTATACTTGTGGCGGCGTGGTCACTTTGCGAGATTTGTCCGGCCGGCGGCGGTGGTAGGGCTCGGCCTACGAGTGCATTGCCGCTTCTTCATCCCAGCGATTACTCGCCCGAGGCAAGGTACACATGGATCAGCGGTCGCGGCGGTCGTGGCGCGAGTCGATTCTAGCGGTCCTCGAATCGCATATATGCTTTGTCGGTAAGCGGATCGGAGGCCTCGCGATGTCGCCACGGTACCTTATCGGTTCTGGGTTTGATGTGTATGCTTTGTTAGATCGGGTTCTACTGTCCTATATATCTCCCTTGTTGCTAGTAGGATGAGGATAGAGCACGAGTCCATAGACCACTTTCGAGGTAGCTACGCGGTGGGTGATTCGGTGGTAGCTCGGCGGGTATATAGAGCTTGTCTGTGACCATTTACGATCGTCGGACCACTAGCCGACTTGATAGAGTTGGAGATGATTGACCGGCGTGATTATGAGGATGGATTGGCTAGCTTCTTGCTACGCCAATGTAGACTGAGAGAGAGTAATGCAGTTCGATTTCTGAGGCGAGGTTGTTGAGTGGGAGGAGCACGGTATCGCCGAGGTAGGTTTATTTCCTACCTCAAGGCTAGGAAGATAGTGCGAAGGGTATATCTACCATCTCGTTGGTGTTTGATCTGAAGGCTGCGGTACCAGATTTTGATCGATTCGATGAGTCGAGTTCCCGGGCGTGTTTCGGATGACCTCCGGGTATCCCTCCCGAGAGGAGATTGAGTTTTGTATTGACATATTGCGGACACTCGGCCTATTTCCATTCCGCCATACGAATGGCACGCCGAGTTGAGAGAGTTGAAGGATCGCTTAGAGATTTCTTTGGAGAAGGGCTTCATCGGGCCTAGTGTTTCTCCACGAGGCGCCGGTATTGTTCGTGAAGAAGAAGGGCGGGGCGCTGCGCATGTGTGTTGATCTGACGGTGAACAAGGTGACCATTAAACGAATACCCCGCTTCCGGGATTGATGATTTGTTCGACCGATTGCGAAGTGCGAGATGTTTCTCAAGATTGATCTGCGATCGGGCTATCATCAGTGCAGTCGAGAGAGGTGGATGTCCCTAGGATCGCATTCAGACCGTGCGGGCATTATGAGTTCGTGGTCATGTCTTTTAGGTTGACCAATGCTCGTGGTATTCATGGATTTGATGAACCGAGTGTTCAAACCATTTTGGACACGTTGTGATAGTGTTCATTGATGATATCTTGGTTTATTCGCTCGAGCGAGGAGCATGCGGAGCATTTGAAATTTGTCTTGTGATTCTCCAGACCAGCCAGATTATACGCCAAGTTTTCCAAATGTGAGTTTTGGTTGACTTGATGGCGTTTCTTGGGCATATTGCCGGGTGATGGCATTCGAGTGAATCTGCCAAGATCGGCGATCGGGACTTGGCCTAGACCTACTACTCAAGCGTGAGGTTCGCGATTTCGGGCCTTGCGAGGATATTATCGCGGTTCGTGGAGAAGTTTGCTTCTATCTACGCACCATTGACTAGGTGACTCGAAGGCGGCCAAGTTTGATGGTGATGCTTGTGGCGGGGTTTCGATTCTTGAAAGAGACGACGGCACCGCCCCGTTCTTACTCTTCCGGAGGTCGGATGGTTATATCGTGTATTGTGATCGTCGGGCATCGGGTTGGGATGTGTGTTGATGCAGCATGGCAAGGTTATAGCCTACGCATCCCGACAGCTTAAGAAACACGAGAGGAACTACCCCACCCATGATTTGGAGCTGGCAGCAGTGATTCACGCTTTGAAGATCTGGAGGCACTATTTGTATGGGGTTCACGTGGATATTTATACAGACCACAAGAGCCTCCAGTATATCTTCACCAGGAGCCGAACTTGCGGCGAGGCGGTGGTTAGAGTTGCTTAAGGATTACGATGTTGATATCTGTACCACGGGAAGGCGATGTTGTGGCGTATGCTCTTAGTCGTAGGTCGATGGGAGCCTATCGGATGTGCAACTAGAGAGGAGGGACATGGTTCGTGATTTGCATCAGTTAGCGAGCCTTGGTGTCCGTTTGATTGATTCTGATAGCAGTGGGGTTAGAGTTCGTGAGGTTGCCGAGTCTTCCATCGTTGAGGAGGTGAAGAGGCAACAATTCGAGGATCCAGCTTTGATTCGATATCATGATCTGACTCTTCGTGAGGCAAGGGTCCTTTTGAGGTAGCTTTGATGGGGTGCTAAGGTTTGAGGCGGTGTGTGTTCGGATGTTTGAGGACTTCCGGGCTGAGTTCTTGGGAAGCACTGGTGCGGCGTTACTCTATCCATCGGTCGACCAAGATGTACCCGCGACCTTAGATCCGTATTGGTGGGATGGCTTGAAGAGGGCGTTGCGAGTTCGTAGCTCGGTGCGTGTTGTCGGCAGTGAAGGTAGAGCACGAGGCTGGTGGTTTATTCTGACGATTGAGATCGACACGGAAGTGGGAGGTAATCAACATGGACTTCATCACGGGATTACCTCGCACTCGGAGGAGACATGATTCTATATGGGTTATCGTCGACGGTGGCGAAATCAGCCCACTTTCTTCCCGTCGGGCGACTTTTTGGTGAGGATTATGCGGACTTTACATCAGAGATCGTCGATGCATGGAGTCCCTACCTCGATCATATCGACATGAGCCCGGTTCACGGCTAACCAGAGGTCCTTCGAGAGGTTTAGGGGCAGTGAGCACAATCTGCATTTCATCCACGCATGACGGACGAGCGAGCGCACCATCCGAACTCTTGAGGATATCTGCGAGCTTTGTGTTATTGACCGATGGTAGCTGGGAGGATCATTTGCCTCTGGTTGAGTTTGCGTATAATAATAGCTACCACTCCAGTATTCAGATGGCGCCTTATGAGGCCTTGTATGGGAGGAAGTGCAGATCGCCTATAGGTTGGTTCGATGTGGGCGAGTGCGGCTAGTGGGACCAGATTTGGTGCAGTGAGCGATGGATAAGGTGAAGCTTATCCGAGGCGACTATTGACAACGTCGAGTCGGCGAAGTCGTATGCAGATCATCGTCGTCGGCATCCAGGTTCGCGATAGATGATTGGGTTTTCTAAAGGTGTCACCCATGAAGGGTGTGATGAGATTCGGGAAGAAGAAACTTCGGCCCAAGGTACATTGGGCGTTTGGATGTCGCGAGGTAGGCAAGGTTGCCTACGAGTTGGATCTGCCGTCCGATCTGGAGGCAGTGCATCCGGTGTTTCACGTATGTATGGTGAGGAGATGTATCGGGGATCCATCGAGGGTACACCCGATTGACGATGTCGGTGTGAGGGTTATCGTATGAGGAGATTCCCATAGCGATAGTCGATCGTCAGGTTAGGCGTCTGCGGACGAAGGACGTGGCTTCCGTCAAAGTCTTGTGGCGGAACGAGCTCAGGGAGGAGATGACGTGGGAAGCCGAGGAGGACATGAGACAGAAGTATCCTCACCTATTCCCACACCTCCAGGTAATTCACTTTCCTACTTGTAAATTTCCATTATCGTTTATGCCTAAGTGTTGTTTTGTGGCGTGTGTGGCATTTGCTAAGCTGTTTAAGCTTCTTCGATAATCGTCTTGAGAAGGAACATTGGGACGAATGTTTCTAAGGAGGAGAATGTTATACCGTATTTCCAGTATGCGTGGGAATACGTCAAAAGTTGGCTTTAAAGTTAGCCTTGGGCGTTTTTTGTACACAACTCGCTTAAAGAATCGTTTTTCATAAGCGTTTCCACGACTTTCGTAGGAAAAATTCGGCTATGCCATTACTAATTTTTGCGGATTTTTCCGAGAGGCGAAACATTTTGGACCAACGGGAGGGCAACCCGTGGCCCCCTCCCATTGGTGTACTTGAATCGCCCATGGGCCGAAATTGGAGAGCCAAGGCACGTTTTTGTGCCTTGTGCACAATCAAGGGTTGGTAGGATATTTGTGTTTAGTTAATCCTCACCCTACACTTGCCTTGCACTTGTCTTCATCTTGGCCATTGGTTGGCCAAGGCTTGAGCTATAAATACCCCCTTAGAGATGAAGAGTTATTCATCCACAAAGTTATCTTCCAAGTCTAAAAATCCTCTCCTCTCCCTTAAGCTTTTCGTCAAACACCTCTTCCCTCCCCTTGTGTAGTGTGGCGAGAGCCTACCCCCCTAGCCTAGCGAAATCTACCCCCTCCCTTGGTAGAAAAGTTGTCTTCTAGTATCGTTATAATGCCCAAAATACCTAGCCCAAATCCTTAGTCCTTAGTAGAAGTTGTGAAGAACTTCTAAGGTTTCTTGGATCTACCGGAGCGTACAACTTAGGAGCTAAACCTTGCTCAGGCGCGACTTTATCTAGGATATTATTGGGCTTACCGAGGTAACTAATCCTAACCCTCTTTTGAATTAGAGAATACTTAATGTTGTAGTATTAGAATAAGTATTAGATACTTAGAAGAATATCACGAATAGAATTGAACTGTTATCACGTAGAAGGGTTTAAAGAAGAATAATTGACGTACTCACATAGAATTTGTTTTCTGATGAACTTACATAGCTCATGGGTAGGGTTGGGCTGTCAGACTTTCAGTAGAATTATGAACCCCTGTTTAGAATAACCCTCGAGTAGTCTTTGATAGATATCTGTGACTATTATGGTGACTCTGCGCGCGACATATTGACTTGGCGGTGGTTTTATTTGAGAAGGTATGTGATTCTTCCTAAAGCATGATATTTTACAATATATAGTACGGTAGGCGTATACGTGTTAATCGAATAATAACTACGGCAATGTCTTTGACTTAAGCCTGTATAATACTTATTGCAATTAATCTCGGCTTAAGCTTGAATAATACTTAAGGCAATGCCTCGGCAAGCGAATAACAAAAGCGAAAACATTTCAAAAGAATCTTCAATCATTTTTAACGGAAGATAAATATTTGGTTTTAAAACAAAAGCGTAAGAGTTATACCGCTTTATGGGAAGTTAGGTCTAACAACTTAAGAAGATAAAAAGGCTGTTTACTTGTTTTGTTTATAAAAGCCTTGTATTGATTTGTTAAGTGTAGTAAGATTGTTTGATAAGTAGACATGTTATGATGCTACTGTGTTAGTGTCTTGTAATCTTTGTGTAAGGGTCATTCTTCTGTGCTTACGTTGCTAACCGGTAAGTCCATTGTACCGCTATTGTATCACCTACCCCTCGATCGTTATACCGCGGCTTGCCCGCTTGACGCGTCTATACGGCCTATGCGGTCTGTGAGACTATGCGAGCAGCGGTATGCTCGAGATTGATCATTCGGGCGTTTAGCCCGACGCGGGGACTCCACGCGGCCTGTTGAGACTATGTGGTCTTTTTGAGGCTATGCGGTGCGCGAGCCTAGGCGGATCTGGGGTTAGCTGCCCCGATGAGAAATATCTCACGCGGTGCATGTGGGACCTATGCGAGTGCGGAAGTCGAGGACTAGGCACGCGAATGATACTATGGGCGATTGGCCTTGCTTCGATCATTCGCGGCCTAGAATAGACACATTACGCTTTTCCTATTCTTTGTTGTTGTTTGTGATGTGGCACTATGTGCAATTGAATCGATTGTATTTGTGAAAAGGTTTTAAATACTTTGATTTCATTTTAAGTACTTTATAGTTTCACATACTTGGTACTGTTGTCTTGACCTCGCCCGGCTGCGTTCATGCCGCAGGTAAGAGCGGCAGTGCTAGATCCACATCCTTAGGATCTTTGCGTTGGTGTCGTGAGCTCCATCTTCTCCGAGGCTCTACTTTTGGGTATGATCTCCTGTATTGTAGATAGTTTTGTGCGATCGAGGGTATGGCGGAACCTGTCCGCCATAGTTGTTTACTTCCTTAGAGGTGCAGTAGTACTATTGTACGGTTGGGATGTAGCGCAAAACTTGAGTTATGTATATTATGCCGAAAGGCAAGCTTTTCATCGATAAAGCGTATGTCTTATTTTATAAATCATTTCTGTCTTGTTTTATATTCCGTTTACTCGATGTATGACTACTTGGGTGCCCGGTGAGGCACGATCCACGCCGAATGGGTCGTGTGACAGGAAAAGTAGGTTACCCGGAGGTGTGGGAATAGGTGAGGTATCTCGCCTCGTGTCCTCCTCGCTTCCCGCGTCATCTCTCCTAAGCTCGTTCGCCACAAAACTTTGTGGAAGCTACGTCCTTGGTCCGCAGACGCCTAACGACGATCGACTATCGCTATGGGAATCTCCTCATACGATAACCCCTCGCCACCGACATCGTCAATCGGTGTACCACTAGATAGATCCCCGATACATCTCCTCAAAGTAGATCGTGAAATACCGGATGCGCCTCCGGACGGACGGCAGATCCAACTCATAGGCAACCTTGCCTACCACTGCGGACAATGAAACGGCCCAATGTACGCGGGTGAGTTTTCCCTTCTTCCCGAATCTCATCACACCCTTCATGGGTGACACCTTCAGGAAAACCCAATCATCAACTGCGAACTCCAGATGTCGACGTCGATGATCTGCATACGACCATCGACTACGGTATCGATAGCGCTCTCGGATAAGCTTCACCTTATCCACTGCTTGCTGCACCAAGTCTGGTCCCACTAACTGTACCTCGCCCACATCGAACCATGCTATCGGCGATCTGCACTTCCTCCCATACAAAGCCTCATACGGCGCCATCTGAATGCTAGAGTGGTAGCTGTTATTATACGCGAACTCTACCAGCGGCAAGTGATCCTCCCAGCTACCTGGTCAATAACACAGCTCGCAGATATCCTCGAGTCCGGATAGTGCGCTCGCCTGTCCGTCTGTGGATGAAATGCGACTCGTGCTCACTCGTCCCCTAAACCCTCTCGAAGGACCTCCGGAAGTTAGCCGTAAATCGGGCTCTGCATCGATATGATCGAAATAGGGACTCCATGCATCGGCGACCTCTCGGATGTAAAGTCCGCATAATCCCCGAGAAAGTCGCCCCGACGGAAGAAAGTGGGCTGCTTTAACACCGTCGACGATAACCCATATAGAATCATGTCTCCTCCGAGTGCGAGGCAATCCTGTGATGAAGTCCATGTTGATCACCTCCCACTTCCGTGTCGGGATCTCTATCGCTCAGAACAAACCACCGTGCCTCAGTGCTCTACCTTCACCGCCGACAACACGGCACCGAGCTACGAACTCGCAACGTCCTCTTCAAACCATCCCACCAATACACGGATCTAAGGTCGTGGTACATCTTGGTCGACTGGATGGATAGAGTAACGCTACCGTGTGCTTCCCCAAGAACTCGCCAAGTCCTCAAACATCCGAACACACAACCCGCCTCAAACCTTAGCGCCCCATCAGGTGCTACCTCAAAAGGACCCTTGCCCTCACGGAGAGCTGTATCACGATAACGTGCCAAAACCGGATCCTCGAACTGTTGCCTCTTCACCTCCTCGACGATGGAAGACTCGGCAACCTCACGAACCCTAACCCCACTGCTATCAGAATCAATCAAACGGACACCAAGGCTCGCTAACTGATGCAAATCACGAACCATGCCCCTCCTCTCTGGCTGCACCTCTGATAGACTCCCCATCGACCTACGACTAAGAGCATCTGCCACAACATTGGCCTTCCCCGGGTGGTACAGGATATCGACGTCATAATCCTTAAGCAACTCTAACCACCGTCTCTGTCGTAAGTTCAGCTCCTCCGTCAAGATATACGGAGGCTCTTGTGGTCTCAGTATAAATATCCACGTGAACCCCATACAAATAGTGCCTCCGGATCTTCAAAGCGTGAATCACCGCCACTCCAAATCACGCGGGTAGTTCCTCGTGTATCTTAAGTCTGACGGGATGCGTATGCTATAACTCGCCTGCTGCATCAACACACATCCCAACCCGATGCCTGACGCATCACAATATACCACGTAATCATCTGGACCCTCAGGAAGAGTAAGAACGGCCGCCGCTCTTTAGCAATCGGAAACCCCGCCACAAGCATCACCATCAAACTTGGCCGCTTCGAGTCACCTAGTCAATGGTGCGAAGATAGAAGCAAACTTCTCCACGAACCGATAATATCTCGCAAGGCCCGAAATCGCGAACCTCTCGCCGGAGTAGTGGGTCAGGCCAAGTCTCGATCGCCTCGATCTTGGCCGTATCCACTGAATGCCATCAGCCCGACAATGTGCCCAAGAAAAGCCACCGAAGTCAACCAAAACTCACATTTGGAAAACTTCGCATACAAATACGATCCCGAGAATCGCAAGACAGCCTCAAATGCCCGCATGCTCCTGCCCGAGCGAATAAACCAAGATATCATCAATGAACACTATCACAAATGTGTCCAAAATGGTTTGAACACTCGGTTCATCAAATCCATGAATACCACGGGCATCGTCAACCCAAAAGACATGACCAACTCATAATGCCCGCATCGTCCTAATGCACCCTAGGGACATCCACCTCTAACTCGAACGATGATAGCCCGATCGTAGATCAATCTTGAAAACATCTCGCGCTCGCAACCGATCGAACAAATCATCAATCCCGGAAGGGGGTATTCGTTTAATGGTCACCTTGTTCACCGCCAGTAGTCAACACAACGCGCGGCCCCGCCTTTCTTCTTCACGAACAATACCGCGCGCTTCTGGAGAAACACTAGGTCCGATGAAACCCTTCTCCAACAAATCACTCACCGCTTCCTTCAACTCTCTTAACTCGGCAGTGCCATCCTCGTATGGCGGAATGGAAATAGCCGAGTGTCCGCAACACATCTATACAAAACTCAATCTCCCTCTCGAGGAATACCCGGAGGTCGTCTGAAACACGCCCGAGAACTCTGACTATCGAATCGCTCAAAATCTGGTACCGCAGCCTCGTGATCAAACACCCGAGCGAGATGGTAGATATACCCTTCTCGCACCATCTTCCTAGCCTTGAGGTAGGAAATAAACCTACCTTTCGCGATACCGTGCTCCTTCCCACTCAACAACCGCCTCAGAAACTGGAACCGCATTACTTTCTCTCTGCGGTCTACATTGGCGTAGCAAGAAGCTAGCCAATCCATCCCCATGATTACGCCGAAGTCAATCATCTCCAACTCTATCAAGTCGGCAAGTGGTCCGACGATCAAATGGTCACAGACAAGCTCTATATACCCGCCGAGCTACCACCGAATCACCCACCGCGTAGCTACCTCGAAGCGGTCTATGGACTCGTGCTCTATCCCTATCCTACTAGCAACAAGGGAGATATATGGGACAGTAGAACCGGATCTATCAAAGCATATACATCAAACCCGAACCGATAAGGTACCGTGGCGACATCGGTGAGGCCTCACGATCTGTCGCTTACCGGACAAAGCATAAATGCGTTCGAGGACCGCTAGAATCGACTGCGCCACGACCTCCGCGACTGGCGATCTCGAGTACCACGCTCCCGGGCGAGTAATCGCTGGGATGAAGCAGACTCGTAGGCCGGGCCCTACCCTGGGCCACGCTGGCCGCAAACTCGCGAATGACCTGCTGCCACAAGTATGGCAAGTCCTCGTAGTAGCATAACAGCTCCCAGAATGGAATCTACCACAACGGGTACACTGAACAGACCTCGATCGGTTAGCACCCTTGCTACCCGAAATCAAGTCCCGGGCCCCGACCGCCCCGATCGCCCGTCAGATCAAATGATGTAGAGCGCTCGCCGGTGTGGTGCAAATCCGACCTCACGATGCTTCACCCCGAGAACCACCAAACGAACCGCCTCGCCTTCTTCTTCGCCGCTGATATCGGTCTACCCGGCGGTCTCTACGCCTCGCATCCCAATGCATGAGCTCGTGATACGTAATGTCCATGCTGGCCGAAGGGACACACCCGCACAAGACTTCGCCATATAGTCGCTTCAGCCCTGGCGTAGCGATGCACCCGGTCCTCCATATTCGCTACTGGCAGAACATATCGAGCCAATGAATCAAACTCGACATTGTACTCTCTAATCGTAGGCCCTCCCCGCCTCGAGAATAAAATTGCCGATCGTGCTCCTCATCTCGCGAGGCAAGAAGTGTGTGAGAAAAGCCTCAAAACTCATCCCATACCGCTGGAGGTGCATGCTCTCCCGAAAGCTCCCATGAATCGAACCAATCGATCGCGGTATCACGCAGCCGTCGCGAACCGAATGTCACTTCACTCACGAAGCCTTGACCACCCGCATAATCCTTCAGAATCGACGGATGAACTCCTGCGGATCATCCTCCGTCTAGACCCGTAAAACTCGCGGGCTACAACTCAGAAGTCCCGTAGCCTCGCTATCTCGCCTCAGTGAACAACGGTACTACCGAGCCGAACTGAATCGAATGGCCGCCTCAAACCTCTCTCATATCCGCCACGACTGGCTAGTAAATGGGCCATCTCCTTGTACCCTAACACCTCTGCCCCGGGCTGAGGGACAGGAGGTGTGGGTACTGCGGTCCCTGCTGGGGCCGGCGGTGTCATAGAACTCGCTGCCTCGGTATAGCTGGGCACGAGCCCTCGTGACTGGGTGTCACACTAGCAGCCTCCTACCGCCGCCTTCGGGCCCGGTTTTACGTGAGGCATATCTCGCATAGAAAGGAATGCGTTAGAGGTCCAACCTATAACACAGCTCTAAAGCACGATCTCAGAGTGAGAAGAATGGAAATCAATCCTAAATATACTATAGCCTCTTGATTATTGGTGTGGTGCACAACACACCGATAATCAAGACTCTACTAGATACGGTCTGTAGACACTTTCCGAGGATTAATCGCTCGATACCACTTTTGTCACGACTGCCTGGTTCGGATCGTGCCTTACCCGCACCCAAGTAGTCATACATCGAGAACAATCAGAATATAAAACAAGACATGAAACATGATATAACTAGAACATTTTATCTCGATGAAAAGATTGCCTTTCGTATATACATAAACCAAGTTTTTGCGATTACATCCCAACTGCATAACAGACTACAGACTTCTAAGGAAATAACAACTAAGGCTGACAGGGCCGCCATACCTGTCTGTACAAAACTATCTACAACAGGAGATCATACCCAAAGTAGAGCCTCCGAGAGAGTGGAGCTCCTAACACCAACGTAGAGATCCTAAGGATGTGGATCTAGCACCGCTTCCTCTAGAACTCTGCGATGAACGCACTCCAAGGAGGTCAAGATAACAGTACCAAGTATGTGAAACTATAAAGTACTTTAAATGAAATCAAAGTATTTAAAACCTTTTCACAAATACATTCATTCAATTGCACATAGTGCCACATCACAATAATAACAAGAATAGGAAATCAGAATAAAGTCTAGTCTAGGCCGCGAATGATCGAAAGCAAGGCCAACCGCCCATAGTATCGTTCTCAAGCGTGCCTAGTCCTGGACTTCCGTAGTCCGCATAGGTCACACACGCACCGCATGAGGTATTCCCGCGACGGGGTAGCTAGCCCGGCATTCTCCCTCGACTTCCGCACCGCGTAGCCTCAAAGACCGCATAGTCCCATGGACCGCATAGGCATCCCGCGTCGCTAATCACCCGAATGATCAATCACGAGCATACCGCAGCTCCGCATAGTCTTATAGACCGCATAGGCCGTATAGACCAAGATCGCGGTGGCAAGCCCTGTATAACAAGTCGAGGGGTAGGTGATACAATAACAAGATAACGGACTTACCGGTTAGCAACGTAAGCACAAGAAGAATGACCCCTTTCACAACATTACAAGCCAATTAACACATGCGGTATCATAGTATGTCTACCTATCAACCAATCTTACTACACTTAATGTAAATCAATACAAGGCTTTTATAAATAAACAAGTAAACGCCTTTTATCATTCTTAAGTTGTTATACCTAACTTCCCATAAATCTAGTATAACTCTTAAGCTTTTGTTTTAGAACCAAATATTACTCTTCTGTTAAAAATGATTCATTATTCTTTTGACATACTTCAAGGTTCTTATTATTCAGGCTTAAGTCAAAAGACATTGCCGATTATCATATGTCGCTACCGTACTATATATACTTAAAATATCATGCTCAAGAGTATAGGAAGAATCACATACCTTCTCGGCGAAATCCACCTGCCAAGTCGAGTATGTCGCGCGCAGAGAATCAGCCTATAATAGTCACAGACATCTATCAAAGTCTAGACTATTCTCAGAGGTCATTCTAAACAGAGGTCCTCAATTTACGGAAAGTCGGGCAGCACAACCCTACCCTGAGCTATATAAGTCTCATCGTGAAAACAGTCTATGTAAGTACAAATGTATATTCTTCTTTATACCCTTCTAAGGTGTTACAGTTCAATTCTATTCTTAATAACCTCCTAAGTATTTATACTTATCTCAATACTTCTACAGATGCATTCTCTAATTACAAAAGAGGGTTAGGATTATTTACCTCGATAAGCCCAATAATATCCAAGTAAAAGTCGATCCTGAGCGAGGTTTAGCTCCTAATCCAAAGCTCCAAGGCGCTCCAAGAATCCTAGAAGTTTCCCACAACTTCTACTAAGTACTACGAATTTGGGCTAGGTTAAATTGGGCATTATAACAATACTAGAAGGCAACTTTTCTACCAAGGGAGGGGGTAGGTTTCGGCTAGGCTAGAGGGGAAGGGCCTCGCCAAAACTTCACTCAAAGGAGGGTGTTTGGGCGAATTGCTCACAAGGGAGAGGAGGATTTTCAAGACTTGAAAGCTTTAGTGGATGAAGAACTCTTCATCTCAAGAGGGTATTTATAGGTCAAGACATGGCCAACCAATGGCCAAGATTTAGCCAAGTGCTAGGCAAGTGTAAGGTCAAGATTAGGCAAGTGTACCTAGCCAACTTGCACACAAAATATCTATCCAACTTTATGACAAGGATTGTCATCCAATCGCCCTATTGCGTGACAAGTCCACCAATGAGAGGGTGGAAAGTGTCGCCTCTCTCATTGGTCCAAAAGTCTCTCGGAAAAATCCGCAAAATTAGAAATGACATAGCGAATTTATCCTATGAAAGCCGTGGAAACGTTTAGTCGGAAAACCAATCGTTTTGTGAGTTGTGCCCAATAATTTTTCGTCCAAGCCTAACTTTTAAGGCTAACTTTTTGTACGTATACCCTTACGTACATAATCTGGAAATACGGTATAACACGTGGCTTCCACAAAGTCTTGTGGCGGGCGAACGAGCTCAGGGAGGAGATGACGTGGGAAGCCGAGGAGGACATGAGGCAGAAGTATCCTCACCTATTCCCCACACCTCCAGGTAATTCACTTTCCTACTTGTAAATTTTCGTTATCATTTATGCCTAAGTGTTATTTTTGTGGCCATGTGTGGCACTTACAAACCGCTTAAGCTTCTTCGATAATCGTTTGAGAAGGAACATTCGGGACGAATGTTTCTAAGGAGGGGAGAATGTTATACCCCGTATTTCCAGAGTATGTACGTAAGGGAATACGTACAAAAAGTTTGGCCTTAAAGTTAGCCTTGGACGTTTTTTTGTACACAACTCACTAAAAGAATCGTTTTCCGACGAAACGTTTCCACAGCTTTCGTAGGGAAAATTCCGGCTATGCCATTGCTATTTTTTGCGGATTTTTCCGAGAGACGAAACATTTTGGACCAACGGGAGGGCGACACTTGGCACCCTCCCATTGGTGGACTTGAATCGTCCATTTGGACGAATTGAAGAGCCATGGCACGTTTTTTGTGCCTTGTGCACAAGTCAAGGAGTTGGTAGGATATTTGTGTATAGTTAATCCTCACCCTACACTTGCCTTGCACTTGTCTTCATCTTGGCCATTGGTTGGCCAAGGCTTGAGCTATAAATACCCCTTAGAGATGAAGAGTTCTTCATCCACAAAGTTATCTTCCAAGTCTTGAAAAAATCCTCTCCTCTCCCTTAGCCTTTCGTCTAGCCGAAATCTACCCCCCCTCCCTTGGTAGAAAAGTTGTCTTCTAGTATCGTTATAATGCCCAAAATACCCTAGCCCAAATCCCATAGTACTTAGTAGAAGTTGTGAAGAACTTCTAGGGTTTCTTGGAGCTACCGGAGCGTACAACTTAGGAGCTAAACCTTGCTCAGGCGCGACTTTATCTAGGATATTTTTGGGCTTACCGAGGCTGACTCTCTGCGCGCGACATATTCAACTTGGCAGGTGGTTTTCGCTGAGAAGGTATGTGATTCTTCCTAAAGCATGATATTTTACAATATATAGTACGGTAGACGTACATGTGTTAACTGAATAATAACTACGGCAATGTCTTTGACTTAAGCCTGAATAATACTTACTAGCTGATGCTCACGCTTAAGCTGAATAATACTTACGGTAATGCCTCACGCTAAGCTCAATAACAAAGAATCGATGCATTTCAAAAGAATACTGAATCATTTTTAACAGAAGATAAATATTTGGTTTTTAAAACAAAAGCTTAAGAGTTATACTAGCTTTATGGGAAGTTAGGTATAACAACTTAAGAAAGATAAAAAGGAACTGTTTACTTGTTTGTTTATAAAAGCCTTGTATTGATTGCTAAGTGTAGTAAGATTTGTGTGATAAGTAGACATATTATGATGCTACCGGTTAGTGTCTTGAAATACCGTGTAGTGGTCATTCTTTGCGCTTACGTTGCTAACCTGAAGTCCGTTGCATCATATTGTATCACCTACCCTCGATCATTATCGAGGGCTTGCCCCTTGATGCGGTCTATACGGCCTATGCGGTCTGTGAGACTATGTGGAGCGGCGTATGCTCCAGATTGATCATTCGGTGTTTAGCCCATGCGGGGATTCCTATGCGTCCGCTGAGACTACGCGGTCTTGAGGCTATGCGGCTGCGGAGCCTAGGCGGATGCCGGGTTGGCTGCCCGATGCGGGAATACCTCGCGCGTGTTCGTGTGACCTATGCGGCCGCGAAGTCGGGACTAGGCACGAGATGATACTATGGGCGATTGGCCTTGCTTGATCATTCGCGCCTAGAATAGACTGCCTACGCTTTTTCTATTGTTGTTTGTGATGTGGCACTATGTGCAATTGAACCGATTGTATTTGTGAAAAGGTTTTAAATACTTTGATTTCATTTCGCTTTATAGTTTCACATACTTGGTACTTGTCTTGACCTCCTTCGGCCGTCATGCCGCAGTAAGGGCAAAAGTGCTAGATCCGCATCTTAGGATCTCTACGTTGGTGTCGAGCTCCATCTCTTCCGAGGCTCTACTTTGGTATGATCTCCTGTTGTAGATAGTTTTGTACGCCAGGTATGGCGGCCCTGTCCCGCCATAGTTGTATTTTTCTTAGAGGTTGCAGAGTCATGTTGTACGATGTTTGATGTAATCATAAACCTTGTTTATATATATATGCCGAAAGGCGACGTTTGTTCACATAAAGCGTGTCTTATTTTATAAACTGTTTCATGTCTTGTTTTATATTTCCACATTACTGATGTATGACTGGGTGCCCTTAAGGCACCAAGCACGCCCTGAATGGTCGTGACATTCGCCCAAGTCCTTCCCCACCCCTTTTCCTAGTAGTTTCGTCAAAACCCCCGCCTTGGTAGAAAAATATTCTCCAAGTATTGTTACTATTCCAAAATACCTTAGCCTATTACCTTGTAGTATTCCAAAGTCACCTCTATACTAAAAGCCCGGAAATACTACTTTATATCCTTTAGTCACAAAACGAAACCCTAGGAAAATCTTCATAGTTGGTTGAAGTGTTAAGTAAGTTGTTTAGAAACTTCTAAGGGTTTCTTGGAGCTATCTGAGCGTGCAACGGCGAGCTAAACGTTGTTCAGGATCGACATTTAAACTTGGATAATTTTGGGCTTACCGAGGTAAATATCTTGTCCTTCTATTGTAGTTGGAGATTACATACTGTAGTAGTAAAGAAATAAGTATAAGATATATGGAAGGAGGGTATAAAAGAAGAGAATTGAATCAGATTTACATGGGATCGTATTTCTGATGAGACTTGAGTAGTTTGTGGGTAGGGAAGTCTTTGTAGAATTTTTCGTAGAATAAGGAACTATTTACTTAGAATATGCTACGAAGAGAACTAGAGGTTGATAGATGTATTGTGGTTATTATAGGTGGACTTTCTACGTGCGGCATACTCGACTTGGTTTGTGGATTAAGCCGAAGAGGTATGTGATTCTTCCTATACTCTTGAGCATGATTTGTTGTAAACTATATAGTACGGTAGACGCGTTTGCAGTGTGAAATGAATTTGGTTTATTTAAAACATAAAGTGTTATAATAGCTTTATGGGAAGTTAATTATAACGACTTTATGAAGTTAAAACAAGAGACTTTACTTATAAACGGCTTGATTTTGGAAAAGGAGAAGTAACCTGATTTAAGTATGGGTTACTTGTTTTGAAAAGAGTAATTTACGGGGTTTTAAAAAGTATACTTGATATTGTCTTAAAACTATAAAGCACTTGGTTTAAAAAAGTATAGAGTACTTGATTTTAAAAGTCTTGTAAGGATTTTCTGAAAGGTGTAGTAATTTGGTTTGAAAAGAAATGTGTTTGATACTACGAGTGATAGTATCGTGTGGCTTTTACGTAAAAAGAGGTCTTTTTGAAAGAATGAAAGTATGTAGTATTTTGGGGTTGAAACCCGGATTGTTGACATAAAATAAAAGTACCTTAAACTTGCCTATGCTTGTGGTGATAGCTTTGTTGTGGTGCAAGTGTTTGATTTTGTGCTACCGTGTCTCTCGATGGAGGGCCGGCTATTTGATTGATTGTTGGACATACTGACGCGTTGGATGGTCCACGGGTATGCGTCCACTTTGAGTATTATCTGGTTATTTCTTTTGGACATACTGACACGATGGGTGGCCCACGAGTATGCGTCCACTTTGAGTATTATCTTGTTATTTCCTTTGGACATACTGACACGATGGGTGGCCCACGGGTATGCATCCAGTAGGATGGTTTCATGGCCATGCTTATACCGAGGTAAGATGCCGGGGCATGCGGTCATTGTGAGGGTTAAATCCCCGGGTTATGTTATTAGTCCACGGACCGCTAATCCATGAAGCTTGTCGCGGTGACGAACAATCACGGGCTTGATTTATGCGTGTGGTTACAGCACACTTTAGATACTTGTCCCGGTCATTTCTCGTATCGTGGCAGCTCGTAGATAGCTTAAGATACTTGCCACGGTCATATCTCGTGAGACGGTAGGCTATTGCACGCTAGCTTTAGATACTTGCCTCGGCGATTCGTGGCTGGTTTGGATCCGTAGTTGGCTTCGCATCCTTGCCCGTGAAGTTTTATGACTAGCCTTCGAATCTGGTTGTTGGCTACTCTTCTTGGCCCGATCGGTTTAATGACGCAGGCAGGATCTAGTGTTCAGGTTCACATATGGGTGTTATTTTACATCATGTACTATCGGCAGTGAGGAATGGGTTCCACGGGCATGATTGATATTATGGGTGTGAGACCCATAGTTATGTGTGAGTGATTATTTTGAGGATATGTGTCCCCTTACTTGACATAACTGTTTACTTATTGCGAAATGATTTTATAAAATGATGAAATGTGATTTCATTACAGTATTTTCAGTTTCACATACTTGGTACCTGTTGTACTGACATCCTTTGGGGGGTTGCGTTCATGCCGCAGGTAGAGGTACACCAGTCGTTGATCCTCGTTCATAGGATCGCAGTTCAGCGTTTGGGAAGCTCCGTTTCTCCGGAGGCTTATCTTTTGGTATAGTCCCCTGTCACTGTAGGTACTTGTACATTCGTGGTATGGCGTCCTCGTCCCATCATAGTTGTTGTTACATTCTTATAGGTCCAGAGTAATCTTGTTGTGGGCAGGGTTTGTAAAGGATTGTAACTGTTCGGTTATATTATATATACATGAAGGTGACCGTTTTGGTTAACCTGTTTTCTTATCTTGTATCTTGTTTCCTGTTTAAGTTTTTATTTCCGCTGATTTTCTCTGATGTTGTATCACTAGGGTGCCCGGGGTAAGGCACCAGTCGCGGGCCCGAGGTCGGGTCGTGACAAAAGTGGTATCGTGAGCGATTAGTCCTCGGAAAGTGTCTGAGATCGTATCTAGTAGTAGTCTTGATTATCGTGTGTTGTGCACCACACCAATAATCGTGAGGTCAGCAGGATATTTAGGATTGGTTTCATTCTTCTCATTCCGAGATCGCGCCTGCCTTAGCCGTGTTATGTCGGACCCTCCGACGATTTCGTTTTTACCGCTATGCCTTCCACGCAAGGCAACCCGCCCGTGGCGGCAAGGTCACGCAGGAGTCGCTAGTAGGACGCAGAGGAGTACGAGGGCGCAGGCCCGATCATTACCTGAGATAGTGCTTCAGACTGCGAGTTTTGCGCCCGCCCCAAAGCGAGTTTAGAGCCGCAGCAGAGCCATCGAGACCAATGTACTGAGCCTCCACCCCACACTAAGCAGAGAGATGGGTTGCGGAGATGGCCCATTAGCCGCGATCGTGGCCGATACGAGGATAGTCGACGCAGCAGCCCGGTAGCACCCGTGCGTTCACCCGAGATCGATAGTTTGAGGCTACGGATTTTCTCGAGTTGTAGCCCGCCAGTTCTACGGTCGAGGCCCGAGGATGATCCGCAGGAGTTCATCCGATTCACGCAGATTATGAGTGATCAAGGCTTCGGAGACCGAGTCGGTGGTCCTAGGTTCGCATCGGCTGCGTGATACTGCAGTCGACTGGTTTGATTCATGGGAGCTGTCCCGGGGTGAGCATGCGCCTCCAGCTATTTGGGACGAGTTCTCGGAGGCATTTCTCAGCCATTTCTTGCCTCCACAGATGAGGAGAGCACGGGCCGACAGATTTCTGATGCTGAGACAGAGAGGGCGTACGGTTCGGGAGTACAACGTGGAGTTCGACTCGTTGGCTCGGTATGTCCCCGCGTTGGTAGCAGATATGGAGGACAGAGTGCATCTCTACGTCACAGGGCTTGATGACTACTGGCGTAGTCTTGCTCGGTGTAGCTCTTTCACCGCACGACATTGCCCGCATACAGGCGTATGCACTCGGGTGTGAGGAACGGAGAGGCCGACGGATTGACCAATACCAGCAGAAGAAGGCCAGGACAGCAGGGTCCTTTGGTGACTTTCAGGGCGGACCGCCTCAGCAGCAGACTAGTTATACGCCTCCGCCAGTACAGAGTGGTCCTCACGCCTTCGTGGCTTCCAGGTATTTAGAGCGGTCGTGGCTCCAAGGGTTCAGGTTTTCGGGAGAGTTGGGGTGCTGGCCAGATGAAGCCACCCCGCCCTCGGTGTGGCCAGTGTGGTAAACCTCATGCGGGGGCGTGTCACGGTCTTCAGAGGGCTTTTTTTACATGCGGCAACAGGCCATTTTATGAGAAATTGTCCGACCGGGTAGCTGATGTAGACTCGGCCCGGGATCGGGCCATGGGTTCTTCGCCTTCGATATCTAGGCAGATGTTCATACACCTGCAGCCATGGCAGGGGTCGTGGAAGTTCAGCCTAGCGGTCCTTGGAACCGCCTATTTGATTTCAGGTATATCCTTAACCCTCTAGAGATTTTCATTCGTGTATGATGATTTTAGGTTAAGTGTTATGTTTGGATAGCACTGTGAAAAATTGTGATTTAGAGGCCTGGTTAGTAAAGGGGAAGTTGGGTACATAGAAATAGTGAGCCTTAGAATATGGTAATAGTTGAGACCTTAGATGTAAGGTCGTCTTGAGTGAAAGATTTTACAGTTAGTCTTTGTCAAAGTACTTGGTATGCGTGATATATATTGTGGGATGATTCCATGGGTAGTGTGAGATGGAAGTGTTAACTTTCATGACGTGAATTAGTAAGATTGTTCCGGATCGGGGAACGAGAGAGTTTGGCGCGACGGTGGGTCGGGTTGAGGCCATATTGCGGGTCAACCCGCAGCCCGGAGTGAGGTGGGGTCAGTTCGAGGTGTTCCCGCCAGGTGGTAGGGTCACGAGGGTGCTAGGCCCAAGTTTAGGTAACCATCATATGAGTTCGTGGATGTGTTCTACCAGAACCAGATCGTGAAGGCCAGGAATGGCCTTGAAGAAGTTTGAGGATAGGTTACGGGCCGGTGTTTTGATTTCAGGGGTTGCTGTGAGGATTATTTGCCTCTGCTTGAGCGAGTAATATAATAGCTACTATTTCAGTATTCGTATGACGCCTTATGAAGCCTTGTATGGGCGGAAGTGTAGGTTGCCGGTCGATTGATTCGATGTTGGCAAGGTTCATATAGTTGGTCCATACTTGATTCAGCAGGATGTGGATAAGGTGAAGCTTATCCAGAAGAGGTTATTAGAGACTCAGAGTCAACATAAGTCGTGCGGATAATTCGGCGTCGACACTTGGAGTTCAGGTTGACGGTGGTTCTTCTTGAAGGTACCACCCCAGAAGGGGGTGACGAGATTTGGAAAGCAGGGGAAAACTTACCCCGAGGTACTTTGGGCATTTTCAGATTGTTGTAGAATAGGCCAGGTTGCCTATAAGGTAGCACTGCCGTCCGACTTAGGAGGCAGTACGTCCGGTCTTCCATATTGCTATGTTTCGGAAGAGTATCGGAGATCCATCCAGAGTGTTCCCAGTGAATGATGACCAAGTCGAGGTGGTAACTCCAAGATTGTGGAAATTGAAGCGATGGCAAGTGTGGAACGTGTACTATAGAGAGTTCGTGTACGGTAAAGTACGACGAGTAAGAAAAGAGGCGAGATGTGCTAAGAAGAGGTAAGTGTTCCTTTTATGAAGTAGAGATGCGAAGGGAGTATCCTTTAGACCATGAGTGGGAGTTTTTGTGACGTTAGAGGTGATTCCTCGTTGGCTTGGATTTGAGTTTTGCGCACATGTTATATTCTAGCCATTGGTGGCGTGATCGGTTTTGTAAGTGTAGTAGTGGAGACTATACCGGCGCAAGCGTGTTTGGAGACTTAGAAGGAACATTCGGGACGAATGTTTCTAAGGGGGGAAGAATGTTATACCCCGTAGTTTCCAGAGTATGTATGTGAGGACGTACGTACAATTGTATAAGCCCTAATTAGGTTTAGGATGAAACTGTGAACTTTCGACGGAAAAGATTCCGAACCTTGTGAAGGAAATTCTACGTTTTTGATATTTTAACCGATTACGGATTTTTTCGAGAGATGAATATTTAGGACCAATAGGAGGGCGACATGTGTCACCCTTAGTTGGCATGGGTTGGACGAAATGTTGGGCTAGTGGACAAGTCAAAAAGTCAAGTCTTGCAAGATATTTTCTTTGTGGTGTTCATATGTTCCAATTTTGTGGTGGACATATGTCCCATTATTGTGGTGAACACTTGGTGGAAGACTTCACTTGAACAAGCTACCAAATCTACACCCTCCACTTGCTTGAATCTTGGCCCTTCATTGTTCTATAAATACCCCCCTCTAGTGCAAGACTTCTTCATCCATTAAACATTTTCCAAGTCTCCAAAATCCCTCCCCCTCTTAGTAGTTCTCGTCCAAGTCCTCCCCCCCCCCCCCTTTCCTAGTAGTTTCGTCCAACCCCTCCCTTGGTAGAAAAATATTCTCCAAGTATTGTTACTATTCCAAAATACCTTAGCCTAATACCTTGTAGTATTCCAAAGTCACCTCTATACTAAAAGCCCGGAAATACTATTTTATATCCTTTAGTCACAAAACGAAACCCTAGGAAAATCTTCATAGTTGGTTGAAGTGTTAAGTAAGTTGTTTAGAAACTTCTAAGGGTTTCTTGGAGCTATCTGAGCGCAAATTAGAGCTAAACGTTGTTCAGATCGACATTTAAACTTGGATAATTTTGGGCTCGAGGTAAATATCTTGTCCTTCTATTGTAGTTGGAGATTACATCTGTAGTAGTAAAGAAATAAGTATAAGATATATGGAAGGAGGGTATAAAAGAAGAGAATTGAATCAGACTTACATAGACTGTATTTATGAGACTTGAGTAGTTTGACTGTAGGGAAGTGTCACGAATTTTCCGTAGAATAAGGAACTATTTACTTAGAATATGCCTGAAGAGAACTAGAGGTTGATAGATGTATTGTGGTTATTATAGGTGGACTTTCTACGGCATACTCGACTTGGCTTGTGGATTAAGCCAAGAGGTATGTGATTCTTCCTATACTCTTGAGCATGATTTGTTGTAAACTATATAGTACGGTGACGCGTGCGAGTGTGAAATGAATTTGGTTTATTTAAAACATAAAGTGTTATAATAACTTTATGGGAAGTTAATTATAACGACTTTATGAAGTTAAAACAAGAGACTTTACTTATAAACGGCTTGATTTTGGAAAAGGATAAGTAACTGATTTAAGTATGGGTTACTTGTTTTGAAAAGAGTAATTTACGGGGTTTAAAAGTATACTTGATATTGTCTTAAAACTATAAAGCACTTGGTTTAAAAAAGTATAGAGTACTTGATTTTAAAAGTCTTGTAAGGATTTTCTGAAAGGTGTAGTAATTTGGTTTGAAAAGAAAATGTGTTTGATACTACGAGTGATAGTATCGTGTGGCTTTTACGTAAAAAGAGGTCTTTTTGAAAGAATGAAAGTATGTAGTATTTTGGGGTTGAAACCCGGATTGTTGACATAAAATAAAAGTACCTTAAACTTGCATATGCTTGTGGTGATAGCTTTGTTGTGGTGCAAGTGTTTGATTTTGTGCTACCGTGTCTCTCGATGGAGGACCGACTATTTGATTGATTGTTGGACATACTGACGCGTTGGATGGTCCACGGGTATGCGTCCACTTTGAGTATTATCTGGTTATTTCTTTTGGACATACTGACACGATGGGTGGCCCACGAGTATGCGTCCACTTTGAGTATTATATTGTTAATTCCTTTGGACATACTGACACGATGGGTGGCCCACGGGTATGCGTCCAGTAGGATGGTTTCATGGCCATGCTTATACCGAGGTAAGATGCCGGGGCATGCGGTCATTGTGAGGGGTTAAATCCCCGGGTTATGTTATTAGTCCATGGATCGCTAATCCATGAAGCTTGTCGCGGTGACGAACAATCACGGGCTTGATTTGTATTTGTGGTTACAGGCACACTTTAGATACTTGTCCTGGTCATTTCTCGTGTATCGGAAGGCTCTGGTAGATAGCTTAAGATACTTGCCACGGTCATATCTCGTGAGACGGTAGGCTATTGTCACGACCCGTTCCGGGGCCCGTGACTGGTGCCTTACCCCGGGCACCCTAGTGATACAACATCAGAGAAAAACCAGCGGAATTAAAAACTTAAACATTCAAATAGACATGGATCAAGATAAAAGAAAATAGGCCAACCAATACGGTTGCCTTTCAACATATATATATATAGACAATTGAACAGTTACCATCCTTACAACCCTGCCCACAACAAGCATGCACTTAAGATTTATACAACAACTATGACGGACAGGCCCCGCCATACCCACGAATGTACAAGGACTTACGGACTCGTGGTAACATACCAAAGATAAGCCTCCAAGGAACGAGCTTCCCAATACGCTGAAAGGTGATCCTAAGCGGGGATCAATGGCCGATGTACTTCACTGCGCAGATGAACGCACTTCCGGCGAGGTCGACAACAGTACCAAGTATGTGAAATCAGAAATATCGTAAATGAAATCATAGCAGTCTATATAAAGCAGGAGACATGTATGATAACTAAACTACAGTACACCACATATAAACAATCATATCAAGTCGTGGACTCACGCCTCCAAATCATCGATCGTGCGTGAATTCCTTCCTCACCGCCAGCCTATGATATAACAACACCAAGGAGTATATGTGAACACGAGTCCTACCGTGTCAATAAAACCGCACGGTAAGTATAACTACCAGATCCGACCGCACCAATAATATTGTACAACCATATCATGAAGTCGACACGCGGCAAGTGCAATAGCCTCCACCACTCCACCGCGCCACGAAGGCGATGGGGGCAAGTGAATCGCTACGCACTGCATCACAATCGTAAGTCACGGCTCCATCCAAATCTTGACTCGCTGGTCGACACGCGTGGCGTGCAATAACCTATACCAGATCCACTGCCACGTGGCGGCGGGGCAAGTAAACAGCACGCACCCGATCACAACCGTAAGTCACGATACCGCGTGAAGGCGACACGTGGCGGTGCAATAACCTATACCAGATCCACCGCGCCACGTAGCCGACGGGGCAAGTAAACAAAGCACGACCCGATCACAACCGTAAGTCACGATACTTCGCCATAAATAACCATAATGGTCACATGTCCACATCATCGGTGTAGACATGCCCATGTAATAATAATGGAAGCATACCCGTGGAATCTTCCACATCGCCGTTCGCCCAAGTAAGTTCTCAATAAGTCAACCGGCCCTCCATCGAGAGACGCGGTAGAATAGAAACACAATTCTTGCACAACAAAGACTATCTCAATAAGCATAGGCAAGTTATACAACAACAAGCATAGACAAGTTACACACAACCCAAAGTACTTTCATTTTATGTCAAAGTCCGGGTTTTAACCCTAAAGTACTACGTACGTTAAATTCCTTTTAAGGAGATCCATTCCTTTTATAAAAGTCACCCGATACCCGTAGTATAAAATAGAGTGACTCTCATTTTTATGTAAACCAAAACACTTTCCTTTTCAACCACATTCTTTTCCCTAAGGTTCCAGTTTGCCTAATTTCAATTACTCAAGTCTCTTTATTTTAGGAAGGTTTCATAGTTCAATGTCTTAATCTCTTTTAAAACAATTGAGTAACATATGTCTTGTAGGTTGTTCTTATTCATAATCAATCTTATTAAGCAGCCATGATCTAGGAAATGTAATATCATTTTGTCTCATCTTAGCTTCTATGCAGATGGAGGTTTCTACTGGTTTTAATAATACTTCATTATTCTATACATTTTCCTTTATTAATGCTGAAAGTGGTTTGTCGATACTCATTCTGATTTTCGAAATCAGTTAAAACATTATTCCTTTTAAAAACCAAGTACTCATTTGTTATACCCCGTATTTCCAGAGTATGTACGTAGGGACGTACGTAGAAAATTCGAACTTCAAATAGGCTTGGCCGAATTATTTTTGTTCACAACACCCGGTTAGAGTCGTTTTTGTAAACGTTTTCACGCTTCGTAGGGAAAATTCCGCTATGTCATTTCTAATTTTTGCGGATTTTTCCGAGAGACGAAACATTTTGGACCAACAAGAGGGCGACACTTGGCACCCTCTCATTGGTGGGATTTGGGGCGGCAAGTTGGACGAATTGCTTGACATTTTTGTCAAGTAGTAGGTAGGATATTTTTGTGGTAGATGGATAAGGTGCACTTGGCAAGATCTTGGCCCTACACTTGCACCACACTTGGCTTGATCTTGGCCATTGGTTGGCCTTTGCTAGACCTATAAATACCCCTCCCCTTTGATGAACTTCTTCATCCAAAAATCTCTAAGTCTTGAAAGCTTCTTCCTCCCCCCGTCGTGTAGTGTCTTGGCCGAGAGCCCCTCGTCCCCCCCCTTGGCCGAGAGTTCCCCTAGTGGTAGGCGAGGGTATACACCCCTGGGGTGTTAGCCGTGGGTACCCACTGCCTAGTTGTTTTCAGATAATACCCCCTCTTGGTAGAAATACTCTCTAAAGTATTGTTATAATGCCCAAATTACCTTAGCCGTATACCTTGTAGTATTCTAAGGTTATACTTATACGAAAAGCCCAGAAATACTATTATACTTCCCTTCAGTCACAAAACCGAAACCCTAAGGGAAATCTCCATAGTTAGTTGGAGTAATAAGTAGAAGTTGGTTAGAACTTCTAAGGGTTGTTTGGAGCGGGTCGGAGCGTACGGAGTAGGAGCTAAACCTTGCTCAGGATCGACATTTAAACTCGGATAATTATGGGCTTATCGAGGTAAATATCTTGTCCCTCTATTGTAATTGGAAATTACATGTTTGTTAGACTATATAGTTGAAGTATACTATATATAGAACTGAACGTTGTTATCGGCAATGTCTTTTGACTTAAGCCTGAATAATAAGAAACCTTTTCGAAAGAAGAGTCTTGAATCAGTATTTACATGTATCAGACATGAGACTTGTGTAGCTTTTCGTGAGGTAGAATTTTGCACGTCCGATTAAACGTATAACCCCCGGTTGGCTTGGTAGTCGCCCGATAGAGAGAGATTTACGCATTTATGGGGAGGTCTTGCCAATTTTCGTAGAATGTTCTACGGCGGATCTAAATGTTAATGGCGCCTTGTGGCCTTATAGGTTGAAGTACTACGTGTGCGCGATCTACTTGGCTTAAGGAGTAGCAGACGGTTGGAAGTACTTGGAGCGTTTTGCTATTAGTCGATACTCGTCGCGAGGTATGTGAACCTCTTCCTATCTCTTCTAGCATGATATGTGTGAACTATGTAGTACGGTAGACGTACATGTGCTAAATGTATTTGATTGGTTTAAAACATAAAGTGTTATAACGGCTTTATGGGAAGTTGGTTATAACAGCTTTATGTTGGTAAGAAAATACTTGTGGTTTTTAAAAGGTAACTGATTTGAACTATAACTGGCTTGTTATGTGTTAATAAAGAACTTGAAGTATTTCAAAAGATTTTTGAATCATTTTGAAAGAAGAGGTAATACTTGATTTTTTAGAAAACTTAAGAGTTATACTAGCCTTATGGAAAGTTAGGTATAACGGCTTAAGAATGTTTCTTGATTTTGGAAATCGAATGTATCGACAAACCACTGCAAATTAATAAAGGAAATGTTTTTAATAATTAAGTATTATTAAAACCAAGAGAAACTTCCATCCGCATGAAGCTAAGATGAGACAAAATGATATTTCCTAGATCATGGTCATTGTAATAAGATTGTTATAAACAAGAATATCCTACTCACTTATAAGGATTATGTTTCTCAGATTCTTTAAAGTAGAATTATAATCTTAAATGAATAAGAATATGAAATACGAAACCTTTAAAAAATGACAAACTTGAAAATGGGAAATTAGGCAAACTTGAACATGGGAAATTAGGCAAACTTGAACATGAGAAATTAGGCAAACTTGAACATTGGAAATTAGGCAACTTGAACATTGGAAAAGAATGTTGCTACTTGATTTTACAAAGAGAAGTAATTGATTTACTTTAAAAAAGATAATCACTCTATTTTCATATACTACAGTATTGTGTGGTTTTGTGAAGTAACGATCTTTTAAAGATTTAATGTATGAAGTACTTTGGGGATAGGTACAACTTGTTAGTAGAAAGTACCTTGTGTGAATAACTTGATTGTATTGGTTTGTGATAGCCTTGTAATACTTTCTTGTTGATTTGATAAGTAAGCATGTTAGGATGCTACGTGTGTTAGTATCTTGTGATTATTGTGTAAGGGGTCACTTTGTTGTGCTTACGTTGTCAAACGTTAAGCCCGTTATCGTTATTGTATCACATACCCTTGACTTATTATACCGAGGGCTTGCCACCCTTGATGCGGTCTATACGGCCTATGCATCCTTGTGACTACGCGGAGTGCGGTAGCTCCGGGATTGATCATTCGGTGTTTAGCCCGACGCGGGGATTCCTATGCGGTCTGCTGAGACTACGCGTCTTTTGAGACTATGCGGTCGCGGAGCCTAGGCGGATACCGAGGGTTAGCCGCTTTCGATGCGGGGTATACCTCGGCGATGCAGGACCATGATTCGAGGAATACCTCATGCGGTCGTGGGTGACCTATGCGCGAGCGAGAGTTCGAGGATAGACGCGCACATTGATATTGGCGCGAGTGGCCGCCGATCATGGTGCGGTCTAGAAAGACCTCGGGATACGCTTTGTGGTATTTTTGGTCGTGGTCTTAGTAGTCGGCTATGCCTTCGCATTGCCCCGCACGGTTTTATTGTGATAACTTTGAGGCGTGAGTCCACGACTTGACATGATCGCTATTTATTGTGAATCGTAGTTTGGTTATCATACATGTCTCCGCTTTATATAGACTACTATGATTTCATTTACGATTTATTTTCGCCACATACTTGGTACTGTTATCGACCTCGCTTCGGGCTGCGTCATGCCGCAGTAAAGGTACACGATCGTTGATCCTCGCTCTTAGGGTCACGATTCAGCGTTGGGAAAGCTCCGTTTCTCGAGGCTTATGCGTATAGTCCTGTCGTTGTAGGTATTTACATTCGTGGTATGGCGGCCCCGTCCGCCATTGTTGTCGATCATTTCGTAGAGGTCAGTAGAACTGTTGTGGCGGTGGTTGTAAAAGGATTAAACTGTTCATTTGTAGGAGTTGTTATTTATATATATGCCGAAAGGCAAGTTTTCCTCGACATCGTTGTACTTCATTTGTTTCATGTATGTGTTTTATGTTCACGATTACTCGATGTTGTATCACTAGGGTGCCCGGTAAGGCACCACCACGCCCGATTCGGTCGTGACAAAAGTGGTATCGAGCGATTAATCCTCGGAAAGTGTCTACGCATCGATCCAAGAGTCTTGATTATCGGTGTGTTGTGCACCACACCAATAATCGTGAGGCTATAGGATATTTAGGATTGGTTTCTATTTCTTCTCACTCGAGATCGTGCCTTAGAGCCGTGTTGTAAGTTGGACCTCTAACGTATTTCTTTCCCTACCGTTATGTTCCGCGTAGGCAACCCGCCCAGAGGACAAGGCAGCGAGGAGCCGCGAGTAAGTACTGAGGGTTACGTGGGCACGAGCCCAATTATCACCTCGTGGTGCTTCATTCGGGAGTTCGCGACGCCATTATCCCCAGAGAGTTTAGCATGGCGCGGCGATCCTCACTGCGGCCATGATGTTTGAACCTTCGCCCACGACCGAACAGAATATAGATTTCAAGAGGCGACCGCGAATAACTATGGATTTGACTACCGAGAGTATACCGATGTATCGCGGTCTTGATGAATATCAACGAAGGTTGTGCAAGAGTAATTCTTGATTGGGCTTGAGCATGGCCTATGCGGGCTTATGCGCAGCAGCCAAGAAACGTAGATCGACGGGTTAACGGGCGACATCGTAAGAGGCCAGGCAGCAAGTGTCCTTTAGTAACTTTCGAGGCGAGTCGCCTCACCGCCAGATTAGATTATGCGCATCCACCAAGATGCAAAGGTCCTCCACAGGTTCGGGACGCTCGTACGCAGAGTTGGTCGAGCTCGAGCTTCCGTTCACGACACGAAGGTTCCACCATCCGATTCGCTTTTTCGGTGTTCACAGGTGTGCAGCGCCATCTCGTGGAATGTCGCTTTTAGTTGGTACTTATTGTACCTATGACCGCCGTGGTCCGATGTCGAAAGAGTGTCCTCGGGAGGACTTAGCCTTCGTGATCGGTGGGTAGTTGTCATCTTCCTTAGCTGCGCCTACGGGGCATGTTTGATTAAACGACTAAGTGGAGAAGAGATTCAGGTATATCTTTAACCCCCTAGAGCGTTGTATACGTGATAAGGTGAGTATACCTTAAGTGTTATGTTCAGATACCATGAGTGTTTTTTTGTGATTAGAAATCTTGGTTAGTTAACCAAGGAAGATTTGGAGGATAGAGAAGGTGTGAGCCTTATAGTTTTATACGTAGAGACCTTAGAGGTAAGGCCATCTCGAGTAAAAGACGTATGTTGATGTTTGACCCTTATAGGAGTGCATAGTGCACGTGAGCTATGTATGGGATAGGTCCCTAAGTAGTGTGAAATGAAAGAGGGTAGTTGAACTAAGAAGACCGCTAGGATTTCGTAACGTGATTTGAGAGATTGTTCCGGATCGGGGAGCTAATGTTTTGCGCATTTCCGGGTCGGGTTGAGGCCATGTTGCGGGTCAACCCGCGGCCTGTTTGGTGGTGGGGTCAGTTTGTGGTGGTCCCGCCGGGTGGTAGGGTCACGAGGGTGTTAGGCCCAAGTTTAGTTAACCAGCGTACGAGTTAGTGGATGCGTTCGACCAGTAGTCGGGCCGATGGGGTCAGCCCATCGTGTTTTTCAGTCAGGACCGTTGCTTGGCAGTGATGTTATATCAGAAAGGTGGTAAGGCTGCACGGGGTGCCTGCTTTCACCTTATGAACAGACAGTGGAGCCTGTGTTACTGTTTCTTCGAAGTTTTACGAGCGGGGTTAGGAACCCAGTGAGTCTCAGACGCATTCGCCTCGCGATGTTTGGATTCAGGGGTAGTTGTAAGGATTGTTATCTCCTGTTGGGGAAGTGTTTTATAGCTACCATTTCAGTGTTCGGATATCTCCTTGTGACGCCTTGTAGGGGCGGAAGTGTAAGTTGTCGGTCGATTGGTTCGACGTTGGCGTTCGGATAGTTGGTTCATACGTGTTCAGTAGGATGTGGATAGGGTGAAGCTTATCCAGAAGAGGTTTTTGGTAGCTCGGAGGAATCGTGCGGATTATCGGCGACGACGCTTAGAGTTCAGGTTGACGGTCGGTCTTCTTGAAGGAACCACCCCGGATAGGGTGTAAGAGGAAACTTAGCCCGAGTTACTTTGGGCCTTTGAGTTCATGAGGATAGGCCAGGTTGCCTATATGTTAGCATTTGCCGTCCGACTTAGGAGGCAGTGCGTCCAGTCTTTCGTATTATGTTCGAGAAGGAAATCGGAGATCCATCCAGAGTGTTCCCAGTTAATGATGACCACGTTAGAGATAGTAACCCCGAGTTTTGGAAACTGAAGCAGTATCAGAAATGTGGTAAGAGTTCGAGTGTACAAGAAGTATACGACAGCCTCAGGGATCGCATGCAGCCCGGTACCATTTGTTGGGTCGCCGGAGTGACACTGGAACCTCGCGGCAAAGTGACAAAAGTGGTATGCTTTATGATGTTAGAGGTGTTTCCTCGTGGACTTGGATATAAGTATTTTGCGCAGTTGTTTCGGTGGCCATGTGTGGCAGGATTGTTCTCGTAAGTATAGTAGTGAAGACTATACTGGCGCACGTTTGTTTCGAGACCTAGAAGGAACATTCGGGACGAATGTTTCTAAGGAGGGGAGAATGTTATACCCCGTATTTCCAGAGTATGTACGTAGGGACGTACGTAGAAAATTCGAACTTCAAATAGGCTTGGCCGAATTATTTTTGTTCACAACACCCGGTTAGAGTCGTTTTTAGTGAAGCGTTTTCCACGACTTTCGTAGGGAAAATTCCGGCTATGTCATTTCTAATTTTTGCGGATTTTTCCGAGAGACGAAACATTTTGGACCAACAAGAGGGCGACACTTGGCACCCTCTCATTGGTGGGCTTTGGGGCGGCAAGTTGGACGAATTGCTTGACATTTTTGTCAAGTAGTAGGTAGGATATTTTTGTGGTAGATGGATAAGGTGCACTTGGCAAGATCTTGGCCCTACACTTGCACCACACTTGGCTTGATCTTGGCCATTGGTTGGCCTTTGCTAGACCTATAAATACCCCTCCCCTTTGATGAACTTCTTCATCCAAAAATCTCTAAGTCTTGAAAGCATCTTCCTCCCCCCTTAGTGTAGTGTCTTGGCCGAGAGCCCCTCTTCCCCCCTTGGCCGAGAGTTCCCCCTCTAGTGGGGTAGGCCGAGGGGTATACACCCCCTCCTCGGGTGCTAGTGGGTACCCCTAGCCTAGTTGTTTCGTATAATACCCCTCTTGGTAGAAATACTCTCTAAAGTATTGTTATAATGCCCAAATTACCTTAGCCGATACCTTGTAGTATTCTAAGGTTATACTTATACTAAAAGCCCGTAAATACTATTATACTTCCTTCACCACAAAACCGAAACCCTAAGGGAAATCTCCATAGTTAGTTGGAGTAATAAGTAGAAGTTGGTTAGAACTTCTAAGGGTTGTTTGGAGCGGCCTGAGCGCACGAGTAGAGCTAAACCTTGCTCAGGATCGACATTTAAACTCGGATAATTATGGGCTTATCGAGGTAAATATCATGTCCCTCTATTGTAATTGGAAATTACATTTTGTTAGACTATATAGTTGAAGTATACTATATATAGAATTGAACGTTGTTATCGTCAATGTATTTTGACTTAAGCATGAATAATAATAAACATTTTCTAAATAAGAGTACCGAATCAGATTTACATAGGATCAGACATTCTGAGACTTGTGTAGCTTTTACGTGAGGTAGAATTGTGCACGTCCGATTAACGTATAACCCCCTGGTTGGCTTGGTAGCGGCCCGATAGAGGAGGAGATTTACGCTGTCATGCGGGGAGGTGCCGAATTTTTCAGAGAATGTTCTACGAAGGGATCTAAATGTTAATGAGCGCCTTGTGGCCTTATAGGTTGAAGTACTACGTGTGGCGCGATCTACTTGGCTTAGGAGCAGCCGACGGTTGGAAGTACTTGGGCGTTTGCTATTAGTCGATACTGTCGCGAGGTATGTGAACCTCTTCCTATCTCTTCTAGCATGATATGTGTGAACTATGTAGTACTGATGTACGTATGTGCTAAATGTATTTGATTGGTTTAAAACATAAAGTGTTATAACGGCTTTATGGGAAGTTGGTTATAACGACTTTATGTTGGTAAGAAAATACTTGTGGTTTTTAAAAGGTAACTCGATTTGAACTATAAGCGGCTTGTTATGTGTTAATAAAGAACTTGAAGTATTTCAAAAGATTTTTGAATCATTTTGAAAGAAGAGGTAATACTTGATTTTTAGAAAACTTAAGAGTTATACTAGCCTTATGGAAAGTTAGGTATAACGGCTTAAGAATGTTTTACGATTTTGGAAATCGAATGTATCGACAAACCAACTGCGGCGTTAATAAAGGAAATGTTTTTAATAATTAAGTATTATTAAAACCAGAGAAACTTCCATCCGCATAGAAGCTAAGATGAGACAAAATGATATTTCTAGATCATGGTCATTGTAATAAGATTGTTATAAACAAGAATATCCTACTCACTTATAAGGCTTATGTTTCTCAGATTGTTTAAAGGAGAATTATATTCTTAAATGAATAAGACTATGAACTACGAAACCTTTCTAAAATGAGAAACTTGAACATGGGAAATTAGGCAAACTTGAACATGGGAAATTAGGCAAACTTGAACATGGGAAATTAGGCAAACTTGAACATTGGAAATTAGGCAACTTGAACATTGGAAAAGAATGTTGCTACTTGATTTTACAAAGAGAAGTAATTGATTTACTTTAAAAAAGATAATCACTCTATTTTCATATACTACAGGTATTGTGTGGTTTTTGTGAAGTAACGTATCTTTTAAAGATTTAATGTATGAAGTACTTTGGGGATAGGTACTCGAACTTGTTAGTAGAAAGTACCTTGTGTGAATAACTTGATTGTATTGGTTTGTGATAGCCTTGTAATACTTTCTTGTTGATTTGATAAGTAAGCATGTTAGGATGCTACGTGTGTTAGTATCTTGTGATTATTGTGTAAGGGGGTCACTCTTGTTGTGCTTACGTTGTCAAGCGTTAAGCGGATCTTATTGTATCACATACCCTTGACTTATTATACCGAGGGCTTGCCACCCTTGATGCGGTCTATACGGCCTATGATCCTTGTGACTATGCGAGTCGCGGTAGCTCCGAGATTGATCATTCGGGTGTTTAGCACGATGCGGGATTCTATGCGGTCTGTTGAGACTATGCGGTCTTTTGAGACTATGCGGGCTGCGGGAGCCTAGGCGGATACCGAGGGTTAGCTGCCTTTGATGCGGGGTATACCTCGGTGATGCAGGACCATGATTCGAGAATACCTCGCGGTCTGTGGGTGACCTATGCGGAATCGCGAGAGTTCGAGGATAGACGCCAAGCATTGATATTGCGGGCGAGTGGCCAGCTTCGATCATGTGGTGCGGTCTAGAAAGACCTCGGGATACAGTTTGTGGTATTTTGGTACTGTGGGTCTTAGTAGTCGGCTATGCCTTCGCACTTGCCCCGTACGGTTTTATTGTGATAACTTTGAGGGCGTGAGTCCCTGACTTGACATGACTGCTTATTTATTGTGAACTGTAGTTTGGTTATCATACATGTCTCCTGCTTTATATAGACTACTATGATTTCATTTACAGTATTTATTTTCAGTTTCACATACTTGGTACTGTTGTCTTGACCTCGCCGGCTGCGTTCATGCCGCAGGTAAAGGTACACCAGTCGTTGATCCTCGCTCTTAGGGTCACAGTTCAGCGTTTGGGAAAGCTCCGTTTCTCCGGAGGCTTATCTGGGTATAGTCCCCTGTCGTTGTAGGTATTTACATTCAGGGGTATGGCGGGGCCCTGTCCCGCCATTGTTGTCGTATCATTTCGTAGAGGTCTGTAGTACTGTTGTGGGCAGGGTTGTAAAAAGGATTAAACTGTTCATTTGTAGGAGTTGTTATTTATATATATGCCGAAAGGCAAGTTTTCCTCAGATTACTGTTTTGTACTTCATTTGTTTCATGTATGTGTTTTATGTTCCGCTGATTACTCTGATGTTGTATCACTAGGGTGCCCGGGGTAAGGCACCAGTCACGGGCCCAGATTCGGGTCGTGACATCATTACTCACGAATGAGGTTTCACACAAATTTCATATCAATACAATTAAGTCAAGTCTCTTATCTTTTAAGATTAAGTCTCTTAACTTCAAAAAATCAGTAAACCATTCTTTTTATCTCTCTTAAGACGTTATACCTAACGTCCCATAAAGCTAGTATAACTCTTATGTTTTCAAAACCAAGTATTACTCTTCTTTTAAAAAGGTTTCTTATTTCTTTTGAAATACTTCAAGATTCTTCTTATTCAGGCTTAAGTCAAAAGACATTGCCGTAACACTACATTCAGTTAACACACGTACGTCTACCGTACTATATCTATATTCCTTTTAAAATATTTCAAGGTTCTTCTTATTCAGGCTTAAGTCAAAAGACATTGCCGTACAACTATATTCAGTTAGCACACGTACATCTACCATATAATATATACATATTATTCAGGCTTAAGTCAAAAGACATTGCCACACGTACGTCTACCGTACTATATGTATTCTTTTAAAATACTTCATGCTCAAGAGTATAGGAAGAATCACATACCTCGCGACGATTATCGACTATAAGCAAAACGCTCCACGGCTATAACCCGGCTAGCCTTGTCCACCTTCTAAGTAGCACATGCTACTTGCAGAACATTCAACCAATAAAGGTTATCGATCAGAATACAAATGATCCTATGTAAATACAGTTTAAATCTTCTACTCTAATATTCTTCTGATGATTTCAGTTCAAGTCTATTCTGTAATATCCTTCTATTACAGTTCAATTCTCTTCTATGAATCTTATATTCATTTATATACTACTACAGTATGTAATTTCCAATTACACTAGAAGGATAGGATTATTTACCTCGATGAGCCCAAAATTATCCAAGTTTAATGTCGCTCCTGAGCAACGTTAAGCTCCTACTCCGTGCGCTCCAACCCGCTCCAAGCAACCCTTAGAAGTTCTACGCAACTTCTACTTAACACTTCAACCAACTATGAAGGTTTTCCTTAGGGTTTCGTTTTTTTACTGAGGGAAAGTATAATAGTATTTTCCGGGCTTTACGTATAGAGGTAACTTTGGAAAGTACTACAAGGTATATGGGCTAAAGTATTTGGTCATTATAACAATACTTGGAGAGTATTTCTATACCACAAAAGGGGGGTATTTATACGAGACAACTAGGCAAGGGGGTACCTTCGCTAAACACTACAAGGGGAGGGAGGCTGCCGGCCAAGGGCCTTTCTCAAAGGGGAGGGCTGTGGACGAAAGCAAACAAGCGGGAGAGAGGATTTGGGACTTAGAAAGATTGCTCAAGTTTGGATGAAACAACTCTTCAACAAGGGGGGGTATTTATAGGTCAAGGAATGGCCAACCAATGGCCAAGATCCATCCAAGTGTAAGGCAAGTGTAGGGCTAGATTTTAACCATGTGGACCTTATCCATCTACCACAACAACTTGCACAAAATATCCTACCAACTCCCTTGACCCCTTTTCGTCCAAACCACCCACAACTTCCTCCAATGTGAGGGTGACACATGTCACCCTCCCGTTGGTCCAAAATGTTTCGTCTCTCGGAAAAATCCGCAAAAATTAAAAATGACATAGCCGTATTTTTCCCTTCGCAAGTTTAGTAAAACGTTTTGTCGAAAAACGACTCCTTTCGGCACTTGTGTACAAATTTCGAAACTTGTCAAATCTTAAGGCTTAAATTTTCTACGTACGTCCTTACGTACATACTCTGGAAATACGGGGTATAACAGCTATTGTACGCTAGCTTTAGATACTTGCCTCGGCCAGTTGCGTGGCTGGTTTGGATCTGGTAGTTGGCTTCCGTACCTTGCCCGCGAAGTTTTATGACTAGCCTTCGGATCTGGTAGTTGGCTACTCTACTTGGCCCGATCGGTTTAATGACACAGGCAGGATCTAGTGTTCAGGTTTACATATGGGTGTTGTTTTACATCATGTACTGCCGGCAGTGAGGAATGGGTTTCACGGGCATGGTTGATATTATGAGCGTGAGACCCATAGTTATGTATGAGTGATTATTTTGAGGATATGTGTCCCCTTACTTGACATAACTGTTTACTTATTGCGAAATGATTTTATAAAATGATGAAATGTGATTTCATTACAGTATTTTCAGTTTCACATACTTGGTACCTATTATCGACCTCGCCCGGAAGTGCGTTCATCGCGGTAGAGGTACACGATCGTTGATCCTCGTTCATAGGATCGCGATTCAGCGTTTGGGAAGCTCCGTTTCTCCGAGGCTTATCTTTAGTATAGTCCCATCACTTTGTAGGTACTTGTACATTCGGGGTATGGCGGGAGCCTGTCCGTCATAGTTGTTGTTACATTCTTAGAGTGCATGTAATCTTGTTGTGGCGGGGTTTGTAAAGGATTATGGCTTGTCGGTTATATTATATATACATGAAGGTGACCGTTTTGGTTAACCTGTTTTCTCATCTTCTATCTTGTTTCCTGTTTAAGTTTTTATTTCCGCTAATTTTCTCTGATGTTGTATCACTAGGGTGCCCGGGGTAAGGCACCAGACGCGGGCCCGAGGTCGGGTCGTGACACTGTGGGCCCCACAAAAACGTAAAATTCTCAGGTGGGCCCCACATGACCCAATCCGAGAGTTGAAAATCCAAATCTTCAATTAATTCTATGAATCCCAAATACCAAATTTGAGAATCAATTCCAATTAATAAACTTTTTTCCTTCACGAGGTTCGGAAGATTTTCCTTAGAAAAATGAAATCTTTCTTTCGTTCCTGTCACGACCCGACCACGGGCGATCGTGCCTTACCAGGCACCCTAGTGATACAACATCGTCGAGAAAAACCGGAAATAAAACATACGATATGAAGCAAGATAAAAGAAAACAGTTAACTAAAGCGGTTGCCTTTTTGCATATATATATACAAAAATTTGAGCGATACATCCTTTACAACCCCGCCACAACAATTTGACTGCACCTCAAGAGTGTAACAACAACTATGACGTGGACAGGGCCGTCTGTCACGACGAACCGGGCGTGGATCGTGCCTTACCGGGCACCCTAGTGATACAACATCGTAGTGTCGATGGAACATAAAACAAGACATGAAAATATTAAGAAGTAAGAAGCGATGTCGGAGAAAACTTGCCTTACGGCATATATATAAATCAATTTTTAAAACCGAACGATTACATCCCATTACAACTACGCCACAAGCATTACGGACCTCTAAGAATTATCGACAATAATGGCGGACAGGGCCCGCCATACCCTGAATGTAAATACCTACAACGACGAGGACTATACCACCGATAAGCCTCCGAGAAGCGGAGCTTCCCATACGCTGAATCGTGACCGAGAACTAGGATCAACGATGGTGTACCTCAACTGCGGCATGAACGGCCCAAGGAGGTCGATAACAGTACCAAGTATGTGAAATCAGAAAGTACTTAAATGAAAACATATCATTTTAAAATCAGTTTTGCAAGTATGTATGAAACAACCAAAGTAACCGCACATAGTGTCATATCATAAACAAGAGCAACAATAGGTAAACTGTAACAGGTTTTTTCTAGGCTGCGAATGATCGGCAGGCCAATTGCGTAGTATCACCACGCAAGCCTAATCATGGACTCCGTAGTCGCATAGGCCACTCATAGGCCGCATAGGGTATGTAACCCCGCATCGAGGGTAGCTACTCCATCGCCCCGACCCGCAATCCGCATGGCCACAGAGACCGCATGACCACAAGGCGCAACTAACCTGGAACTCCGTAGTTCGCATGGATCCCGGACCCGCATGAGGTATTCTCGAATCACGGTCCTGCATCTTTGAAGTCTACCCGCGGAGGCGGCTTAACCCCTGTAATATGTCAAGAGGTGAGTGACATTATACTAACATAACAGCTTATCGTTAAACAACATAAGCACAACAAGAATACTCTCTTTCACAAACGTTACAAGACACTAACACACATAGCATCATATCACGTCTACTTATCAAATCAACAAGAAAGTATTACAAGGCTATCACAAACCAACACAATCAAGTTATACACACAAGGTACATTCTATTATATGATTAACAAGATCGAGTATCTATTCCCAAAGTACTTCATACATTATCTTTTAAAAGATACGTTACGTTTACAAAAGTCACACAATACCCGTAGTATATGAAAATAGAGTGATTATCCTTTGAAGTAAATCAAAACACTTCTTGTTATACCCCGTAGTTGCAGGGTATGTATGTGAGGACGTACGTACGAGAGTACGGCAGAAAATTTTGAAAAGAAAGAAAGATGTGAGTTTTCGACGGAAAAGTTTCTGGTTTTTTTGTGAAGAAAAAGGTTCGTTAATGGGAATTGGATTCCCAGATTTGGTATTTGGACTTCATAGATTATATTAGAATTTTGAGATTTTATTTTCGGAAATGGTCACGTGGGGCCCACGGGAGAAATTTACGGTTTTGTGGAGCCCGCTTTGTTTTTGAGATGTCCGGTATTTTGGATATTTTCGGAAGACGAAATATTCTGGGCGAATCGGGGGGCGACACGTGTCACCCCCATGTGGCACCCTTGGCCGAAATATTTATTGTGCACAACACCCGGTTGGAGTCGTGTTTAAACGCTTTGCGTAACTGCGAAGGAAAATTCCGGCTATGTCGTTTTGTATTTTTGCGGATTTTTCCGAGAGGCGAAACATTCTCGACCAACGGGAGGGTGACATGTGTCACCTACAATGAACAAGTGGGCGTGACTGGCGAATTGATGGGCAAGTTGGGCTTGATATTTGTGTAGATATTTGTGAGGGTTTTAAGGAGTAGGGTCTAGGGTGCACTTGGCTTGATCTTGGCCTTACACTTGCCTTGCACATGGCTTGATCTTGGCCATTGGTTGGCATTTGGGTTTGCTATAAATACCCTCCCCCTTGTGAGGTCTAGCCGTGGGGTACCCCCCCCCTAGCCTAGTTGTTTTCGTATAATACCCCTTGTTGTGGTATAGAAATACTCCCCTAGTATTGTTATAATGCCCAAAATACCTTAGCCTTGTACCTTGTAGTATTCCAAAGATACCTCTTTACGTAGAGTCCGGAAATACTACCTTTTGTCCTGTTTAGTCTCAAACCCAAAACCAAGGAAATCTTCATAGTTGGTTGAAGTATGTGAGTAGAAGTTGGTTAGAACTTCTAAGGGTTGTTTGGAGTGGTTTGGAGCGCGTGGAGTGGAGCTAAACCTTGCTCAGGAGCGACATTAAACTCGGATAATTTTGGGCTTATCGAGGTAATTATCTTGTCCCTCTATTGTAATTGGAAATTACATGTTTGTTAGAGTATATAGTTGAAGTATACTATATATAGAACTACTTAGTATTCGGCAATGTCTTTTGACTTAAGCCTGAAGAATAAAGAACTAAACTGAATCAGATTTACATAGGGTGTGTGCGGTAGACTTGTGTAGATTGTACACGTCCAGGTTAGGCGTGTAAACCCCCTGGTTGGCTTGGTAGCGGCCTCGATAGAGAGGAGGAGATTTACGCTGTTCATGGGGAGGTCTTTGCCGAATTTTCTATAGAAAGATAGAAAACTTGTGTTTTGGGGTTAATAGACGTTTGTGACCTTTATAGGTGAAAGTACTAAGAGTAGCGTATTCTACTCGAGGAGTGGAAAGGGCTAGCAAGGTTGTAGTACTTGGAGCATTTTGCTTATTGTCGATAAATCGTCGCGAGGTATGTGAACCTCTTCCTATCTCTTCTAGCATGATATGTGTGAACTATGTAGTACCGGTAGACGTACGTGTGCTAAGTGATTTGGTTGGTTTAAAACATAGGGTGTTATAATAGCTTTATGGGAAGTTAGTTATAACGACCTTATGTAGTGAAAATGGTTTCTTGATGTTAGAAGTTAAGAGACTTGATCTTATAAGATAAGAGACTTAACTTATTTGTTTTAATGTGAATGTTGTGTGAAACCTCATTCGTGAGTAATGAGTACTTGGTTTTTAAAGGAATAATGTTTCTACCGATTTGAAATCGAACGTGTATCGACAGACCAACTGCGGCGTTAATAAAGGAAAATGTATTGAATAATGATGTGTTGTATTAAAACCAAGAGAAACCTCCATCCGCATGAAGCTAAGATGAGACAAAATGATATTACATTTTCTAGATCATGGTCACGTAATAAGATCGTTATAAACAAGAATAAACTACTCACATATATGACATATGTTACTCAATTGTTCTAAAAAGGAATCAAGTGATTAAGTTTGGGAACTATGAAACCATTTGAAAATAAGAAGCTTGAGTAATGAAACTAGGCAAACCGGAACTTAGGAAAGGAATGTTGTTACTTGATTTTGAAAAGGAAGATGGGTTGGTCATTCTAATACTACGTATCGGGTGACTTTTATAAAAGTAATGGATCTCTTTAAAAGAACTTAACGTATGTAGTACTGGGGTTAAAACCCGACTTTGGCATAAAATGAAAGTACTTTGAGTTGTGTGAAACTTGCCTATGCTTGTTGTTGTGAAACTTGCCTATGCTTGTGATGATAGTCTTTATTGTACAAACGTTGTGTTTACGTGTTACCGCGCTCTCGATAAGTCGGTTGGCCGATCGTTGAGAACTTACTTGGGCGTCTTGGCGTGTGGAGAAATTCCACGCACGCTGCGTTCGCTGATAGTATTATTGTTGTTAATCGCTTTGGACATACCGACACGATGCGTAGCGCATCGCATGCTTCCATTTTGGTTAAGGTCTTGTGGTTAATCGCTTTGGATATCTCGGACACGATCGTAGCGCGGGTATGTTTCATTTTGATTATCGCTTTGATTTCCTTGGACATACCGACCACGATCGTGGCGCATGCGGGTATCGTCCATTTGGAATGTTGTCTTATTGTTTCCCTTTGGACATCACGACACGATGCGTAGCGCACGTATGCTTCCATTTGGAATCTTGTCTTATTGTTTCCTTTGGACATACCGACACGATGCGTAGCGCGGGTATCGTCCATTTGGAATGTTGTCTTATTGTTTCCCTTTGGACATATCGACACGACGCGTAGCGCACGTATGCTTCCATTTGGATTGTCTTGTTGTTGAGGTCACGTGGACACGTCTACACCGATGCATTCCGGCATGTGGCCGTGGGACATTGGTATTATTGTTGCATCATGGACATGTCTACACCGATGCAGATTCCGGCATGCGCCATAATGCGAACCTGATTGATGTTGTGGGCGTGAGACCCATAGTTATATGGAGTGATGACTGTTTTATGTTGTGAACTGTAGTTTGGTTATCATACATGTCTCCTGCTTTATATAGACTAGTATGATTTCATTTACTGATGTTATGCATTTCACATACTTGGTACTTGGCCAGACCGACTTCTGGGGCCGTTACATGCCGCAGTAGAGGTACATCGATCGTGGATCCTCGCTCATGTGATCACGATTAGCGCATTTGAAGCTCCGTTTCTCGAGGCTTATCTTTTAGTAGGTGTTCCCGAGTTGTAGGTTCTTGTACATTCAGGGTATGGCGGCCCCGTCTCCGTCATAGTCATCAGATATCTTAGAGGTCCAAATGTTGTTGTGGGCAGGGTTGTAAAAGGATTAAACTGTTCAGGTTTTATGTATATACTGAAGGCAACTGTTTTTGGTTGGCCTGTTTATTTATTATATCCCTTGTTAAATGACTCATGTTTTATGTTCCGCTGATTTTCTCTGATGTATGTATCACTAGGGTGCCCAGGGTAAGGCACGATGCTTGCCCCGGGCAGTCGTTACAAAAGTGGTATCGAGCGCTAATCCTCGGAAAGTGTCTACAGACCGTGTCTAGTAGAGTCTTGATTATCGGTGTGTTGTGCACCACATCTATAATCAGGAGGCTATAGGACATTTAGGATTGGTTTCCATTCTTCTCATTCCGAGATCGTGCCTTAGAGCTATGTTGTAAGTTGTACCCTCCGACGTATCTCGTTTTACCGATTATGCCTCCGCAAGGCAACCAGAGCCCAAGGGCAAGGCGAGGTGCCGCTAGTGAGATACTGAGGAATGCAGCGCGCAGCCCGCAGTACACGAGTTGTGCTTCAGACGGCGGGTTTCGCGACGCCGCCAGCACCAGCAGAGTTTAGAGCCGCAGCGGTCGATGAGACTACAAGACTGAGCCTCCACCCCACACCGAGCAGGAGATGGGTCACGCGAGATGGCCCGATTATTGGCCGTTGTGGCGGATATGAGGCACAGTGGACGCAGCGATTCGGCCCCGATGCACCATGGTTCACCCCGAGCGGATAGTTTGAGGCTACGGGACTTTACGAGTTGTAGCCCGCCGAGTTTTATGGGTCGAGGCACGAGGATGATCCGCAGGAGTTCATCCGGCGATTCTGACCGATCACGCGGTGATCAAGGCTTGTAAACCGAGTCTGTGACCTTTGGTTCGCGTCGGCTGCGTGATACCGCAATCGATTGGTTTGATTCATAGGAGCTTTCGGGAGAGCATGCACTCCAGTATGGGATGAGTTTTCGGGAGCTTTCCTCACGCACTTCTTGCCTCCGCAGATGAGGAGGGCACGGGCCGATAGATTTTTGTTACTAAGGCAGAGAGGGCGCACTGTCAGGGAGTACAATGTCGAGTTCGATTCTTTGGCTCGATATGTCCCTGCGCTAGTTGCGAATATGGAGGATGGAGTGCATCGCTACGTCACCGCTTGATGATTATATGGCGAATCTTGTGCGGTGTTTCTCTTCACCGCACGACATTGCCCGCACGCAGCTCACGCACCAGATGTGAGGCACGGAGGGTCGACGGAATGACAGATCGCCAGAAGAGGCCGGGGCAGGCAGGTCCTGGTGGCTTTCGAGGCGGACCGCCTCGCCAGCAAAGCTAGTTATATACCCCACCGCATGCAGTGGTCCTCCACCGTCTTGAGAGCGGTCGGGCTCCAAGGGTTCAGATTTTCGGCAGAGCAGGGGTGTTAACCAGCTGAAGCCACCCCTACCTCGTTGTGACCATTGTGGTAGACTCCATTTTGGAGAGTGTCGTGCTAGATTGGGAGTTTGTTTTGCATGCGGCCAGCAGGGCCATTTTGCGAGGAACTGTCCGACCAAGGGAAGCGCGGATGTTACGACTTCGACCTTCAGATCTGTGGCTGGTTCATCACCTTCTATGCTATGCCTGCAGGCGTGCCTATGATTAGAGTGGAGCGGTAGCTTCAGGTATATCCTTAACCCTCTAGAGTTTTGGTATGCTGGTTATGATGGTCTCATTATTGTGTGCTATGTACGGATAGCATTGTGTTATGTGTGAGTTAGAATGTATGGTTAGTTGGGAGGATACGTATGGGGGCATGGTAAGTGTGAACCTTAGACTATGTCACGACTGAGACCTTAGGGGTAAGGTCGTCTTGAGTTAAAGATTTATTTTTGACCCTTATCAGAGTAGTAGTATGCGTGGGATTTATTTGTGTGATAAGTCCACAGGTAGTGTGAATGGAAGTGGTAGCTTTCATGATGTGAATTAGTAAGATTGTTTCGGATCGGGAACAAGAGTTTGGCGCGGTTGGGGTGTTGAGGACCATTTGGGTCAACCCGAACCGGTTTGGGGTGGGGCTCGGTGGTCCCGCCGGTGGTAAGTCACGAGGATGCTAGGCCCAAGTTTGTATGATCATCGTATGAGTTCGTGGACGCGTTCGACCGAAGCGGTTCGCAGGCCGGAATGGCCTTAGGAAGTTTGAGGTTAGTAAGATGACCAAGTTGGAGGTAGTGACTCCAGAGATTTTCGAACTAAGTAATGACCAAGTATGGTACGCATCTTTGGAGAGTTCTAGTGTTCGAGAAGGGTACAACGAGTAAGGAGGAAGATAACGTGTGTTATTTCGTGGCCGTGGCGTTGACAACTGTTAGAGGAACTTCATCGATATCCGCTTTGAGAAGGAACATTCGACGAATGTTTCTAAGGAGGGAGAATGTTATACCCGTAGTTGCAGTGGTATGTATGTGAGGACGTGCGCAGTGCAGTACTGAAAATTTTGAAAAGAAAGAAAGATGTGAGTTTTCACTGGAAAAGTTTCCTGTTATTTGTGAAGAAAAGGTTCGTTAATGGGAATTGGATTCCCAGATTTGGTATTTGGACTTCATAGATTATATTAGAATTTTGAGATTTTATTTTCTGGAAATGGTCACGTGGGGCCACGGAGAAATTTACGGTTTGTGGAGCCCGCTTTGTTTTGAGATGTCCGTATTTTGGATATTTTCGAAGACGAAATATTCAGGCGAATCGGGGCGACACGTGTCACCCCATGTGGCACCCTTGGCCGAAATATTTATTGTGCACAACACGGTTGAGTCGTTTTTTGACGAAACGCTTTTCGTAACTGCGAAGGAAAATTCCGCTATGTCGTTTTGTATTTTTGCGGATTTTTCCGAGAGACGAAACATTCTCGACCAACGGAGGGTGGCGTGTGTCACCCTCACAACGAAGACAAGTGGGCGCACTTCGCCGAATGATGGGCAAGTTGGGCTTGATATTTGTGTAGATATTTGTGAGGGTTTTAAGGAGTAGGGTCTAGGTGCACTTGGCTTGATCTTGGCCTTACACTTGCCTTGCACATGGCTTGATCTTGGCCGTTGGTTGGCATTTGGGTTTCTATAAATACCACCACACTTTGAGTCTAGTGGTAAGTACCCCTAGCCTAGTTGTTTTCGTATAATACCCTTTGTTGTGGTATAGAAATACTCCTAGTATTGTTATAATGCCCAAAATACCTTAGCCTTGTACCTAGTAGTATTCCAAAGATACCTCTTTACGTGAGTCCTAAATACTACCTTTTGTCCTTTTTAGTCTCAAACCAAACCCTAAGGAAATCTTCATGGTTGGTGAAGTATGTGAGTAGAAGTTGGTTAGAACTTCTAAGGGTTGTTTGGAGTGGTTTGGAGCGCGTGGAGTGGAGCTAAACCTTGCTCAGGAGCGACATTAAACTCGGATAATTTTGGGCTTATCGAGGTAATTATCTTGTCCCTCTATTGTAATTGGAAATTACATGTTTGTTAGAGTATATAGTTGAAGTATACTATATATAGAACTACTTAGTATTCGGCAATGTCTTTTGACTTAAGCCTGAAGAATAAAGAACTAAACTGAACTGTATTTACATAGGACTGTATTGCAGTAGACTTGTGTAGGATTGTACACGTCCGGTTAGATGTAAACCCCAGTTGGCTTGGTAGCCTCGATAGAGGAGGAGATTTACGCTGTTGCGGGGGGGGGAGGTGCTGCCGAATTTTCTATAGAAAGATAGAAAACTTGTGTTTTGGGGTTAATAGACGTTTGTGACCTTTATAGGTGAAAGTACTAAGAGTAGCGTATTCTACTCGAGGAGTGGAAAGGGCTAGCAAGGTTGTAGTACTTGGAGCATTTTGCTTATTGTCGATAAATCGTCGCGAGGTATGTGAACCTCTTCCTATCTCTTCTAGCATGATATGTGTGAACTATGTAGTACGGTAGACGTACATGTGCTAAGTGATTTGGTTGGTTTAAAACATGGGTGTTATAATAGCTTTATGGGAAGTTAGTTATAACGACCTTATGTAGTGAAAATGGTTTCTTGATGTTAGAAGTTAAGAGACTTGATCTTATAAGATAAGAGACTTAACTTATTTGTTTTAATGTGAATGTTGTGTGAAACCTCATTCGTGAGTAATGAGTACTTGGTTTTTAAAGGAATAATGTTTTTGATTTGGAAATCGAATGTATCGACAGCACCACTGCGGCGTTAATAAAGGAAAATGTATTGAATAATGATGTGTTGTATTAAAACCAAGAGAAACCTCCATCTGCATAGAAGCTAAGATGAGACAAAATGATATTACATTTTCTAGATCATGGTCTTTGTAATAAGATCGTTATAAACAAGAATAAACTACTCACATATATGACATATGTTACTCAATTGTTCTAAAAAGGAATCAGTGATTAAGTTTGGGAACTATGAAACCATTTGAAAATAAGAAGCTTGAGTAATGAAACTAGGCAACCGAACTTAGGAAAGGAATGTTGTTACTTGATTTTGAAAAGGAAGATGGGTTGGTCATTCTAATACTACGTATCGGGTGACTTTTATAAAAGTAATGGATCTCTTTAAAAGAACTTAACGTATGTAGTACTTTGGGGTTAAAACCCGACTTTGGCATAAAATGAAAGTACTTTGAGTTGTGTGAAACTTGCCTATGCTGTTGTTTGTTGAAACTGCCTATCTTTGTGATGATAGTCTTTATTGTACAAACGTTGTGTTTCGCGGTTATTCTGGCGTCTCGATAAGTCGGTTGGTAGTTGAGAACTTACTTGGAGCGTCTTGGCGGTGAGAAATTCCGCAGATGCGTTCGCTGATAGTATTATTGTTGTTAATCGCTTTGGACATACCGACACGATGCGTAGCGCGGGTATGCTTCATTTTGGTTAAGGTCTTGTGGTTAATCGCTTTGGATATATCGACCACGATGCGTGGCGCACGTATGTTTCCATTTTGATTATCGCCTTTTGATTTCCTTTGGACATACCGACACGATCGTAGCGCGGGTATCGTCCATTTGGAATGTTGTCTTATTGTTTCCCTTTGGACATCTCGACACGATCGCGTAGCGCACGTATGCTTCCATTTGGAATCTTGTCTTATTGTTTCCTTGGACATACCGACACGATGCGTAGCGCACGGGTATCGTCCATTTGGAATGTTGTCTTATTGTTTCCCTTGGACATATCGACACGATCGTAGCGCGGGTATGCTTCCATTGGATTCTTTGTCTTGTTGTTGAGGTCACATGGACATGTCTACACCGATGCGAGTCCGGCATGTGGCCATGGGACATTGGTATTATTGTTGCATCATGGACATGTCTACACCGATGCGATTCCGGCATGCGCCATAATGCGAACTGATTGATGTTGTGGGCATGAGACCCATAGTTATATGGAGTGATGATCGCTTTTATGTTGTGAATCGTAGTTTGGTTATCATACATGTCTCCCGCTTTATATAGACTAGTATGATTTCATTTACGATATTATGCACGCCACATACTTGGTACTGTTGTCTTGACCTCCTTCGGGCGGCTGCGTTCATGCCGGCGGTAGAGGTACATCGATCGTGGATCCTCGCCATAGGATCACAATTCAACAGATTGAAGCTCCGTTTCTCGAGGCTTATCTTTTGTAGGTGTTCCACGAGTTGTAGGTTCTGTACATTCGGGGTATGGGGCCCTGTCCGTCATAGTCATCAGATATCTTAAGTCCGTAGTAATGCTTGTGGGCAGGGTTGTAAAAGGATTAAACTGTTCAGGTTTTATGTATATACTGAAGGCAACTGTTTTTGGTTGGCCTGTTTATTTATTATATCCCTTGTTAAATGTCTCATGTTTTATGTTCCGCTGATTTTCTCTGATGTATGTATCACTAGGGTGCCCAGGGTAAGGCACCAGTAACGGGCCCCGGAACGGGTCGTTACACTTCTCTTCGTAAAATCAAGTAACAACATTCTTTTCCAAATGTTTCAAGTTTGTCTAATTTCAATTACTCAAGTTTCTCGTTTTTCGAAAGGTTTCGTAGTTCATAATTTTAATCACTTAATGATATAATTCTCCTTTAAAAGCAATTTGAGAAACATATGTCTGATACGTGAGTAGGTTATTCTTGTTTATAACAATCTTATTTAAGCAGCCATGATCTAGGAAATGTAACATCATTTTGTCTCATCTTAGTTTCTATGCAGATGGAAGTTTCTACTGGTTTTACTAATACATTATTAGTCAAAACATTTCCTTTATTAGCTTTGTGGTTTGTTCGATACTCATTCTGATTTCCGAAATCAGTAAAACATTATTGCTTTTAAAATCAAGTACTCATTACTTGCGAATGAGGTTTTACAACATTTTTAACATAATGCTAATTACCAAGTAAAACAAGTAAGGTCTCTTATCTTTTAAGATCAAGTCTCAATAAACCATTCATTTTACCATTCTTAAGACGTTATACCTAACTTCCCATAAAGCTAGTATAACTCTTATGTTTTCAAAACCAAGTATTATTCTTCTGTTAAAAAAATGATTCAGCATTCTTTTGAAATACTTCAAGATTCTTTATTATTACACATTAAGTCAATTATAAGTCAAATCAGTTACCTTTTAAAACCATAAGGCATTTTCTTACTTACATAAAGCTGTTATAACCAACTTCCCATAAAGCCGTTATAACACTTTATGTTTCAAACCAATCAAATACGTTTAACACATGTACGTCTACCGTACTACATAGTTATACACATATCATGCTAGAAAAGGTAGGAAGAGGTTCACATACCTCGCGACGATTATCGACTAATAGCAAAACGCTCCAAGTACCTCAAACCGTCGGCTACTCCTAGCCAAGTAGATCGCGCCACGCATGGTACTTCAACCTATAAGGCCACAAGGCGCTTATTAACATCTAGGTCTAATCGTAGAACATTCTACATAAAATTGCAAAGACCTCCCCACAACAACAGAAATCTCCTCCTCTATCGGCCGCTACCAAGCCAACCGGGGTTATACGTCTAGTCGGACGTGCACAATTCTACCTCACAGAAAAGATACACAAGTCTACTGTAATACAGTCCTATGTAATTACAGTTCAGTACTCTTCTTTCGAAAAGGTTTCTAATTATTCAGGCTTAAGTCAAAAGACATTGCCGCTAACTACGTTCATTTCTATATATAGTATACTTCAACTATATATTCCTATAACATGTAATTTCCAATTACAATAGGAGGTCAAGAGTGTTTACCTCGATAAGCCCAAAATTATCCGAGTTTAAATGTCGATCCTGAGCAAGGTTTAGCTCCTACTCCGTGCGCTCCGACCCGCTCCAAACAACCCTTAGAAGTTCTAACCAACTTCTACTTAATACTCCAACCAACTATGGAGATTTTCCTTAGGGTTTCGTTTTTGTGACTGAAGGGATGTATAATAGTATTTCTGGGCTTTTCGTATAAGTATAACCTTAGAATACTACAAGGTATACGGCTAAGGTAATTTGGGTATAGTAACAATACTTTTGAGAGTATTTCTACCAAGAGGAGGGTATTTATACGAAAACAACTAGGCTAGGGGGGGTACCCCACGGCTAGCACCACAAGGAGGGGGGGTGTATACCCCTCGGCCTACCCCACTAGGGGGGGTACTCTCGGCCAAGGGGGGGGAGAGGGTCACGAACTCAACACACAGGGGAGGGAGGAGGATTTTAACACTTAGGAAATATTTGGAATGGATGAAGAAGTCTTCCAAAGGGGGGTATTTATAGGTCTAGCAAAGGCCAACCAATGGCCAAGATCTTGCCAAGTGCAAGGCAAGTGTAGGGCCAAGATCTTGCCAAGTGCACCTTATCCATCTACCACAAAATATCCTACCTAACCTTGACTAAACAAGGCCAAGAATTCGTCCAAGTTGCCGCCCCAAAGCCCACCAATGATAGGGTGCCAAGTGTCGCCCTCTTGTTGGTCCAAAATGTTTCGTCTCTCGGAAAAATCCGCAAAAATTAGAAATGACATAGCCGAAATTTTCCCTACGAAAGCTGTGGAAACGTTTTGTCGAAAAACGACTCTAACCGGGTGTTGTGCACAAAGAATAAATCGGCCAAGCCTATTCTCAAGTTCAAATTTTTCTACGTACGTCCTTACGTACATACTCTGAAAATATGGGGTATAACACCGTCATACCCCTGAATGTACAAGAACCTACAACTCAGGGAAACATACCAAAAGATAAGACTCCGGAGAAACGGAGCTTCCCAATACGCTGAACTGTGATCCTAAGAACGAGGATCAACAACCGATGTACCTCTACCTGCGGCATGAACGCAGCTCCGGGCGAGGTCGATAACGCTACTAAGTATGTGGCTGAAAATATCAGAACGAAATCATAACGATCTAAATAAAGCGAGAGACATGTATGATAACCAAACTACGATTCACGACATAAAAGCGATCATGTCAGCGAGGACTCACGCCTCAAAGTCATCACTCAAATATAACCAAGGGTCTCACGCCCACAATATCAATCATGCCCGCATCGCCACATGCCGGAATTCTCCATCGGTAGACATGTCGGAGATGCACAATGCGATATCTGGGTAATCAACCTGCCAGACGCCACATGCCCCGAATTCTGCATCAGTGCAGACATGTCCATGTAACAACAATCACAATCTTTCGGATAATCACCCCGGCCGCATGGCCACATGCCCCCGGAATTCTGCCTCGGTGCAGACATGTCCATGTAACAACACTAACAATATATCGGGCGATTAACCCGCCAGCGTCGCACGTGGCCGCATGCCCCTAATTCTTCATCGGTGCGTACATGTCCATGTAACAACAATAACAATATATCGCCCTCCATCGAGAGACGCCAGAGCATAAGAATACAACTTTTACACAACAAGGCTATCACAAGCAAGCACAAGCAAATTACCATACTTCAATTCTCTTACAAATATCCATTCTTTCACGAAGTCACCTGATACCAACACTCGTAGTATCCAAAACAGAGTAACTATTATTTTAAGTAAACCAAAATAATTTCCCTTTTTAAAGACAAGTAACAACCTTCTTTCCCAAAAGTTCAAGTTTGCCTAATTTCAAATACTCATGTCTCTTATTTTCGAAAGGTTTCGTAGTTCATAGTCTTAATCACTTAATAACATAATTCTCTTTTAAAACAATTTGAGTAACATATGTCTTATGTGTGAGTAGGTTATTCTTGTTTATAACAATCTTATTAAAGCAAATGATCTAGAAAATGTAATACAATTTTGTCTTATCTTAGCTTCTATGCAGATGGAGGTTTCTACTGGTTTTAATAATAATTACTTAGTCAATACATTTTCCTTTATTAACGCTGCAGTGGTTTGTTCGATATTTGTTCTCATTTCCGAAATCAATATAACATTATTCCTTTTAAAACCCAATTGCCCATTTCTCATTAAAGCGGTTTCACAACTTTTTAACACAACCCAAGTCCTTATTATTTCACATCAAGTCTTTTATCTTTTAAAAACCACAAACCGTTTCTTTGCCCACATAAAGTTGTTATAACAAACTTCTCATAAAGTTATAACACTTTATGTTTTAAATCAACCAAATTCATTTAACACACGTACGCTCACCGTACTACATAGTTCACAACATATCATGCTAGAAAAGATAGGAAGAGGTTCACATACCTCGCGACGATTATCGACAATTAGCAAAATGCTCCAAGTACTACAACCTTGCTAGCCTTTTCCACCCTTCAAGTAGAATACGCTACTCGTAGTACTTCCACCTATAATGGCCATAAATCTCCTATTAACTTCTAGTTCTCTTCGTAGAATATTTCTACGGAAAATTCGGCAGCACCTCCCCGCTATCACATAAATCTTCTCCCTATCAAGGCCCGCTACAGTGCCAACAACTCCCGAGGATTACACGCCTAGCAGGCGTGTTCAATTCTACTTCACAGAATACTACAAGTCTCATCAGAATACTGATCCTATGTAATTACAGTTCAACTCTCTTCTTTAATATCTATTCTATATATAGTATACTCAACTATACATTACAACATGTAATTTCCAATTACAATAGGGGGATAAAGATCATTACCTCGATAAGCCCAAAATTATCCAAGATTATATGTCGATCCTGAGCAACGTTTAGCTCCTAATCTGTACGCTCCAAACCGCTCCAAGCAACCCTTAGAAGTTTCTAATAACTTCTCTTAAACACTTCAACTCCAAAAAGTGAAGTACACTTAGGCTAAACTTGTGGCAACTCTCGGCCAAGAGGGTGTATTTAGGCTAAGGGTGTGAAATCTTTTCTAACCTTTGGTTACTAGTCTTCCTAATACACTAAGGAAGAACACTTAAGACTTTAAGAATTTTTGGACAAAGTTTGGTTAAGGAAGAGGGGTGTGGGACGAGAACTTCATCAAAGGGAGGGAGTATTTTTGCCTTGGAATTTCTCAAGTGTGGATGAAGAATAGTCTTCAACTAAGGGGGTATTTATAAGACATTCAAGGGCTAGGATTCAAGCAAATGGATGGTGTAGATTAGGACATGTGCTACCTTATCTATCTACTACACAAATATCTTCAAGACTTTGACCAAACATTTTTGGCCTTTAAAACACAAAAAACGTGCCAAACATTTCCCCACCTAAACCGTCCACTTGAGGGTGACACATGTCGCCCTCTCATTGGTCCAAAATATTCATTTTCCGAAAATATCTGTAATGCCAAAAATCCGAAAATAAAGTGGGCCTCACAAAACCGTAAATTCTCTCGTGGGCCCCACGTGACCAATTCCGGAAATTAAAATTCCATAATTCTTAATTAATCCAAAAAGTCCGAGTACCAAATCTGGGAATCCAATTCCCATTATCGAACCTTTTTCCTTCACAAAATCCGGAAACTTTTCCGTAAAAAAAAATCACATCTTTCTTTCTTTCCAAAATTACTGTCGTATTCTCGTACATACGTCCTCACATACATACCCTGGAATTATGGGGTATCACATTCTTCCCCCCTTAGAAACATTCGTCCTGAATGTTCCTTCTAAGTCTCCAAGCACACCTGTGCCGGTATAGTCTTCCCTATTATGCTTACGAAACCAATTGTGCTACCAATGGCCATAATACAACACACGCGAAAACCCAAATCCAAGCCAACGAGGATTCACCTCTAAGATGAAAAACAACACTAACTCTCGCTCATGGTCCAAAGGATACTCCCGTCGCACATTCACTTCACAAAAATGATCACTTCTATCTCTCGGCACATGTTCACTTCTTTCCTTACTCGTCTGTTATACCCCGTATTTCCAGAGTATGTACGTGAGGACGTACGTATAAAAGTTTAAGCCTTAAGTAGGCTAAGGGACGAAATTTGTGCACAACTAGCGAAAAGAATCGTTTTCCGACGAAACGTTTTCCAAACTTTGCGAAGGAAAAATTGCGGCTATGTCATTTATAATTTTTGCGGATTTTTCCGAGAGATGAAATATTTTGGACCAATTGGAGGGCGACATGTGTCACCCTTAGGTGTCCAAGGTTGGACGATTTTTGCTTGGTGGAAGCTTCTAGGCTTGCACGTTTTTTCCCTTTTAGTTGCCTAAAATGTTTGGTCAATGTTTGGTAGGATATTTGTGTGGTTGATGACCAAGTGGGACCCACACAACACATGGCTTAATCTACACCTTACACTTGCCTACCACTTGTCTTGATCTTGGCCATTGGTTGGCCTATAAATACCCCCTTAGTTGATGAGTTATTTCATCCACACTTGAGCAATTTTCCAAGTCTCAAACTACTCCCCTCCCTTGTGAGCTTTCGTCCAACCCTCTCCCCCCCTCCTAGTTGTGCTAGCCGAAACCCCTCCCCTTTGTGAGGCCCTCGGCCGAGAAACCTCCCCCCCTACCTAGTTCACGTAAAATACCCCCCCCCCCCTTGGTAGAAAAGTATTCTCCAAGTATTGTTACTATTCCCAAATACTCTAGCCCAAAACCTTTGTAGTATTTCCAAGTACCTCTATACTGAAAGCCCTAACTACTACTATACTTCCTTTAGTCACGAAACGAAACCCTAAGGAAAGATCTTCACAAGTAGTTGAAGTATTAAGTAGAAGTTGCGTAGAACTTCTAAGGGTTTCTTGAGCGAATGGAGCACTCGGATTAGAGCTAAACCTTGCTCGGGATCGACATTAAACTTGGATAATTTTGGGCTTATCGAGGTAAATAATCTTGTCCCCCTATAGTAATTGGAAATTACATATTGTTGTAATATATAGTTGAAGTATACTATATATAGAATGAATATTGAAAAGGAATCTAAGCGTAATTACATAGAAGGATATCCAAGAAGAGAATTGAAGCATTTACATAGGGTGTATTTACTGATGAGACTTGTAGTGTTCTTGTGAAGTAGAATTGTACACGTCTGGATTAAGCGTATAACCCCCTCTCGGAGTTGTTGGCTGTTAGCGTGCCTCGATGAGGAGGAGATTTACGCGTGGTGGGAGGCAGTCTTAGAATTTTCTCAGAGAATATTATACGATGAGATCTAGATGTTAATAGGCGCCTTGTGGCCTTTATAGGTTGAGGTACTACGTGTGGCGTGATCTACTTGGCTTAAGGAGTAGCCGACAGTTTGAGGTACTTGGAGCGTTTTGCTATTAGTCGATAATCGTCGCGAGGTATGTGAACCTCTTCCTATCTTTTCTAGCATGATATGTGTATAACTATGTAATGCGTGACGCATACGTGTTAAATTAATTTGGTTGGTTTAAAACATAAGGTGTTATAACGGCTTTATGGGAAGTTGGTTATAACAACTTTATGTAGGTACGAAAATGGTTTGTGGTTTTTAAAAGATAACTGGTTTGACTTATAACTGGCTTGATGTGAGATAATAAAGAACTTGAAGTATTTCGAAAGAATCATTTTGAAAGAAGAGTAATACTTGGTTTGTGAAAGCTTAAGAGTTATACTAGCTTTATGGGAAGTTAGGTATAACGACTTACGGAAGATAAAAGGAATAATGTTTTACTGATTACGGAAATGAGAACAAGTATCGAACAAACCATCATGCGTTAATAAAGGAAAATGTATTGATTAATTAATTATTATTAAAACCAGTAGAAACCTCCATCTGCATAGAAGCTAAGATAAGATAAAATGATATTACATTTTCTAGATCATGGCTGCTTTAATAATATTGTTATAAACAAGAATAACCTACTCACACTTAAGACATATGTTACTCAATTGTTTTAAAAAGGAATTTCGCTTTTAAGTGATTAAGTCTATGGACTATGAAACCTTCTAAAATAAGAGACTTGAATGTTTGAAATTAGGCAAACTTGAACCTTTGGAAAAGAATGTTGTTATTTGATTTTAAAAAGGGAAAGTGTTTGGGTTTACTTAAAAATGTTAGTCACTCTATTTTTTTTATACTACGGGTATCGGGTGACCTTTGTAAAAGAAATGGGTCTTTAAAAGGAATTTAATGTACGTAGTACTTTAGGGTTAAAACCCGGACTTTGACATAAAATGAAAGTACCTTGAGTTGTGTGTAACTTGCCTATACTTGTTGTGATAGCCTTTGTTGTGCAAGAATTGTGTTTCTATACTACCGCGTCTCTCGATGGAGGGCCGGTTGACTTGTTGAGAACTTACTTGGACGTACCGGCAGTGACGGAAGATTCCACGGGTATGCTTCCATTATTATTGTTACATCGGCATGTCCACACCGATGATGGATTCTGTGGGCATGTGACCATTATGGTTATTTATGGCGAAGTATCGTGACTTACGGTTGTGATCGAGTGCATAGCCTGTTTACTTGCCCCCGTCAGCTACGTGACGCAGGTGGATCTGGTATAGGTTATCGCACTTGCCACGTGTCAGCTTCGCGGTGAATTATAGTGACTTACGGTTGTGATCTGGTGGGTAGCACAGTTACTTGCCCCGTCGGCCTCGTGGCGCGAGGAGGATCTGGTGGAGGCTATCGCCTTTGCCCGCGTGTCGGTTCGCGAGTCAGTGTTTGGTTGGAGCTTCGTGACTTACGGTTGTGATCTGGTGGTTAGCCTGGTTACTTGCCCCCGTCAGCTACGTGGCACAGGGAAGATCTGGTGGAGGCTCTCGCACTTGCCACGTGTCAGTTTCATGATATGGTTGTTCAGTATTATTGGTAGGGTGGGACCTGGTGTTCATGTATACCCCTTGGTGTTATTACATCATAGACTGCTGGCAGTGAGGAAGGAATTCCACGGGCACGAGTGATGTTGTGGGCGTGAGACCCATTGTTATATTTAAGTGATGACTTGGAGGGCGTGAGTCCCTGACTTGGTATGACTGCTTATACGTTGTGTACTGTAGTTTGGTTATCATACATGTCTCCTGCTTTATATAGACTATTATGATTTCATTTCTGATATTTTGATTTCGCATACTTGGTACTGTTATCTTGACCTCCTTGAGGCTGCGTTCATCTGCGCGGTAGAGTACATCGTCTGTTGATCCGCTTATAGGATCACATTTCAGCGTATTAGGAAGCTTCGTTCCTTGGAGGCTTATCTTTTGGTATGTTACCACTGCGTCTGTAGGTTCTTGTACATTCGGTATGGCGGGGCCCGTCATAGTTGTTGTAAAAATCTTAAGTGCATGCTTTGTTGTGGCGGGGTTGTAAGGATTATGCTCGTTCAAATATCGATATATATATATATATATATATATACGAAAGGAAACCGTTTTGGTTGGCCTATTTTCTTTTATCTTGATCCATATCTATTTATATTTTTAAAGTTTTTATTTCCGCTGGTTTTCTCTGATGTTGTATCACTAGGGTGCCCGGGTTAAGGCACCAGTCACGGGCCCGGGTTCGGGTCGTGACAAAAGTGGTATCAGAGCAGTTAGTCCTCGGAAAGTGTCTACAGACCGTGTCTAGTAGAGTCTTGATTATCGATGTGTTGTGCACACATCTATAATCAGGAGGCTATAGGACATTTAGGATTGGTTTCCATTCTTCTCATTCTGAGATCGTGCCTTAGAGCTGTGTGATCAGTTGGACCCCTCTGACGTGTTTCGTTTTTTTACGATTATGCCTGCGTGAAAGGCAACCGAGGCCCGAAGGGCAAGCGGCGAGAGGAGTTGCGGGTAGAAGCGGCGCGATCTCTACGAGACCACGATGCACGAGCCTCAGTCCACGATGCGGAAGCGAGCGAGATGGGTTACAAGGAGTTGGCGATTATTGGCGTGGTTGTGGCGAACGTGAGATAAGTGGGCCTTGGCGGTTCGATGCACCAGATGGTTCACCCTAGATCGAGATAGTTTGAGGCTACAGGACTTTCGAGTTGTAGCCGCGAGTTCTACGGTCGAGGCACGAGGATGATCGCGGGAGTTCATCAAGCGATTCTGACAGATCATGAGTGATCAAGGCATCGAGACCGAGTCGGTGGTCTAGGTTCGCGTCGGTGCGTGATACCGATCGGCCCGGTTTGATTCGTGGGAGCTGTCCCGGGGAGAGCATGCGCTTCCAGCTGGTTGGAACGAGTTCTCAGGGGCATTTCTTGCCTCCCCAGATGAGGAGGGCTCGGGCCGATAGATTTTTGGTGTTGAGGCAGAGCGGGCGTACGGTTCGGGAGTACAATGTGGAGTTCGACTCGTTGGCTCGGTACGTCCCCGCGTTAGTAGCTAGTATGGAGGATCGAGTGCACCGATATGTTACAGGGCTCGATGATTACCTAGCAGAGAGTTGTTCGGGTGTAGCTCTTGGTGGGCATGGACATTGCCCGCATGCGAGCTTATGCACTTGGATGTGAGGATCGGAGAGATCGACGGAATGGCCGAGATCGCGAAGAGGCGAGCAGCGAGGTCCTTTGGTGACTTTCGAGGCGGACCGCCTCGTGAGCGATTATGCGCCTCGCCCGATGCAAGTGGTCCCCACCGTCGTCGGGACGCAGGATATTCAGGAAGCGGTCGGGGCTCCCGTGTTTGAATGTTGGGAGTAGGAGTGCTCGCGGATGAGGCCACCGTATCTCGGTGTGGCCATTGTGGTAAAGCCCATAGGGAATGTCGTCTTGGGTTGGGAGATTGTTATGCTTGCGGCCAACGGGGCCATTTGGCGAGTCTGTCCACTAGGAGTAGCAGTGGGATAGCACTGACTACGAGATCGATTGCGGGTTCTTCACCTTCCATAGCTAAGGCGGGATGTTCATACTGGCGGCGAGCCAGGTCGCGGTGGAAGTTCCCGATTTTAGCGGTCCTTTGAACCGCCTATTTTTGTGTATATCCTTAACCTCTAGAGACTTGTATGTATTGATGTTTTGATGATGTGTTATGTTGGATAGCTTTGTGCTAAAATGCGATTTAGAAGCCTGGTTAGTGAAAAGGGTAAGCCTGGGGGTGAGAAAATGATGAACCTTAGAATACTACAGTTGAGACCTTAGATGTAAGGCCGTCTTGAGTACAAGATTTTGTGGGTGATCTTTGTCGGAATGTATAAGTATCGTAGAGTAATTGTGGGAAAATTCCTTGGGTGGTGTAAAGCGAGTGGTAGCTTCCATGACTTGAGCAGTAAGATTGTTCGGATCGAGGAGCGAGAGAGTTTAAGCGCGATTATGGGTCGGGTTGAGGACCATTCGCGAGTCAACCGCGGCCGGTTTGTGGTGGTCGATTCGAGGTGGTCACGGTGGTAGGATCACGAGGTGCTAGGCCCAGTTCGGGTGTCGTTATGCGAGTTCGAGTGTTCGAGAAGAGTACAACGTGGAAGAAAAAGTGAACATGTCTTTGAGGGGTGGAAGTGATCATTTTTGTAAAGCGAATGTGCGAAAGGAGTATCCTTTGGACCAGAAGCAAGAGTTGGTATGGTTTTGCATCGTCGCGGTGATTCCTCGTTGGCTTGGATTTAAGTATTTTCGCGCATGTCATTTTGTGGCCAGGTGTGGCATGTATGGTTTCGTAAGTATAGTAGTGAAGACTATACCGGCGTGTGTATGTTTTGAGACTTAGAAGGAACATTCGGGACGAATGTTTCTAAGGGGGGAAGAATGTTATACCCCGTATTTCCAGAGTATGTACGTGAGGACGTACGTATAAAAGTTTAAGCCTTAAGTAGGCTAAGGGACGAAATTTGTGCACAACTAGCGAAAATAATTGTTTTCCGACGAAACGTTTTCCAAACTTTGCCAAGGAAAAATTGCGGCTATGTCATTTATAATTTTTGCGGATTTTTCCGAGAGATGAAATATTTTGGACCAATTGGAGGGCGACATGTGTCACCCTTAGGTGTCCAAGGTTGGACGATTTTTGCTTGGTGGAAGCTTCTAAGCACGTTTTCCACAGTTGCCTAAAATGTTTGGTCAATGTTTGGTAGGATATTTGTGTGGTTGATGACCAAGTGGGACCCACACAACACATGGCTTAATCTACACCTTACACTTGCCTACCACTTGTCTTGATCTTGGCCATTGGTTGGCCTATAAATACCCCTTAGTTGATGAGTTCTTTCATCCACACCAGCAATTTTCAAGTCTCAAACTACTCCCTCCTTGTGAACTTTAGTCCAACCCTCTCCCTCCTAGTTGTGCTAGCCGAAACCCTCCCTTTGTGAGGCCCTCGAGAAACCTCCCCACCTATTTCACGTAAAATACCCCCTTTGGTAGAAAAGTATTCTCCAAGTATTGTTACTATTCCCAAATACTCTAGCCCAAAACCTTTGTAGTATTTCCAAGTACCCTCTATCGAAAAGCCGGAAATACTACTATACTTCATTTAGTCACAACGAAACCCTAAGGAAAGATCTTCACAAGTAGTTGAAGTATTAAGTAGAAGTTGCGTAGAACTTCTAAGGGTTTCTTGGGCGAATTGGAGCACTCGGATTAGGAGCTAAACCTTGCTCGGGATCGACGTTAAACTTGGATAATTTTGGGCTTATCGAGGTAAATAATCTTGTCCCCTATAGTAATTGGAAATTACATATTGTTGTAATATATAGTTGAAGTATACTATATATAGAATGAATATTGAAAAGGAATCTAAGCGTAATTACATAGAAGGATATCGAAGAGAATTGAATTGTACTTACATAGGGTTTGTATTCTGATGAACTTGTAGTGTTCTTGTGAAGTAGAATTGTACACATCCGGATTAGGCGTATAACCCCACTTCGGGAGTTGTTGGCTGTTAGCGTGCCTCGATAGGAGGAGATTTACGCGTTTGCGGGGAGAGTCTTCAATTTTACGTAGAATATTCTACGATGAGATCTTGATGTTAATAGGAATCTTGTGGCCTTTATAGGTTGAGGTACTACGTGTGGCGTGATCTACTTGGCTTAAGGAGTAGCCGACGGTTTGAGGTACTTGGAGCGTTTTGCTATTAGTCGATAATCGTCGCGAGGTATGTGAACCTCTTCCTATCTTTTCTAGCATGATATGTGTATAACTATGTAGTACGGTAGACATACATGTGTTAAATGAATTTGGTTGGTTTAAAACATAAGGTGTTATAACGGCTTTATGGGAAGTTGGTTATAACAACTTTATGTAGGTACGAAAATGGTTTGTGGTTTTTAAAAGATAACTGGCTTGATGTGAGATAATAAAGAACTTGAAGTATTTCGAAAGAATCATTTTGAAAGAAGAGTAATACTTGGTTTGTGAAAGCTTAAGAGTTATACTAGCTTTATGGAAAGTTAGGTATAACGACTTAAGGAAGATAAAAGGAATAATGTTTTACTGATTACGAAATGAGAACAAGTATCGAACAAACCACTGCAGCGTTAATAAAGGAAAATGTATTGATTAATTAATTATTATTAAAACCAGTAGAAACCTCCATCTGCATAGAAGCTAAGATAAGACAAAATGATATTACATTTTCTAGATCATGGCTGCTTTAATAAGATTGTTATAAACAAGAATAACCTACTCACACTTAAGACATATGTTACTCAATTGTTTTAAAAAGGAATTTCGCTTTTAAGTGATTAAGTCTATGGACTATGAAACCTTCTAAAATAAGAGACTTGAATGTTTGAAATTAGGCAAACTTGAACCTTTGGAAAAGAATGTTGTTACTTGATTTTAAAAAGGGAAAGTGTTTGGGTTTACTTAAAAATGTTAGTCACTCTATTTTTTTTATACTACGGGTATCGGGTGACCTTTGTAAAAGAAATGGGTCTTTAAAAGGAATTTAACGTACGTAGTACTTTAGGGTTAAAACCCGGACTTTGACATAAAATGAAAGTACCTTGAGTTGTGTGTAACTTGCCTATACTTGTTGTGATAGCCTTTGTTGTGCAAGAATTGTGTTTCTATACTACCGCGTCTCTCGATGGAGGGTCGGTTGACTTGTTGAGAACTTACTTGGACGTACCGGCAGTGACAGAAGATTCCACGGGTATGCTTCCATTATTATTGTTACATCGGCATGTCCACACCGATGATGGATTCTGTGGGCATGTGACCATTATGGTTATTTATGGCGAAGTATCGTGACTTACGGTTGTGATCGAGTGCATAGCCTGTTTACTTGCCCCGTCGACTCACGTGACGCGGTGGATCTGGTATAGGTTATCGCACTTGCCACGCGTGTCGGCGCGCGAAGTATCGTGACTTACGGTTGTGATCGGTGGGTAGCACAGTTACTTGCCCCGTCCCACGTGGCGCAGGAGGATCTGGTGGAGGCTATCGCACTTGCCGCGTGCTCGACAGCGAGTCAGTGTTTGGATGGAGCTTCGTGACTTACGGTTGTGATCTGGTGGTTAGCCTGGTTACTTGCCCCCGTCAGCTACGTGGCGCAGGGAGGATCTGGTGGAGGCTCTCGCACTTGCCACGTGTCAGCTTCATGATATGGTTATTCATCATTATTGGTAGGGTGGGACCTGGTGTTCATGTATACCCCTTGGTGTTGTTACATCATAGACTGCTGGCAGTGAGGAAGGAATTCCACGGGCACGAGTGATGTTGTGGGCGTGAGACCCATTGTTATATTTAAGTGATGACTTGGAGGGCGTGAGTCCCTGACTTGGTATGACTGCTTATACGTTGTGTACTGTAGTTTGGTTATCATACATGTCTCCTGCTTTATATAGACTATTATGATTTCATTTACAGTATTTTCAGTTTCGCATACTTGGTACCTGTTGTACTGACCTCCTTCGGGGGGCTGCGTTCATGCCGCAGGTAGAGGTACATCGTCTGTTGATCCCCGCTTATAGGATCACATTTCAGCGTATTGGGAAGCTCCGTTCCTTCGGAGGCTTATCTTTTGGTATGTTACCCTGAGTCTGTAGGTTCTTGTACATTCAGGGGTATGGCGGGGCCCTGTCCCGTCATAGTTGTTGTAAAAATCTTAAGTGCAGCCTTTGTTGTGGGCGGGGTTGTAAGGATTATGGCTTATTCAAATGTCGATATATATATATATATATATGCAGAAAGGCAACCCTTTTTGGTTGGCCTATTTTCTTTTATCTTGATCCATATCTATTTGTATGTTTAAGTTTTTATTTCCGCTGGTTTTTCTCTGATGTTGTATCACTAGGGTGCCCGGGGTAAGGCACCAGTCACGGGCCCGGGTTCGGGTCGTGACATCGTCGTACTCTTCTCGAACACTCGAACTCCTTCTAGTACACGTACCATACTTCAGTCATCACTTCAGTTTCCAAAATCTTTGGAGTCACTACCTCCAACTTGGTCATCTTACTAGCCTCGAATTTCTTCAAGGCCATTCCGGCCTTTCATCGCAACCGAACGGGCGTGGTAGTGCCTTACCCCGGGCACCCAAGTAGACATACATCAGAGTAATCAGCGGAATATAAAACAAGACATGAAATAATGTGAAGTGAGAAACAGTTTATCTGAGAAAAGTTGCCTTTCGGCATAAATATATATATAAAAACTTGAATCCGAACAGTTACATCCCTTTTACAACTCTGCCCACAACAGTACTACAGACCTCTAAGAATGATATGACAACAATGGCGGGACAGGGCCCCGCCATATCCTGAATGTAAGTACCTACAACGAGGACTATACGGTGATAAGCCTCCGAGAAACGGAGCTTCCCAACGCTGTGACCTATGGCGAGGATCAACAATGCGTGTACCTCTACTGCGGCGTAACGCAAACCGGCGAGGTCTGGCAGTACCAAGTATGTGGCGAAAAATCAGTAAATGAAATCATAGTAGTCTATATAAAACAGAAGACATATATGATAACCAATTTACACAATATGTAAGCAGTCATGTCAAGTCAGGGACTCACGCCCTTAAAGTTAACACTCAAATATAACCATGGGTCTCATGCCCACAATATCAATCATGCGTGGAATTCCTTCTCATTGGCGATCCATGATATATAAAAACATCCAGAATACATGAACACGGTCCCACTGTGTCATAATAAAATCGTGCGGGTAGAAATGCGGCGTGGCCGACTAAAACCCACCGCGTACCAACAAAGTCATAAAGCGTATCACGAGGTCTTTCTGCCGCCACATGATTCGTCGCCACTCGCCGCGATATCAAATGTGCGCGTCTAGTCCTGAAACTTCCAGCTCCGCGTAGGCCACACATAGGCCCGCATGAGGTATTCCCCGCATCGAGGGTAGCTACTCCCCGGCATCGTCCTGGACTCATAGTCCGCATGGCCACATAGACCGCATGGCCACAAAGACCGCATACTAACCTGGAACTCTCGTAGCTCCGCATAGGTCCCCGGACCCGCGTGAGGTATTCTCGAATCATAGTCCCATCGCACGAGGTATACCCGCGTCGGAGCGGCTTAACCCCGGTATCATGTCAAGAGGTGAGTGGTACAATACTATCATAACGGCTTATCGTTAAACAACATAAGCACAATCAAGAAACCCTTTACACACAAACATCACAAGATACTAACACACGTAGCATCCTAAACATGTTTACTTATCAAATCAACAAGAAAGTATTACAAGGCTATGACAAACCAACACAATCAAGTTATTCACACAAGGTACTTTCTACTTTATGTTAACAAGTTCGGGTTTTTATCCCCAAAGTACTTCATACATTAACTCTTTTAAAAGATCCGTTTCTTTCACAAAAGTCACACAATACCCGTAGTATAAAAATAGAATGACTATCTTTTTAAGTAAACCAAAACACTTCCCTTTGTAAAATCAAGTAACAACATTATTTTCCAAACGTTCAAGTTTGCCTAATTTCAAATGCTCAAGTTTCTCATTTTCGAAAGGTTTCGTAGTTCATAGTTTTAATCATTTAATAATATAATTCTCTTTTAAAACAATCTGAGAAACATATGCCTTATATGTGAGTAGGTTATTCTTGTTTATAACAATCTTATTAAAGCAGCCATGATCTAGGAAATGTAATATCATTTTGTCTCATCTTAGCTTCTATGCAGATGGAGGTTTGTACTGGTTTTAATAATACTTAATTAGTCAATACATTTCCCTTTAGCGCTACAGTGGTTTGTTCGATACTTATTCTCATTTCCGAAATCAATACAAGGCGTTTATAAACAATTAAGTAAACCGTTCCTTTTATCTCTCTTAAGTCGTTATACCTAACTTCCCATAAAGCTAGTATAACTCTTAAGCTTTTAAAACCAAGTATTACTCTTCTTTCAAAAACGGTTCTTAATTCTTTTGAAATACTTCAAGATTCTTATTATTTAGACTCAAGTCAAAAGACATCGCAGTAAAACCACGTTTAGTTAACACACGCGTCGTCACGTACTATATATATTCCTTTAAAATATCATGCTCAAGAGGATAGGAAGAATCACATACCTCGCGACGATTATCGACAATTAGCAAAACGCTCCACGGCTATAACCCGGCTAGCCTTGTCCACCTTTCAAGTAGAACATGCTACTCGCAGAACTTTCAACCTATAAAGGCCATATACGTCTATCAACGTCTAGACTACTCTGTAGAATATTCTAAGCAGGGGGTTCTCTACGGAAAATCGGGCAGCACTTCCCTACCCGTTAAACTACACAAGTCTACTGCAAATACAGTCCTATGTAAGTACAGTTTAATTCTTCTTCTCTTATATTCTTCTGATGTGATTTCAGTTCAATTCTCTTCTGTAATATCCTTCTATTGCAATTCAATTCTCTTCTGTAATATCCTTCTACGTATCTTATATTCACTTCTATACAACTACAGTATGTAATTTCCAATTACAATAAAAGGACAAGAGTATTTACCTCGATAAGCCCAAAATTATCCAAGTTTAAATGTCGATCCTGAGCAACGTTTAGCTCCTACTCTGGGTGCTCCAACCCGTTCCAAACAACCCTTAGAAGTTCTACACAACTTCTTCTTAGTACTTCAACCGGCTATGAAGATTTTCCTTAGGGTTTCGTTTTTGTGACTGAAGGAAAGTATAATAGTATTTCTGGGCTTTTAGTATAGGGGTAACCTTGGATTACTACAATGTATTTGGGCCAAGGTATTTTGGAATAGTAACAATACTTGGAGAATACTTTTCTACCAAGGGGGGGTATTTTACGAGAACAACTCTCAAGAGGGGATGTTTCGCCAAGGGCCTTCTCGAGGAGGAGTGCTCTTGGGCGAGCAACATGAAGGGGAGGATTTTCAAGACTTAGAAAATGTTTTAGGGATGAAGAAGTCTTCAACTCAAGGGTATTTATAGGAAATCAATGGCCAAGATTAAGACAAGTGGTGGGCAAGTGGAGGTGTGGATTTGCACAAGTGCACTAGCCATCTACTCCACAAATCACTCCAAACATTGACCCAAGTTTTAGGCAACAAAACATGGAAGAAAACGTGCCCACATCGTCCATCAACTTCCGCCAACTTGAGGGTGACAAGTGTCGCCCTCTCGTTGGTCCAAAATATTTCATCTCTCGGAAAAATCCGCAAAAATTATTAATGTCACAACCGTAATTTTCCCCTCGCAAAGTTTGGAAAACGTTTCATCGGAAAACAATTCTTTTCGGTAGTTGTGCACAAATTTCATCCCTTGTCTAACTTAAGGCTTAAACTTTTGTACGTACGTCCTCACGTACATACTCTGGAAATTCGGGGTATAACATTCACGATCTGATTCTGGTCGAACACGTCCATGAACTCATACAGTGGTTACCTAAACTTGGGCCTTGCACCCTCGTGATCCTACCACCTGGCGGGACCACCTCGAACTGACCCCACCTTATTTCGGGCTACGGGTTGACCCGCGAATGGTCTCCAACCCGACCCATAATCGCGCCAAACTCTTGTTCCCCTGATCCGGAACAATCTTACTAATTCACGTCATGAAAGCTACCACTTCCATCTCACACTACCCATGGAATTATCACACAAAACTCCACGTATACTATGCACTCCGACAAGGGTTAACCGTAAAATCCTTTACTCAAGACGGCCTTACATCTAAGGTCTCAACGTGAAATATTCTAAGGTTCACACTTTCCATGTCCCCATACTTATCCTATCAACTAACCATGTTCTCTAGACCACCATTTTTACACAATGCTATCCAAACATAACACTCAACATAAAATCATCATATCACGCATACAAATCTCTAGAGGGTTAAGGATATACCTGTAACTACCGCTTTACTCAAATCACGTCCACTGCGAAGGCGTAGCTATTGAAGGTGATGAACCAGGCGATCTGAAAGTGAGTCGTAACATCCGTCGTATACCCAGTCGGACGGTTCCTCGCAAAATGGCCTGTCGAAAATAACAAGCTCCTTTGGCACTACGACACTCCCAAAATGCGGTCTACCATCGACCACCGAGGTAGGGTGGCTTCATCGACCAGACTCCCAACTCCTCGACCGAACCCTTGGGCCCCACGACTCCTGAATATCCTGGAAGCCCTGAAGACTGTGGAGGACCACTCTGTACTGGCGGAGGCGCATAACTAGTCTGCTGCTGAGGCGGTCCGCCTCGAAAGTCGCCAAAAGACCCTGCTGTTCTGGCCCTCTTCTGCTGATCCCGGTCATTCCGTCGACCTCTCCGCTCCTCACACCCAAGTGCATAAGCCTGCATGCGGGCAATGTCCATGCCCGGCTGAAGAGCTACACCCGAGCAAGCCTCTGCCAAGTAGTCATCGAGCCCCGTAACGTAGCGGTGCACTCTGTCCTCCATGTCGGATACTAACGCGGGGACGTACCGAGCTAGTGAGTCAAACTCCACATTGTACTCCCGAACCGTACGCCCTCTCTGTCTCAGCATCATAAATCTGGCGGCCCGTGCCCTCCTCATCTGCGGAGGGAAGAAGTGAGTGAGGAATACCTCTGAGAACTCGTCCCATACTGCTGAAGTGCATGCTCTCCCGGGACAGCTCACAAATCAAACGATCATTGCGATACGCGCCGATGCGAACCTAAGACCACCGACTCGGTCTCCGAAGCCTTGATCACTCTCATGATCCGCTGTAACTGTCGGATGAACTCCTGCGGATCATCCTCATGCCTCGACCCTTAGAACTCTGGCGGGCTGCAACTCAGAAAATCTCGTAGTATCAAGCTATCCGATCTAGGATGAACCACGGGTGCTACTGGAACTGCTGCGTCCATCCTATCCTCATGTCTGGCCACAATCACGGCTAATCGGGCCCGTCTCAGAACCCATATCCTCATCCTGGCCGTGGGGTGGAGGCTCGGATATCGTGGCCTCGGTAGCTCTGCTTTGCTCTAAACTCTTTGAAATTTGGCGGCATCATAGAATCCGCCGTCTGTAGCACCACCTCGGGTAAAGACTAGGCCTCTGTCCTGGTAACCCACCGTGCTCTACTCGCAGCTCTCTCTGCTGCCTTGCCCTTGTTATACCCCGTATTTCCAGAGTATGTACGTAAGGACGTACGTAGAAAATTTGAACTTTTAAATAGGCTTGGACGATTTCACTTTGTGCACAACACCCGATTAGAGTCGTTTTTTAAAGCGTTTCCACGACTTTCGTAGGAAAATTCGGCTATGTCTTTTTAATTTTTGCGGATTTTTCCGAGAAGAAACATTTTGGACCAACGGGAGGCGACACTTGTCACCCTCCAATTGAGTGGACTTAAGGCGGATTCTTGGGCGATTTTGAGAGTGGAGTAGGTAGGATATTTTGTGTGTTAGTTGGTTGGGACACATGGGTGAATCTTGCCTACACTTGCCTTGCATGGCAAGATCTTGGCCATTGGTTGGCCTTGGCTTGTCCTATAAATACCACCCCTTTGAAGACTTCTTCATCCTAAAATATTTCTAAGTGTTAAAAATCCTCCTCCCTCCCCTTTGTGTTGAGTTCGTGAGAGCCTCCCTCCCTTGGCGAGAGCCCTCGCCCCCCTCACAGTAGTGTGGTGGTAGGGTACCCCCTAGCCTAGTTGTCTCGTATAATACACCCCCCCTCTTGGTAGAAATACTCTCAAAAGTATTGTTATAATGCCCAAATTACCTTAGCCATATACCTTGTAGTATTCTAAGGTTATACCTTTACAAAAAGCCCAGTTATACTATTATACTTCCTCGGTCACAAAACCGAACCCTAAGTAAATCTTCACCCGTAGTTGAAGGTATAAGTAGAAGTTGGTTAGAACTTCTAAGAGTTGTTTGGATCGGGTCGGAGCGCACGGAGTAGGAGCTAAACCTTGCTCGGGATCGACATTTAAACTCGGATAATTATGGGCTTATCGAGGTAAATATCGTGTCCTCTATTGTAATTGGAAATTACATGATTGTTAGACTATATAGTTGAAGTATACTATATATATAGAATGAGCGTTGTTATCGGCAATGTCTTTTGACTTAAGCTGAATAATAAGAAACATTTTTGAAAGAAATCTTGAATCGTATTCTGATGACTTGTGTAGCTTTTACGTGAGGTAGAATTGTGCGTCGGATTAGGCGTATAACCCCTGCTGGTTGGCAGTAGCGGCCAGATGGAAGCGGAGATTTACGCTGTTGCGGGGAATCTTGCCGAATTTTCTGTAGAATATTCTACGAAGGGATCTAAATGTTAATAAGCGCCTTGTGGCCTTATAGGATGCTACGTGTGGTGCGATCTACTTGGCTTAAGGAGTAGCCGACGGTTGGATGTACTTGGAGCGTTTTGCTATTAGTCGATACTCGTCGCGAGGTATGTGAACCTCTTCCTATCTCTTCTAGCATGATATGTGTGTAACTATGTAGTACGGTAGACGTACATGTGTTAAATGTATTTGATTGGTCTAAAACATAAAGTGTTATAACGGCTTTATGGGAAGTTGGTTATAACAGCTTTATGTATGTAAGAAAATACTTGTGGTTTTTAAAAAGGTAACTGATTTGAACTATAACTGGCTGGTTATGTGATAATAAAGAACTTGAAGTATTTCAAAAGATTTTTGAATTATTTTGAAAGAAGGGTAATACTTGGTTTTTGAAAACTTAAGAGTTATACTAGCTTTATGGGAAGTTAGGTATAACGGCTTAAGAACGTTTTACTGATTTCGGAAATCAGAATGTGTATCGACAAACCACTGCAGCGTTAATAAAAGGAAATGTTTTGACAGATTAAGTATTATTAAAACCAGTAGAAACTTCCATCGGTATAGAAGCCAAGATGAGACAAAATGATATTTCCTAGATCATGGCTGCTGTAATAAGATTGCTATAAACAAGAATATCCTACTCACATATAAGGCTTATGTTTCTCAGATGGTTTAAAAGAGAATTATATTCTTAAATGAATAAGACTATGAACTACGAAACCTTTCTAAAATAAGAAACGTGAACATTTGAAATTAGGCAAACTTGGGCGTTTGGAAAATAATGTTGTTACTTGATTTTACAAAGGTAAGTGTTTTGATTTACTTCAAAAGATAATCACTCTATTTTCATATACTACGGGTACTGTGTGGTTTTTGTGAAAGTAACGTATCTTTTAACGAGTTAATGTATGAAGTACTTTGGGGATAAAAACCCGAACTTGTTGACATATAATAGAAAGTACCTTGTGTGTATAACTTGATTGTGTTGGTTTGTGATAGTCTTGTAATACTTTCTTGTTGATTGATAAGTAAACATGCTAGGATGCTACGTGTGTTAGTATCTTGTGATGTTAGTGTAAAGGGGTTTTTCCCCTCGACTGCGCTTAAAGTTGTTTGACTATCAGCCGTTATGTTGGTATTGTACCACTCACCTTGACTTGTTTAGGAGGTTAAGCGCCCTCCGATGTGGGGTGAACTCGGCGATGCAGGACCGTGATTCGAGGATACCTCGTGCGGGTCGAGGATCCGTGCGGAACTACGGGAGTTCGGGTTAGTGTGCGGCCGCTGTGGTCATGCGGTCTTTGTGGCCATGCGGACTGCGAGTCGGCGGATCTTGGGAGTAGCTACCCTCGATCGAGAAATACCTCATGCGGGCCTATGAGGTTGGCTTTATCGGGCTGCGGAGGATTCGGGGCTAGGCACGCGCATTTGATCTGCAGGCGAGTGACGGCTTTGATCATGTGGCCTGCAGGCGAATATCATGATCTGATTATGACCTTGTTAGTACTGTGGGTGTTAGTAGTCGGCTATGCCTTCGTACTTACCCTGTACTGTTTTATTAGGACACAGGTGGGACCTGGTGTTCATATGTATTCCTTGGTGCTTTTATATCATAAACTGCCGGCAGTGAGGAAGGTATTCCACGGGCATGATTGATGTTGTGGGCGTGAGACCCATAGTTACATTTGAGTGATGACTTGAGGCGTGAGTCACGACTTGACATATTTGCTTATTTATTGTGAAGCGTAGTTTGGTTATCATACATGTCTCCGCTTTGTATAGCTGCTATGATTTCATTCTGATATTTTGATTTCACATACTTGGTACTGTTGTCTTGACCTCGCCCGGAAATTGCGTTCATCTGCCTGGTTGAGGTACACGATCGTTGATCCTAGCTCTCGAGTCCGATTCAGCGTTTGGGAAGCTCCGTTTCTCCGGAGGCTTATCAGTGGTATAGTCCCCTGTCATAATAGGTGTTTACATTCAGGGGTTTGGCGGGGCCCTGTCCCGCCATTGTTGTCGTATCATTCGTAGAGGTCTGTAGTACTGTTGTGGGCAGGGTTTGTAAAAAGGATTAAACTGTTCATTTTGAAAGAGTTGTTAATTATATATATATGCCGAAAGGCAACTTTTCTTCAGATAAACATGTGTCTTCTTTACATTGTATCATGTATTGTTTTATGTTCCGCTGATTACTCTGATATTGTATCACTAGGGTGCCCGGGGTAAGGCACGATCCAGGCCAGTTTGGTCGTGGCAGAAGTGTATCGAAGCGATTAATCCTCGGAAAGTGTCTGAGCCGTATCGATGAAGTCTTGATTATCGGTGTGTTGTGCACCACACTAATAATCAGGAGGCTATAGGATATTTAGGATTGGTTTCTATTTCTTCTCACTCTGAGATCGTGCCTTAGAGCTGTGTTGTAAGTTGGACCCTCTAACGTAATTTTTTTTCCCTTATCATTATGCCTCCGCGTAGGGCAAACCCGGGCCCAGGAGGGCAAGGCAGCCGAGGGAGCTGCGAGTAGAGTATAGAGGGTTACGAGGGCACAGGCCCAATCATCACCTGGGGTGGTGCTTCTTTCGGGGGAGTTTTGCGACGTCACTAGCCCCAGCAGAGATTAGCACGGCGGCAGCAGTTCCTACTGCGGCCATGATGTTTGAACCTTCGCGGCCAGGAGCAGAGAATTTAGATTGCAAAAGCGACCACATTACTAGCTATGGATTTGGCTACCGAGAGTATACGATGTCTGCAAGTCTTTATGACTATCTAAGAGAGGTTGTACAAGAGTAATTCTTGATTAGGCTTGAGCATGGCACGTATGCGGGCTTATGCACGACAAGCCAAGAAGCGTAGAGATCGGCGGGTTAACGAAGGGCGAGAAGGGCGAGCGCGAGGTCCTTTGGTAACTTTGGCGATCGCCTCGCCACCGATTAGATTATGCACATCCACGGTCAGAGAGGTCCTCCACGGGGTTCGGGGCGTTAGGTATGCGAGAGTTGGTGAACTCCGAGTTTCGGTTCACGACTACCATAGGTTCCGGCCGGCGGATTACATTCCGCGGTGTGCGAGCGTCATCGAGAATGTCGTCTTTTAGTTGGTACTTGTTGTACTGCGGCCGTCGAGGGCCATGTGTCGAGAGTGTCCTTGTAGGAGGACTTAGCCTTGAGATCGGTGGGTAGTTCGTCATCTTAGCTATGCGCCTACAGGCGAGTTTGATTAGAACGACTAAGGGAGTGAAGCGATGAATATAGATATATCCTTAACCCTCTGAGATCTGTATGTGTGATAAGGTGAGTATACCTTAAGTGCTATGTTACGATAGCGGTATGTTAGTTGTGATTAGAAATCATGGTGGGTTAACAGAGTAAGATTTTGGGGATAGAAGGTGTGAGCCTTAGAGTTTTATACGTAGAGACCTTAGAGGTAAGGCCGTCTGAGTATAGGTGTAGTGTTATGTTTGATCCTTATCGGAGTGCATAGTGCACGTGAGCTATGTTTGTGGGATAAGTCACGAGTAGCGTGATTTGAAAGAGGGTAGTCGAGCTAGGAAGACCGCTAGGTTTTAAATGCGTGATTTGTGAAATTGTTCCGGATCGGGGAGCTAGTGTTTTGCGCGATGCCGGGTAGGGTTGAGGCCATGTTGCGGGTCAACCCGCGGCCTGTTTGGTGGTGGGGTCAGTTTGTGGTGGTCCCGCCTTATGATAGGGTCACGAGGGTGTTAGGCCCAAGTTTAGTTAACCAGCGTACGAACTCGTGGATGCATTCGACCAGTAGTCGGGCCGAGGAGGTCAGCCGTCTTGTCTTCTAGCAAAGACAGTTTACTCGGCAGTGTTAATTTTATCAGAAAGGTTGTAAGGCTGCACGGGGTGCCTACCTTCACCTTATGACGCAGTGGAGCCAGTGCAGGTATTTGTTGTTTTACGGAGGTTTTACCAAGCGGGTTAAGAACTCAGTGAGTCTCGAGTCGCGTTCGCCTCGGGCGATGTGTGGATTTGGGGGTAGTTGTGGGATTGTTGTCTCTGTGGAGAGTGTTTAAGGTACCATTTCGGTGTTCGGATGTCGCCTTATGAAGCCTTGTAGGCGGATGTGTAAGTCGCCGTCGATTGGTTAGATGTTGACAAGATTGGATAGTTGGTTGAGCTTATTCCAAAGATGTGGATAGGGTAAAGCTTGTCTAGAAGAGGTTACGGCTCGGAGAAATCGTGCGGATAATCGGCGGCGCTTAGAGTTCGAGTTGTGGTCGGTCTTCTTGAAAGTACCACCGGGTTGGGTGTGGCGAGTTTTGGAAAGCGAGAGGAACTTAGCGAGTTACTTTGGGCCTTTTGAGTTCATGTGAGGATAGGCGGGTTGCCTATATGTTAGCATTTGCCGTCCGACTTAGGAAGCGATCGTCCGATCTTTCGTATAGTTATGATCGGGAAAGTATCGAGATCCATCAGTGTTCCCGATTAATGATGACCACGTTAGAGATAGTAACCCGAGTTTTGAAAGCGAAGCGATGCTCGAAATGTGGTAAGAGTTGAGTGTCACAGCGACCTCAGGGATCGCATGCAGCCCGGTACCATTTGTTGGGTCGCCGGAGTGACACTAGAACCTCGCGGCAAAGTGACAAAAGTGGTATCAGTTCTTTTGTAAAGAGAAGGTGCGAAGGAAGTATATTTTAGACCCCGGAAAGAGGTGTTTGTGGTGATGTTAGAGGTGTTTCCTCGTGGACTTGGAGGTAAGTATTTTGCGCAAGTTGGTTCCGTGGCCATGTGTGGCAGGTTTGTTCTCGTAAGTATAGTGGTGAAGACTATCTTTGCGGCGTTTGTTTTGAGACTTAGAAGGAACATTCGGGACGAATGTTTCTAAGGAGGGGAGAATGTTATACCCCGTATTTTCAGAGTATGTACGTAAGGACGTACGTAGAAAATTTGAACTTTTAAATAGGCTTGGACGATTTCACTTTGTGCACAACACCCGGTTAGAGTCGTTTTTCGGAAAGCGTTTCCACGGACTTTCGTAGGGAAAATTCGGCTATGTCTTTTTAATTTTTGCGGATTTTTAGAGAGGCGAAACATTTTGGACCAGCGGGAGGCGACACTTGTCACCTCCAATTGGTGGACTTAAGGGGCGGATTCTTGGGCGATTTTGAGAGTGGAGTAGGTAGGATATTTTGTGTGTTAGTTGGTTAAGGACACATGGGTGAATCTTGGCCTACACTTGCCTTGCACTTGGCAAGATCTTGGCCGTTGGTTGGCCTTGGCATCTATAAATACCAGCCCTTTGAAGACTTCTTCATCCTAAAATATTTCTAAGTGTTAAAAATCCTCCTCCCTCCCTTTGTGTTGAGTTCGTAGAGAGCCTCCCCCTCCCCTTGGCGAGAGCCCTCACCCCCTCTAGTAGTGTGGCCGTGGGGTACCCCACAACCTAGTTGTCTCGTATAATACACCCTCTTGGTAGAAATACTCTCAAAGTATTGTTATAATGCCCAATTACCTTAGCCATATACCTTGTAGTATTCTAAGGTTATACCTTTACAAAAAGCCAGTTATACTATTATACTTCCGTCGGTCCACAAAACCAGACCTAAGTAAATCTTCACCCGTAGTTGAAGTTATAAGTAGAAGTTGGTTAGAACTTCTAAGGGTTGTTTGGAGGCGAGTCGGGCCTTGAGTAGGAGCTAAACCTTGCTCGGGATCAACATTTAAACTCGGATAATTATGGGCTTATCGAGGTAAATATCTTGTCCTCTATTATAATTGGAAATTACATGATTGTTAGACTATATAGTTGAAGTATACTATATATAGAACTGAGCGTTGTTATCGCAATGTCTTTTGACTTAAGCTTTGAATAATAATAAGAAACCTTTTGAAGAAAGTCTTGAAGCGTATTCTGATGACTTGTGTAGCTTTTACGTGAGGTAGAATTGTGCACGTCGGATTAGGCGTATAACCCCCTCCCACTGGTTGGCTTGGTAGCCGGCCCCAGATGGAGGAGGAGATTTCTGTTGTTGCGGGGAGTCTTTGCGAATTTTACGTAGAATGTTCTACGAAGGGATCTAAATGTTAATAAAGCGCCTTGTGGCCTTATAGGATGCTACGTGTGGCGCGATCTACTTGGCAGGAGTGGCCGACGGTTGGGCGTGCTTGGGCGTTTTGCTATTAGTCGATACTCGTCGCGAGGTATGTGAACCTCTTCCTATCTCTTCTAGCATGATATGTGTGTAACTATGTAGTGCGGTAGGCGTACATGTGTTAAATGTATTTGATTGGTCTAAAATATAAAGTGTTATAACGGCTTTATGGGAAGTTGGTTATAACGACTTTATGTATGTAAGAAAATACTTGTGGTTTTAAAAGGTAATGATTTGAACTATAAGCGGTTGGTTATGTGATAATAAAGAACTTGAAGTATTTCAAAGATTTTTGAATTATTTTGAAAGAAAGTAATACTTGGTTTTGAAAACTTAAGAGTTATACTAGCTTTATGGGAAGTTAGGTATAACGGCTTAAGAACGTTTTCTTGATTTGGAAATCGAATGTGTATCGACAAACCAACTGCGGCGTTAATAAAAGGAAATGTTTTGTGATTAAGTATTATTAAAACCAGTAGAAACTTCCATCGGTATAGAAGCCAAGATGAGACAAAATGATATTTCCTAGATCATGGCTGTTGTAATAAGATTGCTATAAACAAGAATATCCTACTCACATATAAGGCTTATGTTTCTCAGATGGTTTAAAAGAGAATTATATTCTTAAATGAATAAGACTATGAACTACGAAACCTTTCTAAAATAAGAAACGTGAACATTTGAAATTAGGCAAACTTGGGCGTTTGGAAAATAATGTTGTTACTTGATTTTACAAAGGTAAGTGTTTTGATTTACTTAAAGATAATCACTCTATTTTCATATACTACGGGTACTGTGTGGTTTTTGTGAAAGTAACGTATCTTTTAACGAGTTAATGTATGAAGTACTTTGGGGATAAAAACCCGAACTTGTTGACATATAATAGAAAGTACCTTGTGTGTATAACTTGATTGTGTTGGTTTGTGATAGTCTTGTAATACTTTCTTGTTGATTGATAAGTAAACATGCTAGGATGCTACGTGTGTTAGTATCTTGTGATGTTAGTGTAAAGGGGTTTTCCTCATTGCGCTTAAAGTTGTTTGACTATCAGTAGTTATGTTGGTATTGTACCACTCGCCTTGACTTGTTTAGGAGGTTAAGGCGCCTCCGATGCGGGGTAGACTTCGAGTGATGCAGGACCGTGATTCGAGGATACCTCATGCGGGTCGAGGATCCATGCGGAACTACGGGAGTTCGAGTTAGTGTCGCGGCCGCTTGTGGTCATGCGGTCTTTGTGGCCGTGCGGTGCGAGTCGAGCGGATCTTGGGAGTAGCTACCCTCGATGCGAGAATACCTCATGCGGGCTATGAGGTTGGCCTATGCGGAGCTGCGGAGAGTTTCGGGGCTAGGCGCGCATTTGATCTGCGAGCGAGTGACCGGCTTTGATCATGTGGATGCAGACGGATATCATGATCTGATTATGACCTTGCTAGTACGGTGGGTGTTAGTAGTCGGCTATGCCTTCGTGCTTACCATGTCTTGTTTTATTAGGACACGAGTGGGACACGGTGTTCATATGTATTCCTTGGTGCTTTTATATCATAAGCTGAAGCGGTGAGGAAGGTATTCCACGGGCATGATTGATGTTGTGGCGTGAGACCCGTAGTTATATTTGAGTGATGACTTGAGGCACGAGTCACGACTTGACATATTTGCTTATTTATTGTGAATCGTAGTTTGGTTATCATACATGTCTCTGCTTTGTATGAAGTGCTATGATTTCATTTCTGATATTTTGATTTCACATACTTGGTACTGTTATCTTGCGACCTCGCCCGAAGTGCGTTCATGCCGCGAGTTGAGTACGCGATCGTTGATCCTAGCTCTCGAGTCCGATTCGGCGTTTGGGAAGCTCCGTTTCTCCGGAGGCTTATCAGTGGTATAGTCCCCTGTCGTAATAGGTGTTTACATTCAGGGGTTTGGCGGGGCCCTGTCCCACCATTGTTGTCGTATCATTCGTAAGTGCATGTAATCTTGTTGTGGCGGGGTTTGTAAAAAGTTAAGCTATTTCATTTGAAAGAGTTGTTAATTATATATATATCTTAGAAAGGCAACTTTTCTTCAGATAAACATGTGTCTTCTTTACATTGTATCATGTATTGTTTTATGTTCCGCTGATTACTCTGATATTGTATCACTAGGGTGCCCGGGGTAAGGCACGATCACGGGCCGGTTTGGTCGTGGCGACCAGGCTCTGGTTGCCTTGCGTGGAGGCATAAGCGATATAAAAGAATACGTCGGAGGAGTCAACTTACAACACGGCTCTAAGGCACGATCTCGAGTGAGAAGAATGGAAACCAATCCTAAATGTCCTGTGACCTCCGATTATAGATGTGGTGCACAACACGCGATAATCAAGACTACTGAACGCGATGCAGACACTTTCAGAGACTAAGCGCTCGATACCACTTTTGTCACGACCCGACCACGGGCGCGATTGGTGCCTTACCAGGCATCCTAGTGATACAACATCGAGAAAAACCAGCGGAAATAAAACATCTGAGATATGAAACAAGATAAAGAAAAGCAGGCTAACCAGCGGTTGCCTTTTCGCATATATATATACAAAAATTTGAGCGATTACATCCTTTACAACCACACTTGCGGCGGTACTACGGACCTCAGAGTGTAACAACAACTAAGACGGGACAGCGCCCCGACATACCACTGAATGTACAAGAACCTACAACTCGTGGAAACATGCAAAGATAAGCCTCGGAGAAATGTAGCTTCCCGATATGATGAATCGTGATCCTAAGAACGAGGATCAACAGCGATGTACCTCTACTGCGGCGTGACGCGGCCCGAAGGAGGTGCATACAGCGGTACCAAGTATGTGAAGCTGAAAATATAAACGAAATCATAACGATCTAAATAAAGCGAGAGACATGTATGATAACCAAACTACGATTCACGAAATAAAGCGATCGTGTCAGCGGACTCGCGCCTCAAAGTCATCACTTAAATATAACGAGGTCTCGCCCACGATATCGGTTATACCCGTATTTCCGGTATGTATGCGGAAGGCGTGCGTATAAAGAGTAAGCCTTAAGTTAGGCAGGGCCGAAAATTTTGTGCACAACACGAAAGAATCGTTTTTCGACTAAGCGTCTTCCAAAGCTTGCGTAGGAAAATTACGGCTATGTCATTTATTATTTTTGCGGATTTTCGAGAGATGAAATATTTGGACCAACGAGAGGCGACACTTGTCACCTCAAATTGGCGGATTCTTGGGCGTCAATTGGACGAATTGAAGCTTGGAGTTGGTAGGATATTTTTTTGTGAGATTTTGTGTGGTAGATGGATAAGGTGGGACCCACACACACTTGTCCAAATCCACACCCTACACTTGCCCCCCCACTTGTCTTGATCTTGGCCATTGGTTGGCCTATAAATACCCCCCTTAGTTGATGAACTTCTTCATCCACACTTAGACATTTCTAAGTCTTAAAATCCCTTCCCCCTCGAGATCTCTGGCGAGAGCACCTCTCCACTCCTAGTTATGCTAGTTGAAACCCTCCCCTTGTGAGCCTTGGCGAAACTACCCCCTTCCTAAAGTTGTTTTTCGTGAAGTACCCCCTTGGTAGAAAAGTATTCTCCAAGTATTGTTACTATTCAAAATACCTTGACCCAATACCTTGTAGTATTCAAGGTTACACCTATACTAAAAGCCCGAAATACTATTATACTTCCCTTGATCCAAAACGAAACCACAAGGAAAATCTTCATAGCGGTTGAAGTTTTAAGAAGAAGTTGCATAGAACTTCTAAGGGTTGTTTGGAGCGGGTTGGAGCACCAGTAGGAGCTAAGCGTTGCTCGGGATCGACATTTAAACTTGGATAATTTTGGGCTTATCGAGGTAAATACTCTTGTCCTTCTATTGTAATTGGAAATTACATCTTGTAGTAGTATAGAAATGAATATAAGATACATAGAAGGATATTACAGAAGAGAATTGAAGCGTAATAGAAGGATATTACTGAAGAAGATTAAAGCGTACTTACATAGAATTTGTATTTGCGATGAACTTGTGTAGTTTAACGGGTAGGAAGTCTTTGCCCAATTTTTCCGTAGAATATTCTACAGAGTAGTCTAGACGTTGATAGATGTATATGGCCTTTATAGGTTGAATGTTCTGCGAGTAGCATGTTCTACTTGGAAGGTGGACAAGGCTAGCCGGGTTATAGCCGTGGAGCATTTTGCTAATAGTCGATAATCGTCGCGAGGTATGTGATTCTTCCTATCCTCTTGAGCATGATATTTTAAAAGGAATATATTTAGTACGGTGAGCGTCGTGTGTTAAGCGAGCGTAGTTTTACGGCAATGTCTTTTGACTTAAGCCTGAATAATAAGAATCTTGAAGTATTTCAAAAGAATTAAGAAACCTTTTTGAAAGAAGAGTAATACTTGGTTTTAAAAGCTTAAGAGTTATACTAGCTTTATGGGAAGTTAGGTATAACGGCTTAAAAAAGATAAAAAGAATGGTTTACTGATTTTAGAAGTTAAGAGACTTGTGTTACACCCCGTATTTACAAGACATGTTTTAAGGTAGTACGTAAGAACTCGCAAGTGTTAAGATTTGAGACTTGTAAAAAAAATTATCGGAATTATGGATTTGTCGGAAAACGAATTATTGTGACGAATGGGAGGGCGACACGTGTCACCTCCCCTTATGATGCCTTGGTCGAATTTAGGCATGGCCAATATGGTCATTTACCATAAGTCTAGGATGACTAATGTCTTGCAAGTTGTGGCATGAGAAAGTTGACTAAGTCAAGGTCAATTAGTCTTGATATTTTGTAAGACTTCATCTAAACCACCCATTTGGTTACACCATAACCCTCCATGTCCCTTTATTATTATACTAGTAGCAAGAGAGGACTAAACACTTAGCAAAAATTTCACAAATTTTGAAGAACACACTAGGCTTGCTCTCGGGTTTGCTAAGCTCTCACACAAAAAAAATTTGTTTGTTATCCATTAAGCCCCACACTTTAAACCAAGGTTCCTAAGTGTATAGTGAGTGTATCTCAATAGAAAAATCTCGTAAAAAGATAGTTTTCGTATTAGTCGCAAAGTGAAAACCTAGTGGCTTTCTAGGTTTTGGATTGGAAGTTGGAAGGAAAGTTGTTGGTGTTGTTCTAAGGGTCTCAACAAGCGGATTGAAGTATATTGGAGAGGCTCTAAACTACTAAGGAGCGACTTCGGATTTGGATTTGGATTAAGAATCGTTAAGGTATAATCTTGTCTTTTAAGGTGTTACAAGATTATGTATTTATATTGTTGTTGTTAGCTTCACATGTTGATAGCATGAAGTTGGTATGTTAAAGTTTATAAGTATTATGGATTGCTAGTAGCTTAATCCGAAATGTTGTGCAAGCCACTTGAAAATTTGATTACTAATTGGTCGTTTATTAGAAATCGTCGCATGTTACTTACTTGAAGAATTGGTTGTTATAATCAAATGCAACTTGATATCATGTTAGGCTAATAACTTGGATTGAAATAGAAATTGGATAAGAATTGGTATTGTTGAACTCAAAGTGGCCGAATTTGTACTTATAGTTTGTAATAGATTGTTAATTATTTGTATTGGACTACCTTATAGATTGTGGTGAGCCAATTGGGGTTGTTTGGTTATTGTATTCGGCCTTAAAAAAGGTGGCAAAGTTAGTAATAACAAAGGAGGTGCTGTCCGATTTTCCGTAGAATTTAGCGACTTAGCACCTAGAATATTCTACGTATGAAGTAAGAGGTTAATGGACGTTTTGTGACCATTTTAGGTTGAAGTACTTTGGTGCCTTTTTGCAACTTGTCGCTAGTCGTCGCGAGGTATGTGAACCTCTTCTTTCTTTGGCATGATCCTACGTATGAAATATCCATGTGATAATATTTCAAGATTCCTTCTACTCTTAAAAGTTAAGAAGTATTTCCATTGTTGATTCTAAATTAAGAGTACGTTTAAATTGTCCTAAGTCCTTACTAGGTCTTATGGGAGACGTTGGTAAGAATGGTTATGAAATTTCGAGATTGGATTTAAAGCTTTGTGCCTTGTTTTATAAGTAAGTAAGTAAGTTGAATTTATTTGTGAAAAGAAGGTTGATTTTAAAAAGTGGAAGTTATATGATTTTAAAGAGAATAAGCTACTTGGTTTTGGAAGTGTATGAAACTTTATTTTTCAAGATTATGGGACTTGATTTCTAAAGTGTAGATGCCATGATTTTATAAGTGTAAGTAAATGGACTTTAAAGAATGTATGTTATGAAGTTTTAAGACTATGAACTTTGATTTTCTTTAAAGGATTATGAGACTTTATTTTACAAGTTAGGAGACGTTATTTTTCAAGATATGGGTTACTTGATTTACTTCTAAAGTTAAGAGGCTTGATTTGAAAGAGTATGTGACTTGAGTTTTAAAGGTATATGTTTATTGATTTAAAGAGAAGGAGTTTTACGATTATTTTTAAGTATGTATGTACGTAGTATTTTTGGGCCTAGTTTCCCTAATGTTGTAAGAATAAAAGTGTCATAAGTTCTCTAAAATGAAAGGTTGTTATAATAGCTTTATGGGAAGTTGTTATGACGACTTAATAAGAAGTGAAAAGATGGTTTTAAAATGTTATGTAAGGAAAATCACAGAGCCTACAAATAGGCGGATTATGTTATGAGATACAGAGCCTACACATAGGCGGATTACGTTATGAGATACAGAGCCTACACATGGCGGATTACGCCATATTACCGAGCCTACACATAGGCGGGTTCGTCATCTTACAAGGCTCGCGGGCGGGCGACTTATGCTACATGATTCCATATTACAAGGCCCAGGGCGGGCGGATTATGTCACATGATTCATCGATACACCATGTCATAAATGGGCGGATTATGTTATGTAAGATATGCAAGTTATGTGAAAAATGGATTAAACTCTTAAGTATGTATGTAAGAATATGTTGTTAATTTTATTGAAAGAAGGAAAGAGCGGTTAATATATGATTGATTTGAGTTAAAAGGACATTCTTTTATACATATATGATTTGGTTATTGCATTTTATTTATGTTCCATACTAAATTTTTGTTATGCGGACTTCCGAAGTCTGCGTTAAATGCCGCAGTGATAGGTACAGGTTGGTGATCACTCTTAGGATCTGTTGATTTTGGAAAGAAGCCCCTTTCACTCCGGTGGCTTATCTTTTAGTACGGTTTCCACGATGTGGTAGACTTATGTACATTCGGGGTATGGCGAGCCTGTCCACTTGTGATTGAAATTCTTAAGTGCAGTTACATATTGTGGGTCGGTTTGTAAAAGGAAAGGGATGTATTCTTTCTTTATTATGTATATGTATATGTGTCGGGGAAGGTAGCCTTATCGGCTAACACGTGGTTTAATTTCTCGTTATTTTATTTTATAAGTTTTATGTATGTTCATTGCTATTCTCGATGTATACGAGCAGGTGCGGGTAGGGCACCAGTCGCGGGCCCGGGGTTGGGTCGTGACAACTTGATCTTAAAAGATAAGAGACTTGACTTAATTAATTTAATATGAATTTTGTTAAAAAGTGTGAAACCTCATTCGTGAGTAATGAGTACTTGGTTTTTAAAGGGAATAATGTTTCTTGATTTGAAATCGAATAAGTATCGAACAAACCAACTGCGGCGCTAATAAAGGGAAATGTATTGACTAATCAAGTATTATTAAAACCAGTAGAAACCTCCATCTGCATAGAAGCTAAGATGAGACAAAATGATATTACATTTCCTAGATCATGGCTGCTTTAATCAGATTGTTATAAACAAGAATAACCTACTCACACATAAGGCATATGTTTCTCAAATTGTTTTAAAGGAGAATTATATCATTAAGTGATTAAAACTATGAACTACAAAACCTTTTGAAAATGAGAAACTTGAGCATTTGAAATTAGGCAAACTTGAACGTTTGGAAAATAATGTTGTTACTTGATTTTACAAAGGGAAGTGTTTTGGTTTACTTAAAAAGATAGTCACTCTATTTTTTTTATACGGGTATTGTGTGACTTTTTGTGAAAGAAGCGGATCTTTTAAAGAGTTAATGTATGAAGTACTTTGGGGATAAAAACCCGAACTTGTTAACATAAAGTAGAAAGTACCTTGTGTGAATAACTTGATTGTGTTGGTTTGTGATAGCCTTGTAATACTTTCTTGTTGATTTGATAAGTAAACATGTTAGGATTCTACGGGTGTTAGTATCTTGTGATGTTTGTGTAAAGGGGTTTCCCTTGTTGTGCTTATGTTGTTAAACGGTAAGCCCGTTGTACTGTTATTATATCACCTACCCCCTTGACTTGTTATACCGAGGGCTTTCCACCCTTGATGCGGGTCTATACGGCCTATGCAGTCTGTGCGACTATGCGGAGCTGCGGGAGTTCGAGATTGATCATTCCGGTGTTTTATCCGACGCGGGGATGCCTATGCGATGCAATGTGACTATGCGGTCTATGAGACTATGCGACTGCGGGAGTCGAGAAGTGCAGGGGTTAGCTACCGTCGAGGAATACCTCATGCGGTCGTGTGTGACCTATGCGGATGCGGAAGTCGAGGATTAGCACGCATAATGATACTATGGGCGATTGGCCTTGCTTCGATCATTCGCGGTCTAGAAAAGACCAGTTACATTATATCTATTTTGCTCTTGTTTATGTTGCACTATGTGCAGTTGAACTGGTTGTATTTGCAAATGGTTTTAAATACTTTGATTTTACTTTAGTACTTTTCAGTTTCACATACTTGGTACCTGTTATCGACCTCTTCGGGGCGGCGTCATGCCGCGGTAGGTACACCGCTTGTTGATCCTCGCTCATAGGGTCACAGTTCAGCGTTTGGGAAGCTCCGTTTCTCCGGAGGCTTATCAGTGGTATAGTCCCCTGTCGTTGTAGTTACTTACATTCAGGGGTATGGCGGGGCCCTGTCCCGCCATTGTTGTCATATCATTCTTAGAGGTCTGTAGCACTGTTGTGGGCAGAGTTGTAAATAGGGATGTAACTGTTCTAGTTGTTATATATATATGCCGAAAGGCAAGTTTTCTCAGATGAACTGTTTCCAATTTCATATTATGTCATGTCTTGTTTTATATTCCGCTGATTACTCTGATGTATGTCTACTTGGGTGCCCGGGTAAGGTACCAGTCACGGGTCCGGGTTCGGGTCGTGACAATATCAATCATGCCCGCATCATGGCCACATGCCCCCGGAATTCTCCATCGGTGTAGACATGTCGTGATGCGATAACGATATCGTAATCAACCTGCGCGTGGCCACATGCCGAATTCTTCATCGGTGCGGACATGTCCATGTAACAACAATAACAATATATCGGGTAATCAACCACGCCGCGTGGCCACATGCCCCGGAATTCTTCATCGCAGCGTATGTCCATGTAACAACAATAACAATATACCGTGATTAACCCGCCGCGTGGCCGCATGCCCCTAATTCTTCATCTGCGAGACATGTCCATGTAACAACAATAACAATATACCGCCTCCATCGAGACGCGGTAGCATAGGAATACAACTTTTACACAACAAGGCTATCACAAGCAAGCACAAGCAAATTACCATACTTGATTCTCTTACAAATATCCATTCTTTCACAAGAAGTCACACGATACCAACACTCGTAGTATCCAAAACAGAGTAACTATTATTTTAAGTAAACCAAAATAATTTCCCTTTTTAAAGACAAGTAACAACCTTCTTTTCCAAAAGTTCAAGTTTGCCTAATTTCAAATACTCAAGTCTCTTATTTTCGAAAGGTTTCGTAGTTTATAGTCTTAATCACTTAATAACATAATTCACTTTTAAAACAATTTGAGTAACATATGCCTTATGTGTGAGTAGGTTATTCTTGTTTATAACAATCTTATTAAAGCAGTCATGATCTAGAAAATGTAATACAATTTTGTCTTATCTTAGCTTCTATGCAGATGGAGGTTTCTACTGGTTTTAATAATAATTACTTAGTCAATACATTTTCCTTTATTAACGCTGCAGTGGTTTGTTCGATATTTGTTCTCATTTCCGAAATCAATATAACATTATTCCTTTTAAAACCCAATTGCCCATTTCTCATTAAAGCGGTTTCACAACTTTTTAACACAACCCAAGTCCTTATTATTTCACATCAAGTCTTTTATCTTTTAAAAACCACAAACCGTTTCTTTGCCCACATAAAGTTGTTATAACAAACTTCCCATAAAGCCGTTATAACACTTTATGTTTTAAATCAACCAAATTCATTTAACACATGTACGTCTACCGTACTACATAGTTCACAACATATCATGCTAGAAAAGATAGGAAGAGGTTCACATACCTCGCGACGATTATAGACAATTAGCAAAATGCTCCAAGTACTACAACGCACTAGCCTTTTCCACCCTTCAAGTAGAATCGCTACTCGTAGTACTTCCACCTATAATGGCCATAAATCGCCTATTAACTTCTAGTTCTCTTCGTAGAATATTTCTACGGAAAATTCGCGACACCTCCCCACGCTATCACATAAATTTCCTCCCTATCAAGGCCCGCTACTGGACGACAACTCTCGAGGATTACACGTCTAACCAGACGTGTTCAATTCTACTTCACAGGAATACTACAAGTCTACTGTAAATACAGTCCTATGTAATTACAGTTCAACTCTCTTCTTTAATATCCATTCTATATATAGTATACTCAACTATACATTACTCTGACATGTAATTTCCAATTCTGATAGGGGATAAAGATCATTACCTCGATAAGCCCAAAATTATCCAAGATTATATGTCGATCTGAGCAACGTTTAGCTCTAATCATGCGCTCCAAACCGCTCCAAGCAACCCTTAGAAGTTTCTAATAACTTCTCTTAAACACTTCAACTCCAAAAAGTGAAGTACACTTAGGCTAAACTTGTGGCAACTCTCGGCTAAGAGGGTGTATTTAGGCTAAGGGTGTGAAATCTTTTCTAACCTTTGGTTACTAGTCTTCCTAATACACTAAGGAAGAACACTTAAGACTTTAAGAATTTTTGGACAAAGTTTGGTTAAGGAAGAGGGGTGTGGGACGAGAACTTCATCAAAGGGAGGGAGTATTTTTGCCTTGGAATTTCTCAAGTGTGGATGAAGAATAGTCTTCAACTAAGGGGGTATTTATAGGACATTCAAGGGCTAGGATTCAAGCAAATGGATGGTGTAGATTAGGACATGTGCTACCTTATCTATCTACTACACAAATATCTTCAAGACTTTGACCAAACATTTTTGGCCTTTAAAACACAAAAAACGTGCCAAACATTTCCCCACCTAAACCGTCCACTTGAGGGTGACACATGTCGCCCTCTCGTTGGTCCAAAATATTCATTTTCCGAAAATATCCGTAATGCCAAAAATCCGAAAATAAAGTGGGCCTCACAAAACCGTAAATTCTCTCGTGGGCCCCACGTGACCAATTCCGGAAATTAAAATTCCATAATTCTTAATTAATCCAAAAAGTCTGAGTACCAAATCTGGGAATCCAATTTCCATTAGCGAACCTTTTTCCTTCACAAAATCCGGAAACTTTTCCGTCAAAAAAAATCACGTCTTTCTTTCTTTCCAAAATTACTGTCGTATTCTCGTACATACGTCCTCACATACATACCCTGGAATTACGGGGTATCACAGTTCCAATTCTAACGTCTTATTTTTTTACGTACGCTCTCATATACATGTCTTGGAACTACGGGGTGTAACACCTTTAGGGGACTCGGTGTAATCATGATTATCCATATAACCCTCATATGTGTACATGCAACGTGTCTCGGCCCACCATGGGACTCGGTGTATCAATTCAACCATATAACATTTTAAACCATCTTTTGACTTTCCATAAAGCCGTTATAACAATCTTTCCATAAAGCCATTATAACAAACTTTCATTTTAGAAACTAAAGCACTACCACATCTTTCTTTTTAAACAAACCAAGGCACTATCACCTCTTTCCTTTTAATAAAACCAAGGTATTATCATGTGATGTAACATTAGGGAAATGAACCCAAAAGTATTATGTACATCTATTCTTTCCTTTATAAACCCCAAGATACTAGAACTTGTAGCATTAAGGCACTTTCACTATTAAAAACAAGTTACTTACACTTTTAAACTCAAGTAACTTATTCTTTTCAAATCAAGTGACCTATACCTTTAAATCAAGTTACTTCTTCTTTCCCAAAATCAAGTCATTTATACTTCATATAAATCAAGTCTCTTATACTTCATCTAATCAAATCTCATATACTTTCAAGTAAGGTCTCATATACCTTCAAGTAAAGTCTCATATACTTTCAACTAAGTCTCATAACTTTCAAATAAATCTAGTCTCATGACTTTCAAATAAATCAAGTCTCATAAATTTCAAATAAATCTAGTCTCATGACTTTCAAATAAATCTAGTCTCACGACTTTTAAATAAATCAAGTCTCATTACTTTAAAATAAATCTAGTCTCATGACTTTCAAATAAATCAAGTCTCATTACTTTCAAATAAATCTAGTCTCATGACTTTCAAATAAATCAAGTCTCATTACTTTCAAATAAATCAAGTCTCATTAGTGTTGTAACTTAGCAAGATCAACTCGACTCCAATGCTTACTAAACACTCTTACCAACATCTCTCATAAGACTTGGTTAGGATTTAGGAATAATTTAGACATGCCTTTAGCATAGAATCAATAACATGAATACTCTAATAACGAGGCAAGTATACTTCAAGAAACAAGTCATGTATACTCCAATAATCAATCATGCCGATAGAAAGAAGAAGTTCACATACCTCGTTGACGACTAACCAACACGACAAGTAGAATACGCTCCAATGTACTTCAACCTTGTCGGCTACTCCACATGCCAAGTAGAATATGCCACACGTAGTACTTTAACCTAAAATGACAATAGTACTTCTATCAACTTCAAGCTTCCAAGTGTAAGACTTATACCAAATAATGACCCTCTTATTCTACGGAAATTTGGGCAGAACTTCCTTTGTTTCCACGTACTTTTCCACCTTTTCCAAGGCCCAAATTCAACAACAACCAAGCCACAATTAAGGGCACAACCAGCAGTTAACCAAAGGGGATCACACGCATACCTTACGTGCAAAATTCAGCCCCTTAACATAAATAAACAGTTCAAAACCAAAGCAAAAACCAAAGGGGATTACACGCCAACTTGACGTGTAAAATGCTGCCCCACAACGATATAAAAGCAGTCCATAATTAACCAACATTAAGGGTATAATATGAAGCCTTTAACACCCTTATTCCTTAGGAATTTCATTAGCCATTTTACCACATTAATTATGCATATTAGGGGCTGATTTTATAGCATAATAACACCCCAAAATAATCCATAAAACGACACGATGACGTGTAACAGTTTTGGGCAGTTTTCGGCCAACAACAACTACAACAATCCAAAGTCCTTTTCCATGATTCTATATAATCCAATTCTCATTTCAACACTTATATATATTCCATATCACATATAAACAACCATATTACTACATTTTAACATGTGACAAGTGTAGATAACAACATTATAATCCAACGAATCCAACAACACCAAGATTGGCAACTCTCGGCCAACACCAATATCTACACCTACACTTCTTATTTTTCATTTCTTCCTTAACACAATTTCATCCCTACATATACACAATAAGTAATATCCAATTACTTTAAAAGAAGAAGAATTATTACCTCATTTTTTAGCCCAAAAACGCTAAAACAGCCCGGGTAAGATTGGCCCGCAGTTTTCGTTTCGCTCCACTTCTTCAAATTCCAATTACATATATGTATCTAACACAAGATTATAACCAACTTCTCTTTATATTTTATTTCCAAAAAGTTGATAAAACTTAGGGTTTTAGCAACACCATTCTCGGCCAATAATGCTTTCCAAAGTTGGGATATTAATCTAGGCTTAGCACTTGGTTTTGGGGCTTAATCTTGGAGATAAGAAAATTAATCAACACTTGTGTTCTTGGCTAGGGAGCTCCCTGTTACTGTAACGACCCGTTCCGGGGCCCGTTACTGGTGCCTTACCCCGGGCACCCTAGCGATACATACATCAGAGAAAATCAGCGGAACATACAACATGAGTCATTATACAAGAGATATAATAAATAAACAGGCCAACCAAAACGGTTGCCTTGGTATATACATAAAACACGAGCAGTTTAATCCTTTTACAACCACACTTGCAGCGGTACTCTGAGACCTCTAAGATATCTGATGACTATGGCCAGGGCGGGCCGCCATACCACAGATGTGCAGAACTCTGGCTCGAGGAACACTGCAAAGATAAGCCTCGGAGAGCGGGCTTCAAATCTGTTGGCTTGTGATCCTATGGCGAGGATCCACGGCCGATGTACCTCTACTGCGGCGTGAGCGCGGCCGAAGGTCGATCAGTACCAAGTATGTGAAGCTATGCAATCGTAAATGAAATCATACTTAGTCTATATAAAGCGGGAGACATGTATGATAACCAAACTCTGATTCGCCCACGTAAAAGCGATCATCACTCGATATAACTATGGGTCTCACGCCCACAACATCAATCGAGTTCGCATTATGGTCGCGTGCCGGAATCTTGCATCGGTGTAGACATGTCCATGATGCGACCATAATACCAATGTCGGCGGCCACATGCCGGTGTGAGCGTGTCCATGTGACCTCAACAACCAGACAATCGAATGGAAGCATACGTGCGCTACGCGTCGTGTCGGTATGTCGAAGGAAAACAATAAGACAACTTTCCAAATGGGCGCATGCGTGCGCTCGCATCGTGTCGGTATGTCAAAAGGAAATCACAAGGCTATAATCGAAATGAAACATACCGTGCGCTACGCGTCGTGTCGATATATCGGGCGATTAACCACGAACCTTAACCAAAATGGAAGCATACGTGCGCTACGCGTCGTGTCGGTATGTCGGCGATTAACGACAATAATACTATCAGCGAGCGTGCGGTGGAATTTCTCGTCATTCTGCACGTCAGTAAGTTCTCAACCGGTCCGACCCTCTATCGAGAGGCAGCGGTAACACGAAACACAACGCTTGTACAATAAAGGCTATCATCACAAGCATAGGCAAGTTTCACGACAACAAGCGTAGGCAAGTTTCCACAACAACAAGCATAGGCAAGTTTCACCTGACTCAAAGTACTTTCATTTTATGCCAAAGTCGGGTTTTTAACCCCAAAGTACTACATACGTTAAGTTCTTTTAAAAGAGATCCATTCTTGTTATAAAAGTCACCCGATACAGTAGTATTAGAATGACCAACCACCTTCTTTTTCAAAATCAAGTAACAACATTCTTTTCCTAAGTTCGGTTTGCCTAGTTTGATTACTCAAGCTTCTCATTTTCAAATGGTTTCATAGTTCCCAAACTTAATCACTTGATTCCTTTTAGAACAATTGAGTAACATATGTCATATATGTGAGTAGTTTATTCTTGTTTATAACGATCTTATTACAATGACCGTGATCTAGAAAATGTAATATCATTTTGTCTTATCTTAGCTTACATGCGGATGGAGGTTTCTCTGGTTTTAATACAACACATCATTATTCAATACATTTTCCTTTATTAACGCTGCGGTGGTGCGTCGACACATTCGATTCGAAATCGGTAAAACATTATCCCTTTAAAAACCAAGTACTCATTACTCACGAATGAGGTTTCACACAACATCCACATTAAAACAAATAAGTTAAGTCTCTTATCTTATAAGATCAAGTCTCTTAACTTCTAACATCGATAAACCATTTTCACTTACATAAGGTCGTTATAACTAACTTCCCATAAAGCTATTATAACACCTATGTTTTAAACCAACCAAATCACTTAGCACATGCGTCTACCGTACTCGTAGTTCCACAACAATCATGCTAGAAAAGATAGGAAGAGGTTCACATACCTCGCGGCGATTATCGACGATAAGCAAAAAGCTCCAAGTACTACAACGCGCTGGCCCTTTCCACTCTCGAGTAGAATACGCTACTCTTAGTACTTTCACCTATAAAGGTCACAAACGTCTATTAACCCCAAAACACAAGTTCTATCTTTCTCACGAAAATTCGGCGACCTCACACATGGCAGCGTAAATCTCTCTCTATCGAGGCTACTGCAAGCAACCGGGGTTTACGTCTACCGGGCGTGTACAATTCTACTCGATACTACCTTAAGTCTCTTGTCTGATCCTATGTAAATCTGATTCGATTCGATTCTTTATTCTTGGGCTTAAGTCAAAAGACATCGCGAATACTAAGTAGTTCCATATATAGTATACAACAACTATATAGTCAACCAAACATGTAATTTCCAATTACAATAGAGGACAAGATAATTACCTCGATAAGCCCAAAATTATCCGAGTTTAATGTCGCTCACGAGCAAGGTTTAGCTCACCGTGCGCTCAAACCACTCCAAACAACCCTTAGAAGTTCTAACCAACTTCTACTCACATACTTGACCAACTGAAGATTTCCTTAGGGTTTCGGTTTGAGACTAAAGGACAAAAGGTAGTATTTAGGACTCTACGTAAGAGGTATCTTTGGAATACTACAAGGTACAAGGCTAAGGTATTTTGGGCATTATAACAATACTAGGGAGTATTTCTATACCACAAAGGGTATTATCTGAAAACAACTAGGCTAGGGGTACCAGCGGCTAGACCTCGCGAGGGGAGACCTGCGGCCAAAGGCCACTTTCAAGGAGAGGAGCTCTTGGGCGAGAGTCAACAAGAGGAGGAGGGGTTCTCAAGACTTAGGCAAGTGAAGAGTGGATGAAGAAGTCTTCAAAGAGAGGGTATTTATAGCAAAACCAAAAGCCAACCAATGGCCAAGATCAAGCCATGTGCAAGGCAAGTGTAAGGCCAAGATCAAGCCAAGTGCACCCAAAACACTCCACAAACACTCCACAAAACAAGCCACAAAGCAAGGCACAAAGAGGAGCGATCGGCGAGGCGAGCCTCCTCTTTGCGATCGATGAGGTGACAAGTGTCACCTCCCGTTAATCCAAAAATGTTCCGTCGCTCGGAAAAATCCGCAAAAATACTAAATGACATAGCGAATTTTCCCAGCGTAAGGCTATGGAAAGCGTTTCGTCGAGCGACTGTCGGCACTTGTGCCCAAATTTGAATCGATGCCTATCCTAAGGCTCAAATTTACGTCGTCCATGCGTACGTACATACTGCGGAAAAAGCGGGTATAACATTCTCCTCTCGTAGAAACATTCGTCGAATGTTCCTTCTCAAGTCGAATAACGATAAAGTTCCTCTAACAAGTTGCGATGCCACGGCGCCCGCGAAATAACATCGTCCTCTTTCCTTACTCGTCGTGCCGCTTCTCGAGCGGCAGAACTCTCCCAAGATCGTACCATACTTCCGTCATTACTTAGTTCGAAAATCTGCGAGTCACTACCTCGAACTTGGTCATCTTACTAACCTCAAACTTCCTTAAGGCCATTCCGGCCTTTACGAACGCTCTCGGTCGAACGTCCACGAACTCATCGATGATCATACAAACTTGGGCCTAGCATCCTCGTGACCCTACCACTGGCGGGACCACCCGGCCCGACCCCCAAACGGGTTCTGGGTTGACATGAAATGGTCCTCAACCCGACCCCAACCGCGCCAAACTCTGGTTCCCCGATCTGGAACAATCTTACTAATTCACATCATGAAAGCTACCACTTCCGTCTCACACTACCCACGGAATTATCACACAAATAAATCCCACGTATACTACTACTCTGATAAGGGTCAAAAATAAATCTTTAACTCAAGACGACCTTACCCTAAGGTCTCGATCGTGACATAGTCTAAGGTTCACACTTACCATGCCTCCATGCGTATCCTTCCAACTAACCATGCATTCTAACTCACACATATCACAATGCTATCCGTACATAGCACAATAATGAGATCATCATAACAAGCATACCAAAACTCTAGAGGTTAAGGATATACGAAGCTACCGCTCCACTCTAATCATAGGCACGCCTGCATGGCGCATAGTATGAAAGGTGATGAACCACCACAGATCTGAAGGTGAGTCGTAACATCCGCGCTTCCTTGATAGACAGTTCCTGCAAAATGGCCCTGCTGTCATGCAAAACAAACTCCTAATCTAGCGACACTCTCCAAAATGGAGTCTACCACAATGGTCACAACGAGGTAGGGGTGGCCGGTGGTTAACACCCCGCTCTGCGAAAATCTGAACCCGGAGCCACGACTGCTCACGAAGGCGGTGGAGGACCACTCTGTGCGGTGGGGGTATATAACTAACTTTCTTCTTGGCGGTCCGCCTCGAAAGCCACCAAAGGACCTGCGTCTGGCCCTCTTCTGGCGATCCAGTCATTCCGTCGACCCTCCGTGCCTCGCATCCTAGTGCATGAGCTGCGTGCGGGCAATGTCCGTGCGGTGAAGAGAAACACCGCGCAAGACTCGACCATATAATCATCTAGCCGGTGGCGTGGCGATGCACCACATCCTCCATCTGCAACTAGCGCGAGGACATATCGAGCCAAAGAATCGAACTCGACATTGTACTCCTGACAGGCGCCTCTCTGTCTCGGTAACAAAAATCGTCGGCGTGCCCTCCTCATGGAGGCAAGAAGTGCGTGAGAAAGCCCCGAAAACTCATCCCATACTGTTGGAGGTGCATGCTCTCCCGGAAAGCTCCATGAATCAAACCAATCATCGCGGTATCACGCGGCCGATGCGAACAAAGGTCACGACTCGGTCTCAAGCCTTGATCACCGCGTGATCATTGAATCGCTGGGATGAACTCCTGCGGATCATCCTCGAGCCTCGACCGTAAAACTCTGGCGGGCTACAACTCGTAAAGTCCGTAGCCTCAAACTATCGCTCGGGGTGAACCATGGTGCTCTGGGCCAGGCTGCTGCATCCGGCTATCCTCATATCGGCCACGACCACGGCGGCCAGCATCGCCATCTCCTTGTAACCCGTCTCCTGCCCCTGTCGTGGGGTGGAGGCTCAGTGCTGCGGTCTCGGCAGCCATTCTGCCGCGACTCTAACCTCTCTTTGGCTGGCGGCGTCCAGAACCCGCCGTCTGAAGCCTGACCTCAGTCTTGTGCGGGCTGCGCCCTCGTGCTCCTCAGTATCTCACTAGCGGCACCCTCGGCCGCCTTGCCCACAGGCTCTGGTTGCCTTGCGCGGAGGCATAACTGGTAAAAACGAGATACGTCAGAGGGGTCCAACTTACAACACAGCTCTAAGGCACGATCTCATAATGAGAAGAATGGAAACCAATCCTAAATGTCTGCGACCTCACGATTATAGATGTGGTGCACAACACATCGATAATCAAGACTCTACTAGACACGATGCGTAGACACTTTCCGAGGATTAACTGCTCTGATACCACTTTTGTAACGACCCGTTCCGGGGCCCGTTACTGGTGCCTTACCCCGGGCACCCTAGCGATACATACATCAGAGAAAATCAGCGGAACATACAACATGAGTCATTATACAAGAGATATAATAAATAAACAGGCCAAAGCGGTTGCCTTGGTATATACATAAAACACGAGCAGTTTAATCCTTTTACAACCACACTTGCAGCAGTACTACAGACCTCTAAGATATACTGATGACTATGACGGACGGGGCCCGCCATACCACTGAATGTACAAGAACCTACAACTCGAGAACACTGCAAAGATAAGCCTCGGAGAAGCGGAGCTTCAAATCTGTTGGCGTGATCCTATGGCGAGGATCACGGCCGATGTACCTCTACTGCGGCGTGAGCGGCCCGAAGGTCGATCTGCAATTACCAAGTATGTGAAGCTATGCAATCGTAAATGAAATCATACTAGTCTATATAAAGCGAGAGACATGTATGATAACCAAACTACGATTCACCACATAAAACGATCATCACTCGATATAACTATGGGTCTCACGCCCACAACATCAATCGAGTTCGCATTATGGCGCGTGCCCGGAATCTGCGCCGGTGTAGACATGTCCATGATGCAACCATAATACCAATGTCCCATGCCCACATGCCCGGAATGCATCGGTGTAGCATGTCCATGTGACCTCAACAACAAGACAATCCAAATGGAAGCATGCGATGCGCTACGCATCGTGTCAATATGTCCAAGGAAAACAATAAGACAACTTTCCAAATGGACGCATGCGTGCGCTACGCATCGTGTCGATATGTCAAAAGGAAATCACAAGCGATAATCGAAATGGAAACATACCCGTGCGCTACGCGTCGTGTCGATATATCGAGCGATTAACCACGAACCTTAACCAAAATGGAAGCATACGTGCGCTACGCGTCGTGTCGGTATGTCCAGCGATTAACGACAATAATACTATCAACGAGGCGTGCGGTGGAATTTCTCGTCCACCGCGTCCAAGTAAGTTCTCAACGGTCAACCGACCCTCTATCGAGAGCGGTAACACGCGAAACACAACGCTTGTACAATAAAGGCTATCATCACAAGCATAGGCAAGTTTCACAACAACAAGCATAGGCAAGTTTCACAACAACAAGCATAGGCAAGTTTCACACAACTCAAAGTACTTTCATTTTATGCCAAAGTCGGGTTTTAACCCCAAAGTACTACATACGTTAAGTTCTTTTAAAGAGATCCATTCTTGTTATAAAAGTCACCCGATACGTAGTATTAGAATGACCAACCCACCTTTTTTCAAAATCAAGTAACAACATTCTTTTCCTAAGTTCGGTTGCCTAGTTTCAATTACTCAAGCTTCTCATTTTCAAATGGTTTCATAGTTCCCAAACTTAATCACTTGATTCCTTTTAGAACAATTGAGTAACATATGTCATATATGTGAGTAGTTTATTCTTGTTTATAACGATCTTATTACTGACCATGATCTAGAAAATGTAATATCATTTTGTCTTATCTTAGCTTCATGCGGATGGAGGTTTCTCTTGGTTTTAATACAACATCATTATTCAATACATTTTCCTTTATTAGCAGCTGCGGTGGTGCGCCGATACACATTCGATTCCGAAATCGGTAAACATTATCCCTTTAAAACCAAGTACTCATTACTCACGAATGAGGTTTCACACAAACATCCACATTAAAACAAATAAGTTAAGTCTCTTATCTTATAAGATCAAGTCTCTTAACTTCTAACATGATAAACCATTTTCACTTACATAAGGTCGTTATAACTAACTTCCCATAAAGCTATTATAACACCTATGTTTTAAACCAACCAAATCACTTAGCACGTATGCGTCTACCGTACTACATAGTTCACAACAATCATGCTAGAAAAGATAGGAAGAGGTTCGCATACCTCGCGGCGATTATCGACAATAAGCAAAAGCTCCAAGTACTACAACGCTAGCCCTTTCCACTCCTCGTAGAATACGCTACTCTTAGTACTTTCACCTATAAAGGTCACAAAGCGTCTATTAACCCCAAAACACAAGTTCTATCTTTCTACGAAAATTCGACACCTCCCCATGACAGCGTAAATCTCCTCCTCTATCGAGGCCGGCTACCAAGCCAACCGAGGGGTTTACACGTCTACCGGACGTGTACAATTCTACTCGATGTACTACACAAGTCTACCGCATGTCTGATCCTATGTAAATACGATTCGATTCGATTCTTTATTCTTGGGCTTAAGTCAAAAGACATCGCGAATACTAAGTAGTTCCATATATAGTATACAACAACTATATAGTCAACCAAAACATGTAATTTCCAATTACAATAGAGGACAAGATAATTACCTCGATAAGCCCAAAATTATCCGAGTTTAATGTCGCTCACGAGCAAGGTTTAGCTCCACTCAGTGCGCTCAAACCACTCCAAACAACCCTTAGAAGTTCTAACCAACTTCTACTCACATACTTCAACCAACTATGAAGATTTCCTTGGGTTTCGGTTTGAGACTAAAAGGACAAAAGGTAGTATTTAGGACTCTCGTAAAGAGGTATCTTTGGAATACTACAAGGTACAAGGCTAAGGTATTTTGGGCATTATAACAATACTAGGGAGTATTTCTATACCACAAAGGGTATTATCACGAAAACAACTAGGCTAGGGGTACCCAGCTGGACCTCACAAGGGAGGAGACCTCACGGCCAAAGGCCACTTTCAAGGGGAGAGGAGCTCTTGGGCGAGAGTCAACAAGAGGAGGAGGGTTCTCAAGACTTAGGCAAGTGAAGAGTGGATGAAGAAGTCTTCAAAGAGAGGGTATTTATAGCAAAACCAAAAGCCAACCAATGGCCAAGATCAAGCCATGTGCAAGGCAAGTGTAAGGCCAAGATCAAGCCAAGTGCACCCACAAAACACTCCACAAAACACTCCACAAAACAAGCCACAAAGCAAGGCACAAAGAGGAGCCGATCGGCCAAGGCCAAGCCTCCTCTTTGCCGTCAATGAGGTGACAAGTGTCACCTCCCGTTAATCCAAAAATGTTCCGTCGCTCGGAAAAATCCGCAAAATACTAAATGACATAGCGGAATTTTCCCAGCGTAAATCAGTGAAGCGTTTAGTCGAAACGACTCTGTCGGCACTTGTGCCCCAAATTTCGAATCAATGCCTATCCTAAGGCTCAAATTTGTCGTCGTCCATACGTACATACTGGAAAAAGCGGGGTATAACGATTTACACCCGTATTTACGAGACATGGTGTAAACGTAAGTAAGAACATGATGTTAAGATTTGAGACTTGTAAAATTTATCTAAATTATGGAATTGTCGGAACTTGTGTTATTGTAACGAATGGGAGGGCGACACGTGTCACCCCCCCTTATGTGATGCCTTGGTCGAAAAATGCAAGGGCAAGAGGGTCATTGGACCTTAGTCTTGCAAGCATGTGTAGCATGAGAATGTTGACTAGTCAAGGGGTCAATAAGTCTTGATTTTTAATGTAAGACTACATCTAAGCCATCCATGTGTTTATATCATAACCCTCCTAGGTGCTTTATATATTACTACTAGTAGAGGGAGAGTTTTACACTTAGAAAAATTGCAAAAATTTAAGACCCACTCCATGGGAGCTCTCGGGTTCCACTAAGGAAAAGAAGAGAAAAATTTGTTCCTTGTTCTTTTGATTCCCACTTTAAACCAAGGTTCTTGAGGGTAGTGTAAGCATATCTCAATAGAAAAATCCGGAAAAAGAGAGTTTTGGGTTAGTGCAAAGTGAAAACCTAATGGTCTTTCTAGGTTTTGTTTGGGGATTTGAAGGATAATTCTTTGGTGTTGTTCTAAGGGTCTCAAAGCGGATTGAAGTGTCTTGGAGAGGTTCTAAACTACTAAGGGCGACTTTGGATTGGAATTTGGATTAAGAATCGTCGAGGTATAATCTTGTTCTTTGAAAGTGTTACAAAATTATTTATTTTGTTGTTAGCTTTACATGTTGCTAGTATGTAGTATATGTGTTGAAGTTTATAAGGATTATGGATTGATTGTAGCCTTGGAAAATTCGAAATGTATGTAAGCCATGTTAAGTTGGATTACAATTTAGTCGTTACTAAAATCGCATGTTACTTACTTAAAGATTATGGTTATTATAATCAAATACGACTTGATATCGTGTTATGCTACCAATTTGGATTGAAATGGAAATTTGATAAGAATTGGTAAGGTTGAACTCAAGGTGGCGAATTTGGACTTTTAGTTTGTTTTTCATTTGTATTGGACTACTTTCTAAATTGTGAGCCAATTGGGGATTTAGTTTTTATTTGTATTGGAGTACCTTATAGAAATTGTGAGCCAATTGGGGCTGTTTGGTTATTGTATTCGGCCTTGAAAAGGTGGCAAAGTAAGTAAAAACAAAGGAAGTCTTTGTCCGATTTTCCGTAGAATTTGGCGACTTAGCACTTAGAATATTCTACGTTTGAAGTAAGAGGTTAATGGGCGTGTTGTGACCATGATAGGTTGAAGTACTAGGTATAGCGTATCCTACTTGAAGAATGGAGTAGCTCGAGGTTGATGTACTTTGGAGCATTTTGCTACTTATCGACAATCGTCGCGAGGTATGTGAACCTCTTCCTTCTTTTGACATGATTCTATGTATGGAATATACATGTAGTACTATTTCATGATTCCTTACTCTTAGAAGTTAAGAGGTATGTATGTTGATTTACTCTACGTAAAGGTTATGTATAAGTTATCCTAAGTTCTTACCAAGTCTTATGGGGGATGTTGGTAAGAGTCGTTAGGAGGTATTTTGGAGCCAAGTTGACTTGGCTAATTTACGGCACGAATAAGAATAAGTATCGAACAAGCCATTGCAGCGTTAATAAAGGAAAATGTAATGACAATTAATTAAGTTAAAACAAGTAGAATTCTCCATCTGCATAGAAGCTAAGATAAGACAAAATTGTATTACATTTTCTAGATCATGGCTACTTGATTAAGATGGTTATAAATAAGTATAACTTATTCACAACGCACCAAGTATATGTTACTTAATTTATAAGGATTTACATATGAAGTTTTAAGACTATGGACCTCAATTGTTAAAAGGTTAAGGGACTTTATTTTTCAAGTTATGAGACTTGATTCTTAAAGGAAGAAATGAATTGATTTAAAAGTATAGAATACTTGATTTGGAAAGCTATGTGATTTGAATTGAAAGTATAAGTTTCTTGGTCATAAAAGGAATGAATTTGTCTCAGACATAAAGAGTTATAACGGCTTTATGGGAAGTTGGTTATAACAACTTTATGGAAGATTAAAAGAATGGTTTTCTTCAGTAATGTAAGCAAAGAAATGATTTGAAATAAAGAAGGGCAAATTGTTTTAAAGGTACAAATTGCTTAAAGTTTTAAAGAAAGAAGTCACTTGATTTAGAAGCCTATAAATGTATTTCTAAAAGTATTGTGACTTGTCGTGAAAAGTAGATATGACTGGATACTACGGTTATTAGTATCTTGGAAGTTTTATTTGAAAGAGAATCGTTTTTAAAGGAGTAGAGGCACGTAGTACGTTGGGTTAAATTCCCGGATTTTATAATGACATGTTAGTGCCTTAAGTAAACAAAAATGAGAGTGTATATGAACAAGCTAATAAGAAGTTAGGGGATTTCTTAACTTGCTTATATTATGTATGATAAGTCGGTAATGCTTATGTTATGTATGATAAGTCGGTAGTGCTTATGCTATGTATGATAAGCCGATAGGGCTTATGTTATGTATGATGGCCGGTTGAGTTAGGGTAAGAGTATAAATGAGGCAAGCCCAAAGGCGTTATACCACCTTCCGGGTAAGAGTATAAGTGAGGGTAAATCCCGAGACAGTGTACCACCTGCTTTATGTGTTATTTGACGACCGGTCGAGATAGGGCAAGAGTATAAATGAGGGGCAAGCCCCAAGACGTTATACCCCCTGCTTTACCACCTTCTCCAGGGTAAGAGTATAAATGAGGGGCAAGCCCCAAGACGTTATACCCTCGCTTACCACCTTCTCGGTAAGAGTATAAATGAGGGCAAGCCCCGGACGTTATACCACTGTTTTGATTGATTTTATGGCGTGAGACCCATGGTTATGTTTACACTTTTGTAACGCCCAACGGGCCCACTTCGTGCCTTACCGGGCACCTAGTGATACAACATCGAGAGAAAACCAGTGGAAAATAAAACACGAGTCATGAAACAAGAGATATAATAAATAAGCAGCAACCAAAAAGCTTGCCTTGATATACACAAAAACCCGAGCAGTTGTCCTTTTTACAAACCACGCCACAACAAAGGCATGCACCTCTAAGATTTACAACAACTATTACGGACGGGCCCGCCATACCCACGAATGTACAAGAACCTACAACTCGGAAACATACCAAAGATAAGCCTCCAAGGAACGAGCTTTCCAACACGCTGAAATGAGATCCTAAGAGCGGGATCACGGCCGATGTACCTCTACTGCGGCATGAGCGCGGCCCAAGGAGGTCGATAACAGTACCAAGTATGTGGAATCCAAATCGTAAATGAAATCATAATAGCCTAAAAGCGGGGAGACATGTATGATAACCAAAATACGACGCAACATAAGCGATCAAGTCGGGACTCACGCCTCAAAGTCACCACTCAAATATAACTATGGGTCTCACGCCCACAACATCCATCATGTTCGCATCATGGCGCGTGCCGAATCTTGCATCGGTGTAGACATGTCCATGATGCAACAATAATAACAAGGCCGCGTGGCCGCGTACCCCGAATCTTGCGCCGGTGTAGACATGCCCGTATAACCTCGATAACAATATATTGGGTGGTCAACCACGCGCGTAGCCACGTGCCCCGAATCTTGCCGGTGTAGACACGTCCATGTTGCGATAATAACCATATATCGGTAATCAACCCGCCGCGTGGCCGCGTGCCCCGAATCTCGTCGGTGTAGACATGTCCATGTGACATCAACAACAAGACGATAATCAAAATGGAAACATACGTGGAATTCTCCATCACCGCCGACGCGTCCAAGTAAGTTCTCGACAAGTCAACCGCCTCTATCGAGACGCGGTAACACAGAAATACCACACTTGCACAACAAAGGCTATCATCACAAGCATAGGCAAGTTTCACAACAACAAGCATAGGCAAGTTTCACAACAACAAGCATAGGCAAGTTTCACAACAACAAGCATAGGCAAGTTTCACAACAACTCAAAGTACTTTCATTTTATGCCAAAGTCCGGGTTTTAACCCCAAAGTACTACATCGTTAAGTTCTTTTAAAAGAGATCCATTACTTTTATAAAAGTCACGATATACGTAGTATTAGAATGACCAACCCACATTCCTTTTCAAAATCAAGTAATAACATTCTTTTCCTAAGTTCGGTTTGCCTAGTTTCAATTACTCGAGCTTCTCATTTTCAAATGGTTTCATAGTTCCCAAACTTAATCACTTGATTCCTTTTAGAACAATTGAGTAATATATGTCTCACGAGAGTAGGCTATTCTGTTTACAACATTCTTATTACAATGACCATGATCTAGAAAATGTATATCATTTTGTCTCATCTTAGTTTCTATGCGGATGGAGGTTTCTAATGGTTTTAATACAATTCATCATTATTGATACATTTTCCTTTATTAATCTTTGCGCGTGCAGTCGATACACATTCGATTTACGAAATCGATAAAACATTATCCCTTTAAATAAAACCAAGTACTCATTACTCACGAATGAGGTTTCACACAAACATTCACATTAAAACAAATAAGTTAAGTCTCTTATCTTATAAGATCAAGTCTCTTAACTTCTAACATCAATAAACCATTTTCTTTACCTCTCTTAAGACATTATACCTAACTCCCAAAAAGCTAGTATAACTCTTTTTAAAACCTTTTAAAACCAAGTGTTACTCTCATTCCAAAGCGATTTAAAAATCTTTTGAAATACATCAAGTTCTTTATTATAACTAGCGATTATAATTCACATCGATTACCTTTTAAAACCACAAAGTATTTTCTTACCTTCATAAAGTATTATAACCAACTTCCCATAAAGCCGTTATAACACTTTATGTTTTAAGAACAATCAAACACGGTTTACGTATGCGTCTACCGTACTACATAGTTCCACATATCGTGCTAGAAGAGATAGGAAGAGGTTCACATACCTCGCGGCGATTTATCGACAAAGCAAAATGCTCCAAGTACTACAACGCACTAGCCCTTTCCACTCCTCGAGTAGAATACGCTACTCTTAGTACTTTCACCTATAAAGGTCACAAACGTCTATTAACCCCAAAACACAAGTTCTATCTTTCTACGAAAAATTAAGATTCTCGCCACAACAGAAATCTCCTCCTCTATCGAGGCCGGCTACCAAGCCAACCAGGGGTTTACGTCTAACGGACGTGCACCATCTACTCATTAACTACACAAGTCTCATAATACTGATCTATGTAAATACATTGATTCTTTTCTTTATTCTTGAGCTTAAGTCAAAAGACATTGCGAATACTAAGTATAGTTCCATATATAGTATACTTCAACTATATATTCTAACAATCATGTAATTTCCAATTACAATAGAGGGACAAGATAATTACCTCGATAAGCCCATAATTATCCAAGTTAAATGTCGATCCTTAGCAATGTTTAGCTCGACTCGGGTGCTCCATCCCGCTCAAACAACCCTTAGAAGTTACATCCAACTTCTGCTTAAATCCTTGACTAACAATGAAGATTCCTTAGGGTTTCGGTTTGAGACTAAAAAGGTAGTATTTCGAGCTCTACGTATAGAGGTAACTTTTGGAATACAACAAGGTATAAGGCCAAGGTATTTTGGGCATTATAACAATACTTGGAAGACAACTTTCTACCAAAGTGGGTACTCACGAGAACACTCCAGCGTGGGGGGATATGCTCTCGCCACAAGGCCACTGGGGGTAGTACCCTCTCGCCACTAGGCCTCACGAAAAGGGGAGGAGGGAAGCTCTCGGCTAGCACAACAAGAAGGGAGAGAGGTTTCAAGACTTGGAAGTTTTGGATGAATGAAGTCTTCAAGCTTAGGGGCTATTTATCGCAAAACCATAAGCCAACCAATGACCAAGATCAAGCCAAGAGCAAGGCAAGTGTACGGCCCAGATCAAGCCAAGTTCACCCACAAAACACTCCACAAAAAACTCCACAAAACAATCCCCAAAAAAAAGCACAAAAGGAGGACCAATCGCCGAGGCCAGCAAACCTCTTGGGCCCAATCGTCCAAGCCACCCTATTTGCTTCCAATGTGAGGGTGACACATGTCACCCTCCCGTTGGTCCAAAATGTTTCGTCTCTCGGAAAAATCCGCAAAAATTATAAATGACATAGCCGGAATTTTCCCTACGAAAGCTGTGGAAACGTTTCGTCGAAAAACGACTCTATTCGGCACTTGTGCCCAAATTCGGTCCTTTGCCTAACTTAAGGCTCAAATTTTCTACGTACGTCCTTACGTACATACTCTGGAAATACGGGGTATAACATTCTCCCCTCCTTAGAAACATTCGTCCCGAATGTTCCTTCTCAGTCTCAACACAAACATGCGCTTAGTATAGCCTTCATCGCTATACGCACGAAACGATCATGCCACACCTGGCCATAAAAATAACAAACGCACCAATACTTAAACCCAAGTCAACGAGGAAACATCTCTAATCATCACAAAAACCCCTTACCTGAGGTCTAAAATATACTCCCTTCGCACCTACATTTCACAAAAGAAACGATCTCACACGTTCACTTCTCCCCTATCTCGTCGTACCCTTCTCGAACACTCGAGCTCTTTCTAGTATCCGTACCACACTTAGTCAGCGTTTACGTTTCCAACCCTTGGAGTTACTACCTCCAAACTTGGTCATCTTACTACCTCGATTTCTAAGGCCATTCTCGGCCTTCACGAACTGATTCTGGTCGAACATATCTATGAACTCATACGATGGTCATCTAAACTTGGGCCTAGCACCCTCGTGACCCTGCCACCTGGCGGGACCACCCAGAGCTGACCCTTCCTCGAAACGGGACGCGGGTTGGCCCGCAACATGGCCCCAACCCGACCCATCATGGCGCCAACTTCCGCCGCCGACACGGAACACATCATGGAAGCTACCACTTCCGTCTCACACTAACCAGATTTTCAAATCACACTATAGCACAAAGCTATCCGAACATAACACTTAACACATCATTAACATCAATACATACAAGTATCTGAGGTTAAGAATATACGAAACTAGGCGGTTCAAGGACCGCTAAAGCTGAACTTCCACCGCGACCTACCGTGGCCCGCATCGCTCTAGTAGTCTGTGCTATCCTACCACACTGGGTCGGACGGTCTCGTCATATGGCCCTGTTGGCGCAAGAATAACAAGCTCCTGGTACTACGACACTCCGAATGCGGTCTACCACATCGACCACCGAGGTAGGGGTGATCGTGATCCGCCAACACCCTACTCCTCAACATCGAAACACAGGAGCCCTTACCGCTCTGAATATCCCAAGGGTCCCGGCTGCGGAGGACCACTCTGCAATGGCGAGGTACATAACTAGTCTGGCTGCGAGCGGTCCGCCTCGAAAGTCGCCAAAATATCCGGCCGTCTTGGCTTCTTCTGAAAGCCGTCCACCTGCCGATCCGCGCCTCGCACTGCGCATGAGCACGAATGCGGCAATGTCCATGCCGGTGAAGAGAAACACCCGAACAACTCTGCTAGGTAATCATCGAGCCTCAGAACATATCGGTGCACTCGATCCTCCATACTAGCTACTAATGCGGAACATACCGCCAATGAGTCGAACTCACATTGTACTCCCGAATCAGACGCCTGCTCGCCAACATCAAAAATCGTTTACCGAGCCCTCCTCATTTGTGGAGGCAAGAAATGTGCCGAAGGCCCCCAAAACTCGTCCCAAACGGCCGGAAGTGCATGCTCTCCCGAGAGCTCGCGAAGTCAAACCAATCGATCGCGGTATCACGCACCGATGCGAACAAATGTCACTGTTCGGTCTCTGAAGCCTTGATCACCCGCGTGATCCTGCAGTCGACGGATGAACTCCTGCGGATCATCCTCCGCCTCGACCAGTAAAACTCAAAGCGGGCTACAACTAAGGAAATCCCGTAGCCTCAAACTGTCTGCCCTCGGGTGCACTACAGTCTTCAGGCTGAATCTAACTGCTGGCCCACTATCCTCATATTCGCCACAACCTCGGCGATAATCGGGCCATCTCTCGTGACCCATCTCCCGCCTCGGTGTGGGACGGAGGCTCGTGTATCAGAGTCTCGCAGCCCACTGCTGCGCTCTAAACTCGCTGGTCTTTGCGGCGTCGCAAAAACTCGCCGTCAAGCACTACTCAGTCTTGGCCGCTGCGCGCTCGTACTCTCAATCCCACTAGCAGCTCCTCGGCTGCCTTGCCCTTCTGGCCACTGGTTGCCTTCGCGAGGCATAATCGTAAAACGAAACACGTCGGAGGGTCCAACTTACAACAATTTCTAAGGCACGATCTCGGAATGAGAAGAATGGAAACCAATCCTAAATGTCCTATAGCCTCGATTATAGATGTGGTGCACAACACACCGATAATCAAGACTCTACTAGACACGGTGCGTAGACACTTTCCGAGACTAATCGCTGCGATACCACTTTGTAACGCCGAACGGCCCGCATCGTGCCTTACCGGGCACCCTAGTGATACAACATCGAGAAAACCAGGAAAATAAAACACGAGTCATGAAACAAGAGATATAATAAAACAAAGCAACCAAAATAGCTTGCCTTCGATATACACAAAAACCCGACAGTTGTCCTTTTACAAACCACGCCACAACAAAGGCTGCACTTAAGATTTACAACAACTATGACGGACGGGGCCCCGCCATACCCCGAATGTACAAGAACCTACAACTCGTGGAAACATACCAAAGATAAGCCTCCAAGGAACGGAGCTTTCAACACGCGAAATGAGATCCTAAGAGCGGGGATCCACGGCCGATGTACCTCTACTGCGGCATGAACGCGCCCAAGGAGGTCGATAACAGTACCAAGTATGTGAACTGTCAAATCAGAAATGAAATCATAATAGCCTAAAAAGGCGAGACATGTATGATAACCAAAATACAAGACGCAACATAAAAGTTAGCCAAGTCGTGGACTCACGCCTCAAAGTCACCACTAAATATAACTATGGGTCTCACGCCCACAACATCCATCATGTTCGCATCATGGCGCGTGCCCGAATCTCGCGACGGTGTAGACATGTCCATGATGCAACAATAACAAGGCCGCACGTGGCCACATGCCCCGGAATCTTTGCGCCGGTGTAGACATGCCCATGTAACCTCAATAACAAAATAGTGGGTGGTCACCCCTGCCGCATGGCCACATGCCCCGAATCTTGTGACGGTGTAGACACGTCCATGTTGCGAATAACCATATATCGGGTAATCAACTCCGCACGTGGCGCGTGCCCGAATCAGTCGGTGTAGACATGTCCATGTGACATCAACAACAAGGCGAGAATCAAAATGGAAACATACCCGTGGAATTCTCCATCACCGCCAAGACGCCCAAGTAAGTTCTCAACAAGTCAACCGACTCTATCGAGAGACGGAACACGTAAATACCACACTTGCACAACAAAGGCTATCATCACAAGCATAGGCAAGTTTCACAACAACAAGCATAGGCAAGTTTCACAACAACAAGCATAGGCAAGTTTCACAACAACTCAAAGTACTTTCATTTTATGCCAAAGTCCGGTTTTTAACCCCAAAGTACTACATACGTTAAGTTCTTTAAAAGAGATCCATTACTTTTATAAAAGTCACCCGATACAGTAGTATTAGAATGACCAACCCACATTCCCTTTTCAAAATCAAGTAATAACATTCTTTTCCTAAGTTCGGTTGCCTAGTTTCAATTACTCAAGCTTCTCATTTTCAAATGGTTTCATAGTTCCCAAACTTAATCACTTGATTCCTTTTAGAACAATTGAGTAATATATGTCTCACGTGAGAGTAGGCTATTCCTTACAACATTCTTATTACTGTGACCATGATCTAGAAAATGTATATCATTTTGTCTCATCTTAGTTTCTATGCGGATGGAGGTTTCTACCGGTTTTAATACAATTCATCATTATTCAATACATTTTCCTTTATTAATGCCGCAGTGGTGCTGTCGATACACATTCGATTTAAATCAAGAAACATTATCCCTTTAAATAAAACCAAGTACTCATTACTCACGAATGAGGTTTCACACAAACATTCACATTAAAACAAATAAGTTAAGTCTCTTATCTTATAAGATCAAGTCTCTTAACTTCTAACATCAGTAAACCATTTTCTTTACCTCTCTTAAGACATTATACCTAACTCCCCAAAAAGCTAGTATAACTCTTTTTAAAACCTTTTAAAACCAAGTGTTACTCTCCCTTCCAAAACGATTTAAAAATCTTTTGAAATACATCAAGTTCTTTATTATAACTAGCCAGTTATAATTCACATCAGTTACCTTTTAAAACCACAAAGTATTTTCTTACCTTCATAAAGCTGTTATAACCAACTTCCCATAAAGCCGTTATAACACTTTATGTTTTAAGAACAATCAAACACAGTTTACACATGTACGTCTACCGTACTACATAGTTCACACATATCATGCTAGAAGAGATAGGAAGAGGTTCACATACCTCGCGACGATTTATCGACAAAAGCAAAATGCTCCAAGTACTACAACCTTGCTAGCCCTTTCCACTCCTCGAGTAGAATACGCTACTCTTAGTACTTTCACCTATAAAGGTCACAAACGTCTATTAACCCCAAAACACAAGTTCTATCTTTCTACACAAAATTCGGCAGCACCTCCCCCCCCGCCACAGCGTAAATCTCCTCCTCTATCGAGGCCGGCTACCAAGCCAACCAGGGGGGGGGGGGTTTACACGTCTAACCGGACGTGCACCATCCTACTCAGTAACTCTACACAAGTCTCATCTGATACACCCTATGTAAATACAATCGATTCTTTTCTTTATTCTTGGGCTTAAGTCAAAAGACATTGCCGAATACTAAGTATAGTTCCATATATAGTATACTTCAACTATATATTCTAACAAACATGTAATTTCCAATTACAATAGAGGGACAAGATAATTACCTCGATAAGCCCATAATTATCCAAGTTAAATGTCGATCCTTAGCAATGTTTAGCTCGACTCGGGTGCTCCATCCCGCTCCAAACAACCCTGAAGTTCTATCCAACTTCTACTTAAATCCTTCAACTAACAATGAAGATTCCTTAGGTTTCGGTTTGAGACTAAAAAGGTAGTATTTCGGCTCACGTATAGAGGTAACTTTTGGAATACAACAAGGTATAAGGCCAAGGTATTTTGGGCATTATAACAATACTTGGAAGACAACTTTCTACCAGGGGTACCTCACGAGAACACTCCAACGCGTGGGGTATGCTCGCCACAAGGCCACTAGGGGGTAGTACCCTCTCGGCCACTAGGCCTCACGAAAAGGGGGAGGGAGGGGAAGCTCTCGGCTAGCACAACAAGAAGGGAGGAGAGGGTTTCAAGACTTGGAAGTTTTTGGATGAATGAAGTCTTCAAGCTTAGGGGGTATTTATAGCAAAACCAAAAGCCAACCAATGGCCAAGATCAAGCCATGTGCAAGGCAAGTGTAAGGCCAAGATCAAGCCAAGTGCACCCACAAAACACTCCACAAAACACTCCACAAAACAAGCCACAAAACAAGGCACAAAAGGAGGGACCAATCGGCCAAGGCCAACCAAACCTCTTGGACGCCCAATCGTCCAAGCCACCATATTTGCTTCCAATGTGACCCGTTGGTCCAAAATGTTTCGTCTCTCGGAAAAATCCGCAAAAATTATAAATGACATAGCCGGAATTTTCCCTACGAAAGCTGTGGAAACGTTTCGTCGAAAAACGACTTATTCGCACTTGTGCCCAAATTCGATCCTTTGCCTAACTTAAGGCTCAAATTTTCTCGCACGTCCCACGTACATACTGAAATACGGTATAACACTTTTACCGTCGGCGTGATGGGGATTCCACGCATGCTTTGATATTGGTGTGGATCGATCGCGTCCGATTTGGGGCGGGTAGTATATGTGTCCTCCGTAGTGGGCCGGACTATGTTATGAAAGATAAGTAAGTTAGACAGAAATGAACTTAATGACTTCTCCTAAGTAAGTACGTAAAGATATGGCTATAACTCTTAATGGAATGGAAAAAGATATTGATGTGAAATTAAGTTCATAAGTGGTAATGACACGGCGGGATCCGTATGTATTTTTATACTTGTCCTTGTCATTCTTTTATGCAGCTTTGATCTGTTTCTCAGACGTTATTTTCTGTTCCATATTCTACTGTTGTTATCGAATTTCTTCGGCTGCGTTCATGTCCGCAGGTTTAGGTACACAGTTATGGGTCCGCGAGCTTAGGATCCTGGTTCAGCATTTTGAGATGGCTCCAATGTTCCGGAGTTGTCATGGCTATGTATATTCAGGGGTACGGCGGGGCCTTGTCCCGCCACAGTGGTTATGTTAACACTCTTAGAGGTCTGTAGTCACATTTTGTGGGTCAGTTTGTAAAGGAAAGGAGGCAACTGCTTCGTTTATGTATGTACGTTCAGGAAGGTAGCCCTATCGGCTAACCTGTTGTTTTATTACTGTTGTTTTTATTTTATAAGTTTCATGTATGTTCCGCTGATTTTCTCTGATGTTTACTCAGAAGGGTGCCGGTGTAGGGCACCCGATCCGGGGTCGGGTCGTGACACTCTCGGCCAAAGGGCTAAAAGGAGAGGAGATGGGAGCTATTTTGGATGAAGTCTAGAATATGATTCCAAGTCTTGCAAGACTTGGATATATACAAGTGTAATTGCCAAGTGTAGTGGGTCCCACATGCCCACTTGTCCTCAAAATATCTTAGAGACTTGTCATCTTGCAAGCCAAGTGGAGGGGTGCCACGTGTCACCCTCTTATTGGTCCAAAAATTAATTCTTCCCAAAATAATTTCATATTGGCCAAAATATCTCAAAATCTTGTGGGCCCCACAAATCCGTAAAAGTTCCGGTGGGCCCCACATGATCAAATTCAAGACTTAAAAATCCAATCCTTCATAATCATATACTAATCCCTTAAACCAAATTTGAGACTTTAATTCCAAGTAATTAAGTTTTTCCTTCACAAATTTTCCGAAATTTTCCTTAAGTAAATGTAATTATACTTTCTTTCCAACGTTCAAGACTTATTTTCTTACGTACGTTCTCATATCATTTCCTTAGAAATACGGGGTGTAACAACTTGGTCTTGTAGTCATGGGAACTCCATGTGGAAAGAATTGCTTCAAGAGAGTTTCATTTGGGATTTCCTTTTCTAGAGGCACATTTTGTGATGCAGAAGTAGCCTGTTCTTCTCCACTTTCTTCAGTCGAGGGTTCAAAGGTAGTTTCCTCACTATCACTGCTTGAACAAACAGGTATGGGCACTTCATATTTGGACCTTTTATTGCCTGGTTCTACTCGAACTGATTTTTAAAATACTCTACTCGATCGATGAGTAGGGAAGTGGAGGAGCTTGGTAGTTTTCCCAGGGCTGAAATATCAGATGTTTCTTCTACATCTATTGGGTTGTTGTCATCGCTTGGGTAGCTTATATCTAAAGGTTCCTGTAAATATTTAAAAATTATGGCCTTCGATAAGTCCTATATGGATCATGAAGAAGATGACTGTCACTGTTGTTGCGGTTCATTTGGCTTGAATGATTCAATGTTTAAAGGAGGTCTAGTACTCATGGGAGTGTTGGTCGGTGTGTTGGCTGATATTGATGTTGACATATGGGGTGTTTGTATTTGGTGAGTTTGGAGGAGAGGGTTTAGGGTTTTTGAGGTTGAAGAGTAAAGTGGGGGTTCCATCGGTTTTGGTAGGAGTTTTACCGAGACCGATGTGATTTATTTTTACTTTTTTCGGAAAAGACAAAGATGATAAAAAAAGAACAAATGGGGTAGATGTTTATACTCTTGACAATTTGTATAATTTCTTATTTTTAGGTGTTTTATTTTTATTCAAAAACTTGGGATAAAAAGATAGACATCATATTTGGAATTTAATTTTATCCTATTAAAGTTTGAACTCCAATTAAAAACATGACATGAAAATAGGGAAGAAAAACTGATTTTTCAAAAGTCTGTTACGAACAACATCCCAACAAATATCATTATCTGAAAATGTCAACAACAATGTTGGCAACATTCTGGACAACACAAGTATTATGATCTCGCAAGAACATTTCTGTTACACCCCGTAGTTCAGGTCATGCGCATGAGAGCGTAGGAAAGGGAGTAAGACTTAAAATTTTCAAAAGATAGGTTGACGGATTGTTCCGGATGGGTTTTAGTCAACTTTGAGGTGGGTTATGACCCGGTACATTGAGAGTTCCTAAGTGTTTCAAAAGCCCAGGGCATAGTTCGTTGAGTCTAGAATCCAACGCAACCAACCGTTCGTCGATAGGACGTCGGAGTAGAAAGTTATGAGAGTTACAAGTTCAGTTCGCAGACGGACAAAAATGCGTTTCAGGCAAAGGCATGGCCGTGGCGCCGGATGCGGGGCAGCGGCACCGAAATACCGAGGCCGCTGAAGGCAGCGCGCGCCGGAAGAGGCCGCGCTCGGAAGTTCGCAGAAGCTGCGGAGGTTTAGTCGCTGCGCTGAAAGCGTGGCTGCGCCGAGGCGGATCGCGGAAAAACTTAGGAAAAGTCAGATTTTTCTTTTAAAAGACCTTGGGAGGGTGACAAGTGTCCCCCCATCTGATTTTGCATGCACTATATTGACCAAGTCTTCAAGACTTGGTCATACTTCATCTCTCTCTTAGACAAAAGCTCTTCCTTCTCTCTTAAAAGTTCAAGCTCCTCCTTCTCTCTAAAATCCCAAGAGAAATTCTAGCCTTAGGAATAATCTGAAAAGTTAAGAACAAGAAGGAAGCTTGTGGCTAGCTTGTTGGCGGTGTTCTTGGCAAGGAAGCTAGCAAAAATATTTGGAATAAGTTTGACTAAAACTTTAATGTAACATTTCTTCCTTTAGAATTAGTTTCTAGTGTTGCATGTTAAGAAGAAAGAACTTGTGGTAGTGAATAATGCTCTTAGAGTCATTGCATGTAAGAAATATGGTTTGGATGTGAAAGAATTGGTTAAGAAGATTATGTGAGCATGTTGTAGCCTAAAAACTACCTTAGACTTGTTAAGTTAATTGTTTTACCTTTTGGGGCAGAATTTTACACACCCAAGTTTAGGTGTGTAATCCCCTTGAGATGTTTGGATTGTTGGGCCTAAGAAGTGGCGTTTGGATGTTGAATTCGGACCTTAAGAAGGTGGCAAAGTATGTAGAAACAAAGGAAATGCTGCCCAATTTTTCCATAGAATTTAGGGGCTTTGAATTAGATTCTTCCTACTTTGAAATTAGAGGTTAATAAACGTATTATGGTTATTATAGGTTGGCATATTACTTGCGGTAGTTTGAGCTTAGCAAGTGGATTGACCGAAGAGGTATGTGGAAACTTTCTTATCTCTTGAGCATGAGTAGTTATAACTATATAGTACGGTAGACGTACGTGTTTTGAATAAAGTAAATCCTTTTGTTATACTTGACTTGTTTTAAGGAAATGTCTAAGTTGGTTGGGTTAAGAAGTTAACCCGCTTGTTCTTAAGGAATGGTTATTCTAAATAAGGTAGACAAGGATTTCTTGACATAATGAAGTATAGAGTACTTGGTGTGAAAGTATTGAATACTGAATTATTCTAAAAGATAAGAGACTTAAATTTTTTAGGTAAGAAACTTGTTTTCTAAAGGATAAGAGGCTTGAAGTATTTTGAAAATTGTATGAATTTGTTTGAAGTATAAGTCTCTTGGTTAGTAAAAGAACGAAATGGTTTATAAGGAGTTATAACGGCTTTATGGGAAGTTAGTTATAACGGCCTTATGAAAGGATAAGGATGTCTTAAATTTCTAAAGCATAAAGTTGGTATAACGGCTTTATGGGAAGTTGGTTATAATAACTTTATGGAAGGTTATGAAAGTTGTCTATTTTGATTAATGAGCATAAGTTGTCTAGATTGTGAAAAAATTGAAGTTACTTGGTTTCAAGCTTTGAAATGAGTTTTCGAAAGGTGTAGTAACTTACTTTGAAAAATAGACACGCCTCGATACTACGGGTGTTAGTATCTTGGATTTTACATAAAAAGGGAGGCTTTCAAAAAGAATGTACGTACATAGTACTTTGGCTTGTTTAATTGAGAATTATTCTATGTGTGCCTTGATAAGTACTTTGGCTTGCTTAAATAAGAATTCTCTTGGTTTATTTGAAAATAAGGCATGGTAATTGTCTTGGTTTATGTAAAAGCATGGTATTGCAATTCGAATTAAAAGCATGTAGTTATGAGTCTATTTGGGCGTACCGTCAGTGATGGAGGATTCCACGGGTATGCGGCCATGATGAGGGTTCGTTTCCCTGTTGACAGTATTATTCCATGGATTAGCTCTCCATGAGGTCTACTGATGCAGGGTGGATCTAGTAGTTAGCCCTCGTACTTGCCCCGGTCAGAGACGTGATGCAGGGTGGATCTGGTAGTTGGCTTTCGTACTTGCCCCGGTCAGGGTTAGGGCGAAGTGGTGTGATGTAGGGTGGATCTGGTGGTTAGCCTGCGTGCCCGATCGCGATGTGACGCAGGTGGATCTGGTAGAGCTATCGCACTTGCCCGATCGGCTTCGTGATTCGATTATAGTATTGTTGATGCAGGTGGATCGGTAGGCGGCTTCGTACTGCCCGATCGGTTGAGGATGCAGGGTGGATCTGGTAGCTATGCCTTCGTACTTGCCTCGTACGGTTCTGATGACACAGGTGGGATCTAGTGTTTATGTGTGCTCCTTAGTGTTGTTATATCATAGACTGCCGGCAGTGAGGAAGGAATTCCACGGGCATGATTGATATTACGGGCATGAGACCTATGGTTATATTTGAGTGATGACTTAGAGGGCGTGAGTCCCTGACTTGACATGGATGCGTATATGTTGTATACTGTAGTTTGCCTGTCATACATGTCTCCTGCTTTATATATGCTATTATGATTTCATTACAGTATTTTCAGTTTCACATACTTGGTACCTGTTGTACTGACCTCGCCCGGGTGCGTTCATCTGCAGTCGAGATCGTAACTGGCGATCCGCACTCTTAGGATCACTGTTAATTTCTTTGAAAGCTCCATCTCTCCGGAGGCTTTGTCTTTTTGGTATGATTCCCTGAGGTTATAGACTTTTGTACATTCAGGGGGTATGGCGGGCACATCGCCACGATTGTTATTCTGAAGTGCGTAGTCACGTTGGTGGTTTAGGTAAGAATAAGTTGTACTTACGATTAAGTATGTTTTTATGGAAGCGGCCTTATCGGTGGCGATGTTTACCCTTTTATAAGTTATGTGTTATGTATGTTCATTGCTATTCTCCGGCGTATACGGCGGGGTACCGGTAGGTACTAGTCGCGGCCAATTGGTTGTGACAATTTCATTTTGACAACAAATTAAGACATATTTATATTTATATTTATGAGTTTAACCACTTGACCAATGTAACATTTTCTCATCGTGTACTTGATCTAATCATAAAACACATACAAAAAGATTTTCGTGTCAAAATAAGAATACTTATTTAGCATTCTCACAATTCTTTTATAGCACTAGATACTCCTATAGAATAGGAACAATATCATTTCAAGGGTTTTTCCCATTTTGCAGAGTTGCCAAAAATTTGTAAAGGTTTTGTCTTATTTTGATACTCCATTTTTATGATATCCAATATCATCGCAGAGAACGGTATCATTTTGAAACCATGTTCTTATTGAAGGACCATACTTGTGTGATCAAAAGTAATGCACTATACAACAACAATAATCAGATTATGATATTACATAGGTAAATGTCACCCGAAATGTTAGAGGCATTTCAGCTGACATTCACCAAAAATGTCTTTTTAGAGATTACAAAGACCAATAGATTTTTTCAAACTAAAAAATCTATCATGGTCTAAATCTTTTGTAAAAATATCAGCTAGTTGATGAAGGGTATCAACATGTTCAATTTGAACTAATTGTTTTTCAACCAAATCTCTTAAAAATGATGTCTAATATCAATATGTTTTGTACGTGAGTGTTGAACTGAAGTTTTGGAAATATTTATAGCAATCAGGTTATCACATTACAAAACTAAGATATTACTAAAAAACCATAGTCGTTCCAACACGTGTCTTAGCCATATTAATTGAGAGCAACAACTTTTAGCTGCTACATATTTCGATTCACCAGTTGAAAGTGAGAACACAATTTTGTTTACGACTATACTAAGAAACAAGATTATTGCCAAGATAAAAACATCCTCCACTAGTACTCTTTCTATCATCCACATCACCAGCCCAATCCAAGTCACTATACCCTATTAAATTAGGATTAATGTTTTTGGAATACCAAATTTCCAACTCATATGTGCCGGTAACATATCTAATGATACGTTTTACGACATTTAGGTGGGAGATTTTGGGACAGGTTTGAAACCGAGCACATACACAAATACTAAACATTATATTAGGACGACTGTTGACACCCAATTTTTTCCCCTCTTTACCGAATATTTTTTCGGGTCATCTTTTTATCTTTAATTAATTTTACTATGCTTCTTAGTCTTACAAATTCTCAAAATTAGTAATTTTTTCCACTAATTACCGCATAATTTTTGAAATACCGGATATTATATTTTATAATATAAACAAAATAATTTTAATATCTCAGCATTGGCTTTGGTGGTTGATTTTCTCGTAATATTTTCACCAATTACCAAATTAATCTTTTTCATATAAATATTACATTTTACTTAAATTAAATATATATATTAAATCTTTTGTACTGTAATTAGGACGAAAAAAACATATTTTAATTAATTAGGAAAATTGGATTAGTCACAAATTAATTTGTCATTTGATTAATTCCTCAACCAAATTCTCTACCAAATTCCCCTTTCCTAAACTAAATTCCCATATCAGCAGCTCACACCCTTTATTCTTATTCTCAGCCCAATTTAGTGGCCCAATCGAACCCAAGCCCTTTTCGTTCAATCCCCAGCCTTTCCCTTTAACCCCCCTAACCTAAACACTTAAAACAAATAAAAAACCCTAAAGACAAAACAAAAATCAGTCTCCCTTTCTCTCTCCCAGCCCGCGCCCCTACTGTCCCTACCCCCTACCCGTCACCCAACTTCACCTCTGCCCCCATCACCTCAACCCATCTCCCATCCCCCGAAATCTGGATTCAAATCCCCCAAAATCCGGATGAAAATTAGTCGGGTATTTGCTTTTTTTGAATTGGTTTGAACGTTGGGGGAAAACTCATCTATAAAACCCCTTTTGTTATTCATTGGAAAGAGGCCCTCGGGATTTGATAATTGATTTTTTGCATAACATCTATTTGTTCTTCATTTTAAGAGGTCCGAAATTTGACTCTTCATTTTGGCATTATATTCATTGTTCTTCATTCTTCAAAGTGAAGTCGGAAATATGGAATAGAAAAATATATACTCTTCTTCGTCTTCTAATTCTCAAATCCGAAAATACCATTTTAGTCTCAAGCTTGAAAATCTCTTATTGTTGTTCATATTTCGGGTCATTAATCCGGGTCGATTTAGAACCGAAACTATTTTGTTTCGGGTCGAAGTTAGCATTCCGAAAAATCAGAAAATCAACACCTCTGAAAATCGAAAAGATTGGAATAAATAACGTCTCCAAGCGGATCGACGATTCGAAACATGCCTCAGTTCGCTGCCCGAAGAATGTCCGTAAATTCAAATTCTTTTCCGATATTTTATTTTTCTGTAATTGTGATTGGTTTAGTTACTGATTTAGTAATAATATAGCCTATTCATGTTGTTGTACTTGGTGTTTAAACATGCTAAAGTTGGTTAAGTTTATTTATGTTTGTTTAGAAGAATAAAAAATGATAATTAGCTAAATGTTATGTGACGAATGTTGGTTACTTTGGTGTTCATTAGTCAAATACTATGAGATAAAAATGTTGGTTATTTTAGGTGTTCTTAGAATACATGTTGATTAATCAAGCAGTGGCTTAATGTATTTAAGTGTATGTAGTTCAACTTATGATTTGGATATTTTTGAGCTTAAGTTAGTAATTTAAAGAAGTGGCTAAGAATCTATATCTGATTACCACCCTTTGGTTTAAAACATGTGAAATTTGATAAATCTTGTGTATTTATTTCAAATCCGAAATTAAAAGTTTCTACGTGATGATTAGATTGACACATTGGTATAAATGTAGATATAAATATACTATTAACTTCAAAACTAATTTTAATGGACTGTTTGTTTGAAATTTTATTTTATGGCTTAGTCTAAAGCAATTCCAAATATCTTGTGATGAATTCAAAGCTATTGGGCTGATTTTGGTCATTTTCCTATTGATTCTTTGGATATTTTGCTATTGTTTTGGCGGACTGATCCTGGGCCATTTTTCGGACTATTATTTTGGCCATTTTGCTATTGATTTTTGAGGCTTTACTTTGCTTAGATATGTGAGTAAATAAAATATATATGTGTTTAAGTTTACATGAATACTTTATTTATTTGCATTATTGTATACGGTTTGCGCCCATACTAATCCTTTTCATTTTTCTTTTACATGAAATGCATCGGGAGCATGTGAAGAGTCTCGGTATGAGACTCAACATAACTACGATGAAAAATGAAGATCCGCATCCATGTCCTTTGCATTCCCCGACTTCGGAATTCCAAAACCAAATGGGCCGAATAATAATGTCATCCGCCCTTGCCACTCTTTTATCTTCACTCTTTAATTTCGTCTTTATTTTTGTGGTAAATTTGAATATGTGGTCTTGCATAAATATTACATAAGACAAATAGATTAAAGGGGAGGGTAGCAAATGGAAATTTATTTTTCATATCTCTAAAACTTGCACTTTAATAATTCCTTACAAGTGCATATTTTCATAAAACTTTAATTTTATACATGACCTATAATTTTCAAACAACCTATTTTTCATACTTTTTAAAGTAAACCTCATGCAAAGTTATCAAATATATACATTTTTCAAATAAATATTTGCAACATCTTTTCTAATTTTATGCTTTCCAAAACATGCATTTTATATACAATAATTAACCTAAGTTTGACCGGATAACCGCATGTTAGCGGATTCTTAAAGGGTGTCTAACATCTTCCCTTTAGGATAATAAAGAACTCTTGTTCAGAATCTCATAAAATTTTGCAGACCATAAATTGGAGTTATTTTTAAGCAGATTTTGCTAGAATATATGTCTTAATTCATCTTTAAAATAATTAGGTGGCGACTCCTTAAAATACAATCAAGGAATCAACCATACGTCCTATTCCATTTCGACTACGGTTAAAATGGGGTGTGACAACGACTAGCAGTGAAATATAGAAGGACCTATCATAGATCGATACAATGTTGGGTTGACATTTCACCAATATTATCCTTGCATATCTCGACAATCTCATTGGAGTATTCATCTGCTTAGCGTTTTCCAATCCAAACCTTTTAATTAGATTCTTGGCATATTTGATCTGGGAGATGAAGATTCTATCTTCACTTTGCTGAATCTGCAAGCCTAAGAAAAAAGTTAGTTCTCCAATCACGTTCATCTCAAATGTTGATGACATTACTTCAACAAATATTTTTAGGTAAGACTGTGAAGTAAAACAAAAAACTATATCATCTACATATATTTGAGCAATAATAATATCTACACATTATGTTTAATGAATAAAGTACGATCAGCTTCACCACGTTTAAAACCAAATTCAAGAAGAAAGTTAGTTAAACGTCTATACCATGCACAAGGATCTTGTTTCAATCCATACAAAGCCTTTTTAAGCTTGTATACATAGTGTGGATGGTAAAGATCTTCAAATCATTTTGGTTGTTCAACATAGACTTTCTTATCTAGAAAATTATTTAATAATGCACCTTTTACATCCATTTGGTGTAAAGTAATGTTTAGAAAGCAGGAAATGACAAGAAGTAGTCTAATTGATTCAATTCTAGCCACATGTGCGAAAGTTTTGTCATAATCAATTCCTTCAACCTGAGTATAGCCTTGTGTAACTAGACGGTCTTTGTTTCTAGCAACGATTCCCGATTCATCTGATTTATTTTTAAAATTCCACTTAGTTCCAATTACATTTGTATTATTTGGACGTGAAACTAAGTCTCAGATTTCATTTTGGGAAAATTGTTCAAGCTCTTCTTGCATTGCTTGAATCCAAAAATCATCTTTAAGTGTTTCTAAAATATTTTTTGGCTCTAAAGTAGATATTTTTATTTTTTTTAGGTAAATGCAAATATTATAAAAGAACAAACGAAAAGAACAGGGAGCTACAATCAGTCGTTGAGGGTTCTCAATCCTCAACGTAAGCATAAACACGAAATGAAATAGTGGGGATGGGCGTTCACACAGCGGTGGCGTTACGGGAGGATTAAATCATAAACTCAATCTTGGAAAGTTGAAATACTATTTTCACTTCTCAAAATTCTTTGCTAGGCTTTGTACTTGATACAATTCTTCCTTGAAGTAACTTCTGGCCATCCATCATTACCCGCACAAAGTGGTGTTTGCATGTACACCCTCGGCGTATTCACAATACCCATATCAATTCTAATCGTATAGGGGCCACCATGAAAAGTGTTGGTTTCCGCAAATGAAGTCAAAAAACGTGTATCATTGGGAATTGGTGTCCCAAAAGTCTTTTGTTGTATTAATACATTATCAATTAATGCATTAGAGTTCCTATGGCTCTCGGTTTTGGCAACAGGTTGCCCCAATCGAGTAATGAAGTTCATTAAAGCGAGATGACTCTACATTCCCATGCCAATTAAAGTGTTGAGTTAATAGGCATCTTTTGGAGAAAACCCTCAACTTCCATGACTTTTGCCTTACCAAGATCCGTTGGAATATGAGCAATTTCGATTGTAGCACCCGTTGAATGAGGCGTGCTATTGTCAAAACCGGTTCCAGCGAAATCGAATTTGAAGTCGCCTTAAATGAGATGGCTTGTCACTCCCAAGGACCATGGGATGAGGAGCATCTTCGGTTGGAGCACCTAATGAATGAGGCGTGCCATTGACATCCGCAACCATTGAATGCATCAAATTACTAGACCTCTTTTGGATAAAAAACCCCTTGGCTTCCGAAACCTTAGCATTTCCAAGGCGATTGGAAAAGGAGTTATCTCGGACTCAACAACCAAAGGCGGTGGCCCATGGACTTCACCCAAGACCCATACCCGCCACGACCCGCAATCAACGAGACCAACCTTGAGACCAGCTTTCACCTTGGCGTCCAAAGTGCGCGGAAAAACCTCTTTGTACTTTCGAAACCAAGGATCGGCGACCCGAGGTTCAAACCACAAATCATGAACATCAACACGACCCTCCTACAACCCGGGACCACCCTCAATACCCACTTTCGACCCGAGATCCCTATCAAGATCCGCGATCCCCCCATAGTCAAGTGAGCCTGCGGAAGCATTGCGCTTTCCGACTGAAACGCCAGGAAAAGCCACTTTGGACTTAAACACAAAAACGATGACCCGTAGGTTTTAACCACAACCCCTTATCACCATCACGACCCTCTTGCAACCGGGACCACCAACATACATGAATAACCGGGATATCCGTCAAGACCATGGCTGGCCACCTGCCCCGGAGATGCTCTTCAAAATCAAATCTTGAATAATCAAACTAATCTCTTTCTTTCTTTTGGCTGAAATCTTTATATTCTTTCTCATGGCTAGAAGGAAGATAACTCACTCTATAACAAATCAATTAAAGTGAACATGAAATGAACACACAAACTTCTACGTAGGATGGATTAGATCAAAGAACAATCTGTGTAGTACCTTAGTTGATGAAAATCATAGAAGAAAGGAGACGTAGAAGAGCAACTAGGAAAAAATGTTGAGAGCATTTTCGCCTAGTGAGAGAAACATCTCTCTAACTCCTCCGGAAGTAACTCTAAAGTAGATATAAAACAAGAAAGACTAGCCTTTTGGTATATGGTATATATACACACATACCTTACCGTATCTCTGTAATTGAGTGGTTGTTTTCCTCTTGTTCTAATTCCCTAAAAAACTCCCCTATCACCTGACCTGTTGGACGATTCTTCCTAATTCTTGATGAGGGGTCCCTTCGAACTTGATCTAGCTATTCAGCATTTGACTTCTCATCCACACCTTTTGTGATCGCTGGTTCAGGAACAAATGTTGCTTCGAATGTGGTAACATTTGGGGCAACATATGGTTCTTCAGCAGTCTGCACATTTTTCACTGAAACTGTAGTGTTATTTTCAGTTGCTTTCCCTGTAAAATTAGAAAAATCATCGAAAATAACATTTACAGACTCCTGTACAGTTTATGTTCTTAGATTGTACACTCGGTAAGCATCACTATTTTGGGAAAAGCCAACAAAAAATCCTTTGTCACTTTTAGAGTCAAATTTTGTCAAATGATCTCTATCATTTAAAATGTAACAAATACACCAAAAACATGAAAGTAACACAAGTTAGGTTTCTTTCCATTTATGTTTTCATAGGGTGTCATCTTTGTTCCCGGCCTTAGATAGACTTATTAGTGATGTGACAAGCAGTATTTAAGGCTTCAGCCCAAAAATGTTTTGACATTTTTTTAGAATTAAGCATAACTCTTGCAATTTCTTGCAATGTTCTCTTCTTTCTTTCTGCTACCCCATTATGTTGAGGAGTTTTGGGAGTAGAAAACTCATGAAAAATTCTCTTTTTCTCACAAAAATTTGTGAAGAAGCTATTTTCAAATTCTTTTCCATGGTCAGATCTAATTCGAAAAACAGGAGAATATAACAAGTTTCTAATTCTAGAGTGCAAAATTTTAAACATGTCAAAAGTTTGTGATTTTTCTCTCAAGAAATATATCCATGAATATATAGAAAAATCATATACAATCACATAGGAATACATCATGCCTCCCAAACTGTCTACCTTAATTGGACTCATAAGATCTATATGAAATATTTGAAAAAAGTGAGACATACATAAATGGTGTCCGTCATTCTGAACAACATTATGAGAAATACGGGTTTGCGTACCTTGTAAACAATATGCACAAACTATTTTACCTTTATAGCTAAGGTTGGGTAAGCCTCTAACCGCTTCATATGAGACCAATTTTTTCAGATTGCGGTAGTTGACATGCCTCAACTTTTGAGGCCATAGTGTTGTGTCGTCTATCTTGACATTATTGCATGTTTCTTGTCTTGCAATAAGATAACAATTATCACATGTTCTTGTACCTGACATGACATATTCATTAGCTTTATTCATAACTTTACAAACATTCTTATTAAATTTTACCTCAAGATTATCATCACACAGTTGACTAATACTAATCAAATTAGTCATTAAACCTTCAACGTGTAAAATATTTCTTAAAGTTGAAAATCCAGGAATATCCAAGATTCCTTTTTCAATTATTTTGCTTTTACTGCCACCTCCATAAGTTATATTACCTCCATTGAATGACTCATAGTTCTTTAGAAACTCTTTTGTACCTGTCATGTGATGAGAACATTCACTGTCAAAGTACCAAGAACCTGAAATGTTAGTTCTTAAAGCATTTATCGTAACATAACATGTTACATCAATTTCGGAAACCCAAACTCTTTTTTAAAACATTTTTACCTTTAGACTCAGAAATGTTGCTTCGAATGTTGTCTGAGATGTTGGACATCCTTTTAGGCAACATTTCACTCACAAAATCTTGAAGTTTGAAATAATATGGGTTTAAGTGTCCAGGGGAGTGGCAGTGATGACATACAAACTTCATATTCTTTAACATATATGATAACCTATTATTTAAACCTTTTCTCTTTACAAATCATATTTTCTCATTTTTGTCAAACAAACTAGAGCATAAAGTTTTAAGAGTGTTTTCATACCCAAATACCTACATGTGTACGTTTACTAAATATGAGTATCTCATTCAATTTAGAAGTCTCTGAGTTGAGCTTACGGAAGGTTGCTTCGGCTAAATTCAATTTTGCACGAATCTTACCAAATTCAGTATCCGTTTTGGTAAGTGCACCTATAGTCGGGTTATTGTGCTTTTTAGATCTACATTCTCACGAGTTAAAGATTTTACTTTTGTGTCAAGTTTTTTGGTTTCTATGATTAAGGCTTTACAAATGCTTTGGAATTCATTAATCATGTCATCGTTGCATTCAACTTGATCCACAGACTCAGCCTCACCACTAGAAATAAAACTACTAAAGCAATTTACATCAGAATAGTTAAAGAATATGTACCTTTTGGATGTTGCTGGAGATGAAGATGTTATTGCAGATGTTGCCTGAAATGTTGTAACATCTGAGGCAACATTACAAACAACATCTTCATTATCAGACAGAGTGTTACACCCCGTAATTCCAGGATATGTTTATAAGAACGTACGTAAGAACTAAAAAATGTTAAGATTTGAAACTAGTAAATTTATCGAAAATATGGAAATGTCGGAAAACGAAATATTGCGACGAATGGGAGGGCGACACGTGTCACCCCCCCCCTAGTGGTCTTGGACGAAATGGATATGGTTAGAATGGTCATTTGACCATATTTAAAATGACCAAGTCTTGCAAAGACTTAAGCTTGACATTGTTGACTTAGTCAAGAGCCACTTGGCTTGATCCTTGTGAAATGCATCCAAGCCACCCATTTGTTTTAATCTTGACCCTCCATGTTTCTATATAGTAACACTAGTAGCAAGACAATGCTTTACACTTAGTCATATTTCAAGAAAAATTTGAAGAAACTCAAAGGGGAGCTCTATGGCTTTGGCTATGGTTTCAAGAGGAAGATTTTCGTTTGTTGTCCAATAATCCCCATACTTTAAACCAAGGTTCCTAAGGGTATTGTAAGGGTATCTCAATAGAAAGATCCCGGAAAAGTGGCGTTTTCGTATTAGTCGCAAGGTGAAAACCTAGTCACTTTCCTAGGTTTGGATTGGGAATTTAAGGAAAGTTGTTTGTGATCTTCTAAGGGCTTCAAGTGGCGGATTGGAGTGTCAAGGAGAGGCTCTAAGTTGCTAGGGAGCGACTTCGGATCTTGAAGTGGATTAAGGCTCACTAAGGTAACAATCTTGTTTTCTTAAGTGTTATAAGATTACATATTGTTGTAGCCTTACATTTTGACTAGCATGAAGTATATGTATTAAAGATTGATAAGTGTTATGGATATTGGAAGCCTAAAATCCGAAATGACATTGATTAGCCATTTGAAATTGAAATACAATTTTGGTCGATAATTAGAATTGTCGCATGTTACCTACTTGAAGATTGTAGTAGTTATAATCGATTGTGGCTTGATAACATGTTATACTAAACAACTTGAATTGAAAATGAATTGGAAAGGTTGATATGTTGTTACACCTTTGGCCGAGAATGACTTTGTATGTTGGACTAGTTTGATATTAATTTGTGGGGCGGAATTTTACACGTCTTGTAGGCGTGTAATCCCCTATTGATAACTACATTGTTGAGCCTTAAATGTGGCGTGTTTGGTTATTGAATTCGGGCCTTGAAAAAGGTGGAAACGTATGTAGAAACAAAGGAAGTGATGTCCGATTTTCCGTAGAATTTAGTGACTTTGCACTTGGAATATTCTACGATTGAAGCTAGAAGTTAATAGACGTATTATGGTCATTATAGGTTGACATACTACGTACGGAGTATTGGACTTAGCATGTGGATTGAACCGAAGAGGTATGTGGAACTTTCTTATCTCTTGAGCATGAATAGTTGTAAATATATAGTACGGTAGACGTACGAGATTTTTGACAATCTAATCTATTTGATATCTTTGGCTTATTTTAAGAATGTCCAAGTTGGTTGAGTTAGGGACTTAACTCACTTGTTTAAGAATATTAAGGATATCTTAGTTTCTAAAAGTTAAGAGACTTAAAGTATTTTAAAAGTATATGATACTTGGTTTTGAAAGTATAAGTCTCTTGGATATAAAGAAGAATGTATTTGTCTAAAGTATAAAACAAGTATAACGGCTTTATGGGAAGTTGGTTATAATAGCTTTATGAAAAGTTAAAAAGAGTGGTTTACTCTAAGTAATGTAAGTATGATAAATGACTTGAAATAATGAAAGACAAATTGATTTTAAGGCATCAATTGCTTAAGGTTTTAAAAGAAAGAAGTCACTTGATTTAGAAGCCTAAAAATGTATTTCTAAAAGGTATTGTGACTTGTCTTGAAAAGTAGATATGACTTGATACTACGATTATTAGTATCTTGGAAGTTTTATATGAAAAAAGAGTCATTTTAAAAGAATAGAAGTACGTAGTACTTTGAGTTAAATTCCCGTATTTTATAATGACATGTTAGTGCCTTAAGTAAACTAAAATGAGAGTGTATATGAATAAGGCTAATAAGAAGTTAGGGGAATTTCTTAACTTGCTTATGTTATGTATGATAAGCCGGTAGTGCTTATGTTATGTATGATAAGCCGGTAGTGCTTATGTTATGTATGATAAGCCGGTAGTGCTTATGTTATGTATGATAGCCGGTTGTGCTAGTTTATGTTATTCTTACGGGGTAAAGCCCCGGGTTACTACTAATTCCATGGATTTGCTACCCATGATGCGAGTGCGGCGTTTGTACTCATTGCGGGCCCATCGGACCTAAGCGGGTGAAATAGTCCTATGCGGGTGAAATAGTCCTATGCGAGGAATACCTCATGCGGGTCCACACGACCTATGCGGGCGGATACAACCTATGCGAGGAAGTTACCTCATTGAGGGTCCACAGGACCTATGCGGGTGAAATAGTCTCAAAAGTAGGATTGCTTAATGACATACTGCGGGTGGCCTACTTTGATCATGAGCCTCTATTTTTATGCGATAAAGTATACTCTTGTTTACTCTCATTGTTGGTAAGGCCGAGTGTCTTTATTATTTGAGTTATCATACATGTCTCGACTTTATTTTAGACTTATGATTTCACTACAGTGCTTTGATTTCACATATTTGGTACTGTTGTGCGACCTCCCCGGGGATGCGTTCATGCCGCGGTAGAATATCTGAGTTCTTGATCCTCACTTTTAGGATCAACGATTCGGTGTTGAAGCTCCGCTTAGATGGCTTATCCTTTGTCGGATCCACTGGTATTGTCGGTTGTCGGTTGGTCACGTGGGGCCCACAGAAATTTTCGTTTTGTGTGGCCACGAGGTTCTGGAATTTTATGGGCGAATGGGAGGCGACACGTGTCACCCCACATTGGTCTTGGACGAAATTATACAAGGGTAGTATGGTGGGTGACCATTGAAGATGAATAAGTCTTAGCTTGAGATATTTGACTTAAGTCAACTTGCCACTTGTGTAGATAATTAATGTCCTTCATCCTAGCCACACAAATGGTTTAATCTAGACCCTTCATTGTAGTATATATCCTACACTAGTTGCAAGACAAGTTCCATACTTAGAGAAATTTTTCAAGAAACTTGTGCTAGCCTTAGAGGTGCTCTCGGCTTTAGTGCATTCTCCCACACAAAAATTTTAGTTTGTGATCCATTATTCACAAGACTTTAACCCAAGGTCCCTAAGGGTATTGTAGGGATATCTCAATAGAAAGATTTCGGAAAAACGGCGTTTTCACGTTAGTCGCAAGGCGAAAACCTAAGGCATTTTCATAGGTTTTGATTGGAAATGGAAGAGAAGTTGGTTGTGAACTTCTAAAGGCTTCAAATAGCGGATTGGAGCGTAAAGTAAAGGAGCTAAGAATTGCTAAGGAGCGACATTGAATCTTGGAAATTATAAGGGCTTGTAAAGGTAAAAATTCTTGTCGTTTTAGTAATTAAGATTACTTATTGTTGTAGCTATGGATATTAGCAAGTATGAGATATATATTATGAAGTTGATAAGTGTTATGGATATTGGAACCCTAATCCGAAAACTAGTATGTTTAGCCTTGAGATTTCAATTCAATTGGATTATTAGTTTAATCGTCACATGTTATATAAAGAATGAATTATAATTGTTAAGTTGTTTATGACAATATAACATGTTAGACCTAAGAAGTTGGATTGAAAAAGAATTGGAAAGAACTTTGTGTTATTGAATAAGTTAGCTGAGAATGACCTTGATTAAGGACTTAGTTGGTATTAATTGTGGGGCGAAATTTTACACGTATTGTAAGGCGTGTAATTCCCTTTGATTGGTTGTTGTATTGGGCCTTAAATGTGGCGTGTTTGGTTATTGAATTCGGTCTTGAAAAGGTGGCAAAGTATGTAGAAACAAAGGAAGTCTTTGTCAGATTTTCCGTAGAATTTAGTGACTTTGCACTTAGAATATTCTACGTTTAAAGCTAGAGGTTTAATGGACGTATTATGGTCATTATAGGTTGAAGTACTAAGAATAGCGTATTCTACTTGAATGATGGAATAGCTATCAAGGTTGAAGTACTTCGGAGCATTTTGCTATTTGTCGATAATCGTCGCGAGGTATGTGAACCTCTTCCTTCTTTTGACATGATTCTATGTATGGAATATACATGTAGTACTATTTCATGATTCTTTCTACTCTTAGAAGTTAAGAGGTATGTATGTTGATTTTGTTATACCCCGTATTTCCAGAGTATGTACGTGAGGGCGTACGTACAAAAGTTTTTAGCCTTAAGTAGGCATAAGGGTCGAATTTGTGCACAACTAGCGAAAGGAATCGTTTTCCGACGAAACATTTTCCAGAATTTGCGAAGGGAAAAATACGGTTGCAACATTAATAATTTTTGCGGATTTTTCCGAGAGATGAAATATTTTGGACCAGGAGGTGACACTTGTCCTCAGTGGATGGCAATTTAGGGGTGTAGTTGTACGTTTTTGCCTTTCTTTTGGTCAAGGATTAGGTAGGATATTTTGTGTAGTAGATGGATAAGGACACATAGGTGAATCCACACCTCCACTTGCCCTCCACTTGCCATCATCTTGACCCTTGAAAGTCCTATAAATACCCCACTTAGTTGAAGGAATTCTTCATCACACTTGTGAAAATCCAAGGCAAAATCCCTCCTCCTCTTTGTAGCTCTCGTCCTACCTTCCTCCCCTTTGTGAGTCCTTGGCGAAACCCCCTCTCTCTTGAGTTGTTCTCGTAAAATACCCCCTTGGTAGAAAAGTATTCTCCAAGTGTTGTTACTATTCCCAAATACTTTAGCCCAAATACCTTGTAGTACTTTCCAAAGTTACCTCATCGTAGAGCAGGAAATACTACTATATTTCCATTAGTCACTAAACAAAACCCTAAGGAAAAATCTTCATAGCCGGTTGAAGTATTAAGAAGAAGTTGCATAGAACTTCTAAGGGTTGTTTGGAGCGGGTTGGAGCGCCGGAGTAGGAGCTAAACCTTGCTCGGGATCGACATTTAATCTTGGATAATTTTGGGCTTATCGAGGTAAATAATCCTATCCTTCTAGTGTAATTGGAGATTACATCTGTAGTAGTATAGAAATAAATATAAGATACATAGAAGGATATTTGAAGAGAGAATTGAAGCGTAATAGAAGAATATTAAAGAAAGACCGAATTGTACTTACATGGGGTGTATTCTGATGAGACTTGTGTAGTTGTGGTAGGAAGTCTGCCCAATTTTCCGTAGAATCGGGAATCTGTATCTAGAATTATTCTCTGAGTAGTCTAGGCGTTGATAGACTTGTATGGCCGTTATAGGTTGAAATCGCAAGTAGCGTATTCTACTCGAAGGGTGGAAAGGGCTAGCGGATTCTGATGCTTTGGGCGTTTTGCTAATAGCGATAATGTCGTCATAAGGTATGTGATTCTTCCTATCCTCTTGAGCATGATATTTTAAAAGAATATATATAGTACGGTAGACGTACGTGTGTTAACTGAACGTGGTTTTACTTCGATGTCTTTTGACTTGAGTTTTAAATAATAATAAGAATCTTGAAGTATTTCAAAAGAATTAAGAATCGTTTTTGAAAGAAGAGTAATACTTGGGTTTGAAAGTCTAAGAATTATACTAGTTTTATGGGAAGTTAGGTATAACGACTTAAGAGAGATAAAAATAATGGTTTATTGATTTTAGAAGTTAAGAGACTTGATCTCAAAAGATAAGCGACTTGACTTAATTGAATTGATATGAATTTTGTTAAAAAGTGTGAAATCTCATTCGTGAGTAATGAGTACTTGGTTTTTAAAGAATAATGTTTCTTGATTTGGAAATGAGAATAAGTATCGAGCGAACCCCTGCGGCGTTAATAAAGGAAAATGTATTGACAAGTAAGTAATTATATTAAAACCATTAGAAACCTCCATCTGCATGAAGCTAAGATAAGACAAAATTGTATTACATTTCTAGATCATGTTGCTTTAATAAGATTGTTATGAACAAGAATAACCTACTCACACATAAGGCATATGTTTCTCAAATTGTTTTAAAAGAGAATTATCTTATTAAGTGATTAAGACTATGAACTACGAAACCTTTCGAAAATGAGAAACTTGAGTATTGGAAATTAGGCAAACTTGAACTTTTGGAAAAGAATGTTGTTACTTGACTTTAAGAAGGAAAATGTTTTGGTTTAAGAAGAAGAGCATAATATTTCCTTAGTTGCTTTTAAAAAGGAAAACATGCTATTAACTTAAAAGAGCGTTTAAATGTTATGGTCAATTCTATACCGCGTTCATGGGATGAACCGGGAATGTATTTCACACGACACCGCGTTCATGGGATGAACCGGGAATGTATTCCATACGATTCCACCTCGAGTCCCATGAGATGGGCGAGACATGTCTGATACCTATCGAGTCCCATGAGATGGGCGAGACATGTCGATACCTATCGAGTCCCGTGAGATGGGCGAGACATGTGCGATACCTATCGAGTCCCATGAGATGGGCGAGACATGTCGATACTGCTCGAGTCCCATGAGATGGGCGACATGTGCGATACCTGCTCGAGTCCCATGAGATGGGCGAGACATGTCGCGATTCCTATCGAGTCCACGAGATGGGCTAGACATGTATTCCACGATTCCTATCGAGTCCCATGAGATGGGCGAGACATGTATTCCACGATTCCACCTCGAGTCCCGTAGGATGGGCGAGACATGTTATCGTATCACACGATTTATACCTAGGCTGGCGGTGAGGAAGGAGTTCCACGGGCGTGAGGATGACTTTGAGCGTGAGTCCACGACTTGACATATTTGTTTTTATGTTGTGAAGTGTAGTTTTGTTATCATACATGTCTCTGTTTTATTTTAGATTTATGATTTCATTTCTGATATTTTTGATTTCACATACTTGGTACTGTTGTCTTGACCTCCTTGAGGCTGCGTTCATGCCGCGGTAGAGGTACCGGTTGTTGATCTCGCTCATGGATCACGATTCAGTATTAGGAAGCTCCGTTTCTCGGAGGCTTATCTTTTGGTATGTTTCACTGAGTTGTAGGTTCTTGTACATTGAGGGTATGTTGAGACCACTGTCCGTCATAGTTGTTATTACATTCTTAAGTGCAGTAATCTTATTGTGGCGGGGTTTGTAAAAGGGATGTAACTGTTCAAGATTTTATATATATATGCCGAAGGGCAATTTTTCTCAGATAACTGTTTCCCACTTCATATTGTTTCATGTATTGTTTTATATTCCGCTGATTTCTCTGATGTATGACTACTTGGGTGCCCGGGTAAGGCACCAGTCACGGGCCCCGGAACGGGTCGTGACAGATTTACTCTACGTAAAGGTTATGTCTAGGTTATCCTAAGTTCTTACCAAGTCTTATGGGGGATGTTGGTAAGAGTCGTTAGGAGGTATTTGGAGCCAAGTTGACTTGGCTAATTTTACGGCACAAATGAGAATAAGTATCGAACAAGCCATTGCAGCGTTAATAAAGGAAAATGTAATGACAATAAATTAAGTTAAAATGGGTAGAATTCTCCATCTGCATAGAAGCTAAGATAAGACAAAATTGCATTACATTTTCTAGATCATGGCTACTTGATTAAGATCGTTATAAATAAGTATAACTTATTCACTGGCACCAAAGTATATGTTACTTAATTTATAAGAATTTACGTATGAAATTTTAAGACTATGAACCTCAAATTCATAAAAGGTTAAGGGACTTTATTTTTTCAAGTTATGGGACTTGATTCTTAAAGGAAGAAATGAATTGATTTAAAAGTATAAAATACTTGATTTGGAAAGTATTGATTTCTTGCCATTCTAAAGTTAAGAAACTTGTTTTCTTAAAAGTTAAGAGACTTGAAGTATTTTGAAAGCTATGTGATTTGATTTGAAAGTATAAGTCTCTTGGTTGTAAAAGGAATGAATTTGTCTAAGACATAAAGAGTTATAACGGCTTTATGGGAAGTTGGTTATAACAACTTTATGCAAGATTAAAAGAATGGTTTTCTTCAGTAATGTAAGCAAAGAATGACTTGAAATAAAGAAGGGCAAATTGTTTTAAAGGTACCAATTGCTTAAGGTTTTTAAGAAAGAAGTCACTGGATTTAGAAGCCGGTAAATGTATTTCTAAAAGGTATTGTGACTTGTCTTGAAAAGTAGATATGACTTGATACTACGGTTGTTAGTATCTTGGAAGTTTTATTTGAAAAAGAGTCATTTTTAAAAGGAGTAGAGGTACGTAGTACGTTGGGTTAAATTTCTGGATTTTATATGACATTATCGCGTCCCAGAAATGGGTCGGGCAGTATACCTTTATGGGCAGACTATATGACATTATCGCGTCCCGAAATGAAATTTGGGCGATATACCTTTATGGGCAGACTATATGACATTATCGCGTCCCAGAAATGGGTCGGGCAGTATACCTTTATGGGCAGACTATGTGACATTATCGCGTCCCAGGAATGGGCTGGGCAGTATACCTATATGGGCAGACTATGTGACTTTATCGCGTCCCAGATTGGGTCGGGCTGTATAGGCGTCCCTCCATAAAGGGCCAGATTATGTTATGTAAGGTAAGTAAATTATATGGTAATGAACTTGACGGTTTTTCCTAAGCATGTACGTGTCACGACGAACGGGCGTGGTAGTGCCTACCGGGCACCCTAGTGATACAACATCGAGAAAATCAGCGGAAATAAAAACATGAACATGAATTAAGAGACATGATAAGTAAGCGAGCCAACCAAAGCGGTTGCCTTCGGTATATATACATAAATACCGACGATTTATCCTTTTCTGACTCTGCCCTGGCGGTACTACGGACCTAAGAAGTGACAACAACTATGGCGGACGGGGCCGCCATACCACGAATGTACAGAACCTACGGACTCGGGTAACATGCAAAGATAAGCCTCGAAGAACGGAGCTTCCAACACTGAAATGTGATCCTATAAGCGAGGATCGGCGATCGATGTACCTTTACTGCGGCATGAGCAGCCCCGAAGGAGGTCGATGCAGTACCAAGTATGTGAAAGCTGTAAAAATCAGTAAATGAAATCATAATAGTCTATATAAAGCGAGGAGACATGTATGATAACAAACTACGATTCCAACATAAAAGCGATCATGTCAAGTCGGACTCACGCCTCAAAGTCATCCTCATGCCGTGGAACTCCTCACGCTCGTGATCTAGGTACAAATCATGTGATACGTAAAGAGTCTCGGCCCGTCTTATGGACCTAATATAGAAAGCGTGTGGAATACATTTTCCGGTCCATCCCATGAACCGTGATCGAGTGGAATACATTCGGATGAGCCGGTAGTCAAGTGAAATACATTCCGGATGAACCGGTAGTCAAGTGAAATACATTCGGATGAGCCGTAATCAAGTGAAATACATTCCGGATGAGCCGTAATCAAGTGAAATACATTCCGGATGAACGGTAGTCAAGTGAAATACATTCTCGGATGAGCCGTGTAATCAAGTGAAATACATTCGGATGAACCGGTAGTTGAGTAGAACACAATACTTGCACAACAAGGCTATCACACGTAACATGGTCAAGTTTCATAACAAAAGCATAGGCAAGTTATACACAAATCAAGGTACTTTCATTTTATGTCAAAGTCATTTTAACCTAAAGTATTACGTCGTTAAATTCCTTTTAAAGATCCATTTCTTTTACGAAGGTCACCCGATACCGTAGTATAAAAATAGAGTGACTAACGTTGTTAAGTAAACCAAAATGCTTTCCTTTGTAAAATCAAGTAACAACCTTATTTTCCAAGCGTCAAGTTTGCCTAATTTCAAAAGCTCAAGTTTCTCATTTTAGAAAAGGTTTTGTAGTTCATAGTTTTAAATCCTTTAAAACATAATTCTCCTTTAAACGTTTTGAGGAACATATGTCTTATATGTGAGTAGGTTATTCTTGTTTATAATCAATCTTATTAAGCAGCCATGATCTAGGAAATGTAATATCATTTTGTCTTATCTTAGCTTCTATGCAGATGGAGGTTTCTACTGGTTTTAATACCATACTTCATTATTCAATACATTTTCCTCTATTAACGCTGCGGTGGTTTGTCGATACTCGTTCGATTTCCAAATCAAGAAACCATTCTTTTTATCACTCTTAAGACGTTATACCTAACTTCCCATAAAGCTAGTACAACTCTTATGTTTTCAAAGCCAAGTATTACTCTTCTTTCAAAAAGGTCTCTTTTGAAACACTTCAAGTTCTTTATTACTACACATCAAATCCGTTATAAGTCAAATCAGTTACCCTTTGAAACCACAAAGCATTTTCTTACCTACATAAAGCTGTTATAACCAACTACCCATAAAGCCGTTATAACACTTTATGTTTCAAAACCAGTCAAATACATTAAACACAGTCGTCTACCGTACTACATAGTTATACACATATCATGCTAGAAGCAGATAGGAAGAGGTTCACATACCTCGCGGCGATTATCGACTAATAGCAAAAGCGCTCCAAGTACCTCAAACCGTCGGCTACTCCTTAAGCCAAGTAGATCACGCCAAAGCGTAGTACTTCAACCTATAGAGGCCACAAGGCGCCTATTAACATCTAGATCTTGATGGAGAATATCCTACGAAAATTCGGCGGCACCTCCCCCACATGGCAGCGTAAATCTCCTCCTCTAGCGAGGCGGCTACCAAGCCAACCGGGGTTAACACGTCTAACCTGGCGTGTACAATTCTACTACACGGTGATGTTACACAAGTCTCTTAATGTCTGATCTATGTAATTACGATTCGGTTCTCTTCTTTAAATTCAGCTTAAGTCGCAAGACATTGCGTAAGTATTATTCAGGCTTAAGTCAAAAGACATTGCCGCACAACTATGTTCAGTTCTATATATAGTATACTTAACTATATACTCCTACAACATGTAATTTCCAATTACAACAGAAGGTTAAGAATGTTTACCTCGATAAGCCCAAAATTATCCGAGTTTATATGTCGATCCTGAGCAAGGTTTAGCTCCTACTCCGCGCGCTCCAACCCGCTCCAAACAACCCTTAGAAGTTCTAACCAACTTCTACTTATAACTTCAACTACGGGTGAAGATTTACTTAGGGTTTCGTTTTAGTGACTGAGGGAAAGTATAATGGTATTTTTTGGGCTTGTATAAGTGTAACCTTGGGAAATACTACAAGGTATTTGGGCCAAGGTATTTGGACATTATAACAATACTAGGAGAGTATTTCTAAACCACAACAAGGGGTATTTATACGAGACAACTAGGCTAGGGGGGGGGTGTACCCCTCGGCTAGGGCACCACAAAGGGGGAGGGGGAGGCTCTCGGCCAAGGGCCTTGCTCAAAGGGGGGGAGGGGGACTTTTGACGATAGCAAGACAAGAGGGAGGGAGTATTTGAGACTTAGATAGATTGCTCAAGTTTTGGATGAAGAAAGTCTTCAACTTAGAGGGGTATCTATAGGTCAAGTGAAGGCCAACCAATGGCCAAGATGAAGACAAGTGCATAGCAAGTGTAAGGCCAAGATTTAGCCATGTGCTACCTTATCCATCTACACAAAATATCCTACCTAACCCTTGACCAAAATTTCAACACCAAAAGCGTGCAAAAGGCTAGCTTTGCGTCACTCCTTCCAATTAGAGGGTGACAAGTGTCGCCTCTCGTTGGTCCAAAATGTTTTCTCTCGGAAAAATCCGTAAAAATTATTAATGACATAGCGAATTTTTCCTCTACGAAAGCTGTGGAAAGCGTTTCGTCGGAAACGACTCTTTTCGGCACTTGTGTACAAATTTGAAACTAGCCAACTTTAAGGCTCAAATTATAATCGTCTGCGCTCACGTACATACTGCGGAAATACGGTATAACATTCTCCTCCTTAGAAACATTTGTCCCGAATGTTCCTTCTCGCGGATAACGATAAAGTTCTTCTAACAAGTTGCCAACGCCACAACCGCCACGAAATAACACATGCACGCAAATACTTATATCCAAGTCCACGAGAAACACCTCTAACATCACAAACTTTTGTCACTTTGCGCGAGGTTCTAGTGTCACTCCGCGACCCAACAAATGGTGCTGGATGCATCGATCCACGAGGTCTAAAATATACATCCTTCGCACCTTCTCCTTCACAAGAAATGAGCATATCTATGCTCGCAATACATCTTCGCCTCTGCCCTTACTCGTCGTACTCTTCTCGAACACTTGAACTCTTCTAGTATACGTACCACACTTCAGTTTCCAAAACTTTGGAGTCACTACCTCCAAACTTGGTCATCTTACTAGCCTCAATCTTCCTTAAGGCCACTTCCGGCCTTCACGATCCGCTTCAGGTCGAACATATCCACGAACTCATACGATGGTCATCTAAACTTGGGCCTAGCACCTCGTGACCCTACCACTGGCGGGACCACCCGAGCTGACCCACTTCATTCCGGCCACGGGTTGACACGCAACACGTCCTCAACCCGAGCCTGCATCGCCGACTCTCTCGTTTCTCGATCCGGAACAACCTTGCTAAATCACATCAGGAAAGATACCACTTTCATTTACCCAACCCAGGGACTTATCACACAATACATTTATACGCAAACCAAGTATTTCAACAAGGACTAACCGTAAAATCTTTTATTCAAGATGACCTTACATCTAAGGTCTCAACATGAAATATTTTAAAGTTCGCACTTTCCATGCCCCCATACATATCCTTTCAACTAGCCAAGCTTTCTAACTCATAACCAACATAACGCTATCCAAACGTAGCACACAATAATAAGGTCATCAATCATGCATACAAATCTCTCGAGGTTAAGGATATACCGAAGCTACCGCTCCACTCTAATCATAAATGCGCCTGCAGGCGCATAAGTAGAAAGCGATGAACACCGCGCGATCCGCAGGCTGCGCCAAGCTGCGGTACCTCTCCTATAAGCACGATCTCGTCACATGGCCTAGACGGCGCAGTGAAACAAGCACCCGATAAAAGACGACATTCCCGGGATGATGTTTGCCACATCGTGCACTGAGGGACATGAATCCTGGCTAGCACTCACGTATACCGTGAACGAAGCCACAGAGCTCGACCGGCTCGAATACCTGAACGTCCCGAGGCGAGGGGACCACTCTGTCTTGGTGGAGGTATATAACTAGGCTAGCTTGAGGCGGTCCGCCTCGAACGTTACCAAAGGACCGTGCTGTTCGGCCTCTTCTGCGATCTCGGTCATTCCGTCGACCTCTCGTGCCTCACATCCTAGTGCATGAGCTTGCATGCGGGCAATGTCCATGCCGGTGAAGAGCTACTCGTACAAGCCTCGCCAAGTAATCATCGGCCCGGTGACGTAGCGGTGTACTCTGTCCTCCATATCAGCTACTACAGCGGGAACATACCGAGCTAATGAGTCGAACTCCACATTGTACTCTCTAACCGTCCGCCCATCCTGCCTTAATGTCAAAAATCTGTCGGCCCGAGCCCTCCTCATCTGTGGAGGCAAGAAATGTGCAAGAAATGCCCTCGAGAACTCGTCCCAAACTGCTGGAAGTGCATGCTCTTCCCGGGACAGCTCCCACGAATCAAACGATCCAAGCTGCGGATCACGCGGTGATGCGAACCCAATACCACTGACTCTGCCTCTGAGGCTCTGATCACTCTCATGATCCGCTGTAGCTGTCGGATAAACTCTGAGGTCGTCCTCGGCTCGATCCATAGAACAACGGAGGCTCTGACTCGAGAAAGTCACGTAGCCTCAACCGCCGCTCGGGGTGAAATACGGGTGCTCTTGAAATTTGGGCTGCTGCATCGGCCTATCCACATATCACGCCACGACCACGGCGATGGCGCCATCTCCTTGTACCCGTCTCATCTGCTCCAGTGTGGGATGGAGGCTCAGTATTGTAGTCTCGGCCACCGCTGCGGCTCTAAACTCTTTGGTCTTTGGCGGCGTCGCGAAACCGCCGTCGGAAGCTTGTCTCGGTCTTGGCCAGGCTGCGCCCTCGTACTCCTATGTATCTTACTAACAGCTCCCTCGACTGCCTTGCCCATCAGGGCCTCGGTTGCCTTACTCGGAGGCATCACTGGTAAAGGAAAGGAATACGTCGAGAGGGTCAACTTATCACACCGCTCTGAGGCGATCTCGGAATGAGAAGAATGGAAACCAATCCTAAATGTCCTATAGCCTCACGATTATAGATGTGGTGCACAACACACCGATAATCAAGACTCTACTAGACACGATGCGTAGACACTTTCGAGGACTAAGCGCTCACGATACCACTTTTGTCACGACCGAACCGGGCGTGGTCGTGCCTACCGGGCACCTGGTGATACAACATCGGAGAAAATCAGCGAAATAAAAACATGAACATGAATTAAGAGACATGATAAGTAAACAGGCCAACCAAAAGCAGTTGCCTTGGTATATATACATAAATACCCGACGATTATCCTTTTTACGGACTACGCCTGACGATTACTCTGCACCTCTAAGTGACAACAACTATGACGGGGACGGGGCCGCCATACCCACGAATGTACAAGAACCTACGGACTCGGGGTAGCATACCAAAGATAAGCCTCGAAGGAACGGAGCTTCAACACGCTGAAATGTGATCCTATAAGTGAGGATCGGCGGTCGATGTACCTTTACTGCGGCGTGAGCGGCCCGAAGGAGTCGATGACAACAGTACAGTATGTGAAAGCGAAAATCGTAAATGAAATCATAATAGTCTATATAAAGCAGGAGACATGTATGATAACCAAACTACAGTTCACAACATAAAAGCAGTCATGTCAAGTCAGGGACTCACGCCCTCAAAGTCATCCCTCATGCCCGTGGAACTCCTTCCTCACTGCCGGCAGTCTAGGTACAAATCATGTGATACGTAAAACAGGTCTCGGCCCATCTTATGGACCTAATATAGAAACGTGTGGAATACATTTCCGGTCCATCCCATGAACCGGTAGTCGAGTGGAATACATTCCCGGATGAACCGGTAGTCAAGTGAAATACATTCCCGGATGAACCGGTAGTCAAGTGAAATACATTCCCGGATGAACCGGTAATCAAGTGAAATACATTCCCGGATGAACCGGTAATCAAGTGAAATACATTCCCGGATGAACCGGTAATCAAGTGAAATACATTCCCGGATGAACCGGTAATCAAGTGAAATACATTCCCGGATGAACCGGTAGTCGAGTAGAACACAGTACTTGCACAACAAGGCTATCACACGTAACATGGTCAAGTTTCATAACAAAAGCATAGGCAAGTTATACACAAATCAAGGTACTTTCATTTTATGTCAAAGTCCGGATTTTAACCCTAAAGTATTACGTACGTTAAATTCCTTTTAAAGATCCATTTCTTTTACGAAGGTCACCCGATACCCGTAGTATAAAAATAGAGTGACTAACATTGTTAAGTAAACCAAAATGCTTTCCTTTGTAAAATCAAGTAACAACCTTATTTTCCAAACGTCCAAGTTTGCCTAATTTCAAAAGCTCAAGTTTCTCATTTTAGAAAAGGTTTTGTAGTTCATAGTTTTAAATCCTTTAAAACATAATTCTCCTTTAAACGTTTTGAGGAACATATGTCTTATATGTGAGTAGGTTATTCTTGTTTATAATCAATCTTATTAAGCAGCCATGATCTAGGAAATGTAATATCATTTTGTCTTATCTTAGCTTCTATGCAGATGGAGGTTTCTACTGGTTTTAATACCATACTTCATTATTCAATACATTTTCCTCTATTAACGCTGCAGTGGTTTGTCGATACTCATTCTAATTTCCGAAATCAGTAAACCATTCTTTTTATCACTCTTAAGACGTTATACCTAACTTCCCATAAAGCTAGTACAACTCTTATGTTTTCAAAGCCAAGTATTACTCTTCTTTCAAAAAGGTCTCTTTTGAAACACTTCAAGTTCTTTATTACTACACATCAAATCCGTTATAAGTCAAATCAGTTACCCTTTGAAACCACAAAGCATTTTCTTACCTACATAAAATTTGTTATAACCAACTACCCATAAAGCCGTTATAACACTTTATGTTTCAAACCAATCAAATACATTAAACACGCAGTGCGTCTACCGTACTACATAGTTATACACATATCATGCTAGAACAGATAGGAAGAGGTTCACATACCTCGCGACGATTATCGACTAATAGCAAAAGCGCTCCAAGTACCTCAAACCGTCGGCTACTCCCGCCAAGTAGATCACGCCAAACGTAGTACTTCAACCTATAGAGGCCACAAGGCGCTATTAACATCTAGATCTTCAATGGAGAATATCCTACAGAAAATTGGCAGACCTCTTCCCGCAATGACAGTAAATCTCCTCCTCTGGCGGCGCCACGGCCAACCAAGGGGTTAACACGCCTAATCGGACGTGTACAATTCTACTACGGTGATGTTACACAAGTCTCATACGTCTGATCATGTAATTACAGATTGCTTCTCTTCTTTAAATTGTGCTTAAGTCGCAAGACATTGCCAGTAAGTATTATTCAGCTTAAGTCAAAAGACATTGCCGCACAACTATGTTCAGTTCTATATATAGTATACTTAACTATATACTCCTACAACATGTAATTTCCAATTACAACAAGGTTAAGAATGTTTACCTCGATAAGCCCAAAATTATCCGAGTTTATATGTCGATCTGAGCAAGGTTTAGCTCCTACTCACGCGCTCAACCCGCTCCAAACAACCCTTAGAAGTTCTAACCAACTTCTACTTATAACTTCAACTACGGGTGAAGATTTACTTAGGGTTTCGTTTTGTAGTGAGGAAAGTATAATGGTATTTTTACGGGCTTGTATAAGTGTAACCTTGGGAAATACTACAAGGTATTTGGGCCGGTATTTGGACATTATAACAATACTAGGAGAGTATTTCTAAACCACAACAAGGGGTATTTATACGAGACAACTAGGCTAGGGGTGTACCTGGCCAGGAGCACCACAAAGGGGAGGGAGGCTCGGCCAAGGGCCTTGCTCAAAGGGGAGGACTTTGGACGATAGCAATACAAGAGGAGGGAGTATTTGAGACTTAGATAGATTGCTCAAGTTTTGGATGAAGAAAGTCTTCAACTTAGAGGGTATTTATAGGTCAAGTGAAGGCCAACCAATGGCCAAGATGAAGACAAGTGCATAGCAAGTGTAAGGCCAAGATTTAGCCATGTGCTACCTTATCCATCTACACAAAATATCCTACCTAACCCTTGACCAAAATTTCAACACCAAAAAGCGTGCAAAAGGGCTAGCTTTGTCGTCACTCCTTCCAATTAGAGGTGACAACTGTGCCCTCTCGTTAATCAAAATGTTTCGCCTCTCGGAAAAATCCGTAAAATTATTAATGACATAGCGGAATTTTCCCTACGAAAGCCTGGAAACGTTTCGTGGAAAACGACTCTTTCGCACTTGTGTACAAATTTCAAACTAGCCAACTTTAAGGCTCAAATTATAATACGTGACGCTCACGTACATACTGGAAATACGGGGTATAAGATGCGTAAGAATGTGACTATAACTTTTATGTAAATGGGAAAGATAATAAGGTACGGTTAAGTTCACGAGATGGTAATGACACGGTAGGATCTGGTATGTACCCTTTTTATACTTGCCCCTGTCATTTTTTTGTACAGTTATGATTTGTTTACTGTACCTTATTTTCCGTTTCATATTCGGTACCTGTTATCGACTTCTTGAAGTGCGTTAAATGTCATGCGAGTTTAGGTACCAGATTGTGAATCCATGAGCTTATGATCTGGTTCAAAGATTTTGAGATGGCTCCAATGTTAGGAGCTTGTCGTCATGGTTATGTATATTCGAGTACGCAGCGGAGCCTTGTCCCGTCATAGCATTTGTCCAAATCTTAGAGTGCAGTATTCATCCGTGCTGGATGGCTAGAGTTGTTTTTACATTGTTAAGCGATGTAGACCCTTTTGCAATTTTATGTTATGACATCCTTACCACAGCCTTAGTTTAAAAAAAGAGTGTTATTTATCTTCCGTGATTTATTATGTTGTATGAATAGAAGGGTGCCGGGTAGGGCACCATGGCTTGAGAATTAGGTCGTGACAGATTATTAGTATCTTGGAAGTTTTATATGAAAAAAAAAGTCATTTTAAAAGAATAGAAGTACGTAGTACTTTGGGTTAAATTCCCAGATTTTATAATGACATGTTAGTGCCTTAAGTAAACTAAAATGAGAGTGTATATGAATAAGGCTAATAAGAAGTTAGGGGAATTTCTTAACTTGCTTATGTTATGTATGATAAGCCGGTAGTGCTTATGTTATGTATGATAAACCGGTAGTGTTTATGTTATGTATGATAAGCCGGTAGTGCTTATGTTATGTATGATAGCCGGTTGTGCTAGTTTATGTTATTCTTACGGGGTAAAGCCCCGGGTTACTACTAATTCCATAGATTTGCTACCCATGATGCGAGTGCGGCGTTTGTACTCATTGCGGGCCCATCGGACCTAAGCGGGTGAAATAGTCCTATGCGGGTGAAATAGTCTTATGCGAGGAATACCTCATGCGGGTCCACACGACCTATGCGGGCGGATACAGCCTATGCGAGGAAGTTACCTCATTGAGGGTCCACAGGACCTATGCGGGTGAAATAGTCTCAGGAGTAGGATTGCTTAATGACATACGGGCGGGTGGCCCTACTTTGATCATGAGCCTCCTATTTTTATGCAGTAAAGTATACTCTTGTTTACTCTCATTGTTGGTAAGGCACAGTGTACTGTTATTTGAGTTATCATACATGTCTCCAGCTTTATTTTAGACTTATGATTTCACTACAGTACTTTCAGTTTCACATATTTGGTACCTATTATCGACCTCCTTCGGGCTGCGTTAAATGTCCGCGAGTTTAGGTACGATTGTGGATCCGCGAGCTTAGGATCCTGGTTCAGCATTTTGAGATGGCTCCAATGTTGTCACGACCCGAACCCGGGCCCTTGACTGGTGCCTTACCCGGGCACCCAAGTAGTCATACATCAGAGTAATCAGCGGAATATAAAATAAGACATGAAACAATTATAAAATGAGAACAGTTTATCCATGAAAATATCGCCTTTCGGCATGTATATATAATAAAACTTTGAACGATTACATCCCCATTTACAAACACGCCACAAGATTACTACAAACCTCTAAGAATGTAACAACACCTATGACGGACGGGGCCCGCCATACCCCGAATGTACAAGAACCTACAACTCGGAAACATACAAAGATAAGCCTCGAGAAACGGAGCTTCCCAATCTGTTGAACTGTGATCCTATGGCGAGGATCAACAACCAGTGTACCTCTACTGCAGCATGAACGCACCCCGAAGGAGGTCGATAACAGTACCAAGTATGTAAATCGAAAATATCAGTAAATGAAATCATAATGATCTAAAATAAAGCAGAGACATGTATGATAACAAAACTACAGTTCGCAACATAAAAACAGTCATGTCAAGTCAGGGACTCACGCCCTAAAAGTCATCCCTCATGCCCGTGGAACTCCTTCCTCACTGCCGGCAGTCTAGGTATAAATCGTCATGTCTCGGCCCATCCCATGGGACTCGAGGTGGAATCGTGCGGAATACATGTCTCGGCCCATCTCATGGGACTCGATAGGAATCGTATGGAATACATGTCTCGGCCCATCTCATGGGACTCGATAGGAATCGCACATGTCTCGGCCCATCTCATGGGACTCGATAGGTATCGCACATGTCTCGGCCCATCTCATGGGACTCGATAGGTATCGCACATGTCTCGGCCCATCTCATGGGACTCGATAGGTATCGCACATGTCTCGGCCCATCTCATGGGACTCGATAGGAATCGTACATGTCTCGGCCCATCTCATGGGACTCGAGGTGGAATCGTATGGAATACATTCCCGGTTCATCCCATGAACGCGGTGTCGTGTGAAATACATTCCCGGTTCATCCCATGAACGCGGTATAGAATTGACCATAACATTTAAACGCTCTTTTAAGACAGATTAAGATAATACCATGTTTTCCTTTTTAAAATCAACTAAGGCAATACTATACCCTTCTTTTTAAACCAAAACACTTTCCTTCTTAAAGTCAAGTAACAACATTTTTTTCCAAAAGTTCAAGCTTGCCTAATTTCAAATACTCAAGTTTCTCACTTTCGAAAGGTTTCGTAGTTCATAGTCTCAATCACTTAATAACATAATTCTCTTTTAAAACAATTTGAGTAACATATGCCTTATGTGTGAGTAGGTTATTCTTGTTTATAACAATCCTTATTAAAGCAGTCATGATCTAGGAAATGTAATACAATTTTGTCTTATCTTAGCTTCTATGCAGATGGAGGTTTCTACTGGTTTTAATATAATTACTTACTTGTCAATACATTTTCTTTTATTAACGCTGCAGTGGTTCGTTCGATACTTATTCTCATTTCCGAGATCAGTAAAACATTATTCTTTAAAAACCAAGTACTCATTACTCACGAATGAGGTTTCACACTTTTTAACAAAATTCATATCAATTCAATTAAGTCAAGTCGCTTATCTTTTAAGATCAAGTCTCTTAACTTCTAAAGTCAGTAAACCATTCTTTTTATCTCTCTTAAGTTGTTATACCTAACTTCCCATAAAGCTAGTATAACTCTTTCAAAAAGTATTACTCTTCTTTCAAAAGCGATTCTTAATTCTTTTGAAATACTTCAAGACTCTTATTATTTAAAACTCAAGTCAAAAGACATCGAAGTAAAACCACGTTTAGTTACCACACGTACGTCTACCGTACTATATATATATTCTTTTAAAATATCATGCTCAAGAGGATAGGAAGAATCACATACCTCGCGACGATTATCGACTATTAGCAAATAGCTCCAAAGTACTGTAATCCGGCTAGCCCTTTCCATCCTTCGAGTAGAATACGCTACTTGCAGTACTTCAACCTATAACAGTCATACAAGTCTATCAACGTCTAGACTACTCTGTAGAATAATTCTAGATACAGATTCCTTATTCTACGGAAAATTGGGCAACTTCTGCAGTCAAACTACACAATTCTCTCAGAAATACACTATGTAAATCTGATTCGGTCTTCTTCTTTAATATTCTTCGATGTGATTTCGATTAAATTCTCTTCAGAATATCCTTCTATTACAGTTCAATTCTCTTCAGAATATCCTTCTATGTATCTTATACTCATTTTATACTACTACGATGTAATTCCCAATTACAATAGAAGGACAAGAGTATTTACCTCGATAAGCCCAAAATTATCCAAGTTTTAATGTCGATCCCGAGCAACGTTTAGCTCCTATTCAACGCTCCAACCCGCTCCAAACAACCCTTAGAAGTTCTACGCAACTTCTTAATACTTCAACCCGCTATGAAGATTTTCCTTAGGGTTTCGTTTTTGTAGTGGAAGTATAATAGTATTTCGTGGCTTTGAGTATAGGTGTAACCTTGGAATACTACAAGGTATTTGGGCCAAGGTATTTTGGAATAGTAACAATACTTGGAGAATACTTTTCTACCAAGGGGGGGGGGTGTATTTTACGAAAACAACTCAAGGAAGGGGGGGTTGGTTTCGGCCAAGGCTTCTCAAAGGAGGAACCTTGGGACTAAAACTACACTAAGGGGGAGAGGGTTTTTAGACTTGGAAAATGATTTGTGGATGAAGAATAAGTCTTGCATTTGAGGGGTATTTATAGGCCAATCAATGGCCAAGATCAAGACAAGTGGTGGGCAAGTGTAGGGTGAGGATTTGGGCAAGTGTACCTTATCCATCTACCATACAAAATATCCTACCTAACCCTTGACCAAAAGAAAGGCAAAAAAACGTGCCAAGATGTCTCACTTTGCCGTCCACTTGAGGGTGACAAGTGTCACCCTCTCGTTGGTCCAAAATATTTCATCTCTCGGAAAAATCTGCAAATATAATAAATGACATAGCCGTAATTTTCCCTTCGCAAAGTTTGGAAAACGTTTCGTCGAAAAACAATTCTTTTCGTGGGTTGTGAACAAAATTTCGACCCTTATGCCTACTTAAGGCTAAAAACTTTTGTACGTACGCCCTCACGTACATACTCTGGAAATACGGGGTATAACAAATGTTCCGGAGCTTGTCGTCATGGTTATGTATATTCAGGGGTACGACGGAGCCTTGTCTCGTCATAGCATTTGTCCAAATCTTAGAGGTTTGTATTCATCTGTGGGCTGGACTGGCTAGAGTTGTTTTTACATTGTTAAATAGTGTAGACCCTTTCGGGCAATTTTTATGTTATGACATCCTTATCGGCTTGGCCTTAGTTTAAAAAAAAGAGTGTTATTTATCTTCCGCAGTTTATTATGTTGTATGAATAGAAGGGTGCCCAGGTAGGGCACCAGTCGCGGCCCGGGGTCGGGTCGTGACAGATTATTAGTATCTTGGAAGTTTTATATGAAAAAAAAGTCATTTTAAAAGAATAGAAGTACGTAGTACTTTGGGTTAAATTCCCGGATTTTATAATGACATGTTAGTGTCATAAGAAAACTAAAATGAGAGTGTATATGAATAAGGCTAATAAGAAGTTAGGGGAATTTCTTAACTTGCTTATGTTATGTATGATAAGCCGGTAGTGCTTATGTTATGTATGATAAGCCGGTAGTGTTTATGTTATGTATGATAAGCCGGTAGTGCTTATGTTATGTATGATAGCCGGTTGTGCTAGTTTATGTTATTCTTACGGGGTAAAGCCCCGGGTTACTACTAATTCCATAGATTTGCTACCCATGATGCGAGTGCGGCGTTTGTACTCATTGCGGGGCCATCGGACCTAAGCGGGTGAAATAGTCCTATGCTGGTGAAATAGTCCTATGCGAGGAATACCTCATGCGGGTCCACACGACCTATGCGGGCGGATACAGCCTATGCGAGGAAGTTACCTCATTGAGGGTCCACAAGACCTATGCGGGTGAAATAGTCTCAGGAGTAGGATTGCTTAATGACATACGGGCGGGTGGCCCTACTTTGATCATGAGCCTCCTATTTTTATCCAGTAAAGTATACTCTTGTTTACTCTCATTGTTGGTAAGGCACGATGTCTTTGTTATTTGAGTTATCATACATGTCTCGGCTTTATTTTAGACTTATGATTTCACTACAAGATTTTCGATTTCATATATTTGGTACTGTTATCGACCTCCTTGGCCGCGTTCATGTCCGCAGTTTAGGTACCACGATTGTGGATCCGCGAGCTTAGGATCTGGTTCAGATTTTGAGATGGCTCCAATGTTAGGAGCTTGTCGTCATGGTTATGTATATTCAGGGGTACGGCGGAGCCTTGTTCCGTCATAGCATTTGTCCAAATCTTAGAGGTCTGTATTCATCTGTGGGCTGGACTGGCTAGAGTTGTTTTTACATTGTTAAACAGTGTAGACCCTTTCGGGCAATTTTTATGTTATGACATCCTTATCGGCTTGGCCTTAGTTTAAAAAAAAAAATGTTATTTATCTTCCGCAGTTTATTATGTTGTATGAATAGAAGGGTGCCCAGGTAGGGCACCAGTCGCGGCCCGGGGTCGGGTTGTCACGACCCGACCTCGGGCCCGTGACTGGTGCCTTACCCCGGGCACCCTAGTGATATAACATCAGAGAAAATCAGTGGAAATAAAAACTTAAACAGGAAACAAGATACATCATAAGAAAATAGGTCAACCAAAACGGTCGTCTTCATGCGTATATATAAAACCGAACAGTTACAATCCTTTACAACACGCCTACAACAGCGATTTCTGCACCTCTAAGAATGTAACAACAACTATGACGGACAGGCCCGCCATACCCTTAATGTACAAGAACCTACAACTCGAGGAAACATACAAAAGATAAGCCTCCGAGAAACGGAGCTTCCCTGTTGGCCCGAGATCCTATGAGCGAGGATCCATAACCGATGTACCTCTACTGCGGCATGAGCGGCGAAGGAGTCAAGTAACAGTACAAGTATGTGAAACGAAAATATCGTAATGAAATCACATTTCATCATTTTATAAAACCTTTTGCGATAAGTAAACGATTATGCCAAGTAAGGGACGACATCCCGAATAATCACTCACATAACTATGGGTCTCACGCCGTAATATCACTCATGCCGTGGAACTCATTCTCATCGCCGGCAGCACATGATGTAAAACAACATCCATATGTGAACGAACACTAGATCTCCTGCGTCGTCAAACCGATCGGGCGAGTAGAATCGCTACTATACCGCATCCAAAAGCTAGTCATAAAACTTCACGCAAGGTATGGAAGCTAATTACTGGATCAAAAGCTAGCCACGCCGCCGAGGCAAGTACCAAAGCTAATGTACCAGCCAACCGTCTCACGAGATATGACCGAGGCAAGTATCTCAAGCTATCTACCAGAGGCTACCGATACACGAGAAATGACCAGAACAAGTATCTAAAGTGTGCCTGAACCACACGTACAAATCAAGCCCGTGATCGCTCGTCACTGCGGCAAGCTTCATGGATTAGCGGTCCATGGACTAACAATCTGAACCTCACAATGACCGCATGCCCCGGCATCTCACCTCGGAAGTCATGGCCATGAAACCATCCTACTGGACGCATGCCCGTGGAACATCCATCACGTCAGCATGTCGAAGGAATAACAAGATGATACTCAAAGTGGACGCATACTCGTGGAAAATCCAACGCGTCAGTATGTCCAACAATCAATCAGATAACCGGCCCTCCCAGAGAGTCACGACAGCACATCAACAAAACACTTGCACATCAAAGACTATCACGACAAGCATAGGCAAGTTCAACATACATACATTTTATCAACAATCCGGGTTTCAAACCCAAAATACTACATACTATCATTCTTTCAAAAATACCTCTTTTTTAAGTAAAAGCCACGTGATACTAATACTGTAGTATTAAAACACGTTTCCCTTTTTAAACCAAATTACTACACCTTCAGAAATCTTTATAAGATTTTTAAAATCAAGTACTCTATACCTTTTTAAAACCAAGTGCTTTTCTTTTAAAACAACAACAAGTGTTCTTTTAAAACCCAAATAACTTTACTCTTTTCAAAACAAGTAACCTATACTTAAATCAAGTTACTTCTCTTTTCCGAAAACAAGTCGTTATAAGTCAAGTCTCTTGTCTTTCAAGATCAAGTCTCTTAACTTTCAAAATCAAGTCGTTTCTGATCAAACCAAATCTTTCTTTTATTTTCATAAAGTCGTTATAACTAACTTCCCATAAAGCCATTATAACACTTTATGTTTTAAACAAACAAAATCCATTTCACACACGTACGTCTACCGTACTATATAGTTTACAACAATCATGCTCAAGAGTATAGGAAGAATCACATACCTTTTAGCTTAAGCCACAAGCCAAGTCAAGTATGTCGCGCGTAGAAGATCCACCTATAAAGGCCACAATATATCTATCAATCTCTAGTTCTCTTCGTAGAATACTTAAATGTGATTCGATTCTATAGAAAATTCAAGACCTCCCCGCTATTACATAAACCTCCTCCCCTATCCAGGCCCGCTACCAGGCCAATAACTCACAGGGGATTATACGTCTAACCGGACGTGTTCAATTCTACTCTACAATAATACAACAGATCTCAGTAAATACAAATTTATGTAAATACGATTCAATACTCATTCTATATATAGTATGCTCAACTATATATTACTACAATATGTAATATCCAATTACAATAGGGGGACATAGATCATTACCTCGATAAGCCCAAAATTATCCAAGATTATATGTCGATCCTGAGCAACGCTTAGCTCCAACCCGCTCCAAGCAACCCTTAGAAGTTTCTAAACAACTTCTAAATACTTCAACCAAGCTTATGAAGATTTACTAGGGTTTCATTTTGCGAGTAGCGTATAAAGTAGTATTTCCGGGATCCAAGTATTAAAACAACCGTGGAATACTACTAGGGATACTTGGCTAGTGTATTTGGAATTATACCACAATAAACAAGGTATTATACACAAGAGGGGAGGGGTGGGACGAAACCACAAAAAAAGGGAGGGGAGTATTTTGCCTTGAAAGGCTTTCAGTGTTGATGAAATACTCTTCAAGCTAAAGGGTATATATAGAAGAGTCAAGGGCCAAGATCAATGCAAGGTGGGTGGTCAAGATTGGGCCATGTGTGTGGGTCCCACCACAACACATGGCCAACGAAATAGGCTACCAGTGTCAAGGCCAAAATCGGCCAAGTGAGTAGGTGACAAGTGGCTAGCCACATCACACCATTTCGCCACATGGCCACACACAGGGGTGACACGTGTGGCCCCGATTTGTCCAAAATATTTCGTCTTCCAAAATATCCAAAATGCGAAACCTCAAAAACAAAGCGGGCCCACAAAACCAGTAAATTCCTCCGTGGGCCCACGTGACCATTCAGAAAATAAAATCTCAAAATTCTAATATAATCCAAGAAGTACGAATACCAAATCTGGGAATCCAATTCCACTAACGAACCTTTTTCTTCACAAAAACCGAACTTTTCAGTCGAAAAATTCACATCTTTCTTTCTTTCCAAAATTTACGCCGTATTCTCATACGCATATCCCACATACATACCACGGAACTACGGTATAACATTCTTCCCCTTAGAAACATTCGTCGAATGTTCCTTCTAAGATTCCAAACACACATGCTCGGTATAGTCTTCACTACTACACTTACGAAACCAATCATGCCGTCAATGGCCATAGCATAACATACAAATCCAAACCACGAGGAATCACCTCTAACATGTAAAACAACACTAACTCTCACTCCGGTCCAAAGGATACTCTTGAAACCTAGTAACATGGAGTGCGGACGTATCGCCTCCTAAGTCGGACGGCGGTGCTATCTTATAGGCAACCCGACTATTGTACAACCAATCTTTGAAAGGCCCAAAGTACTTGGGCTAAGTTTCCCGCTTTCAAAACTCGCCACACCGCCGGTGGTACCTTGAAGACCCACCGTCGACTGAACTCCAAGTGTTGATCTTGATTATCCGTCGACCTGGCGACTCAGCCGCAAACAACCCATCTGGATAAGCTTCACCCTATCCACGTTCTCTGAAACAAGTATGTACCACTATCCGAACCTTGTCAACATCGAACCAATCGATTGGCAATCAACACTTCCGCCTATACAAGCCTTCGTGTCACGATATCCGAATCTGAAATGGTAGCTATTATAATAATACACACTCAACAAGAGGCACATAATCCTTACAATTACCCCCGAAATCACAACACCGCCCGAGGGTAAATGCACATCGAGACTCACTCGAGTTCCTATCCTGCTGGTAAAACCTCCGGACACAAAAGAAATAGCGGCGGGCTCCACCGCTGCCATAGAAAGTAGGAACCTGCAGCCTTACAACCTCCCGATACATAACATCTCGCATAATCCTCCGAGTAAATGCATTCCGATCGAAAGACAAGATAGGCTGACCTCATCAGCCTGACTACTGGTCGAACGCATCCTCGAACTCGTACGGTGGTTACCTAAACTTGGGCCTAGCACCCTCGTGACCCCATCACACAGCGACCACCAAATCGACCCACCTTATTCCGGTTGCGGGTTGACTGCCATCCGCCTCAACTCGACCTATTTCGCGCGATCCTTGTTCCCGATCCGAACAATCTCACTAATCAAGTCAATAAAAACCTAGTGGTCTTCTTAGCTCAACTACCCTCTTATAATTCACACCCCTCGTGACTTATCACGCAATTATACCCACGATACTATGCACTCTAACAAAGGTCGAATCGCAAACAAAATCTTTTACCCAAGACGGCCTCGCCTGAGGTCTCCACGTATAATATTCTAGGGCTCACAATATCTATGTACCCAACTTCCCCTTTACTAACCGGGCCTCTAAATCACAATTAACATAATACTTAGCACAACATCACATCATCAATGCATACTAGTCTCTAGAGTGTAAAGGATATACCTGAAATCAAATAGGCGGTTCCAAGGACCGCTAGAACTGGGAGCTTCCACCACGACCCACCTTCGCTGCGGTGTATGAACACCTGCCTAGCTATCGAAGGTGAAGAACCGCATGCAGATCCCGGGCCGACTCAACATCCGCGCTACCTGCGGTGGACAATTCTTCGCTAAATGGCCTGCTTGCCGCATGTAAAACAAACTCTCGAATCCGCGACACTCACGCATGGGTTTTACCACACTGGCCACACCGAGGTTGGGGTGGCTTCATCCGGCCAACACTCCCGCTTCCCTGAAAATCTGAACCACAGGAGCCACGACCGCTCCTCAAGGCGTAGAGGACCACTGCATCGGCGGAGGTGCATAACTAGTTTGCTGCTGCGGCGGGCCGCTTTGACAGCTTCCAAAGGACTCTGCCGTCCTGGCCTTCTTCTGCTGGTATTGGTCAATCCGTCGGTCTATCCGTGCCTCACACCCTAGTGCATGAGCCTGCATGCGGGCAATGTCCGTACGGTGAGCGATACACCCGAACAAGACTCTTCCAAGTAGTCATCAAGCCCTGTGACGTAGCGGTGCACTCGGTCCTCCATATTAGCTACTAACGCGGGGACATATCGGGCCAATGAGTCGAACTCTCCGTTGTACTCCCGAACTGTGCGTCCTCCCTGTCTCAGCATCCAAAACTTGTCGGCCCGTGCCCTCCTCATCTGCGGAGGCAAGAAATGGCTGAGAAATGCTTCCGAGAACTCGTCCCAAACAGCTGGAGGCGCATGCTCCCCCCGGGACAGCTCGCGAATCAAACGATCATTGCGGTATCACGCGGCCGATGTGAAGCGAATCACGCGGACTCGGTCTCGAAGCCTTGATCACGCGCGTGATCCTCTCAGAATCGGCGGATGAACTCCTGCGGATCATCCTCGAGCCTCGACCGTAGAACTCGCGGGCTCTGACTCGTAAAAATCCGTAGCCTCAAACTATCTCGATGCAGGGTGAACTACGGGGCTCTGACTGGAATCTGCTGCGTCGGCCTATCCTCGTATGCGGCGCGATCACGGCTGTAATCGGGCCATCTCGCGTAACCCATCTCCCCTGCTCCAGGATGTGGGACTGGAGGCTCAGGTACTGTGGTCTCTGCAGCCACTGCTGTGGCCCTAAACTCTGCTGGGGCTGGCGGCGTCACAAAACTCGCTGTCTGAAGCACTATCTCGAGTAATGGCCGGCTGCGCCTCGTGCTCCTCAGTATCCTACTAGCGGCTCCTCGGTGCCTTGCCTTCGGGCTCTGGTTGCCTTACGTGGAGGCATAAGCGGCGAAAGAATACGTCGGAAGAGTCCAACTTACAACACAACTCTAAGGCACGATCTCGTAATGAGAAGAATGGAAACCAATCTTAAATGTCCTGCACCTCACGATTATAGATGTGGTGCACAACACACCGATAATCAAGACTCTACTGAACGCGTGCAGACACCTTCCGAGGACTAACTGCTCTGATACCACTTTTGTCACGACCCAACCTCGGGCCCGTGACTGGTGCCTTACCCCGGGCACCCTAGTGATATAACATCAGAGAAAATCAGCGGAAATAAAAACTTAAACAGGAAACAAGATACATCATAAGAAAATAAGCCAACCAAAACGGTCGCCTTCATGCGTATATATAAAACCGAACAGTTACAATCCTTTACAACACTGCCCACAACAATACTACAGACCTCTAAGAATGTAACAACAACTATGACGGGACAGGGCCCGCCATACCCCTGAATCCACAACCAATGTACCTCTACCTGCGGCATGAACGCAGCCCTCCGAAGGAGGTCAATACAACAGGTACCAAGTATGTGAAACTGAAAAATACTGTAATGAAATCATATTTCATCATTTTATAAAACCTTTTGCGATAAGTAAACAGTTATGCCAAGTAAGGGCGACATCCCGAATAATCACTCGCACATAACTATGGGTCTCACGCCCATAATATCACTCATGCGTGGAACTCATTCTCATCGCCGTGATACATGATGTAAAACAACATCCATATGTGAACGAACACTAGATCTGCTGCGTCGTCAAACCGATCGGGCCAAGTAGAATCGCTCTATACGGATCAAAAGCTAGTCATAAAACTTCACGGGCAAGTGCGGGCTAATTACAGATCAAAGCTAGCCACGCATGGCGAGGCAAGTACCAAAGCTAACGTGCCTAACAGCCGTCTCACGAGATATGGCCAGGAAAGTATCTCGAGCTATCTACCGAGGCTCTGCGATACGAGAAATGGCCGAACAAGTATCTAAAGTGTGCACGAACCACACGTACAAATCAAGCCCGTGATCGCCGTCATGCGGCAAGCTTCGTGGATTAGCGGTCCATGGACTAACAATCTGAACCTCGCAATGACCGCGTGCCGGCATCTCACCTCGGAAGTCATGGCCATGAAACCATCCCTGCGGGCGCGTGCGTGGAACATCCATCACGTCGGCATGTCGAAGGAATAACAAGATGATACTCAAAGTGACGTACTGTGGAAAATCCAACGCGTCGGTATGTCCAACAATCAATCGATAACCGCCTCCCAGAGAGTCACGGCAGCACATCAACAAAACACTTGCACATCAAAGACTATCACGACAAGCATAGGCAAGTTCAACATACATACATTTTTATCAACAATCCGGGTTTCAAACCCAAAATACTACATACTTTCATTCTTTCAAAAAGACCTCTTTTTTCGTAAAAGCCACATGATACTAATACTCGTAGTATTAAAACACGTTTCCCTTTTTAAACCAAATTACTACACCTTCAGAAAATCTTTATAAGATTTTTAAAATCAAGTACTCTATACCTTTTTAAAACCAAGTGCTTTTCTTTTAAAACAACAACAAGTGTTCTTTTAAAACCCAAATAACTTTACTCTTTTCAAAACAAGTAACCTATACTTAAATCAAGTTACTTCTCTTTTTCCAAAAAAAACAAGTCGTTATAAGTCAAGTCTCTTGTCTTTCAAGATCAAGTCTCTTAACTTTCAAAATCAAGTCGTTTTACAGTCAAAACCAAATCTTTCTTTTATTTTCATAAAGTCGTTATAACTAACTTCCCATAAAGCCATTATAACACTTTATGTTTTAAACAAACAAAATCCATTTCACACACGTACGTCTACCGTACTATATAGTTTACAACAATCATGCTCAAGAGTATAGGAAGAATCACATACCTTTTAGCTTAAGCCACAAGCCAAGTCAAGTATGTCGCGCGTAGAAGATCCACCTATAAAGGCCACAATATATAGATCAATCTATTGTTCTGTTGTTATAATACTTAAGTAAATGTGATTCACGATTCTACGAAAATTCGGCACCTCCCCACGCTATTACATAAACCTCCTCCCTATCCAGGGCCGCTACTGTGCCAACAACTCCCGAGGATTATCGTCTAACCGGACGTGTTCAATTCTACTCTACAATAATACAACGATCTCATCAGAATACGATCTATGTAAATACAGTTCAATACTCATTCTATATATAGTATGCTCAACTATATATTACTACAATATGTAATATCCAATTACAATAGGGGGACATAGATCATTACCTCGATAAGCCCAAAATTATCCAAGATTATATGTCGATCCTGAGCAACGCTTAGCTCCAACCCGCTCCAAGCAACCCTTAGAAGTTTCTAAACAACTTCTCTAAATACTTCAACCAAGCTTATGAATATTTTCTAGGGTTTCATTTTGCGACTAGCGGATAAAGTAGTATTTCCGGGCTCCAAGTATTAAAACAACCTTGGAATACTACTAGGGATACTAGGCTAGTTTATTTGGAATTATACCACAATACACAAGGTATTCTACACAACAGGGGAGGGGTGGGACGAAACCACAAAAAAAGGGAGGGGAGTATTTTGCCTTGAAAGGCTTTCAAGTGTTGACGAAATACTCTTCAAGCTAAGGGGTATATATAGAAGAGTCAAGGGCCAAGATCAATGCAAGGTGGGTGGTCAAGATTGGGCCATGTGTGTGTGGGTCCCACCACAACACATGGCCAACGAAATAGGCTACCAAGTGTCAAGGCCAAAATCGGCCAAGTGAGTTGGTGACAAGTGGCTAGCCAAATGTCACCATTCACCACATGGCCACACACGGGGGTGACACGTGTCGCCCCCCGATTCGTCCAAAATATTTCGTCTTCCGAAAATATCAAAAATGCCGGAAACCTCAAAAACAAAGCGGGCCCCACAAAACCGTAAATTCCTCCCGTGGGCCCCACGTGACCATTTCCGAAAATAAAATCTCAAAATTCTAATATAATCCAAGAAGTCCGAATACCAAATCTAGGAATCCAATTCCCACTAACGAACCTTTTTCTTCACAAAAACCGGAACTTTTCCGTCGAAAAATTCACATCTTTCTTTCTTTCCAAAATTTCTGTCGTATTCTCGTACGTACATCCCCACATACATACCCTGGAACTACGGGGTATAACACGGGTCGTGACAGATTATTAGTATCTTGGAAGTTTTATATGAAAAAAATGTCATTTTAAAAGAATAGAAGTACGTAGTACTTTGGGTTAAATTCCCGGATTTTATAATGACATGTTAGTTCCTTAAGTAAACTAAAATGAGAGTGTATATGAATAAGGCTAATAAGAAGTTAGGGGAATTTCTTAACATGCTTATGTTATGTATGATAAGCCGGTAGTGCTTATGTTATGTATGATAAGCCGGTAGTGTTTATGTTATGTATGATAAGCCGGTAGTGCTTATGTTATGTATGATAGCCGGTTGTGCTAGTTTATGTTATTCTTACGGGGTAAAGCCCCGGGTTACTACTAATTTCATAGATTTGCTACCCATGATGCGAGTGCGGCGTTTGTACTCATTGCGGGCCCATCGGACCTAAGCGGGTGAAATAGTCCTATGCGAGGAATACCTCATGCGGGTCCACACGACCTATGCGGGCGGATACAGCCTATGCGAGGAAGTTACCTCATTGAGGTCCACAGACTATCGCGGTGAAATAGTCTCAGGAGTAGGATTGCTTAATGGCATACGGGCGGGTGGCCCTACTTTGATCATGAGCCTCCTATTTTTATGCAGTAAAGTATACTCTTGTTTACTCTCATTGTTGGTAAGGCACGCATCGTTATTTGAGTTATCATACATGTCTCGGCTTTATTTTAGACTTATGATTTCACTACGATTTTCGGTTTCACATATTTGGTACACGTTGTTATCGACCTCGTTCGGGGATGCGTTAAATGCCGCGGTAGAGTATCTGAGTTGTTGATCCTCGCTTTTAGGATCACTGATTCAGCTGTTGAGAAGTTCCCTTATTCCGATGGCTTATCCTTGGTCCAGATCCCTGGTATTGTCAGTTGTTGTACATTCAGGGGTATGGCGGGGCCCTGTCCCATCACAGTTGTTATTCTTAGAGGTCTGTAGTCATGTCTTGTGGATATGGGTTGTAAGAAAAAGAAAATGTAACTGATGTTTTCGGGTATGTGTATATTTTACGGAAGGTGGCCTTATCGGCTAGCCTGTTGTTGTTTATTGTCTAAGTTTTTATATGTGTTGTGTATGTTCCGCTGCTATTCTCTGATGTATACCTGACAGGGGTGCCCAGGTAGGGCACCAGTCGTGGGCCCGGAATCGGGTCGTGACACAGAGACTGTTCGTAAATAATGGCAATTATTGCTTGTGATTCGACTTCTTGATCTCCTTCATTGTCAGTAAGCGAGACCCACTGATTCTTACCAAATTTCTTAAGAGTGTTTGCACATTCACTAGCATAATGACCCCAACTTAAGCATGTATGACATGAATAAACTTTAGTTATTTGGGATCAAATTTGGTATGATCTGAATTGGCTCTTCTTAGTGGACTTCCTTTTGAGTACTTGGAAGGAACTTGGTGGGCTTTTGATTGAAGCCTTGGTTTTGATGTTGTTTAGATTTAGATTTATTTATCTCATTGTTGAACTTCTTCACCATCGAATTATATTTTCGAGTGAGTAAGACAACATTAACACCTTCACCGAGTTCTTCAAAATTCTCATCCTCTTCACTAATTTGATTCTCCGAGGATTGAACTTGAAGTGCCACATCCTTTCTCTTATATAGTTCCCTTTGATTCTCAATGTTCATGTCATAAGTTTTGAGAATTCTCATCAAGGTATGAAGGTCCATAGTAGCAAGATTGTGAGCTTCTTCAATGACACAAATCTTTAAATTAAATTTTTCAAGAAGAGAATGGAGAGCCTTTTCAACAAGTTGAGTGTTGGTTAATGGTTCAATAAACACTTGATATTCATTAGAGATATCAATCAACATTTCAAAATAAGATTTAATACCGTCTGCTTCTTCCATCCTTAAACGTTCATATTTGCTCATGAACATGCATAGCTTAGTTCGACGAACACTTGAGCTACCTTCACAATCAATTTATAAAGTATAACATGCATCCTTAGCCGTTGGGCAGTTTTGAATGAGTTTGAACATGTACAGATTAACCCATCCAAAATTGCATTTAAGGCCTTTTCATTAAAGCTGACATTATAGGTTTCCTCCGTCATCCATTCAGATTCAAGTTTAACATGAATGCCACCTTTCTCATCCAGCGGCAACATTGGAACAACATACCCATTTGTTATAGATTTCCATGCCCTAACATCAATTGATTTGATGTGAGAATGTAGGCGAATCATCCAATAGAAATAGTTTGTACCATCTTAAATGGAAATTCAACCAATATTTGGGTTAGCTGGATTCATAGTTATAAATATTACACCCCGTAAATTCAAGAAGATAAGATAAGAACTTACCAAGGAATATAAGATTTGAAAGTGGAAAGATAAGTGGACAAACATGTGTTGGACGGATTTTGAGTCTACCTTGGAGTGTTGTACCCCAGTTGTTAAGAATTTCAAGGTGTTTAAAAAGCCTAGTGTGTAGTCCGTTAAATCTAGTTCCCAACGCAACAAACCGCTAAATCGATAGGACATCGGAGTCAAAAGTTATGGAAGTTTCAAGTTTGGTGCGCAATCGTGCAAAGCGATGGTTTCGGTTGAAGTGCAGCGCCAGCGGCCGAATCTGCGCGGCGCCGGTTGTACTGGGGGTTCGCAGAGGTTGCAGCGCCGCGGCGCCGGAATGCAGGGCCGCGGCGCCGGAATGCAGGGAATTTCTCGGAAGTGGAAGCGCCGCGGCGCCAAGGCGGGATTTTTCTGCGGTAAAGGGCGAAAATCAGGGGATATTTTGTTAAAAGCCTATGGGAGGGTGACAAGTGTCCCTCCCATCCTTTTGACCAGGAAAGGGGCCTATTTTAGGGCCAAGTCTTGGAAGACTTGGCCATTTCATTTTGGAAACCCTCCCAAGAACTCCTCTCCCTTCTCTCTAGATTTTGAAGAAAACCTAGCCTAAAGGGAAAATTGTTGGAGCGGCGGCAAGAAGGCAAAGTGTGGGTGAACTTGTGGGAAGCGCTGGTGGGCGTAGTTGACGGGAAAGAAGTGGAAGAAAATGGCTTTTGTGGGCTTTTCCAAAGGTAAAAGTTTCCCCTTCTCTTGGATATGAGTTAATACTTGTTATAGTAGTTTAGAAATGAGCCTGAGGCTGTTATATTTAAGTTTGAATAGATTTGGATCTTGTTGTCTTGTTGAAAACCGAAATGGGCATGTTAGCCTTAAGATTGTAACTTCAATTGGATTACTAATTTAGTCGTCACATGTTGTAAAGGGGGAAATTGTAGTTGTTGAAGATGTCTAGGGCTAGATATCATGTAGGACCTAAGAACTTGGATTGGAAAAAATTGGAAAGGATTTAGGATTGGTTATATTGTTGGCCAAGAATGGCATGGAAATTATTGGTTTATTTTGTGTTGTTGTGGGGCGGAATTTTACACGTATTGTTAGGCGTGTAATCCCCTTGTATTTGCTGAATTAATTGAGCCTTAAATGTGGCGTTTGGTTATTGAATTCGGCCTTGAAAGAGGTGGCATAGTAAGTAGAAACAAAGGAAGTGCTGTCCAAATTTTCGTAGAATGTAGGGACCTTGCACTTAGTTTATTCTACGTTCGAAGCTAGAGATTGATAGACGTTTTATGACCCTTATAGGATTGAAGTACTACGAGTAGCATATTCTACTTAAGGGGGGATAGTACTGTGGAGCATTTTGCTAACTGTCGATAATCGTCGCGAGGTATGTGATTCTTCCTATCCTCTTCAGCATGATTATTTGTGAAATATATATAGTGCAGTAGATGCACGTGTGTTAAAGGAATTTGATTTCCCTTGTTGTGCCTTGACTTGATATGAAGTGTAAAGGTCTTGATTGTTTGAAAAGTAGGAAAATCTTATTCGTTAGTAATGGGTACTCGGTGGTTAAAGAATAAGCCCTCTTGGTCTCATAAGGGTTATAGTTGTAATTGGTTGGTTTAAAACATAAAAGTGTTATAACGGCTTTATGGGAAGTTTGTTATAACCATTTTATGTAGGTGAAAGAATGGTTTGTTGATTTCAAAAGATAAGAGACTTGACTTATAATTGACCTAAATGGTGTTGAAAAGTGTGAAACCTCATTCGTGAGAAATGAGTACTTGGTTTTTAAAAGAATAATGTTACATAAATTTCGGAAATGGGAATAAGAATCGAACAAGCCAATGCAGCGTTAATAAAGGAAAAAGTAATGACAATTAATTATATTAAAACCGGTAGAAACCTCCATCTGCATAGAAGCTAAGATAAGACAAAATTGTATTACATTTCCTAGATCATGGCTGCTCTAATAAGAATTATTGTAATCAAGTTTTGATCTTCTTAAAAATTCCAAAGTAAGGAACTCGATTTCTAAAAGAAAAGAGACTTAAGAATTTGAAGTGTTTTGGTTTAAAAAAAAGGCATGGTTTTGTCTTGACTTGTTTTAAAACATAAAGGGTTATAATAGCTTTATGGGAAGTTAGTTATAACGACTTTATGGAAAATAAAGAAATGGATTCATTATTGGATTTAGAATGGTAACTTGATTTTGGGAAAAGAGAAGTAATTTGTTTTCAAATATTGAACTCTTTGTGATGGAAAAAAAAACATAAGTGGCTTGGTTATAAAAGGTAGGAGTACCTTGATCTTAAAGGGGTTAGATACTTGGGTTTTAATGGTATACTTGACGTTGTGTTAAGAAGTGTTTAAAGTACCTTGAGTTGTGTGTAACTTGTCTATGCTTGGTTGAGATAGCCTTGTTGTGCAAGGGTTTGATTTGTGCTCTGAGTCTCTCGATGGAGTGGCTATCCGTTATTTGTTTGGACATACCGACACGCGTTGGGTAGCCACTGTATGCTTCCACAGTGAGTATTCTCTTTTTATTTGTTTGGACATACTGACACGTTGGGTAGCCCACGGGTATGCTTCCACAGTGAGTATTCTCTTGTTAGTTGTTTGGACATACCGACACGTTGGGTAGCCCACGGGTATGCTTCCACAGTGAGTATTCTCTTGTTATTTGTTTGGCCGACATCGTTGGGTAGTCAGAACGACCCGTTCGGCCGGTTCTTTGCCTTATCCGGCACCCTAGTGACACAACATCGTAGAAAACCAGCGGAAAATAAAACTTTAAACAAGAAACAAGATATATGATCATAAACAAAGCAACCCAATTTACCTTCCAATAACATATATAAATACAACTCTTTCAAAACGAGCTTTAATCCTTTTACAAACCCGCCACAAATTACATGCACTCTAAGATTTACAACAACTATGACGGACAGGCCGCCATACCCCAGATGTACAAGAACCTACAACTCGAGAACACATACCAAAGATAAGCCTCCGAGAAACGGAGCTTCCCAACGTGAACCGAGATCCTAAGAGCGAGGATCCACGATCGATGTACCTCTGCGGCATGAACGCAGCCCTCGGCGAGGTCAAGACAGGTACCAAGTATGTGAAATCAGAAATATCAGAAATGAAATCATACTAGTCTAAATAAAGCAGGAGACATGTATGATAACCAAACTACAGTTCACAACATAAAAGCAGTCATGTCCAGTCAGGGACTCACGCCCTCAAGTCATCACTCAAATATAACTATGGGTCTCACGCCCACAACATCAATCATGTTCGCATCATGGCCGCATGCCCCCGTAATTCTGCATCGGTGTAGACATGTCCATGATGCAACAATAATACCAATGCCCCATCGCCACGCCGGACTTCTGCGCCGGTGTACACGCCCACGTGACATCAACAATAATATCTTGGGTGATCAACCCCGCCGCACGTATGCCCCGAATTCTACCTCGGTGTAGACATGTCCATGTAACCACAATAATAATATATCGTAATCAACCCCGCGCATGGCCACATGCCCCCGGAATTCTACCTCGGTGTAGACATGTCCATGTGACATCAACAAGACAAGAATCAAAATGGAAACATACCCGTGGAATTCTCCACATCGCCAAAGACGCCCAAGTAAGTTCTCAACAAGTCAACCGGCCCTCTATCGAGAGACGCGGTAACACAGAAATACAACACTTGTACAACAAAGGCTATCATCACAAGCATAGGCAAGTTTCACACAACTCAAAGTACTTTCCCATAAGTCACACAATACCCGTAGTATATAAAAATAGAGTGACTATCTTTTTAAGTAAACCAAAATACTTCCCTTTGCAAAAATCAAGTAACCACATTATTTCCAAACATTCAAGTTGGCCTAATTTCAAATGCTCAAGTTTCTCATTTTAGAAAGGTTTTATAACTCATAGTCTTAATCCCTTTTAAAACAATTGAGTAACATATTTCTTATGTGTGAGCGTTTATTCTTGTTTATAACGATCTTATTACAGCAGCCATGATCTAGAAAATGTAATATCATTTTGTCTCATCTTAGCTTCTATGCAGATGGAGGTTTCTCGGTTTTAATACAACACATCATTATTCAATACATTATCCTTTATTAACGCCGCAGTTGGTCTGTCGATACACATTTCGATTCAAATCGGAAACATTATCCCTTTAAAAACCAAGTACTCATTACTCACGAATGAGGTTTTACACAAACATCCATATTAAAACAAATAAGTTAAGTCTCTTAACTTCTAACATCAGTAAACCATTTTCTTACCTACATAAAGCTATTATAACCAACTTCCCATAAAGCCGTTATAACACTTTATGTTTAAACCAAACAAATACACTTAGCACTCAGCTCACCGTCTTACATAGTTACACACATATCATGCTAGAACAGATAGGAAAAGGTTCACATACCTCGCGACGAGTATCGACAATAAGCAAAATGCTCCAAGTACTACAACCACTAGCCCTTTCCACTCCTCAAGTAGAATACGCTACTCTTAGTACTTTCACCTAAAAAGGTCACAAACGCTCTATTAACTTTTAAACATACGGTTCCATTTCTACGTAAAATTCAAAATTTTCCCCGCAACAGAAATCTCTCTCTCTATCGGTACCGCCACCAAGCCAACCAGGGGTTTTACACGCCTAACCTGACGTGTACAATTACTACGAATACTACACAAGTCTACCGCAATACGCAATCTATACATGATTCATTCTTTTCTTTAAATTCAGCTTAAGTCAAAAGACATTGCCGCACAATAATGTTCAAGACTATATATAGTATCTGCAACTATATATTCCTACAACATGTAATCTCCAATTACAACTAGAGGACAAGATAATTACCTCGATAAGCCCATAATTATCCAAGTTAAATGTCGATCCTTAGCAACGCTTAGCTCCAACTCCGGTGCTCCATCCCGCTCCAAACAACTCTTAGAAGTTCTAACCAACTTCTACTTAAATACTTCAATCAATCAACGAAGATTTCCTTAGGGTTTCGGGTTTGAGACTAAAGGGACAAAAGGTAGTATTTTCTGCTCTACGTATGAGGTATCTTTGGAATACTACAAGGTACAAGGCTAAGGTATTTTGGGCATTATAACAATACTTGGAAGACAACTTTCTACCAAGGGGGTAGGCTCGCTAGCACAACTAGGCTAGGGGAGGTGTTCTCGCCAAGGGCCTTTCTGGGGAGGGAGTTGGACGAGAGCAACAAATGGAGAGGAGGATTTCAAGACTTAGACAAAGTGAGGTGAATGAATAAGTCTTCACAGGAGGGGTATTTATAGGAAACCAATGGCCTTGATCAAGCCAAGTGCAAGGCAAGTGTAAGGCCTTGATCAAGCCAAGTGCACCCTAACCCCTACACCACAAAACAAGGCACAAAACATGGCACCAAACAAGCCACAAACAAGGCCAAAATAAGAGCCAATTGGCCTTGAAAACGTGACCAAATCGTACAAGAGTTGCCGCCCATAGCTTCCAATGTGAGGGTGACACATGTCACTCTCCCGTTGGTCCAAAATGTTTCGTCTCTAGGAAAAATCCGCAAAAAATATAAATGACATAGCAGGAATTTTCCCAACGTAAGCTGTCTACACTATTCGTCGAAAAATGACTCCAATCTGACATTGTGCCCAAAATTCTCATCTTTGCATAACTTAATGCTCAAATACTCTACGCACGCCCCACGCATACTCAAAATACGGGTATAACATTCTCCTCCTTAGAAACATTCGTCGAATGTTCCTTCTCAAGTCTCAACACAAACATGCGCTTAGTATAGCCTTCACTATACGCACGAAACAATCATGCCACACTGCCATAAAATAACAAACGCACCAATACTTAAACCCAAGTCAATGAGGAAACACTCTAATCATCACAAAAACCCTTACCAGAGGTCTAAAATATACCCCTTCACCTTCATTTCACAAAAGAAAGCGATCACACACGCTCACTTTTCCCCATCTTGTTGTACTTTCTCAACACTCAAACTCTTTCTAGTATCCGCACCACACTTCCGTAACGCTTACTAACCCTCGAGTCACTACCTCGAACTTGGTCATCTTGCTAACCTCGATCTTTCTAAGGCCGCTCCGGCCTCCGATCCGCTTCGGTCGAACATATCCACCAACTCATACGATGGTCATACAAACTTGGGCCTAGCATCCTCGTGACCTACCACCTGGCGGGACCACCTTAATCCGGGTTACGGGTTGACCCGTATCACGTCCTCAACCCGACCCACAATCGCGTCACGCCGTTCCCCGATTACGTAACAATCGCTAAATCACATCATGAAAGCTACCACTTCCATCTCACATTACCCATGGATGATCACTCACATAAAACCCACGTATACTACGCTCGATAAAGGTCAAACATAAAACGAATCTTTTACTCAAGACGACCTTACCTCTAAGGTCTCAATCGTGACAGTCTAGGGTTCACACTTACCATGCCCCCATACTTATCCTCCCAACTAAGCATGTTTTCTAACTCACAATTAACACAACGCTATTCGTACATAGCACATAATAATGAGACCATCATAACAAGCATACCAAAACTCTAGAGGGTTAAGGATATACCTGAAGCTACCGCTCCACTCTAATCATAGGCACTGCCTGCAGTTGCATATACAGAAAGCGATGAACCAGCCATCGATCCGGTAGGTGAGTCGTAACATCCGCGGTTACCTGTTCCTGACGCAAATGGCCTCGCCGCCGCAAAATAACAAGCTCCTGCACCACGACACTCCCCGAAATGCGGTCTACCACATCGACCACACCGAGGTAGGGGTGACCGCATCTGGCCAACACCCTTACTTCCCTGGAAACCTGAACCCTTGGAGCCCTGACCTGCTCCCGAATACTCTGGATGCTCTGAAGGTTGTGGAGGACCACTCTGCACTGGCGGAGGTACAAAACTAGTATGCTGCTGAGGCGGTCCGCCTCGAAAGTCACCAGCAAAGGACACCGTTGTTCGCCTCTTCTGATCTTGGTCATTCCGCGACCTCTCCGTGCCTCACATCCTGTGTATGAGCTGCGTGCGGGCAATGTCCATGCCCTGAAGAGCTACTCAACATGCCTCGACATGTAATCATCGAGCCACCGTAACAGAATATCGGTGCACTCGATCCTCCATACTAGCTACTAACGCTGGACGCATCGCCAATGAGTCGAACTCACATTGTACTCCCGAACCGTCGCCGCTCTAAGCATCAAAAATCATGCGGCCCGTGCCTCATCCGCGGAGGCAAGAAGTGCGTGAGAAAGCCCCGAAAACTCATCCCATACTGTTGGAGTGCATGCTCTCCCGAAAGCTCCATGAATCAAACCAATCGATTGCGGTATCACGCGATGCGAACCAAAGGTCACGCACTCGGTCTCTGAAGCCTTGATCACCCGCGTGATCCGTCAGAATCGCCGGATGAACTCTGCGGATCATCCTCGTGCCTCGACCCATAAAACTCGCGGGCTACAACTCGTAAAGTCCGTAGCCTCAAACTATCTACTCGGGGTGAACCATGGTGCTATCGAACTGCGAATCGGCCTATCCTCATATCGCCACGACTCGCCAAAGAATCGCCATCTCCTTGTAACCCATCTCTCTCGCCTGCAGTGTGGGATGGAGGCTCAGTGCTGCGGTCTCGGCAGCCTATGCTGCGGCTCTAACCTCTCTTTGGGCCAAGGCGTCCGCACAACCTGCCTCAAGTACCGCTTGTGCGGGCTGCGCCCTCGTACTCCTCAGATCTCACTAGCGGTTCCCTCGGCTGCCTTGCCGCCCGTGGCTCGTTGCCTTGCGCGAGGCATAATCGTAAAACGAGATACGTCGAGAGGTCCAACTTACAACACGGCTAAGGCACGATCTCGAATGAGAAGAATGGAAACCAATCCTAAATGTCCTGCAGCCTCACGATTATAGATGTGGTGCACAACACATCGATAATCAAGACTACTAGACACGGTGCGTAGACACTTTCCGAGGATTAATCGCTCGATACCACTTTTGTAACGACCGTTCGGGGCGTTCATCGTGCCTTATCCGGGCACCCTGGTGACACAACATCGAGAAAACCATGGAAAATAAAACTTTAAACAAGTTAAACAAGATATATGATCATAAAACAGCCAACCCAACTGTTACCTTCCAATAACATATATAAATACAACTCTTTCAAAACGAGCAGTTTAATCCTTTTACAAACTCCCGCCACACAAGATTACGCACTTAAGATTTACAACAACTATGACGACGGGCCCGCCATACCCCGAATGCAAGAACCTACAACTCGGGAACACATACCAAAAGATAAGCCTCCGAGAAACGGAGCTTCCCAAAATTGGCGAGATCCTAAGGCGAGGATCCACGACCGATGATACTTACTGCAAGATGAACGCAGGCCTTCAAGGAGGTCGATCAATGTACCAAGTATGTGAAAATCAAATATCAGAATGAAATCATACTAGTCTATATAAAGCAGAGACATGATATGATAACCAAACTACGATTCACAACATAAAAGCGATCATGTCGATCGAGGACTCACGCCTCAAGTCATCACTCAAATATAACTATGGGTCTCACGCCCACAACATCAATCATGTTCGCATCACGGCGCGTACCTAATTGCATCGGTGTAGACATGTCCATGATGCAACAATAATACCAATGCCCACGCCACGTACCGGACTGCAGACGGTGTAGACACGCCCATGTGACATCAACAATAATATACTTTGGGTGATCAACCCGCCGCACGCCACATGCCCTGCATTCTACCTCGGTGTAGACATGTCCATGTAACCACAATAACAATATATCTGTAATCAACCTGCCGTGGCCACATGCCCCGGAATTCTACCTGTGTACATGTCCATGTGACATCAACAAGACAAGAATCAAAATGGAAACATACCTGGAATTCTCCGTCACCGCCAAGACGTCCAAGTAAGTTCTCAACAAGTCAACCGCCTCTATCGAGACGTAACCAGTAAATACAACACTTGTACAACAAAGGCTATCATCACAAGCATAGGCAAGTTTCACAACTCAAAGTACTTTCCCATAAGTCACACAATACGTAGTATATAAAAATAGAGTGACTATCTTTTAAGTAAACCAAAATACTTCCCTTTGCAAAAATCAAGTAACCACATTATTTCCAAACATTCAAGTTGGCCTAATTTCAAATGCTCAAGTTTCTCATTTTAGAAAGGTTTTATAACTCATAGTCTTAATCCTTTTAAAACAATTGAGTAACATATTTCTTATGTGTGGCTTATTCTTGTTTATAACGATCTTATTACAAAGACCATGATCTAGAAAATGTAATATCATTTTGTCTCATCTTAGCTTCTATGGATGGTTTACCGGTTTTAATACAACACATCATTATTCAATACATTATCCTTTATTAACGCCGCAGTGCAGTCGATACACATTCGATTTCCAAATCGGAAACATTATCCCTTTAAAACCAAGTACTCATTACTCACGAATGAGGTTTTACACAAACATCCACATTAAAACAAATAAGTTAAGTCTCTTAACTTCTAACATCGATAAACCATTTTCTTACCTACATAAAGTCGTTATAACCAACTTCCCATAAAGCCGTTATAACACTTTATGTTTAAACCAAACAAATACACTTAGCACCCACGTCATCACATAGTTACACACATATCATGCTAGAAACGTATAGGAAAAGGTTCACATACCTCGCGACGAGTATCGACAATAAGCAAAATGCTCCAAGTACTACAACCATAGCCCTTTCCACTCCTCGTAGAATACGCTACTCTTAGTACTTTCACCTAAAAGGTCACAAACGCTCATTAACTTTTAAACATACGGTTCCATTTCTACGTAAAATTCTGACTTCTCCCGCACAGCGTAAATCTCCTCCTCTATCGAGGCCGCCACCAAGCCAACCGGGGGTTTACACGCCTAACCGACGTGTACAATTCTACTCGATAATACACAAGTCTGCCTGCACAATACCCCATGTAACATTCGATTCTTTTCTTTAAATTCAGCTTAAGTCAAAAGACATTGCCGCACAATAATGTTCAAGACTATATATAGTATACTTCAACTATATATTCCTACAACATGTAATCTCCAATTACAACTAGGACAAGATAATTACCTCGATAAGCCCATAATTATCCAAGTTAAATGTCGATCCTTAGCAACGCTTAGCTCCAACTCCGGTGCTCCATCCCGCCTCCAAACAACCCTTAGAAGTTCTAACCAACTTCTACTTAAATACTTCAATCAATCAATGAAGATTTCCTTAGGTTTGGTTTGAGACTAAAGGGACAAAAGGTAGTATTTTCTGCTCTACGTATAGGTATCTTTGGAATACTACAAGGTACAAGGCTAAGGTATTTTGGGCATTATAACAATACTTGGAAGACAACTTTCTACCAGGGGGGTAGGCTCACAGCACAACTAGGGAGGGTGTTCTCGCCAAGGGCCTTTCTCTAAGGGGAGAGGGGAGTTGGACGAGCAACACAAGGGAGAGGGAGGATTTCAAGACTTAGACAAAGTGAGTGAATGAATAAGTCTTCACAAGGGGTATTTATAGGAAACCAACGGCCTTGATCAAGCCAAGTGTCAGTAAGGCCTTGATCAAGGCAAGTGCACCCTAACCCCTACACCACACAAAAACAAGGCACAAAACATGGCACCAAACAAGCCACAAACAAGGCCAAAACAAGGAGCCAAAACAAATTGGCTCAAACGTGACAAATCGCCCGCCGTTGGTAATCCCAAAATGTTTCGTCTCTGAAAAATCCGCAAAAATATAAATGACATAGCCGAATTTTCCCAACGTATGGGTGTGGGAAACGCTCAAAAAAAAAAATGACCACTTCTGCCCCAAAAAAAAATGGCTTCTTGCCTAACTTAAGGCTCACCTTTCACGCACGCCCCATCATTACGGAAATTTCACGGGTACGTCGCATACGGTACCCTCCACAGTGAGTATTATCTTGTTAGTTGTTTGGACATACCGACACGTTGGGTGGCCCACGGGTATGCTTCCACAGGGATTGTTATCTTGTTATCTCCTTTGGGCATACCGACACGTTGGATGGTCCACGGGTATGGGCCCACTAGGACGGTTCCAGGGCCATGCTTATACCGAGGTGAGATGCCGGGGCATGTGACCATTGTGCGGGTTAAATTCCCGGGTTGTATTTGAGTGATGATTTCACGGGCATGAGTCCCTGACTTGCCATGACTGCTTATATGTTGTGTACTGTAGTTTGGTTATCATACATGTCTCCTGCTTTATATAGATTATTATGATTTCATTTACAGTATTTTTCAGTTTCACATATTTGGTACATGTTGTACTGACCTCCTTCGGGGGGCTGCGTTCATGTCGTAGGTTGAGGTACATAGCTTGCTGATCCGCACTCTTAGGATCGCTGTTCAGTTCTTGGAAAGCTCCATATCTCCGGAAGCTTGTCCTGTGGTACGGTTCCCTGAAGTAGTAGGCTTTTGTACATTCAGGGGCATGGCGGGGCCCTGTCCCGTCGCTATGGTTTTAAAAATTCTTAGAGGTCTGTAGCACTGTTGTGGGAAGGGTTTGTAAGGGATATAACTGTTCAAGTTTTCATTTATGTACAAAAAGGTAACAGTTTGGGTTAGCCTGTTTTCTTATTTCACTGTTTTTCTTTCATGAGTTTTTATTTCCGCTGGTTTTTCTCTGATGTTGTATCACTAGGGTGCCCGGGGTAAGGCACCAGTCGCGGGCCCGAGGTCGGGTCGTGACAATAAATAACAAGAACAAACACTTATTGTGTTAAGTGTTGATTCTGATATCACTTGTTGGGTCCCGGGGTATGCTATTAAAATAAAAAACAAACTGAAATTAAAAATAATCGAATGTCAATACAGTTTGCAAATGTCAGCAGTAATGTCATCCGTCACAACTGACAACACTTCGATAAAATAGAAAAATCATTGAAGAGTAAAAATGCAGCAGAAATAATAAAGAACACACATGTTTAATATTTACATAGGTTATATTGAATATATAACCTATGATGGTCAGTGATAAAAAATATTGTATATATTTATAAACAATTGAATAAATTTCTTCTTATACAATTTTACAAAATAAAACAAAAGGAATTACAAAGTTGAAGTCTCAGATGACTTCTGCCGGAAAAATCTATCTAAATAGACATAGATAACATCTCATTACAATTGCTTCAATGAAGAAAAAATGTAGAATCTAAGCAGCAATTATAATGTTGGACAAAATATTGTCGACACTCTTAGGCAACACTTGTGATCCAGTTTTCTGAGATGAATTATCGAGAGCTCTTTTGATATTTTTGCAATCTGATTCTGGATATCAATTCACTCTTCTTCCCTCTCTATTTATAGTAGAGAGTCTTCCTTGAAAAGCTCATCGACTTGTTGTAGAGGTTGAAGAAAAGGTGGGCAGCCGATAAGGTTTATTGGAGAATATTATGGAGCAAAATCCTCTAACTTCTTGGACTTGTTCCCCAAGCTTAGCAACAACTAGGGATGGAAGGTGGGTATAATTTAGCAGATTCCGCACCCGCCCCAGTTGGGGTGGGTATGGATATAACTTTGGCGGGTAGTAGACAGGTATGAGTATTGAAAATGTACCCGCCACGGGTAGGCGGGTAGGTGGTGGATTTATAGTTATACCCACCTAATACCCATCTACCCGCCCGCCTACCCGCCCAATTAGCCTAGTAATATTTGTAAGTTTGTAGCAGTCTGCAAGCCCAATATAAAAAATGTATTATAAGTTAGTAGGGTTTTTCATTCCATTCACTTCTCATTCTCAGCACTCGGCAGCCTCTCACTTCAGCACACAGATCTCAGGCCTCACCCTTCCATTTCCTAACCCTTCCCTTACGCCTCCGTCTCCCTCACCCTCTCACTTCAGTACTCTCAGATCTCAGTTTTCATCATTGTCACGCCGATATTACCTTCTCCTCCCTCTCTCGTTCTCCGCCAATATCACGTTGCCATCAGCCGTCACGCCTCCCTATCCATGAGACCCTGACAAAAAGGTATTGATCAATTTTAAATACTTTTTCTGTAAATCAAAATTTTAAATAGATTGAAGAACATCAGAACACAACATGCAACGCCTTTGAGTTTATATTTTGTTAAAAATCCATCCCTTTTATTTCTCTATTTGAAGTTGGCTGGTGGGTTAACACTGGTCACGATCTCGTGGTCAAATTTAATGATCCATCAGGACAACCTTGTGTATCAATTGCCTTTTTTGGGGTAGTCGTATGGATTGATTAGTGTTAGATGAACTATAGGAAACAATTTTTTAAAATCTATTTTCTGGAATACCAGTATTTAGCTTGTCTGTTGGTTTCCTTCTAGGAAGCTCTCGATTACAATCTACTAAACTTCTATTTTTCCCAATGCTATCTGATTTATCAAGAGAGCCCGATTTCACGCCTTGACTTTTGCTGAAAGTTTTGCCATAGGAGTTTGATTATCTTCAACAATTACACTAGTGTATTTGCAATTTCTCGGTTCATTACTGTCAATGTTTTGTATAGGAGTTGACATTTCATTATATTTTCCACAGGTACTACTGCCATAAGTAAAGGATTATTGGGTATCATGAATACGCCGAGGGTGTACATGCAAACACCACTTTGTGCGGGTAATGATAGATGGCCAGAAGTTACTTCAAGGAAGAATTGTATCAAGTACAAAGCCTAGCAACAATTTTGAGAAGTGAAAAGAGTATTTCAACTTTCCAAGATTGAGTTTATGATTTAATCCCCTCGTAACGCCACCGCTGTGTGAACGCCCATCCCCACTCTTTCATTTCGTGTTTATGCTTACGTTGAGGATTGAGAACCCTCAACGACTGATTGTAGCTCCCTGTTCTTTTCGTTTGTTCTTTTATAATATTTGCATTTACCTGGAAAAAAAAAATAAGTAAAGGATTATTTTGAGGAATATGATACTCAAGGCCTCTGTTGAATTACCTCAAATGTTTCAACCGGAGAACAGGTCGTCGTGCTGCTAACTAATGTATTTAAGTAAAGATATGGACATGCTGCTAACTGATGTTGCTGGATTACTGCTAAAGATAGCTAAATATTTGGACATGTTGACTGCTGCTAACTGATGTTGTATTTAAATTCGCTTTATGTATTAGTTACTTTAGAAAAGATATTTACGCTTCTTCGATGGTGTTCCAAGAAAGTTGGTAATTCTTGGATCAACTTTGATTTTGTCATTTGTTCACTATACTGATTTGACTATTGTTGGTTATGTTGTTGTTGCACTTGGAGTTATTTCACCCTTCTCTTATTTTGGCTTCATAGAACATTTGGTGAGCGGCCCTTTTGATTGTTTATTGATCTTTTGCTATTTCTAGTTTCGTTATTGATATATATATGTGTGTGTGTAAAGAATCCATTTTTCCCCTTTTGTAATGCACTTTTTTGTGTTTTTTGATTTTATTTCAATGAGTTTATTTGTGTTATACCCGTATTTCAAAGTATGCGTAAGGCGACGTAGAAAATTTGAACTTTTACATAGGCTTGGCGAATTAACTTTGTTCACAACACCCGCTTAGAGTCGTTTTTGACGAAACGCTTCCACGACTTTCGTAGGGTAAATTACGGCTATGTCATTTTTATTTTTGCGGATTTTTCCGAGAGACGAAACATTTTGGACTAACAAGAGGCGACACTTGTCACCTCTCATCTGAACACCTCGCGGTAATAGTGGTGGTAAAGTGTGGCCTTTGTGGTCAAGGGTTGGTAGGATATTTTGTGTTAGTTGGCTAGTGTGCACTTGGCAAGATCTTGGCCTACACTTGCCTTGCACTTGGCAAGATCTTGGCCATTGGTTGGCCTTGGCTTGTCCTATAAATACCCTCTCCTTTCAAGACTTCTTCATCCATAAATTTGCCTAAGTCTTGAAAGCTCTCTTTCTCCCCCTCATGAGGCCTTAGCCGAGAGCCCTCTCCTCCCCTCGCCGAGAGCCCCCAGTGGGGTGGTAGAGGTAGACACCCCTCCTCGGGTGCTAGCCATGGGTACCCCACTGCCTAGTAGTTTTCGTATAAATACCCCTCTTGTTAGAAATACTCTCAAAAGTATTGTTATAATGCCCAAATTACCTTAGCCATATACCTTGTAGTATTCTAAGGTTATACCTTTACAAAAAGCCCGTTATACTATTATACTTCCCGTCAACCACAAAACCGAACCCTAAGTAAATCTTCACCCGTAGTTGAAGTTATAAGTAGAAGTTGGTTAGAACTTCTAAGGGTTGTTTGGAGGCGGTCGAGCGCACGAGTAGGAGCTAAACCTTGCTCAGATCGACATTTAAACTCGGATAATTATGGGCTTATCGAGGTAATTATCTTGCTTCCTATTGTAATTGGAAATTACATGTTGTTAGATTATATAGTTGAAGTATACTATATATAGTATCGAACGTTGTTATCGGCAATGTCTTTGACTTAAGCCCAATAATAAGAAACCTTTTCGAAGAAGAATCGAATCAGAATTACATGCGAGTATTACATGAGACTTGTGTAGCTTTTCCGTAGGGTAGAATTGTGCACGTCCGGATTAGACGTATAACCCCGGTTGGCTTGTAGCCGCCCAATAGAGGAGGAGATTTACGCTGTTTGTGCGGGAGGTCTTTGCCAATTTTACGTAGAATGTTCTACGATTAGACCTAAATGTTAATAAGCACCTTGTGGCCTTATAGGTTGAAGTACTACGTATGGCGCGATCTACTTGGCTTTAGTAGTAGCCGACGGTTGGAGAGGTACTTGAGCGTTTTGCTATTAGTCGATACTCGCGAGGTATGTGAACCTCTTCCTATCTCTTCTAGCATGATATGTGTGAACTATGTAGTACGGTGACGTCATGTGCTAAATGTATTTGATTGGTTTAAAACATAAAGTGTTATAACGGCTTTATGGGAAGTTGGTTATATGACTTTATGTTGGTAAGAAAATACTTGTGGTTTTAAAAGGTAATTGATTTGAACTATAACTGGCTTGTTATGTGTTAATAAAGAACTTGAAGTATTTCAAAAGATTTTTGAATCATTTTGAAAGAAGAGGTAATACTTGATTTTTTTAGAAAACTTAAGAGTTATACTAGCTTTATGGAAGGTTAGGTATAACGACTTAAGAATGTTTTCTCGATTTTGGAAATCGAATGTGTATCGACAAACCAACTGCGGCGTTAATAAAGGAAATGTTTTAATAATTAAGTATTATTAAAACCAAGAGAAACTTCCATCTGCATAGAAGCTAAGATGAGACAAAATGATATTTCCTAGATCATGGTTGTTGTAATAAGATTGTTATAAACAAGAATATCCTACTCACATATAAGGCTTATGTTTCTCAGATTGTTTAAAGGAGAATTATATTCTTAAATGAATAAGACTATGAACTACGAAACCTTTCTAAAATGAGAAACTTGAACATTGGAAATTAGGCAAACTTGAACATTGGAAATTAGGCAAACTTGAACATTGGAAAAGAATGTTGCTACTTGTTTTTACAAAGAGAAGTAATTGATTTACTTTAAAAAGATAATCACTCTATTGTTATATACTACGGGTATTGTGTGACTTTTGTGAAAGTAACATATCTTTAAAGAGTTATTGTATAAAGTACTTTGGGGATAAAAACCCGATCTCGTTAATCATATAGTAGAAAGTACCTTATGTGTGAATAACTGGATTGTATTGGTTTGTGATAGCCTTGTAATACCTTCGTGTTGTTTTGATAAGTAATCATATTAGGATGCTACGTGTGTTAGTATTCTGTGATGTTTGTGTAAAGGGTTTTCCTCGATTGTGCTTATGTTGTTTAAACGATAAAACCGTTATGTTGGTATTATACCACTCACCGTGTTTCCGGGTTAAGTGCCCTCCGATGCGAGGTAGACTCGGTGATGCAGGACCATGATTCGAGAATACCTCATGCGGGTCCGGGCCTATGCGGAGCTACGAGTTCGTGTTAGTGTGCGGCCTTTATGGTCATGCGGTCTATGTGGCGTGCGATCGCGAGTCGGGGCGATGCCGGAGTAGCTACCCGATGCGGGTTATACCTCATGCGGGCCTATGAGATTGGCCTATGCGAGTCGCGGAGTTCTGGCTAGACGCGCACATTTGATATTGCGAGCGGCGACCAGCTTTGATCATGTGACGGTCGCAGACAGATATCATGATACAGTTTATGACCTTGTTAGTACTGCGGGTGTTAGTAGTCGGCTATGCCTTCGTACTTACCCTGTACTGTTTTATTTGGACACAGGTGGGACCTGCTGTTCATGTGTATTTCTTGGTGCTTTTCTATCATTGACTGCCGGCAGTGAGGAAGGTATTCCACGGGCATGATTGGTGTTGTGGGCGTGAGACCCATTGTTATATTGGAGTGATGACTTTGAGGGCGTGAGTCCACGACTAGACATATTCGCTTATTTATCGTGAATCGTAGTTTGGTTATCATACATGTCTCTCTTGTATAGACTATTATGATTTCATTTACGATATTTTCATTTCACATACTTGGTACTGTTATGCGACCTCCTTGAAGTGCGTTCATGCCGCAGTTGAGGTACACGCTTGTTGATCCTCGCTCTTAGGGTCACGATTCGGCGTTTGGGAAAGCTCCGCTTCTCGGAGGCTTATCTTCGTATAGTCCTGTTGTTGTAGGTGCCATTCGTGGTATGGCGAACCCGCCCGTCGTTGTTGTCATATCATTCGTAGAGGTGCTGTAATACTGTTGTGGCGGGGTTTGTAAAAAGTTAAACTGCTCATTTGGAAAGAGTTGTTATTTATATATACCTTTGTAATCGTTTTTAGTTGCTTTCTTATTTCACCGCCTTCTTACATTGATTTCATGTATGTGTTTTATGTTCCGTGATTACTCGATGTTGTATCACTAGGGTGCCCGGTAAGGCACGATCCACGCCCAGTTCGGTCGTGACAAAAGTGGTATCGCAGCGATTAATCCTCGGAAAGTGTCTGACCGTATCGATCCGAAGTCTTGATTATCGGTGTGTTGTGCACCACACCAATAATCAGGAGGCTATAGGATATTTAGGATTGGTTTCTATTTCTTCTCACTCTGAGATCGTGCCTTAGAGCTGTGTTGTAAGTTGGACCCTCTAACGTATTTCTTTCCCTTACCGTTATGCCTCCGCATAGGGCAACCCGGGCCCAGGAGGGCAAGGCAGCCGAGGGAGCTGCGAGTAGAGTACAGAGGGTTACGTGGGCACAGGCCCAATTATCACCTTGGGTGGTGCTTCATTCGGGGAGTTCTGCGACGTCACTAGCCCCAGCAGAGTTTAGCACGGCGGCGGCAGTTCCTACTGCGGCCATGATATTTGAACCTTCAGTTCCACGACCGAGAACAGTGAATATAGATTGCAAAGAGGCGACCCTGTTACTAGCTATGGATTTGGCTACCAGAGAGTATACCGATGTACCGCGAGTCTTGATGAATATCAACGAGAAGGTTGTGCAAGAGTAAGTTCTTCAGTTAGGCTTGAGCATGGCCTGTGTACGGGCTTATGCGCAGCAGGCCAAGAAACGTAGAGATCGACGGGTTAACGGCGAGTTAAGAGGCGAGTGGCAAGAAGGTCCTTTAGTAACTTTGAGGCGAGTCACCTCACCAGATTAGATTATGCACATCCACCAAATGCGAAAGGTCCTCCACAGGTTCGGGACGCTCGGTACGCAGGAGTTAGTCGAGCTCGAGCTTCGGTTCACGGCTACACGCAGTTCCGGCCACCGATTCGCTTTTCCCAAAGATTCACAGATGTGCACGTCATCCCGGGGAATGTCATCTTTTTGTTAGTACTTGTTTTACCTACGACCGTTAGGGTCTGATGTCGAAAGAATGTCCTTGTAGGAGGACTTAGCCTTCAGGATCGATGGGTAGTCGTCACCTTCCTTAGCTATGCGCCCTACGGGGCAGGTTTGATTAGAACGACTTAAGGGAGTGGAGCAGTAGGTACAGGTTTATCCTTAACCCTCTAGAGATTAGTATGTGTGATAAGGTGAGTATACCTTAAGTGTTATATTCTAATAGCATTGTGTAAATGGTGATTAGAAATCTTGGTTAGTTAACCAAGTAAGATTGGGGGATAGAGAAAGTGTGAGCCTTAGAGTGTTATACGGGGAGACCTTAGAGGTAAGGTCATCTCGAGAAAAGGTGTAGTGTTGTGGTTGACCCTTATCGGAGTGCATTGCGCACGTGAGCTATGTTTGTGGGATAAGTCCCTGAATAGTATGGGATGAAAGAGGGTAGTTGAGCTAAGAAGACCGCTAGGTTTTCGTAACGTGATTAGTAAGAGTTTTCCGGTTCGGGGAGCTAATGTCTTGCGCGTTGCCGGGTCGGGTTGAGGCCACGTTGCGGGTCAACCCGCGGCATGTTTGGTGGTGGGGTCAGTTTGTGATGGATCCGCCTTGTGGTAGGGTCACGAGGGTGTTAGGCCCGAGTTTAGTTAACCAACGTATGAATTCGTGGATGCATTCGACCAGTAGTCGGGCCGAGGAGGTCAGCCGTCTTGTCTTCTAGCAAAGACCGTTTACTCGTGAGGTTATGCGAGATGATATATCGTAAAGGTTGTAAGGTCGCACGGCGTGCCTACCTTCACCTTATGGCGCATGGAGCCAGTGGTACTACTGTTCTGGTTTCTGGAAGTTTTTACCAAGCAGGGTTAAGAACTCAGGTGAGTCTCGGAATCGCATTCGCCCTCGGGCCAGTGCGTGGATTTCAGGGGTAGTTGTGGGGATTGTTGTCTCCTGTGGAGGGAGTATTTAAGCTACCATTTCAGTGTTCGGATGTCGCCTTATAAAGCCTTGTAGGGGCGGATGTGTAAGTCGCCGGTCGATTGGTTCGATGTTGGCAAGATTCAAATAGTTGGTTCAGGCTTGTTCCAGCAGACTGTGGATAGAGTAAAGCTTGTCTAGAAGAGGTTCTGGCAGCTCAGAGAAATCGTGCGGATAATCGGCGACGACGCTTAGAGTTCAGGTTGACGGTCGGTCTTCTTGAAGGTACCACCCCGGTTTGGGTGTGACGAGTTTTGGAAAACAGAGGGAACTTAGCCCGAGTTACTTTGGGCCCTTTGAGTTCATGTGAAGAATAAGCCAGGTTGCCTATATGTTAGCATTTGCCGTCCGACTTAGGAGGCAAGACGTCGTCTTCGTATTGTTATGATCGGAAAGTATCGAGATCCATCCAGTGTTCCCGATTAATGATGACCACGTTAGAGATAGTAACCCGAGTTTTGGAAATCAAGCGATTTAAATGTGGTAAGAGTTCGAGTGTCACGATAGCCTCGTGGATCGCATACACCGATATCATCTGGCTGAGTCGCGAGTGACACTAGAACCTCGCGGCAAAGTGACAAAAGTGGTATCACGACGAGTAAAGGGAGAAGCGAGCATGTATTGCGAGCAGAGATGTGACCATTTCTTTTGTTTGGAAAAAGTGTGGAGGAAGTATATTTTAGACCCCGGAGAGAGGTGTTTGTGGTGATGTTAGAGGTGATTCCTCGTGGACTTGGATGTAAGTATTTTGCGATTGTTTCGTGGCCATTTGTGGCGTGATTGTTCTCGTAAGCATAGTAGTGAAGACTATACCGCGCGTTTGTCTTGACACTTAGAAGGAACATTCGACGAATGTTTCTAAGGAGGAGAATGTTATACCGTATTTCCAAAGTATGTGCGTATGACGACGTAGAAAATTTGAACTTTACATAGGCTTGGCGAATTAACTTTGTTCACAACACCCGCTTAGAGTCGTTTTTACGAAACGTTTCCACGACTTCGTAGGGTAAATTACGGCTATGTCATTTTTATTTTTGCGGATTTTCCGAGAGACGAAACATTTTGGACCAACAAGAGGCGACACTTGTCACCTCTCATTGGAACACCTTGGGCGGTAATAGTGGTGGCGAAAGTGTGGCCTTTGTGGTCGGGTTGGTAGGATATTTTTGTGTTAGTTGGCTAGTGTGCACTTGGCAAGATCTTGCCCTACACTTGCCTTGCACTTGGCAAGATCTTGGCCATTGGTTGGCCAGCTTGTCCTATAAATACCCTCTCCCTTTGAAGACTTCTTCATCCATAAATTTGCCTAAGTCTTGAAAGCTCTCTTTCTCCCCCTTGTGAGGCCTTAGCCGAGAGTCCCCCCCCTAGTGGGGTAGGCCGAGGGGTAGACACCCCCCTCCTTGGGGTGCTAGCCGTGGGGTACCCCCCCCTAGCCTAGTAGTTTTCGTATAAATACCCCCCCTCTTGTTAGAAATACTCTCAAAAGTATTGTTATAATGCCCAAATTACCTTAGCCATATACCTTGTAGTACTCTAAGGTTATACCTTTACAAAAAGCCCAGTTATACTATTATACTTCCGTCACACAAACCGAACCTAAGTAAATCTTCACCCGTAGTGGAAGTTATACGTAGAAGTTGGTTCGAAATTCTAAGCGTTCTTTGGAGCGGGTCCGAGCGCACGAGTAGAGCTAAACCTTGCTCAGATCGACATTTAAACTCGGATAATTATGGGCTTATCGAGGTAATTATCTTGCCCCTATTGTAATTGGAAATTACATGTTGTTAGATTATATAGTTGAAGTATACTATATATATAGTCTTGAACGTTGTTATCGCAATGTCTTTTGACTTAAGCTGAATAATAAGAAACCTTTTCGAAAGAAGAGTATCGAATAATTACATAGGGTGTATTCAGTAGACTTGTGTAGCTTTTCGTGGTAGAATTGTACGTCCGGATTAGACGATAACCCCTCGTTGGCTTCGTAGCCGCCCCAATAGAGGAGGAGATTTACGCTGTCATGGGGGAAATCACAATTTTCTGAGAATGTTCTACGATTAGACCTAAATGTTAATAAGCACCTTGTGGCCTTATAGGTTGAAGTACTACGTGTGGCGCGATCTACTTGGCTTAGGAGTAGCCACGGTTGGAGGTACTTGAGCGTTTGCTATTAGTCGATACTGTCGCGAGGTATGTGAACCTCTTCCTATCTCTTCTAGCATGATATGTGTGAACTATGTAGTACGGTAGACGTACGTGTGCTAAATGTATTTGATTGGTTTAAAACATAAAGTGTTATAACGGCTTTATGGAAAGTTGGTTATAACGACTTTATGTTGGTAAGAAAATACTTGTGGTTTTTAAAAGGTAATCGATTTGAACTATAAGCGGCTTGTTATGTGTTAATAAAGAACTTGAAGTATTTCAAAAGATTTTTGAATCATTTTGAAAGAAGAGGTAATACTTGATTTTTTAGAAAACTTAAGAGTTATACTAGCTTTATGGAAGGTTAGGTATAACGGCTTAAGAATGTTTTCTTGATTTTGGAAATCGAATGTGTATCGACAAACCACTGCGGCGTTAATAAAGGAAATGTTTTTAATAATTAAGTATTATTAAAACCGGTAGAAACTTCCATCCGCATGAAGCTAAGATGAGACAAAATGATATTTCCTAGATCATGGTCATTGTAATAAGATTGTTATAAACAAGAATATCCTACTCACATATAAGGCTTATGTTTCTCAGTTGTTTAAAGGAGAATTATATTCTTAAATGAATAAGACTATGAACTACGAAACCTTTCTAAAATGAGAAACTTGAACATTGGAAATTAGGCAAACTTGAACATTGGAAATTAGGCAAACTTGAACATTGGAAAAGAATGTTGCTACTTGTTTTTACAAAGAGAAGTAATTGATTTACTTTAAAAGATAATCACTCTATTGTTATATACTACGGTATTGTGTGACTTTTGTGAAAGTAACATATCTTTAAAGAGTTATTGTATAAAGTACTTTGGGGATAAAAACCCGATCTCGTTAATCATATAGTAGAAAGTACCTTATGTGTGAATAACTGGATTGTATTGGTTTGTGATAGCCTTGTAATACCTTCGTGTTGTTTTGATAAGTAATCATATTAGGATGCTACGTGTGTTAGTATTCTCGTGATGTTTGTGTAAAGGGTTTTCCCTTGATTGTGCTTATGTTGTTTAAACGATAAACCGTTATGTTGGTATTATACCACTCACCGTGTTTCCGGGTTAAGCCCTCCGACGCGGGGTAGACTCGGTGATGCAGGACCATGATTCGAGAATACCTCATGCGGGTCCCGGGGCCTATGCGAGCTACGAGTTCCAGTTAGTGTGCGGCCTTTATGGTCATGCGGCATGTGGCCGTGCGGATCGCGAGTCGGGCGATGCCGGAGTAGCTACCCTCGATGCGGGGTTATACCTCATGCGGGCCTACGAGATTGGCCTATCGCGAGTCGCGGAGTTCGGGGCTAGACGCGCACATTTGATATTGCGGGCGGCGACCGGCTTTGATCATGTGGACGGTCACAGATATCATGATACAGTTTATGACCTTGTTAGTATTGCGGGTGTTAGTAGTCGGCTATGCCTTCGTACTTACCATGTACTGTTTTATTTGGACACAGGTGGGACCTGCTGTTCATGTGTATTTCTTGGTGCTTTTCTATCATTGACTGCCGGCAGTGAGGAAGGTATTCCACGGGCATGATTGGTGTTGTGGGCGTGAGACCCATTGTTATATTGGAGTGATGACTTTGAGGGCGTGAGTCCCTGACTAGACATATCGCTATTTATTGTGAATCGTAGTTTGGTTATCATACATGTCTCCTGCTGTATAGACTATTATGATTTCATTTACAGTATTTTCAGTTTCACATACTTGGTACCTGTTGTACTGACCTCCTTCGGGGGGCTGCGTTCATGCCGCAGGTTGAGGTACACCAGTTGTTGATCCTCGCTCTTAGGGTCACAATTCAGCGTTTGGGAAAGCTCCGCCTCCGAGGCTTATCTTCGTATAGTCCCTGTTGTTGTAGGTGCTTACATTGGGGTATGGCGGGCCCACCGTCCGTCGTTGTTGTCATATCATTCGTAGAGTGCAGTAAATCTTGTTGTAGGCGTGGTTTGTAAAAAGGATTAAACTGCTCATTTGGAAAGAGTTGTTATTTATATATACCGACTGTAATCGTTTTAGTTGCTTTGTCTTCTTATTTCACTGTCTTCTTACATTGATTTCATGTATGTGTTTTATGTTCCGCTGATTACTCTGATGTTGTATCACTAGGGTGCCCGGGGTAAGGCACCAGTCACGGGCCCGGGTTCGGGTCGTGACAATTTGGTTTTTTATTTTTATTGGTTCTTGATATAATTTTTGAGCTCGGAGTTTACCTGTGTTCATCTTGAATTTTGCTTGTTTGATAAATTGTTAGTACATTTTTTTGCTATTCTGATGCTTGATTTTTTCCCTTTGATTCATTTGAATGTTTGATTGATTGTGTTCCAAAAAATTAAGTTTTTTTTGGCATCTCATGTACTGATGGTGTTCCAAGAAAGTTTGCAATTCTTGGATCAATTTTGTTTTTGTCATTTTTTCACTATACTGGTTTGACTATTGTTGGTTATGTTGCTGTTGAACTTGGAGTTTTTTCACTTACACCATTTATTCTAATATCATTGATATGGCTGACGGGTATAGGCGGGTGGCGGATATCCACTTGGATGATGGAGCGGGTGTGGATTTAAGATATACGCCAGCGTATGGATGTTGAATCAGACGCGCCACGGTGGCGATATAAAATCTTACGATGCGGTGCGGGGAGGGTACCCGCCCTGCCCAATTGCCATCCCTGCCAACAACTTTGACTTTTTTTTCCACGTTTTTCATCAGCTCCTAATTACCTTGTCAAGTCACTTTTCCATCGTGGTAAAAATTCCATGAGATTTGCTTCAGTTCCGTGAAGTAAGACAAAACTGTTTTACAGAATGTTGGTCCGAATGTCGTGACATTTGTTCCAACATTTCTGAATTTTAATTGGATACTAAATATGATATGTTGGGCAAATTGTCACAACACCAAACCCAACATTAACAATTATGAGATTATATATATAAATATTAATCTTTGTGTCAAATATCCAGCACATGATGCTTTTACAAAATATGTTCTTTAATATTTATAATTAATTAAATTAAATCATTATTAATTTAAAAATATATATACAATTATTCTTACAATATTATTTACAAATATATAATTAATTAATATATTTTCAAGAAATTTTAAATACCTAATTTAGTATATTATTTATAAAGTCACATATTTGATAAATATTAATTTTTATTTTAAAATAAATTTAATTATGTAATTACACCAAATAATATGTTTATAATTATACTGTAATTACTAAGACAAATAAACATATCATTATAATTACTAAGTTGTATAATTAATTACACCAATTTCAATTAACAGGTGTCTTTCCAAACCGATCGTAAAGGTTGTCTTTTGGATCTGATCAAAGCCAAGAATGATTCTGTCGCTTGTCAGCAATGTACAAAATTTCTATTAATCATCCTATAAGATTCAGACACAAGAAAGATGCCACCAATTTACAAGTTGGAAGCCAAATAATAAATATACTAAATTTATTACTTTAATAAAAGTCAAACTATAACCTTTGCATAATGGTGAGGAAGTGCTAGGCTGCTCTAAGACTAGTTTATTTAAAAGATCAAACAGAAGGAGAATTGCTAACTTGTGGCACTAGTCATTAAAATTAACATGTTGACAATTTCATATAAGCTATGTTTTTATTAAATTAAAATAGACTAAACAAGTTTCACAGAATATTCATTCAGTGGGAAATAAGTTAGAGAAAATGACAAAATCGGTCCCTTATGTTTCAGTTTTTTAAATATACTCCTGGGCAGACATGCTCTTTTTAAGTCTTCCTCAAATATTTAACAAATTTTGATTGTAAAATTAATCAAAACCGTTTAAAAGAAAAAAATTTAATAGACAACTTTTGCAATTTCTTCTATTCTTGGTCTTTTCCTGTTGTTTGGTGTAATTTGTTAGGTGCACTTTCTCCCATTTTTTGATCTATTTTTAGTGTCTGGGGTAGTTTTTTTATATCGCAACTTCTATGATTTGACTAGACTTTTTGATGTTTGGTTAAATGACTATTTTCCACAGTTTTCATTAATAGTCTGATTTGTCGAGCTTTTAAATTTACATATTTTGAGAAGTATTTTTGTCAGGAGTGTCTTTTAAAAAAATACTTTTGGAGAGTAACAATCTGTGTTTGGCTAATCATTATGAAAAGTATTATTGTCAATATTAGATCTGTAATTTGTGCTTGATTAATGTTTCAAAAGTGATTCGGAAAAAGTTACTTTTTCGACTTCTGCTACCACTCAAAAGTATTTTTTTTGAGAGATTTATAGAAATATACTAACTAAACCCACGTTACAATAACTCAAAATACTATTCCACTTTCTAGACATAGCAACAAAATCTTTACAAAATATATAAACAACAACAACATAACTATTGAATCCCACAAGTGTGGTATGGGAAGGGTTGAATATACGCAAATATTATCCCTATCTTGCGCAGGTAGAGAGACTGTTTTCGATTGATCCTCGGCTCTAGTAAAGCAGAAACACATCAATTATGAAAACAAATGCAGTAACAACAACGAGATAGTAAGAAAACTGAAGCAAAAAAGACATCAAGTAGTAATAAAAAACTAAAAATAAGAATTACGTAAATACTAAAATAATTTCTCCCTCCCAATTTATGTGGCATCATTTGACTTGGCACGAAGTTTAAGAAAAAAAACTTTTGAAATGTGTGGTCCAAAATAAATCTTATATAAATGTGTGGCTACAAATCATCTTATAAAATTAAATTATTTCTAAATATAGAAATGTTACTTTCTTTTTGAGACATACCAAAAAAGAAATGATGCTACATAAATTGAGAAAGAGGGAGTAATAAAAATAGCAAAAATAATACTAATACTCCTGGTAAGAAAAAGCGGAACGCGTATATACTTACTAGTTACTACTAGTCTTCTACTCTAATCCTCGACATCCACTCCTTTCTATCTAAGGTCATGTGATTGGTAATATATACAAAATATATACAACCTGTAACAAATTTCACAAATAAGAAATTTTGGAGATCTTCCTTTATTCTCTTTCTTCCTATTTTTTTATTTATAAAATTCTCCCAACAACCTAGTCGTCATCGTTGTTGAAGTTATTAATACAATAAGTGATATTTAGTGTTATGGTTATGGTTAGTTATGTTAATTAGATGATGTGGATGTGGGACCATGTTGGGGCCACATATATATTGCTTTCTTTCATTTTCTGCATTGTATAAATAAGTGCATACACATCACTTAGTCTCTTAAGCTTTCATAATAAAAGTTCTAGAAAAGCTTCCACAAGTTTGTCTTCTCAATCCTCACCAACACAGAGAATCAATCACTGTGTATCTCACATACAATGAGAACACAGTGACGATTATCACGAATAACATCTGGATCGTGTCTATTAACATGATATCAGAGCACTAGGAGAAAGATCGGGGATATTTCTGAAATTATGCGATTCGAATTGAAATCGTGATATTGAAATTAGCAGAGGAACCTGAGGAGATTGTGCGATTCGAATGAAATCGCAATATCGAGAATAACATAGATCGAGAGTGCAGCAAATTGAAGATCGAGATTCTAAATTGAAATTGTCGACCTAATTGAGTTTCAAATCGAGGTGATCTGGTACATGCAATACAATTTTCTTATAATTGAAGTTCTGGTTTGTTATTACGGTTGATTGAAGTCGATTTGTTGATTGAAGTCAATCTGTTGAAGTATTGTTGTTGATTAATTTTAGCTGATGGAAATCACTTTGCAGAGTGAACCAGTCGCTACAGCCGAGACCTCGAATGTAGACTCAAACATAATGGATCATAATCATCCATTATATTTGGGTTCATCAGACACCCCTGGAGCTGTACATGTTGATATACAATTAACAGGAATGGAAAACTACACATTGTGGAGTCGTGCAATAAAATTGAATCTATTAACGGAGAATAAGATTGGTTTTATTGACGGCACAGTGAAGAGGGATATGTATAATGGAAATCTAGTGAGGCAGTGGGATCGTTGCAACACAATGGTAATTTCATGGATAATGAAGAATGTTAGTGTCACGCCCCGAACCCCGGGCCCGCGACTGGTGCCCTACCTGAGCACCCTTCTATTCATACAACACAATAAACCGCGGAAGATAAATAACACTCATCATTTATTTTTCCTTTTTTTTAAAACAAAGGCAAAACCGATAAGGCTGTCATAATATAAATCACCCAAAAGGGTCTACACTGTTCAACAATGTAAATACAACTTACGCCAGTCCAGCCCACATATGAATACATACCTCTAAGAATTTAAACAAATACTATGACGGGACAAGGCCCCGCCGTACCCCTAAATATACCTAGCCATAATGACAAGCTCCGGAACATTGGAGCCATCTCAAAATGATGTATCAGGATCCTAAGCTCGCGGATCCACAACTGTGTACCTAGACCTGCGGACATGAACGCAGCCCCCCCGAAGGAGGTCAGTACAACAAGGTACTAAGTATGTAAACAGGAAGTACATGAAATAAGATCATAACGGTACAAAAGAATGACAGGGGCAAGTATGAAATCAAATACCAGATCCTACCGTGTCATATGAAATCAAAGTCGAATGTATCTTGTATCACTGTACTACTGTATCACCGTATCATTGTAACACTGTACTATTATAACACCGAGAGTCAACTATGCCTTTTTAAGTATATAAAACCACACAGTCCAAATATAACACAGGAGGCAAGTACGACAACCAAAATAACAGTACAACAATGTTTATCAATATGAAAGTAGTGAGAATCAACTTTATCTTTTAAGCCCTGGCTTTACAAAATGAGATTTACCACCTTATTTCAAATCATAAAACCACTGAACCCTTTCATTTATGAAATCAACACCATTTCAACATATGAAAGCCATGACACATTCAGGTCCACTGCCCTCAAAATCATTATGCATTTCTAACCATGGGTCTCAAGCCTGCAATATCAAAGCGTGCCCGTGGAATCCTTCGTCATTGTCGACAGCCGCAAGTGTAAAATATATATATATGTAACACTCCCGTGGAATCCTACATCACTGTCGGCGTGCACATATGCAATATATATATATCTCATGCCCGTGGAATCCCTCATCTCGGGTACATGACTTCATGGAGAGCTAATCCATGAAATAATAATAATATATAACATGCCCGTGGAATCCCTCATCTCGGGTACATGTCTTCATGGAGAGCTAGTCCATGGAATAATAATAGTATATAACATGTCCGTGGAATCCCTCATCTCGGGTACATGTCTTCATAGAGAGCTAGTCCATGGAATAATAATATCATCCGGGAATTGAACCCGCATCATGGCCGTATGCCCCCGGAATCCTTCTGTTACACCCCGTAATTCAAGGACATGTTTAAGAGAATGTACGTAAGGAATCGGGACTCTAAATTGGTACGAAAGAAAGAATTGTTTTTCCGAAGAAAAATCTTCCGAACTTCGGAAAGGAAAAATATTCGTTGATGAGAATTAGATTTTCTCAAAATGCATTATTTGAGGTGTATCGAATTTATTAACATTATGGAAATTTATTTACGGATTTGGTCACGTAGGGCCCACCCGAGAAATTTTACGTTTTGTGGGGCCCACGAGGGTTTCGATATTTTAACGAATGGGAGGGAGACACGTGTCACCCCCTTGCATGGTCTTGGTCGAAATGGACCAAGGGTATAATGGTCAAATGACCAAGGAAGATGATCAAGTCTTGACAAGCCAAAGCTTGATATAATTGACTAAGTCAAATAAGGTCACTTGACTAGATATTTAGGTTTCTTCATCCAAGCCACACAAGTGTTTTAATCTAGGCCCTCCATTGTGTTTTATATTCATCCTAGTAGCAAGACTTATCTCAACACTTAGAAAAAATTTGAGAAACTTTGAGCTAAAGAGGAGAGCTCTCATCTTTGTCCATATTTCCACACAAAAATTTTGCAATTGTGGATCATAATTCACAATACTTAAACCCAAGGTTCCTAGGGGTATTATAAGGATATCTCAATAGAAAGATCCCGGGAAAACAACGTTTTCACATTAGTCGCAAGATGAAAACCTAAGTTGTTTTCATAGTTTTGATTGGAAAGTGAAGGGAAGTTGTTTGTGAACTTCTAAGGGCTTCAAATAGCGGATTAGAGCGTGAAGGAAAGGAGCTAAGATTTCTAAGGAGCGACTTTAAATCTTGGAGTTATATAAGGGCTTATCAAGGTAGCAATCTTGTCGTTTTAATGATTGAAGATTACTTATTGTTGTAGTTATGGATATAAACAAGCATGAGATATGTATAATGAAGATTGATAAGTGTTATGGATATTGGAACCACTAATCCGAAACTAGCATGATTAGCCTTTGAGATTACAATTCAATTTGGTTATTAGTTTAGTCGTCGCATGTTATATAAAGAAGGATTTATAGTAGTTAAAGTTGTTTACAACTATATAACATGGTAGACTTAACAACTTGGATTGAAAAAAGAATTGGAAAGGACTTTACATTGTGGTGCCGAGAATGGCATTGTCTATGGAACTACTTGGTATTAATTGTGGGGTAGAATTTTACACGTATTGTAAGGCGTGTAATCCCCTTTGATTGGTTGATGTGTTGAGCCTTAAATGTGGCATATTGGTTATTGATTTCGGGCCTTGAAAAAGGTGGAAAAGTACGTAGAAACAAAGGAAGTGTTGCCCAGTTTTCCGTAGAATAAGAGACCTTATACTTAGTATCATTCTACGTTAGAAACTAGAAGTTGATAGTCGTGTTGTGGCCATTATAGGTTGACAATTCTACGTGCGGCGTATTCGACTTAGCTTGTGGATTAAGCCGAAAAGGTATGTGAACCATCTCCTCTTCCTCTAGCATGATTCCTTATGGTAAAGTAAGTAAATCCTACTCCTTAAATGATTTACTCCTTGATTGTACTTGGATTGCCTAATATAGAAGTTGTTCTATATACTTCATTGATTGTACTTGGATTGCCTAATATAAAAGTTGGTCTATATACTTCCTTGATTGTACTTTGGATGTTTAAATTGGAAGTTGCTATAATCCATTCCCTTGATAAAATTTGGATTTTCAAAAGTGAAAGTTGTTTTACTTGAAGAACTTAGAGTCTTAAAAAGGAAGTGATTCCTAATCTCTTGGATAGTGCCTTAGTTCCAAAACCTAAAGGTTGTTATAATGACTTTATGGGAAGTTAGTTATAACGACTTTAGGGGAGTCAAAAGTGTGATTTACTTAATTGATTTAAAAGAGGAGAAATGACATGATTTAAAGAGAAGTAACTTGTTTTAAAGGTGTGAGTTACTTGAGATTTAAAAGTAGAAACTACTTGATTTCAAAACCTTGAATTGAAGTTTTTAAAAGTGTAGTTTGATTTGAAAAAAATAGAAGTGGCTTGATACTACAAGTGTTAGTGTAATAGAGGTCATAAATGAATTTTGGCTTCATTGTAGTACATAAAAGAAGTGACTAGAATATAAAGAATGTAAGCCACTTAATTTGAAGAATATGTAACTTGATGTTGCAAGGCTAGGGCCTTGCAATTTTATAAAAAAGGTAAAGAACGTGCGGCGGACGTACGTAGTACTTTGGCTTGCTTAAATGAGAATTTTTCTATTTGTACCTTGATAGTACTTTGGCTTGCTTAAATGAGAATTATTCTATTTGTGCCTTGATAGTACTTTGGCTTGCTTAAATGAGAATTTCTCTTAGTTTGTTAAAAAGGAAAGACATGGTAATTGTCTTGGTTTGTGTAAAAAGGAAAGGCATGGTAATTGTCTTGGTTTGTGTAAAGGCATAGTATTGTCTTGGTTTATGTAAAAAGGAAAGACATGGTATTGTCTTGGTTTGTGTAAAAAGGAAAGGCATGGTATTGTCTTGGTTTGCTAAAATGATGGTTTATTCATTTTATAAATAAAGGTCAAGAATGGTTTTCTTGCATATGGGTTGCTCATATAGACATTCGTGCAAGTGTCGTATTTTCACATCTCTGCGTCCCTCCATAAAAGGCCGGCAACTTGGTTCAAGAGATATCATGGAGTAGCTCCCCATGGTGTGAGTGGTACACACTCACGGCGGGTCGGTTAGACTCGGGCGGGTTAAATTCCCGGGATATAAGCCATGGATTAGCTATCAGTGATGTGAGTATCGTGTACCGATGACTCATTGCGGGTCCACGTGACCTATGCGGGTGAAATAGTCCTATGATAGGTTGCATTATAATACAGAGGGTGGTTGACCCTGGCACTGGCACGGCCTTCATGTTTTGAAACGGTAGTGATTTCATTAATGAAAGGGTGCAGTGTGTTTATGACTTAAAGTGGAACAGTTAATCTCATTGAAAAAGGCATAACTTAAAAGGTAAAAATGATTGCATTACTCGTATGTTTGCAAGGTTCAGTGTGCTGTTGTTTTGAGTTATCATACTTGCTTCCTGTTATATGTGGATTGTGTGATCTCCTTTACTATACTTATTGTTTCATATACTTGGAACATTCTTCGTACTAACCCCCTTTCTCCGGGGGGCTGCGTTCATGTCGCAAGTTTAGGTACGTAGTTCGGTGATCTGCAAGTGTAGGACCCTTGCTCAGAGTTTTGGATAGCTCCATTTGTTCAGGAGCTTATCATTTTGGTATAGATCCTTCAGTACATGCTTTTGTACAGTTATGGGTACGGCGGGGCCTTGTCCCGTCATAGTTCAGTAAAAATCTTAGAGGTCTGTATTCATATGTGGGATTGAACTCGTGTACATTGTAGTGCTTTTTGATTATGTATATTATATGGCAGCTTTGTCGGCTTTGCCCTTGTATGTTCGTTGGTTTAAAAAAAATGAATGAGGTGTTATTTAGTTCCGCGGTTTACTTGTGTCATTTAGGCAAGGAGGGTGCCCAGGTAGGGCACCAGTCACGGGGCCGGGGTTCGGGTCGTGACACCTTCATCGGTGTAAGAATGTCCATGGAACAATATAGTGGAAGCATGCCCGTGGAATCATTCATCACTGTCGGCACGTCCAAGTAAATAATACAACAATGGAACCACGCACATGGAATTCCTCCATCATGTAAGCATGTTCAAGTAATTAATACAACAATGTTGCCGGCCCTCCAGTGAGGGACGCGGTCCAAATATCAAGACTGTACACATATAGCTGTCACAAGCAACTATGTACACTTTATATCATCTTCGACTCTCATTACATAAATAGAATGAATATCTTTTTAGAACTACCATGACACTAACAAGTCTTTCATTCGTATAACTCCAAGGCACTATCACATAGTTCATTAAGGATTAAGATCCATTACAATAATTGTACATCCGTCGTATACTCACTTTATAAACTCAAGACACTTTCATTTCATGTATTATATTAAGAATTTAATCAGGGACATTCTCACATAATTTCCTTATAACATTTTAAATCATCTCTTGACTTTCAACAAAATTGTTATAACAAACTTCCCATAAAGCCGTTATAACAACTTCCATTTTTAGAAAACTAAAGCACTACCACATCTTTGCTTTTAATACAACCAAGGCATTATCATGTCATGTAAGGGAGTTGAACCCAAAGTACTACGTACATTCACTTCTTTACAAGAAGACTCAAGTCATGTAATGCTAGGGTATTAAACCCAAAAGTACTATGTACATCTATTCTTGATAAAGAGAATCGTTTCATGCAATATTAGGGAGTTGAACCCCATAACACTTTTGCTATCAAAATCAAGTTACCTATACTTTTAAAGTTAAGTAACTTATACCTTTAAAACCAAGAACTTCTTCTTTCAACATTAAGTCATTCATTCTCTTTAAATCAAGTAATCTCTACTTTTCAAATCAAGTAATCTATACTTTCCACATCAAGTTACTACACCTTTAGAAATTCAATTCAAGGTTTTGAAATCAAGTAACTTCTCTTTAAATCAATCAGTCACATAGACTTTCCAAAATAGCTCAAATCTCATAACTTTCAAAATAATCAAGTCTCTTAACTTTAGAAATCAAGCCCCATAACTTGAAAAATAAAGTCTCATAATCTTTAAAGAAATCAAGTCTCATAACTTTAAATCAAAGTCTCATAACCTTTAAAGAAATCAAATCTCATAACTTTAATTCAAAGTCTCATAATCTTTAAAGAAATCAAATCTCATAACTTTGAAAATCAAGTCTCATAACTTTAATTCAAAGTCTCAAAATCTTTAAAGAAATCTATCAAGTCACATAGACTTACCAAATGATTCAAGTCACATAGACTTCTCAAACAATTCAAGTCGCATAGACTTATCAAATAATTTAAGTCACCTAGACTTATCAAATAATTCAAGTCACCTAGACTTATCAAATAATTCAAGTCACCTAGACATACCAAGATCAAGTCACATATACTTACTAAAGATCATGTCAAAAGAAGGAAGAAGTTCACATACCTCGTGACGACTAATCAACACGACAAGTAGCAATACTGTCACGCCCCGAACCTCGGGCCCGTGACTGGTGCCCTACCTGGGCACCCTTCTACCTAACTGACACAAGTAAACTGCGGAACTAAATAACACCTCGTTTTTTTTAAAACCAACGAACATGCAAGGACAAAGCCGACAAGGCTGCCATATAATATACATAACAAAAAGGCACTACACTACACGAGTCCAATCCCACATATGAATACAGACCTCTAAGAGTTTTACTGAACTATGACGGGACAAGGCCCCGCCGTACCCATAACTGTACAAAAGCCTGTAATGAAGGATCTATACCAAAATGATAAACTCCTGAACAAATGGAGCTATCCAAAAACTCGGAGCAGGGTCCTACACCTGCAGATCACAAAACTGCGTACCTAAACCTGCGACATGAACGCAGCCCCCCGAAGGAGGTCAGTACGAAGAATGTACCAAGTCTGTGAAACTAAAAATATTGTAACGAAATTATAACAGTCTATACAAAACAGGAGACATGTATGATAGCCAAACTACAGTACACAATACATAAGCATCTATGTCAAATCAGGGACGCATGCCCTCAAAGTCATTATTCAAATATAACTATGGGTCTCACGCAACCTCAATTATGCCCGTGGAATCCTTCCTCACTGCCGGCAGTCCATGATATAATATAACATCAATGAGCACACTGAATCTTGCAATCATGAGAGTAATGCAATCATTTTTACCTTTTAAGTTATGCCTTTAATAATGAGATTAGCTGTTCCACTTTAAGTCATAAACACACTGCACCCTTTCATTAATGAAATCACTACCGTTTCAAAACATGAAGGTCGTGCGCTGCGGTCAACCACCCTCTGTGTTATAATGCAACCTATCATAGGACTATTTCATCCGCAAGGGACTATTTCACCCGCATAGGTCATGTGGACCCGCAATGAGTCATCGGTACACGATACTCGCATCACGGATAGCTAATTCATGGCTTATATATATCCCGGGAATTTAACCCGCCCGAGTCTATCCGACCCACCGTGAGTGTGTACCACTCACCACCATGGGGAGCTACCCCATGATATCTCTTGAACCAAGTTGCCGGCCCTTTATGGAGGGACGCGGAGATGTGGAAATACGACACTTGCACGAATGTCTATATGAGCAACACATATGCAAGCAAACCATTCTTGACCTTTATTTATAAAATGAATAATCATCATTTTAGCAAACCAAGACAACACCATGCCTTTCCTTTTTACATAAACCAAGACAATACCATGACTTTACACAAACCAAGACAATTATCATGCCTTTCCTTTTTACATAAACCAAGACAATTACCACGTATTCTTTGTTTTACATAAACCAAGAGAAATCCTTATTTAAGCAAGCCAAAGTACTATCAAGGCACAAATAGAATAATTCTCATTTAACAAGCCAAAGTACTATCAAGGCACAAATAGAATAATTCTCATTTAAACAAGCCAAAGTACTATCAAGGCACAAATAGAATAATTCTCATTTAACAAGCCAATGTACTATCAAGGCACAAATAGAATAATTCTCATTTAAACAAGCCAAAGTACTACGTACGTCCATTCTTTTCAAAAGACTCGTTTTTATATAAAACCCCAAGATACTAACACCCGTAGTATCAAGGCATGTCTATTTTTCGAAATAAGTTACTACACCTTTAGAAACTCATTTCAAGGCTTTGAAGCTAAGTAACTTCAAATTTCACAACCTAGGAAACTCATACCTATCCATCAAAATAGACAACTCTCTTAACCTTCCATAAAACCGTTATAACTAACTTCCCATAAAGCCGTTATAACCCTTTATGATTTTAGACAAATTCATTATTTTTATAACCAAGAGACTTATACTTTTAAAACCAAGTATCATATACTTTCAAATCAAGTTACATAACTTTCAAAATACTTCAAGTCTCTTAACTTTAGAAATCAAGTTTCTTCTACTTTTAAATCTCAAGTAACTCACACCTTTAAAACAAGTTACTTCTCTTTAAATCGTGTCATTTCTCCTCTTTTAAATCAATTAAGTAAATCACTCCTTTGACTCCCCTAAAGTCATTATAACAACCTTTAGGTTTTGGAACTAAGGCACTAGCCAAAAGATTAGGAACCACTTCCTTTTTAAGACTCTAAGTACTTCAAGTAAAACACTTGCACTTTTGAAAATCCAAACTTCATTAAGGGAATGGATTATAACAACTTCCAATTTAAACATCCAAAGTACAATCAAGGAAGTATATAGAACAACTTCTATATTAGGCAATCCAAGTACAATCAAGGAATGGACCATTTAAGGAGTATGACTTACTTTCTTTATCATAAGGAATCATGCTAGAAGAAGAGGAGATGGTTCACATACCTTTTCGGCTTAATCCACAAGCTAAGTCGAATACGCCGCATGTAGAATTGTCAACCTATAATGGCCACAACACGACTATCAACTTCTAGTTTCTAACGTAGAATAATACTAAGTATACGGTCTCTTATTCTACGAAAAATTGGGAAGCACCTCCTTTGTTTCTACGTACTTTTTCACATTTTTCAAGGCCCGATAATCAATAACCAAAATGCCACATTTAAGGCTCAATACATCAACCAATCAAAGGGGATTACACGCCTTACAATACGTGTAAAATTCTGCCCCACAATTAATACCAAGTAGTTCAATATCCAAAGCCATTCTCAGCTAACATATACAACAACACAAAGTCCTTTCCAATTCTTTTTCAATCCAAGTTGTTAAGTCTAACATGTTATATAGTCGTAAACAACTTTAACAACTATAATTCCTTCTTTATATAACATGCGATGACTAAACTAATAATCAAATTGAATTGTAATCTCAAAGGCTAATCATGCTAGTTTCGGATTAGGGTTCCAATATCCATAACACTTATCAAACTTTAATATATACATCTCATGCTTGTTTATATCCATAACTACAACAATAAGTAATCTTTAATCACTTAACGACAAGATTGTTACCTTGATAAGCACTTATAAAATTCCAAGATTCAAAGTCGTTCCTTAGCAATTCTTAGCTCCTTTCCTTCACACTTCAATCCGCTATTTGAGGCCTTTAGAAGTTCACAAACAACTTCTCTTCCATTTCCAATCAAAACTATGAAAACGACTTAGGTTTTCGCCTTGCGACTAACGTGAAAATGTCATTTTTCTGAGATCTTTCTATTGAGATATCCTTAAAATACCCTTAGGGACCTTGGGTTAAAGTCTTGTGAATAAAGAACCACAATTGCAAAAAAAATTGTGACATAATGGACAAAGCCGAGAGCACCTAAATGTGCAAGAACAAGTGTGAAATTTTTCTAAGTGTTGGAGCTAAGTCTTGCTACTAGTGTAGTATATATAACACAATGGAGGGTCAAGATTACAACACTTGTGTGGCTAGGATGAAGGAGATTAAATATCTATACAAGTGGCAAGTTGACTAAGTCAATTATCTCAAGCTTTGCAAGGCTTGATCATCTACACTGGTCAATGACCATAATATCCTTGGCCCATTTCGTGCAAGCCTATGTGGGGGGGTGACACGTGTCGCCCTCCCATTCGTCCATAAAATTTCGTAACCCTCGTGGGCCCCACAAAACGTAAAATTTCTCGGGTGGGCCCCACGTGACCAAATCCGTAAAAAATAAATTTCCACAATGTTAATAAGTTTCATACTCCTCAAATAATGCATTTTGAGAATCTAATTCTCATCAACGAACATTTTTCCTTTCCGACGTTCGGAAGATTTCCTTCGGAAAAATAATTCTTCCTTTCGTACCAATTTTCAAGTCTTGTGTTCTCGCGTCTATTCTCTTATACATGTCTTGGAATTACGGGGTGTAACAAATACGCTCCAATGTACTTCAACCTTAGCGTCTATTCCACGTGCCAAGTAGAATGTACTACACGTAGTACTTCAACCTAAAATGACAATAGCACTTCTATCAACTACAAGCTATCAAGTGTAGGACTTGTACCAATTAATGGACCTCTAATTCTATGGAAAATTGGGCAGTACTTCCTTTGTTTCTACATACTTTTCCACCTTTTCCAAGGCCCGTATTCATCAACCAACAAGCCACATTTAAGGCACAACCAACAGTTAACCAAAGGGGATTACATGCCTAACTTGACGTGTAAAATTCTGCCCCACAATCTATACAAAACAATCCACAATTTCATCAACAATAAGGGTAAAATATGAAGCCTTTAACTACCATTTTTCACCTTCATTTCTTAGGACTTTCATTAGCCAATTCTAACACATTAAACATGCATAATTTTCACTGAATTTCCAGCAGTATACACACCCAAAATAGTCCATAAAAACTGTATAATAATGTCCAACAATTTTATACATTTCTCGGCCAAACAACTACAATCCGATAACTCTTTTCTTAATCCTTTTTAATACAATTCGAATTCCAATACTTCCATATAAGTTATAACAACTTATTAACAACAATATTACTCTATTATAACATGTAATATGTGAGGTTAATAATGACAATAACCAACGAAACCCGATAACCCCACATTTTGTCCATTCTCGGCCTAACTTCCAATTTTTTGTCCCAACACTTTTAATCTTCATTCTTTTTAGCACATGCTCATCTAATATCTATAACAACATGTAATATCTAATTACTTCAAGAGAAGAAGAATCATTACCTCAGTTTTTATCCCAAAAACGCTAAAAACAGCCCGGGTAAGATTGGCCCGAAGTTTTCGTTTCACTCCACTTCTTTAAGTTTCAATCACATATACGTATCCTCCACAACCTTATGATCAACTTACCTTCACGTTCCAACACCAAAAAGTCGACAGAACCCTAGGGTTTTACACCCTCATTCTCGGCTCAAGGGGAGTTAAAGGTTAAGGGAGTGTTATCTTGGCTTAACACTTGGTTAGGGACCTTAATCTTGTATAATAAACTAAGCTTGGAAGATTTTGAGAATTTTTGTTCTTCATTGTGTGCCTTGGCCGAAACTCTAAGAGAAAATGAGAGAGATAGAAATATTTTCTAAGTGCAAAATGAAGTCTTGCAAGCCTCTCTTATGTATATATAATTATATCAATGGATGAGATATGGACAAGTGTTTGGACTAAGTGTAGCAAGACAAGTGGAGTGAGACCCACTTGTCCACTTGTCCTCCAAGTCTCAAAATATCTAAGTCAAAGTCAAGATTGGCGGTGACACGTGTCACCCTCCCATTGGTCCAAAATTATTTCTTCACAAAAAACGTCTATATTTGGTCAAAATATCTCGAAACTTTGTGGGCCCCACAAAATGGTAAAATATTTCTCGTGGCCACGTGACCAAATACGAACTTAAAAATCCATAAATTCAATATATTCCAAAAGTATCAAATATCAAATTTGAGAATCAAATTCCCATTTTTAAACCTTTTCCTTCACGGGTTTCCGAAATTTCTCTTAAGGAAAAAGTGTATCTTCTATCGTTTCACGATTTAAACCTTAACGGCTTACGTACGTTTTCTTATTCATGTGTTGGAACTACGGGGTATAACATTATTCCCCCTTAGAAACATTCATCCCGAATGTTCATACTAGGTTCATGCTAAACATATCTTGGTATAGTCTCCTTAAACTACACTCAACGAAACCAATCAGGCCCCATATGGCCACAATATATTACACATGCATATAGATCTCAAATCTAGAGTGTACATTATCACTCTTAACTCCCTTTCATGGCCTAAGAGGATTCTCCTTTCGTACTTTCATTAGTCATAACTATAAACACTTCAATTCTTTTAACACTTGTTCGCTCCTTTTCTTACTTGTCGTACTCTGCTCGTACTTCCAAACATTTTCTAGTACACGCACATAATTTCAAATATTGCTTCTGTTCTCCAATCCTTGGAGTTACTATATCCAAACTTGGTCATTATACTTAGATTCAATTTCCGTTAAGGCAATTCTCGGCCTTCACGGCCCGGTTCTGGTGGAACGCGTCCACGAACCCGTACAACGATTTACTAGACTTGGGCCTTGCACCCTCGTGACCATATCACATAGAGGGACCACCTCAAACTGACCCCACTTAATTTAATGCCACGTTGACCCGTGGTGGTCCTCAATCTGCCCCATGGTCGCACTTAATTCTCATTCTTGGTCTGTAATAAATCTTACTACCCGAGAAGGCCTTATACATCTAATGTCTCAGCGGTTATCAATATTCTAAAGTTTCACAATCATTCTATGTTCCAAGCTTACCTTATCAGTCCCCACATAGGGTAAGATAGCTCTCATAATCTCAAAATCATGTCGTCTTAACCACAACAACCCTATTTACTCCATACCAATATTTTTCACACATATCACTTAAGCGTACAACACAGCTTAATATATCAACATGGTAAGTTATCAAATCAATTGTACCTGATCCCATAAGGGTCTAACACAATCTTAGATAGTTCATTACCTCCTGACTATTCCAAATCAGTACATATATAAAGCCTAGGTATGAATTCAATAAACTGGTTCACACCTTCCAAGTAATTATCAAGGCTTTACCAACTTATGGTAACTCATAATCATTCTAGGCAACACATATATGACCCCAAGTAAATACGCTCGTACAGACATACATCATCATAATACCATCTATACGATAATTTTACCAACCTGGATACGCAATCCATATAATCCTTTAAGGGTCACTGTTGCCTTTCTCATAGCTGCAACCACAATAATATGTTAGGGAGAGACTACCCTAACAACACAGTTCTATCGCACGATCTCAGAGTGAGAATAAGGGAAACCAATTCTAAATATACTATAGCCTCCTGTTTATAGATGTGGTGCACAACACACCGATAAACAAGACTCTACTATACACGGTCTGTAGACATTCCGAGGACTAACTGCTCTGATACCACTCCACGCCCAACCTCAAGCTCACATCGTGCCCTACCTGGGCACCATTTTATTCATATAACACAATAAACCGCGGAAGATAAATAACACTCATCATTTATTTTTCCTTTTTTTTAAACAAAGGCAAAGCCGATAAGGCTGCCATAATATATATCACCCAAAAGGGTCTACACTGTTCAACAATGTAAATACAACTTACGCCAGTCCAGCCCACATATGAATACAGACCTCTAAGAATTTGAACAAATAGTATGACGGGACAAGGCCCCATCGTACCCCTAAATATATCTAGCCATAATGACAAGCTTCGGAACATTAGAGCCATCTCAAAATGCTGTATCAGGATCCTAAGCTCGCGGATCCACAACTGTGTACCTAGACCTGCGGACATGAACGCAGCCCCCCCGAAGGAGGTCAGTACAACAAGGTACTAAGTATGTAAACAGGAAGTACATGAAATAAGATCATAACGGTACAAAAGAATGACAGGGGCAAGTATGAAATCAAATACCAGATCCTACCGTGTCATATGAAATCAAAGTCGAATGTATCTTGTATCACTATACTACTGTATCACCATATCATTGTAACACTGTACTATTATAACACCGAGAGTCAACTATGCCTTTTTAAGTATATAAAACCACACAGTCCAAATATAAAACAGGAGGTAAGTACGACAACCAAAATAACAGTACAACAGTGTTTATCAATATGAAAGTAGTGAGAATCAACTTTACCTTTTAAGCCCTGGCTTTACAAAATGAGATTTACCACCTCATATCAAATCATGAAACCACTGAACCCTTTCATTTATGAAATCAACACCATTTCAACATATGAAAGCCATGACACATTCAGGTCCACTGCCCTCAAAATCATTATGCATTTCTAACCATGGGTCTCAAGCCTGCAATATCAAAGCGTGCCCGTGGAATCCTTCTTCACTGTCGACAGCCGCAAGTGTAAAATATATATATATATATGTAACACGCCCGTGGAATCCTAGATCATTGTCGGCGTGCACATATGCAATATATATATATATATATATATATCTCATGCCCGTGGAATCCCTCATCTCGAGTACATGACTTTATGGAGAGCTAATCTATGAAATAATAATAGTATATAACATGCCCGTGGAATCCCTCATCTCGGGTACATGTCTTCATGGAGAGCTAGTCCATGGAATAATAATAGTATATAACATGCCCGTGGAATTCCTCATCTCGGGTACATGTCTTCATGGAGAGCTAGTCCATGGAATAATAATATTATCCGAGAATTGAACCCGCATCATGGCCGTATGCCCCCGGAATCCTTTATCGGTGTAAGCATGTCCATGGAACAATATAGTGGAAGCATGCCCGTGGAATCCTTCATCACTGTCGGCACGTCCAAGTAAATAATACAACAATGGAACCACGCACATGGAATTCCTCCATCATGTAAGCATGTTCAAGTAATTAATACAACAATGTTACCGGCCCTCCAGTGAGGGACGCGGTCCAAATATCAAGACTGTACACATATAGCTGTCACAAGCAACTATGTACACTTTAAATCATCTTCGACTCTCATTACATAAATAGAATGAATATCCTATTAGAACTACCAAGACACTAACAAGTCTTTCATTGTATAACTCCAAGGAACTATCACATAGTTCATTAAGGATTAAGCTCCATTACAATAATTGTACGTCCGTCGTACACTCACTTTATAAACTCAAGGCATTTTCATTTCATGCATTATATTAAGGCTTTAATCAGGGACATTCTCACATGATTTCCTTATAACATTTTAAACCATCTCTTGACTTTCAACAAAATTGTTATAACAAACTTCCCATAAAGTCGTTATAACAACTTCCATTTTTAGAAAACTAAAGCACTACCACATCTTTGCTTTTAATACAACCAAGGCATTATCATGTCATGTAAGAGAGTTGAACCCAAAGTACTACGTACATTCACTTCTTTACAAGAAGACTCAAGTCATGTAATGTTAGGGTATTAAACCCAAAAGTACTATGTACATCTATTCTTTATAAAGAGAATCTTTTCATGCAATATTAGGGAGTTGAACCCCAGAACACTTTTGCTATCAAAATCAAGTTACCTATACTTTTAAAGTTAAGTAACTTATACCTTTATAACCAAGAACTTCTTCTTTCAACATTAAGTCATTCATTCTCTTTAAATCAAGTAATCCCTACTTTTCAAATCAAGTAATCTATACTTTCCACATCAAGTTACCACACCTTTAGAAATTCAATTCAAGGTTTTGAAATCAAGTAACTTCTCTTTAAATCAATCAGTCACATAGACTTTCCAAAATAGCTCAAATCTCATAACTTTCAAAATAATCAAGTCTCTTAACTTTAGAAATCAAACCCCATAACTTGAAAAATAAAGTCTCATAATCTTTAAAGAAATCAAGTCTCATAACTTTAAATCAAAGTCTCATAACCTTTAAAGAAATCAAATCTCATAACTTTGAAAATCAAGTCTCATAACTTTAATTCAAAGTCTCATAATCTTTAAAGAAATCAAATCTCATAACTTTGAAAATCAAGTCTCATAACTTTAATTCAAAGTCTCATAATCTTTAAAGAAATCTATCAAGTCACATAGACTTACCAAATGATTCAAGTCACATAGACTTCTCAAACAATTCAAGTCACATAGACTTATCATATAATTCAAGTCACCTAGACTTATCAAATAATTCAAGTCACCTAGACTTATCAAATAATTCAAGTCACCTAGACTTATCAAATAATTCAAGTCACCTAGACATACCAAGATCAAGTCACATAGACTTACTAAAATCATGTCAAAAGAAGGAAGAAGTTCACATACCTCGTGACGACTAACCAACACGACAAGTAGCAATACACTCCAATGTACTTCAACCTTAGCGTCTATTCCACGTGCCAAGTAGAATGTACTACACGTAGTACTTCAACCTAAAATGACAATAGCACTTCTATCAACTACAAGCTATCAAGTGTAGGACTTGTACCAATTAATGGCCCTCTAATTCTACGGAAAATTGGGCAGCACTTTCTTTGTTTCTACGTACTTTTCCACCTTTTCCAAGGCCCGTATTCATCAACCAACAAGCCACATATAAGGCACAACCAACAGTTAACCAAAGGGGATTACATGCCTAACTTGACGTGTAAAATTCTGCCCCACAATCTATACAAAACAATCCACAATATCATCAACAATAAGGGTAAAATATGAAGCCTTTAACTACCCTTTTTCACCTTCATTTATTAGGACTTTCATTAGCCAATTCTAACACATTAAACATGCATAATTTTCACTGAATTTCCAGCAGTTTACACGCCCAAAACAGTCCATAAAAACTGTATAATAACGTCCAACAATTTTATACATTTCTCGGCCAAACAACTACAATCCGATAACTCTTTTCTTAATCATTTTTAATCCAATTCGAATTTCAATACTTCCATATAAGTTATAACAACTTATTAACAAAAATATTACTCCATTATAACATGCAATAGGTGACGTTAATAACGACAATAACCAACGAAACCCGATAACCCCACATTTTGTCCATTCTCGGCCTAACTTCCAATTTTTTGTCCCAACACTTTTAATCTTCATTATTTTTAGCACATGCTCATATACTACCTATAACAACATGTAATATCTAATTAATTCAAGAGAAGAAGAATCATTACCTCATTTTTAGCCCGAAAACGCTAAAAATAGCTCGGGTAAGATTGGCCCACAGTTTTCGTTTCGCTCCACTTCTTCAAGTTCCAATCACATATACGTATCCTCCACAACCTTGTGATCAACTTACATTCACGTTCCAACACCAAAACGTCGGCGGAACCCTGTGGTTTACACCTCATTCTCGCCAAGGTGAGTTAAAGGTTGGAGTGTTATCTTGGCTTAACACTTGGTTAGGACCTTAATCTTGTATAATAAACTAATCTTGGAAGATTTTGAGAATTTTTGTTCTTCATCGTGCCTTGGCCGAAACTCTAAGAGAAAATGAGAGAGATAGAAATAGTTGCTATGTGCACAAGGAAGTCTTGCAAGTCTCTCTTATGTATAGATAATTATATCAATGGATAAGATATGGACAAGTGTATGGACTAAGTGTAGCAATACAAGTGGAGTGGGACCCACTTGTCCACTTGTCCTCCAAGTCTCAAAATATCTAAGTCAAAGTCAAGACAGTGGCGGGTGACACGTGTCACCTCCCATTGGTCCAAAATTATTTCTTCACCAAAAACGCCTATATTTGGTCAAAATATTCGAAACTTTGGCCCCCAAAATGGTAAAATTTCCCATGGGCCCCACGTGACCAAATCCGAACTTAAAATTGATAAATCCAATATATTCCAAAAGTCTCAAATACCAAATTTGAGAATCAAATTCCCATTTTTAAACCTTTTCCTTCACTAAGTTTCCAAATTTCTCTTAAGGAAAAAGTGTATCTTCTATCTTTTCACGATTTAAACCTTAACGCCTTACGACGCTTTCTTATTCATGTGTTGGAACTACGTTGTAACAGATTAGTAAGGATATGTTGAGTGGAATTTTGTATAGATCTATCGCTTTTGCGCTTGGAAAGATTTGAAAGAGCGATTCGATAATATTAATTTGTCTCGTATATCAATCAAGAAGGAGCTTGCTATGCTTCAATAGTGTCACCTGTGGCAAGTTATTATTCGAGAATGAAAGATTTATGGGATGAAATTGATTCAATCATTCCCCCACCTGCTTGCGACTGTGATAGTCCTCGAGTGTATATTGATCATCTTGCTAATTAAAGATTATTGGAATTCTTGATGGGATTAAACGATGGGTATAATCAAGCACGAAGCCACATTTTATTGTTATCACCTACACCTAGCGTCTATCAAGCATATGTTATGATTGCGCAAGATGAAAGCCAGAAAGCTATTAATGGAAGATTTGGAACATCTGATTTAGGTGAATCTATGGCCATGTATGGTACGACAAATCAAAGCAGACAAAGGAAACCCAATCAATAAAATCAAAGTGGATTATGTGATCATTGTCAAATGAAAGGCCACACTAGAGAAATCTGTTACAGGTTAATGTATTGTGATCACTGCAAGAAGCAAGGACATCCTAGTTATAGATGCTATAGAGTTGTAGGATATCCAACAGACTGCAAGGGAAAGAAGAATGTGCGGTTGATGGGTAATTCGACTGGTGTGGGTGACAATTCTCATTGGCATGGTAATGCAGCAGGTTATGAATACAGTAAAATTATGAGGCAATTGTCTAAGGAACAACATGAGTATCTTCAGAATAGATTGGCCACGTGTTCTCTGGATAAGTATGAGAAAGCAGTGCAGGTACTTGAGTCACAGGAGGAAAGCAATAACAAGGCACCAGTAGCCAAAGATCAAGCTCATATGGCAGGTAACCTTGCATATCCTAAACATAGAGATAATATCAATGAAGACTGGATAGTGGACTCAGGGGCAACTGATCATATGGCCAGTAATAAGAACCTGATTGAGAAGAAAGAAAACGCAGGCCAGGTACAATTGCCTACTGGTGATGTTGCTGAAATTACACAAACAGGAAGTTGTAGACTAAATAATGGTGATGTTATTGAACATGTGTTATGTGTTCTCACTTTCAAATTCAATCTCATCGTTGTCGGCTAACCAGTGGAATTGAATTATCAGGCAAGATTTTTCCCCGACATTTTGTCCTCGCAGATCTGCATCGGAAGGTCAACGACTGTAGGGAGATTGATGTGCTATACATACTGGAGTCAGGAAGGAGTTACAGGGAAGCAATAAAGGCACATGTTGTATCAGCAACAGTTGTGGTGTCCAAAGATGAGCTAGAGGATGAGCTATGACATAGAAGAATGGGTCATGTGCCATTCAACATGCTTAGGAAGCTTACTGTGTTTAGAAACAAGTCAGAATTTTCAATAAAGCACTGTGATGTGTGCCCATTAGCTAGACAGACAAGAAAGCCTTTTCCTGATAGCAATAGCAAATCTGATTTCGCCTTTCAACTCTTACATTTAGATGTATGGGGACCCTATAAAGTGTCATCTTATAATAATATGAGGTATTTTCTCACTGTGGTGGATGATTACATGTCACGACCCGAACCCGGGCCCGTGACTGGTGCCTTACCCCGGGCACCCTAGTGATACAACATCAGAGAAAACCAGCGGAAATAAAACTTAAATATGTAAATAGACATGGATTAAGATGAAAGAAAATAGGCCAAGCAAAACGGTTGTCTTTCAACATATATATATATAAAAATTTGAATAGCATAATCCTACAATGCGCTTCGGGGTGAACTACGGTGCTACTGGATCGAATCACCGTGATCCAAATTTATCTCATATTCGCCACGACCGCCGAATCGCCATCTCTTTGTACTTATCTCATCCGCTCCAGCCGTGGACCGAGGCTCAGTATCAGAGTCTCGCAGCCATCGCCGCGCTCTAAACTCGCTGGTGCCGCGGCGTCGCGAAACCCGGGCCGGAAGCATCGCTCAGTATCGATGCTCGCGCTCGCATTTCTCAGATCTCACTAACGCCTCGATCGCTTTGCCTATCTGGGCTCAAGGTTTTACGCGAGGCATAATCGGTAAAGGAAAGGAATACGCCGAGGTCCAACTTATCACACAAATCTAAGGCACGATCTCGTAATGAGAAGAATGGAAACCAATCCTAAATGTCCTATAGCCTCCGATTATAGATGTGGTGCACAACACACCGATAATCAAGACTCTACTAGACACGGTTCGTAGACACTTTCCGAGGACTAACCGCTCGATACCACTTTTGTCACGACCCAACCCGCCCGCGGATCGTGCCTTACCCCGCACCCTAGTGATACAACATCGTAGAAAACCAATGAAATAAAACTTAAATATGTAAATAGACATGGATGAAGATGAAAGAAAATAGGCCAACCAAAACGGTTGCCTTTCAACATATATATATATAAAAATTTGAACAGTTACAATCCTTACACCCCTGCCCACAACAAAGCATGCACTTAAGATTTATACAACAACTATGACGGACAGGCCCCGCCATACCCCGAATGTACAAGGACCTGCTGCACTGGGTAACATACCAAAGATAAGCCTCCAAGGGACTGAGCTTCCCAAGACGCTGAAATGAGATCCTAAACGCGGATCGACAAATGGTGTACTTCTACCGCGGCATGAACGCAGCCTCAAGGAGGTCAAGACAACAAGTACCAAGTATGTGAAATCAGAAATTATCAGAATGAAATCATAATAGTCTATATAAAGCAGAGACATGTATGATAACTAAACTACAGCTCACAACATAAGAGCAAGATGTCAAGTCGTGACTCACGCCTCAAAGTCATCCTCACGCCCGTGGAACTTCTTCCTCACCGCCAGCCTAGGTACAAATCATGTGATACGTATAATATGTCTCGCCCATCTCATGGACCCAAAGATAGAAACGTGTGGGATACATTCCTGCTCATCCCATGAACCTAGAGTCGAGTGAAATACATTCTGATGAACCGTAGTCGAGTGAAATACATTCGGATGAACCAGTAGTCGAGTGAAATACATTCCGGATGAACCAGAGTCGAAAGAATACATTCTGGATGAACCAGAGTCGAGTGAAATACATTCTGATGAACCGTAGTCGAGTGAAATACATTCCTGGATGAACCTAGTCGAGTGAAATACATTCCTGCTCATCCCATGAACCGTAGTCGAGTAGAACACGATTTGCATAACAAGGCTATCACACGTAACATGGTCAAGTTTCACAAACAACAAGCATAGGCAAGTTATACACAACTCAAGGTACTTTCATTTTATGTCAAAGTCCTGATTTTAACTCCTAAAGTACTACGACGTTAAATTCCTTTTAAGAGATTCATTCCTTTTCTAAAAGTCACCCGATACCCGTAGTATATAAAAATGTGTGACTTATATCTTTTAAGTAAACCAAAACAACTTTCATACTTTCCTTTTTAAGACCAAATTAAGGCAATACCATGCCTTCCTTTGACCAAAATACTTCTCTTTAAAAGTCAAGTTACCACATTAAAACAAATGATAAAACCCTTCTTTATTTTCATAAAGTCGTTATAACCAACTTCCCATAAAGTCGTTATAACACTTTATGTTTTAAACCATTTTAAGACAACACAATGCCTTTCTTTTCCTAAAGTTCCAGTTTGCCTAATTTCAATTACGCAAGTCTCTTTTTAGAAAAGTTTCATAGTTCAATGTCTTAATCTCTTTTTAAAACAATAGAGTAACATATGCCATAGGTGAGTAGGTTAATCTTGTTCATAATCAATCTTATTAAGCAGCCATGATCTAGAAAATGTAATATCATTTTGTCTCATCTTAGCTTCTATACAGATGGAGGTTTCTACTGGTTTTAATAATACTTAATTATTCAATACATTTTCCTTTATTAACGCTGCAGTGGTTTATCGATACACATTCTGATTTCCGAAATCAGTAAAACATTATTCCTTTTAAAAACCAAGTACTCATTACTTACGAATGAGATTTCACACAAAATCCATATTAATTCATTTAAGTTAAGTCTCTTATCTTATAAGATCAAGTCTCTTAACTTCTAAAATCAGTAAACCATCTTCTTTACCTCTCTTAAGACGTTATACATAACTCCCCATAAAGCTAGTATAACCTTTTTTAAAACCTTTAAAACCAAGTGTTACTCTTCTTTCAAAAATGGTTTCTTAACAATTTTGAAATACTTCAAAATTCTTATTATTCAGGCTTAAGTCAAAAGACATTGCCGTACAACTACGTTCAATTAGCGCACGACGCTCACCGTACTATATATTATTCAAAGCTTAAGTCAAAAGACATTGCCGCTATATATATCTTCCTTTAAAATATCATGCTCAAGAGTATAGGAAGAATCACATACCTCGTGACGATTTATCGACTATAAGCAAAACGCCCACTGGCCATAACCCGCTTAGCCTGTCCACCTTCTAAGTAGCCCATGCTACTTGCGTAACATTCAACCAATAAAGGTTATCACCATCAGATATACAAATTCTATGTAAGTACAAATTGAACTTCTACTTATATTCTTCCAAGTGATTTCAGCCAAGTCTTTTCTCAGAATATCCTTCTATTACAGTTCAATTCTCTTCTATGAATCTTATATTCATTACTATACTACTACGCATGTAATTTCCAATTACACTAGAAGGACAAGAGTATTTACCTCGATGAGCCCAAAATTATCCAAGTAAAAAGTCGCTCCTGAGCAACGCTTGGCTCCTACTCCGAGTGCTCCAATCCGCTCCAAACAACCCTTAGAAGTTCTACGCAACTTCTACTAAACACTTCAACCGACTATGAAGGTTTTCCTTAGGGTTTCGTTTAGTGGCTAAAGGAAAGTATAATAGTATTTTCCAGGCTTTTCAGATAAAGGGTACTTTGGAAAGTACTACAAGGTATTTGGCTAAAGTATTTTGGGCATTATAACAATACTTGTAATACATTTCTACCAAGGGGGTAGTATTTCACTAGCACAACTAGGCTAGTGGGTTGCTCTGCCAGAGCTCTCAAGGGAGGGTGTGGTGGACTAAAACAACAAGAGGGAGAGGGAGGGATTTTTCAAGACTTAGACAATTTTGATGAATAAGTTCATCAACTTGTATGGTATTTATAGGTCAAGAAATGGCCAACCAATGGCCAAGATCTATCCAAGTGTAAGGCAAGTGTAAGGTCAAGATGAAGCCATGTGTTTGTGGGTCCCACTTGCTCATTAACTACACAAAATATCCTACCGAACCCTTGACCACAATTTTGCACAAAAACGTGCCAACACCCTTTGGCCGCCCACTTCCTTCCAATGCGAGGTGACACATGTCACCCTCCCGCTGGTCCAAAATGTTTCGCCTCTCTAAAAATCTGCAAAAATTATTAATGACATAGCCGTAATTTTCCCTACGAAAGTCGTGGAAACGCTTTCATTAAAAACGACTCTAATCGGGTGTTGTGTACAAATTTCAAACTTGCCTAACTTAAGGCTCAAATTTATATACGCACGCCTCACGCATATACCTCGAAATACGGTATAACATTCTCCTCCTTAGAAACATTCGTTCCGAATGTTCCTTCTAAGCCTCAAAACAAACATGCGCCAGTATAGTCTTCACTACTATACTTACGAGAACAATCCTGCCACACCTGGCCACAGAAACACCCGCGCAAATACTTACATCCAAGTCCACGAGGAAACACCTCTAACATCACAAACTTTTGTCACTTTGCCGCGAGGTTCTAGTGTCACTCCGGCGACCCAACAAATGTTACCGAACTGCATGCGATCCCTGAGGTCTAAAATATACATCCTTCGCACCTTCTCCTTCACAAGAAATGATCATATCTATGCCGCAATACATGCCGCTCTACCCTTACTCGTCAGACTTTCTCGAACACTTGAACTCTTCTAGTATAATGCACCACACTTCACCAACGCTGTTTCCAACCCTGGAGTCACTACCTCCAAACTTGGTCATCTTACTAACTCGATTTCTTCTAGGCCATTCTCGCCTTCACGAACTGATTTTGGTCGAACATATCCACGAACTCATACGATGGTCATCTAAACTGGGCCTAGCACCCTCGTGACTTACCATCCGCGGACCACCCAGAGCTGACCCCACCTTAATCCGATACGGGTTGACCCGCAACACGCCCTCAACCCAACCCACAATCGCGCTTAAACCCTTGCTCCCGATACGGAACAATTTACTAACTCACATCATGAAAGCTACCACTTCCATTTCACACTACCCATGGACTTATCACACAAATATATCCCACGATACTACGCACTCGATAAAAGTCAAACATAAAATGAATCTTTTACTCAAGACGACCTTATCCGTAAGGTCTCAATCGTGAAATAATCTAAGGTTCACACCTTCCATGCCCCCATACTTACTCTTCCAACTAACCATGTTTTCTAACTCACAATATAACACAACGCTATCCGCATATAGCACACAACAATAAGATCATCATATCAAGCATGCAAAACTCTGAGGGTTAGGGATATACCGAACCTACCGCCCACTCTAATCATAGGCCACTCGCAGGCGCATACCGTAGGGGCGCGATGAACCCGCCATCGATCCGGTAGGCCGCGCTGCCGCCGCATTCTCCTATAAGCACGCCTTCGTCACATGGCCCCGACGGCCGCAGTAAAACAAGCACCGCAGAAAGACGACATTCCCGATGATATTTGCCACATCGCGCACACCGGGGACATGAATCCCGCCGCTAGCACTCACGTATACCTGTGAACTAAGCCCCGAGCTCACCAGCCCCGAATACCCCGAACGCCCCAAGATCGGAGGACCACTCAGATCGCGGAGGTACATAACTAACTCCGGCCGAGGTGGTCCGCCGAAAGTTACCAAAGGACCTCGCTGCCCCGCCTCTTCTCGATGATCTCGGCCATTTCGCCGACCTCTCCGTGCCTCACATCCTAGTGCATGAGCTTGCATGCGGCAATGTCCATGCCCGGCCAAGAGCTACACCCGCATAAGCCTCGCCAAGTAATCATCTAGCCCGCGACGTAGCGATGTACTCGCCCTCCATATCGCCTACTACGGGGACATACCGAGCTAACGAGTCGAACTCCACATCAGACTTCTAACCGTCCGCCCGCCCCGCTTTAACGCCAAAAATCGCTACCCGAGCCCTCCTCATCCGTGGAGGCAAGAAGTGTGCAAGAAATGCCTTTGAGAACTCGTCCATATACCGGAAGTGCATTCTCTCCCGACAGCTCCCACGAATCAAACCAATACCGATCATGGTATCACGCACCGATGCGAACCTAGGACCACCGACTCGTATCCGATGCCTTGATCACTCACGACTCAGAATCGCCGGATGAACTCCTGCGATCATCCTCGTGCCTCGACCCATAAAACTCGCGTTACACTCGTAAAAATCCCGTAGTCTCAAATCGCTCGCCGGGGTGAACTACGGTACTGGATCGAATCGCCAGATCCAAATTTATCTCATATCTGCCACGACCGCCAAGAATCGCCATCTCTTGTACTTATCTCATCCGCTTCCAGCCGTGGACCGAGGCTCGTGTATCAGAGTCTCAGCAGCCATCGCCGCGCTCTAAACTCTGCTGGCCGCGGCCGCGAAACCCGCCGTCGGAAGCACTGCTCGTATCGACCGCTCGCGCCGCATTCTCTCAGATCTCACTAACACTCGATCGCTTTGCCCATCTGGCTCGCTGCCTTACGCGAGGCATAATCGTAAAGGAAAGGAATACGCCGAGGGTCCAACTTATCACACACCTCTAAGGCACGATCTCGTAATGAGAAGAATGGAAACCAATCCTAAATGTCCTATAGCCTCCCGATTATAGATGTGGTGCACAACACACCGATAATCAAGACTCTACTAGACACGCTCAGACACTTTCCGAGGACTAATCGCTTCGATACCACTTTTGTCACGACCCAACCTGCCCGTGGATCGTGCCTTACCCCGCACCCTAGTGATACAACATCGAGAAAACCAAATGGAAATAAAACTTAAACATGTAAATAGACATGGATTAAGATGAAAGAAAATAGGCCAACCAAAACGGTTGCCTTTCATCATATATATATATAAAATTTGAATAGCATAATCCTTACAACCCCGCCACAACAAAGGCATGCACTTAAGATTTATACAACAACTATGACGACAGTGGCCCCGCCATACCCCGAATGTACAAGGACCTCATGCACTGTGGTAACATACCAAAGATAAGCCTCCGCGGACTGAGCTTCCCAAGACGCTGAAATGAGATCCTAAACGCGGATCGACAAATGGTGTACTTCTACCGCGCAGATGAACGCAGCCTCAAGGAGGTCGATAACAAGTACCAAGTATGTGAAATCAGAAATTATCAGAAATGAAATCATAATAGTCTATATAAAGCAGAGACATGTATGATAACCAAACTACGCTCACAACATAAGAGCAGGTTATGTCAAGTCGTGACTCACGCCTCAAAGTCATCCTCACGCCCGTGGAACTTCTTCCTCACCGCCAGCCTAGGTACAAATCATGTGATACGATAACATGTCTCGCCCATCTCATGGACCCAAGATAGAAATGTGGATACATTCCTGCTCATCCTACGAACCTAGTCGAGTGAAATACATTCTGATGAACCTGTAGTCGAGTGAAATACATTCTGATGAACCTAGTCGAGTGAAATACATTCCTGATGAACCCAGAGTCGAGTGAAATACATTCCCTGATGAACCTAGAGTCGAGTGAAATACATTCCTGATGAACCCAGTCGAGTGAAATACATTCCTGATGAACCTAGTCGAGTGAAATACATTCCCTGCTCATCCCATGAACCTAGAGTCGAGTAGAACACGATTTGCATAACAAGGCTATCACACGTAACATGGTCAAGTTTCACAAACAACAAGCATAGGCAAGTTATACACAACTCAAGGTACTTTCATTTTATGTCAAAGTCCTGATTTTAACTCCTAAAGTACTACGACGTTAAAATCCTTTTAAGAGATTCATTCCTTTTCTAAAAGTCACCCGATACCCGTAGTATATAAAAATGTGTGACTTATATCTTTTAAGTAAACCAAAACAACTTTCATACTTTCCTTTTAAGACCAAATTAAGGCAATACCATGCCTTCCTTTGACCAAAATACTTCTCTTTAAAAGTCAAGTTACCACATTAAAACAAATGATAAAACCCTTCTTTTATTTTCATAAAGTCGTTATAACCAACTTCCCATAAAGTTGTTATAACACTTTATGTTTTAAACCATTTTAAGACAACACAATGCCTTTCTTTTCCCTAAAGTTCCAGCTTGCCTAATTTCAATTACGCAAGTCTCTTTTAGAAAAGTTTCATAGTTCAATGTCTTAATCTCTTTTAAAACAATAGAGTAACATATGCCATAAAGTAGCAGTTAATCTTGTTCATAATCAATCTTATTAAGCACCATGATCTAGAAAATGTAATATCATTTTGTCTCATCTTAGCTTCTATACAGATGGAGGTTTCTACCGGTTTTAATAATACTTAATTATTCAATACATTTTCCTTTATTAACGCCGCAGTTGGTTTATCGATACACATTCGATTTCCAAATCAAGAAACATTATTCCTTTTAAAACCAAGTACTCATTACTCACGAATGAGGTTTCACACAAAATCCATATTAATTCATTTAAGTTAAGTCTCTTATCTTATAAGATCAAGTCTCTTAACTTCTAAAATCAAGAAACCATCTTCTTTACTCTCTTAAGACGTTATACCTAACTCCCATAAAGCTAGTATAACTCTTTTTAAAACCTTTAAAACCAAGTGTTACTCTTCTTTCAAAATGGTTTCTTAACAATTTTGAAATACTTCAAAATTCTTATTATTCAGCTTAAGTCAAAAGATATCATTGCATAACCACGCTCAATTAGCGCACGACGCCTACCGCACTATATATTATTCAGCTTAAGTCAAAAGACATTGCCGTTATATATATCTTCCTTTAAAATATCATGCTCAAGAGTATATGAAGAATCACATACCTCGTGACGATTTATCGACTATAAGCAAAACGCCCACGCTATAACCCGCTTAGCTGGTCCACCTTCTAAGTAGCCCATGCTACTTGCGTAACATTCAACCAATAAAGGTTATCACCATCAGATATACACCCATGTAAGTACAAATGAACTTCTACTTATATTCTTCTCAAGTGATTTCATTCAAGTCTTTTCAGAATATCCTTCTATTACGCTCAATTCTCTTCTATGAATCTTATATTCATTACTATACTACTACAGATGTAATTTCCAATTACACTAGAAGGACAGAGTATTTACCTCGATGAGCCCAAAATTATCCAAGTAAAAAGTCGCCTCCCGAGCAACGCTTAGCTCCTACTCCGAGTGCTCCAATCCGCCTAAACAACCCTTAGAAGTTCTACGCAATCTCTACTAAACACTTCAACCGACTATGAAGGTTTTCCTTAGTGGTTTCGTTTAGTGGCTAAAGGAAAGTATAATAGTATTTTTCTGCTTTCAGATAAAGTGGTACTTTGGAAAGTACTACAAGGTATTTGGCTAAAGTATTTTGGGCATTATAACAATACTTGTAGAATACATTTCTACCAAGTGGTAGTATTTCGACTAGCACAACTAGGCTAGTGGGTTGTTTCTGCCAGAGCTCTCAAAGGAGGTGTGGTGGACTAAAACAACAAGAGGAGAGGAGGGATTTTTCAAGACTTAGACAATTTTTGATGAATAAGTTCATCAACTTAGATGGTATTTATAGGTCAAGAAATGGCCAACCAATGGCCAAGATCTATCCAAGTGTAAGGCAAGTGTAAGGTCAAGATGAAGCCATGTGTTTGTGGGTCCCACGTGCTCATCAACTACACAAAATATCCTACCTAACCCTTGACCACAATTTTTGCACAAAAACGTACAACAATTCCCTTTGGCCGCCCACTTCTTCCAATGCAGGTGACACATGTCACCCTCCCGCTGGTCCAAAATGTTTCGCCTCTCTAAAAATCCGCAAAAATTATTAATGACATAGCCGTAATTTTCCCTACGAAAGTCGTGGAAACGCTTCGCCGAAAAACGACTCTAATCGGGTGTCAGGTACAAATTTCAAACTTGCCTAACTTAAGGCTCAAATTTATATACGCACGCCTCACGCATATACCTCGGAAATACGGTATAACATTCTCCTCCTTAGAAACATTTGTCCCGAATGTTCCTTCTAAGCCTCAAACAAACACGCGCCAAAGATAGTCTTCACTACTATACTTACGAGAACAATCGCCACACCGCCACGTAAACACCCGTAAATACTTACATCCAAGTCCACGAGGAAACACCTCTAACATCACAAACTTTTGTCACTTTGCCGCGAGGTTCTAGTGTCACCCGCGACCCAACAAATGGTACCGATCGCATGCGATCCCCGAGGTCTAAAATATACATCCTTCGTGACCTTCTCCTTCACAAGAAATGATCATATCTATGCTCGCAATACATGCTCGCTTCTACCCTTACTCGTCGTACTCTTCTCTAACACTTGAACTCTTCTAGTATACGCACTACACTTCACCAACGCTCGCTTTCCAACCCTTGGAGTCACTACCTCCAAACTTGGTCATCTTACTAACTTCGATTTCTTCTAGGCCATTCTCGGCCTTCACGAACTGATTTTGGTCGAACATATCCACGAACTCATACGATGGTCATCTAAACTGGGCCTAGCACCCTCGTGACTCCTACCATCCGGCGACCACCCATAGCGACCCCACCTTATCCGGCCACGGTTGACCCGCAACACGCCCTCAACCCAACCCACAATCGCGCTAAACCCTTGCTCCCGATACGGAACAATTTACTAACTCACATCATGAAAGCTACCACTTCCATTTCACACTACCCATGGACTTATCACACAAATATATCCCACGATACTACGCACTCGATAAAAGTCAAACATAAAATGAATCTTTTACTCAAGACGACCTTATCCGTAAGGTCTCAATCGTGAAATAATCTAAGGTTCACACCTTCCATGCCCCCATACTTACTCTTCCAACTAACCATGTTTTCTAACTCACAATATAACACAACGCTTATCCGCATATAGCACACAACAATAATATCATCATATCAAGCATGCAAAACTCTGCAGGTTAGGGATATACCAACCTACCGCCCACTCTAATCATAGGCTCGCTGGCAGGCGCATAGTAGGGGCGGCTTAACCCGCCATCGATCCAGAGTCGCGCTGCCGCCGGCATTCTCCTATAAGCACGCCTTCGTCACATGGCCTCGACGGCCGCAGTGAAACAAGCACCGCAGAAAGACGACATTCCCGGATGATGTTTGCCACATCGCGCACACCGAGGGGACATGAATCCCGCCGCTAGCACTCACGTATACCGCGGAACTAAGCCCCCGAGCTCGACCAGCCCCGAATACCCCGAACGCCCCAAGATCGCGAGGACCACTCAGATCGGGCGGAGGTACATAACTAACTCGCCACGAGGTGGTCCGCCGAAAGTTACCAAAGGACCTCGCCCCGCCCTCTTCTACCGATCTCGCCATTTCGCCGACCTCTCCGTGCTCACATCCTAGTGCATGAAGCCAGACGCGGCAATGTCCATGCCCACCAAGAGCTACACCCGCATAAACCTCTCGCTAAGTAATCATCTAGCCCTGACGTAGCGATGTACTGGCCCTCCATATCGCCTACTACAGCTGGGACATACCGAGCTAACGAGTCGAACTCCACATTGTACTTCTAACCGCCCGCCCGCCCCGCTTTAACGCCAAAAACTGTTTACCAAGCCCTCTCATCCGCGAGGCAAGAAGTGTGCAAGAAATGCCTTTGAGAACTCATCCCATATAGCCGAAGGCATTCTCTCCCGACAGCCTCCCACGAATCCAAACTACCGATCATGCAGATCACGCACCGACGCGAACCTAGACCACCGACTCGGTATCCGATGCTCGATCACTCACGACTCAGAATCGCTGGATGAACTCCTGCGATCATCCTCGTGCCTCGACCCATAAAACTCAAGTGTTACACCGTAAAATCCCGTAGTCTCAAATCGCTCGCCGGTGAACTACGGTGCATCTGGATCGAATCGCCAGATTCACTTATCTCATATTCGCCACGACTCGCCAAGAATCGCCATCTCCTTGTACTTATCTCATCTCGCTTCCAGCCGCGGACCGAGGCTCGTGTATCAGAGTCTCAGCAGCCCATCGCCGCGCTTAAACTCGCTGGCCGGGCGGCGCGCTAAACTCCGCCGGCTTAAGCACTGCTCAGTATCGATCGCTCGCGCTTCGCATCTCTCAGATCTCACTAACAGCCTCGATCGCTTTGCCCATCTGGGCTCAAGGTTTTACGCGAGGCATAATCGTAAAGGAAAGGAATACGCTGGAGGGTCCAACTTATCACACACTCTAAGGCACGATCTCGTAACGAGAAGAATGGAAACCAATCCTAAATGTCCTATAGCCTCGACATAGATGTGGTGCACAACACACCGATAATCAAGACTCTACTAGACACGGTGTAGATACTTTCCGAGGACTAATCGCTCGATACCACTTTTGTCACGACCAACCTGCCCGTGGATCGTGCCTTACCCCGCACCCTAGTGATACAACATCGAGAAAACCAATGAAATAAAACTTAAATATGTAAATAGACATGAATTAAGATGAAAGAAAATAGGTCAACCAAAACGGTTGCCTTTCAACATATATATATATAAAAATTTGAACAGTTACAATCCTTACAACCCCGCCACAACAAAGCATGCACTTAAGATTTATACAACAACTATAACGACAGGCCCCGCCATACCTCGAATGTACAAGGACCTACTGCACTGTGGTAACATACCAAAGATAAGCCTCCGGGACTGAGCTTCCCAAGACTAAATGAGATCCTAAACGCGGATCGACAAATGTACTTCTACTCATGCAGATGAACGCAGCTTCAAGGAGGTCAAGATAACAAGTACCAAGTATGTGAAATCAGAAATTATCAGAAATGAAATCATAATAGTCTATATAAAGCAGAGATATGATGATAACCAAACTACGCTCACAACATAAGAGCAAGCTATGTCAAGTCGTGACTCACGCCTCAAAGTCATCCTCACGCCCGTGGAACTTCTTCCTCACCGCCAGCCTAGGTACAAATCATGTGATACGTATAACATGTCTCCCATCTCATGGACCCAAGATAGAAACGTTGGGATACATTCCTGCTCATCCCATGAACCGTAGTCGAGTGAAATACATTCCCGATGAACCTGTGAGTCGAGTGAAATACATTCCTGATGAACCTAGTCGAGTGAAATACATTCTGATGAACCTGTAGTCGAGTGAAATACATTCCCTGATGAACCAGAGTCGAGTGAAATACATTCTGATGAACCTAGTCGAGTGAAATACATTCTGCTCATCCTATGAACCCAGAGTCGAGTAGAACACAAGATTTGCACAACAAGGCTATCACACGTAACATGGTCAAGTTTCACAAACAACAAGCATAGGCAAGTTATACACAACTCAAGGTACTTTCATTTTATGTCAAAGTCCTGATTTTAACTAAAGTACTACGACGTTAAATTCCTTTTAAGAGATTCATTCCTTTTCTAAAAGTCACCCGATACCCGTAGTATATAAAAATGTGTGACTTATATCTTTAAGTAAACCAAAACAACTTTCATACTTTCCTTTTAAGACCAAATTAAGGCAATACCATGCCTTCCTTTTGACCAAAATACTTCTTTAAAAGTCAAGTTACCACATTAAAACAAATGATAAAACCCTTCTTTATTTTCATAAAGTCGTTATAACCAACTTCCCATAAAGTCGTTATAACACTTTATGTTTTAAACCATTTTAAGACAACACAATGCCTTTCTTTTCCTAAAAGTTCCAGTTTGCCTAATTTCAATTACGCAAGTCTCTTTTTAGAAAAGTTTCATAGTTCAATGTCTTAATCTCTTTTAAAACAATAGAGTAACATATGCCATAGGTGAGTAGGTTAATCTTGTTCATAATCAATCTTATTAAGCACCATGATCTAGAAAATGTAATATCATTTTGTCTCATCTTAGCTTCTATACGTATGGAGGTTTCTACTGGTTTTAATAATACTTAATTATTCAATACATTTTCCTTTATTAACGCCGCAGTGGTTTATCGATACACATTCGATTTCCAAATCAAGAAACATTATTCCTTTTAAAACCAAGTACTCATTACTTACGAATGAGATTTCACACAAAATCCATATTAATTCATTTAAGTTAAGTCTCTTATCTTATAAGATCAAGTCTCTTAACTTCTAAAATCAGTAAACCATCTTCTTTACCTCTCTTAAGACGTTATACATAACTCCCCATAAAGCTAGTATAACTCTTTTTCAAACCTTTAAATCCACGTGTTACTCTTCTTTCAAAAATGGTTTCTTAACAATTTTGAAATACTTCAAAATTCTTATTATTCGTGCTTAAGTCAAAAGACATCATTGCATAACTACGCTCAATTAGCGCACGACGCTCACCGCACTATATATTATTCAGGCTTAAGTCAAAAGACATTGCCGTGCTATATATATCTTCCTTTAAAATATCATGCTCTAGAGTATAGGAAGAATCACATACCTCGTGACGATTTATCGACTATAAGCAAAACGCTCCACGGCTATAACCCGGCTAGCCTGGTCCACCTTCTAAGTAGCCCATGCTACTTGCAGAACATTCAACCAATAAAGGTTATTAGTCTACTGTATATACAGTCCTATGTAAGTACAGTTGAACTTCTACTTATATTCTTCTGAAGTGATTTCAGTTCAAGTCTTTTCTGTAATATCCTTCTATTACAGTTCAATTCTCTTCTATGAATCTTATATTCATTACTATACTACTACAGTATGTAATTTCTAATTACACTAGAAGGACAGTAGTATTTACCTCGATGAGCCCAAAATTATCTAAGTAAAAAGTCGCTCCTGAGCAACGTTTAGCTCCTACTCCGAGTGCTCCAATCCGCTCCAAACAACCCTTAGAAGTTCTACGCAACTTCTACTAAACACTTCAACCGACTATGAAGGTTTTCCTTGTGGTTTCGTTTAGTGGCTAAAGGAAAGTATAATAGTATTTTCCGGCTTTTCAGATAAAGGGTACTTGGAAAGTACTACAAGGTATTTGGCTAAAGTATTTTGGGCATTATAACAATACTTGTAGAATACATTTCTACCAAGGGGTAGTATTTCGACTAGCACAACTAGGCTAGTGGGTTGCTCGCCAGAGCTCTCAAAGGGAGGTGTGGTGGACGAAACAACAAGAGGGAGAGGAGGGATTTTTCAAGACTTAGACAATTTTTGGATGAATAAGTTCATCAACTTGTATGGTATTTATAGGTCAAGAAATGGCCAACCAATGGCCAAGATCTATCCCAGTGTAAGGCAAGTGTAAGGTCAAGATGAAGCCATGTGTTTGTGGGTCCCACTTGCTCATCAACTACACAAAATATCCTACCTAACCCTTGACCACAATTTTTGCACAAAAAACGTGCCAACACCCCTTTGTCCGCCCACTTCTTCCAATGTGAGGTGACATACGCCACCTCCCGCTGGTCCAAAATGTTTCGCCTCGGAAAATCCGCAAAAATTATTAATGACATAGCCGTAATTTTCCTACGAAAGTTGTGGAAACGTCATTTAAAAACGACTCTAATCGGGTGTTGTGTACAAATTTCGAAACTTGCCTAACTTAAGGCTCAAATTTATATACGTACGCCCTCACGTACATACCCTGGAAATACGGGGTATAACATTACAGTAGGTGGACTTGGGTTTTCCTGATTCATATTAAATCTGATGTCATAACCATTCTTAAGAACCTATTTGTGATGATTAGAAATCAATTTGGTCTGAAAGTTAAGGGAGTTAGGACAGATAATGGGACAGAGTTCCTCAATTTTGGTTGTTCTAATCTATTTGATCAATTAGGGATTGTTCATCAGAAGTCTTGTCCCTATTATCCACATCAAAATGAAATAGTAGAGAGAAAACATAGACACATATTGGAAATAACAAGGGCCATCAAAATACAATGTTGTTTGCCAGACAAGTTCTGGGGTGATTGTGTTGAAACTGCAGTGTATGATCAATAGAGTTCCCACTGTTATCTTGGGAAACATCTCACCATATGAGAAGCTATTTAAAAGGGTGCCATCACTTATTCATCTAAGGGTGGTTGGATGTCTTTGCTATGCTTCCAACTTGGTGAGGAAAGACAAATGTTATACCCCGTATTTCCAGAGTATGTACGTAAGGACGTACGTAGAAAATTTGAACTTGAGAAAGTAGCTTGGCCGAAATTTATTTGTGCACAACACCCGATTAGAGTCGTTTTTCGACGAAACGCTTTCCACAATTCGAGGGAAAATTCCGCCATGACATTTCTAATTTTTATGATTTTTCCGAGAGACGAACATTTTGGACCAACAAGAGGCGACACTTGTCACCCTCTCATGGAACACCTTGGACGGCATTTGGACGAAATGGGCTATGTAAGGCACGCTTTTTGTGCTCACAAAGTCAAGGGTTGGTAGGATATTTGTGTAATAAATCCTAGCCCTACACTTGCCTAACACTGGGTTAATCTTGGCCTTTAGTTGGCCATCCTTGACCTATAAATACCCCTCTCCCTTTGATGAATTCTTCATCCTTTCCACAAATCTCTAAGTGTTAAAATCCCCTCTCTTGTTGTTCTCGCCCCTCCCCTCGCCGAGAGCCCCTACCCCTTGTGTGGCCTTGTGGCCGAGACTTCACCCCCCCTCCGTGTGGTGTTGTTCGCGGGTAATATTCCCCCCGCGTGGTAGAACTACTCTCTAAAGTATTGTTCTAATGACCAAATTACCTTAGCCAGATACCTTGTTGTATTCTAAGGTTATACCTATACGAAAAGCCCGTAAAATACTATTATACTCCGCTACCACAAATCGAACCCTAAGGAAAATCTCCATGGTTTGTCGAGTAGTATGTGGAAGTTGGTTAGAACTTCTAAGGGTAGTTTGGAGCGGTTGAGCGCCGAGTCGAGCTAAACGATTGCCCGATCGACTTTATACTTGGATAATTATGGGCTTATCGAGGTAAATATCTTGTCCCCTATTGTAATTGGAAATTACATGTTGTTAGATTATATAGTTGAAGTATACTATATATAGTATCGAACGTTGTTATCGGCAATGTCTTTTGACTTAAGCCCGAATAATAAGGAACCTTTCGAAAGAAGATCGAATCAGATTTACATAGGACCGTATTACAGAGACTTGTATAGCTTTTCGTGAGTAGAATTGTACCCGTCGTTAGTTGTATAACCCCGGTTGGCTCGGTGAGTCACTCGATAAAGGAGAGATTTACGCTGTCATGGGGAGGTCTTTGAATTTTCGGTAGAATGTTCTACGATAGGATCTAATTGTTAATAAGCGCCTTGTGGCCTTATAGGTTGAAGTACTACGTGAGGCGCTGTCTACTTGGCTAAGGAGTAGCCGACGGTTTGAAGTACTTGGAGCGTTTTGCTATTAGTCGATACTCGCCGCGAGGTATGTGAACCTCTTCCTATCTCTTCTAGCATGATATGTGTGAACTATGTAAATGGTAGACGCATACGTGCTAAATGTATTTGATTGGTTTAAAACATAAAGTGTTATAACGCTTTTTGGGAAGTGGTTATAACACTTTATGTTAGTAGAAGATACTTGTGGTTTTTAAAAGGTAACTGGTTTGAACTATAACTGGCTTGTTATGTGTTAATAAAGAACTTGAAGTATTTCAAAAGATTTTTGAATCATTTTGAAAGAAGAAGTAATACTTGGTTTTTGAAAACTTAAGAGTTATACTAGCTTTATGGGAAGTTAGGTATAACGGCTTAAGAATGTTTTACTGATTTCGGAAATCAGAATGTGTATCGACAAACCACTGCAGCGTTAATAAAAGGAAATGTTTTGACAGATTAAGTATTATTAAAACCAGTAGAAACTTCCATCTGCATAGAAGCTAAGATGAGACAAAATGATATTTCCTAGATCATGGTCAGTAATAAGATTGTTATAAACAAGAATATCCTACTCACATATAAGACTTATGTTTCTCAGATAGTTAAAAGAGAATTATATTCTTAAATGAATAAGATTATGAACTACGAAACCTTTCTAAAATTAGGCAAACTTGAACATTGGAAATTAGGCAAACTCGATCATTGGAAAAGAATGTTGCTACTTGATTTTACAAAGAGAAGTAATTGATTTACTTTAAAAGGATAGTCACTCTATTTTTATACTACTACGTATGTGTGACATTGAAAGTAACGATCTTTTAAAGAGTAATGTATGAAGTACTTTGGGGATAAAACCCAACTTGTTGGGCATAGTAGAAAGTACCTTGTGTGTATAACTTGATGTTGGTTTGTGATAGCCCGTAATACTTTCTTGTTGATTGATAAGTAAACACGCTAGGATGCTACGTGTGTTAGTATCTTGTGATGTTGCGTAAAGCGGTTTTCTTTGTGCTTATGTTGCTTAACGATAAGTTGTTGTGTTAGTATTTTACATCACTCATCTCGAGATGATTCCGGTTAAGCCATCCACGCGGGTAGACTCAGCGGTCGATGGACCTATGATTCGAGAATACCTCACGCAGTCCTGTGGGCCTATGCGAGCTACGAGTTCCGTGTTAGTGTGTCCTTTACGGGCATGCGGTCCGTGGGCCATGCGGATCGGTCCGTGACGATGCCGGAGTAGCTACCCTCGACGCGGAATACCTACGCGGCCGATGAGATTGGCCTACGCGAGTCTGCGGAAGTTCCGGGACTGACGCGCACATTAGATACTGCGCAAGTGGCGCTTTGATCATGTGACGGCCAGACAGATCTTATGATACGATTCATGACCTTTTTGGTATCGCTGGTGTTAGTAAGCTATGCCTTCGTACTTACCCGTCACGGTGTTATTATGGCACAGTGGACCCGTGTTCATGTGTTCCTTGGTGCTTTTATATCATAACCGCCAGCGGCGGGCGTATTCCACGCATGATTGATGTTGTGGCGTGAGACCCATTGTTATGTTTGAGTGATGACTTGAGGCGAGTCCCCGACTTGATATGATCATTGTTTATCAGGAATCGTAGTTTTGTTATCATACATGTCTCCCGCTTATATAGACTACTATGATTCCATTTACGATTTTCAGGCCACATACTCGGTACTGTTATCGACCTCCTCGGGCCGCGTTCATGCCGCAGTTGAGGTACACCACCGTTGATCCTAGCTCGTGGTCACGCCGTTGGGAAGCTCCGTTTCCCGAGGCTTATCAGTGGTATAGTCCCGTCGTAGTAAGTGTTTACATTCGGGGTTGGCGGGCCCCCCCGCCACGTTGTCATATCATTCGTAGAGGTCTGTAGTATTGTTGTGGGCAGGGTTTGTAAAAAGGATTAAACTGTTCATGTTGAAAAAGTTGTCATTTATACATACGCCGAAAGGCAAGTTTTTCTCAGATTATTGTTTCATATTTCATAATATGTTTTGTATCGTTTTATGTTCCCGACACTGATTGTATCACTAGGGTGCCCGGTAAGGCACGACCACGCCGAATCGGGTCGTGACAAAAGTGGTATCGGAAGCGATTAATCCTGAAAGTGTCTACAGACCGTATCCAGAAGTCTTGATTATCGCGCTGTGTGCACCACACCAATAATCGTGAGGCTATAGGGTATTTAGGATTGGTTTCTATTCTTCTCACTCAGATCGTGCCTTAGAGCCGTGTTGTTAGTTGGACCTCCGACGAAATTATTTCCCTTATCGTTATGCCCGCGTGGGCAACCCGGCCAGGAGGCAAGGCACCGAGGAGCCGCGAGTAGAGTACAGAGGTTACGTGGGCACAGCCCAATTATCACCTTGCGGTGCTTCATTCGGGAGTTCTGACGTCACTAGCCCTTGGGCGGAGTTTAGCACGGCAAGCAATTCCTCATCGCGCCATGTTTGGACCTTCCTGCCCACAACCAAACAGAGAATATAGATTGCGAAAAGACAACCTCACATTAGCTATGGATTTGGCTACCAGAGAGTATACCGATGTACCGCGAGTCTTGATGACTATCTGAGAGAGGGTTGTGCAAGAGTAATTCTTCAGTTAGGCTTAAGCATGGCCTGTGTACGGGCTTATGCGCAGCAGGCCGAGACGATGAGATCGACGTTAACGGGCGACAGAAGAGGCCAGAGCGAAGGTCCTTTAGTAACTTTTGAGGCGAGTCGCCACCAAAGATTAGATTATGCACATCCACCATGGCGAGGTCCTCCACGAATTTCGGGACGCTCGGGTATGCGGAGTTGGTCGAGCTCGAGCTTCCGTTCACGCCTACACGAGGTTCCACATCCGATTCGATTTTCGGTGTTCACACGCGGCGTCATCCCGTGGAATGTCGTCTTTTAGTGGTACATGTTGTACCTATGACCGCCGTGGTCCTGTCGAAAGAGTGTCCTCGGGAGGACTTAGCCTTCGTGATCGCGGTAGTTTGTCACCTCCTTAGCTATGCGCCTACGGGCAGTTTGATTAGAACGACTTAAGGAGTGGAGCGATGAGATATAGATATATCTTTAACCTCTAGAGATCGGCATGAGTGATAAGGTGAGTATACCTTAAGTGCTATGTTATGATAGCGGTGTGTTAGTTGTAATTAGAAATCTTGGTTAGTTAACCAAGTAAGATTTGGGGATAGAAGGTGAGCCTTAGAGTTTTATACGTAGAGACCTTAGAGGTGAGGCCATCTCGAGTAAAAGACGATGTTTATGTTTGACCTTATAGGAGTGCATAGTGCACGCGAGCTATGTTACGATAAGTCCCGAGTAGTGTGGCATGAAAGAGGATAGTTGAGCTAAGACCGCCAGGTTTTCGTAACGTGATTAGTGAGTTTTCCTTCGCGAGCTAGCGTTTCGCGTTACCCGGGTTGAGGCCACGCGGGTCAACCCGCGCATGTTTGGTGGTGGGGTCATTGGTGGTCCCGCCGTGATAGGGTCACGGAGGTGTTAGTTCGAGTTTAGTTAACCAACGCATTTCATGAACGTTCGACCGCAGAGGGCCGGCGAGGTCACCGTGTTGTCTTCAAGCAAAGACCGCTTACTCGGCAGGTTATGCGAGATGATATATCGTAAAAGTTGTAAGTGTCGCAGGTGCCTACCTTCACCTTATGTCGATAAATGGAGCCAGTGTCGCGCTGCTTTTTCCGAGATTTTACCAGCAAGGTTAGGAACTCGAGTAAGTCTCAGACCACATTCGCCTCGGGCCGTTGTTTGGATTTAGGGATAGTCGCGAGAATTGTTGTCTCTGTCAGGAGTGTTTAAGCTACCATTTCGGTGTTCGGATGTCGCCTTGAAGCCTCAGAGGGCGGATGTAGTCGTCGGTCGATTGGTTCGATGTTGGCGTGATTCGATAGTTGGTTCAGCTTGTTCCACAGATCGTGGATAGAGTAAAGCTTGTCTAGAAGAGGTTCCGCAGCTCGGAGAAATCGCGGATAATCGGCGACGCCAGAGTTCAGTGCCGACGGTTCTTGAAAGTACCACCCGTGGGTGTGACGAGTTTTGGAAGGCAGAGGAACTTAGCCCGAGTTACTTTGGGCCTTTGAGTCCATGTGAAGAATAGGCCGTTTATATGTTAGCTTTTGTCGTCCGATTAGGAGGCGTGATGACCGGTCTTTCGTATTGTTATGATCGGAAAGTATCGGAGATCCATCCGCAGTGTTCCCGCTAATGATGACCACGTTAGAGATAGTAACCCCAGTTTTGGAATCAAGCGATTTAAATGTGGTAAGAGTTCGAGTGTACGACACTCGGGGATCGCGTGTAGTCCGTACCATTTGTTGGGTCGCCGAGTGACACTAGAACCTCGCAAAGTGACAAAAGTGGTATCGGGAAGAAGCGAGCATGTATGGCGAGCATTGATGTGACCATTTCTTTTGTTTGGAAAAGTGTGGAAGAAGTATATTTTAGACCCTGGAGAGGTGTTTGTGGTGATGTTAGAGGTGATTCCTCGTGGACTTGGATGTAAGTATTTTTTTTTGATTGTTTCGTGGCCATGGCGTGATTGTTTCGTAAGTATGGTAGTGAAGACTATCTTGGCGCACGCTTGTTTTGAGATTTAGAAGGAACATTCGGACGAATGTTTCTAGGAGGAGAATGTTATACCCGTATTTCCAGTATGCGTGGGACGTGCGTAGAAAATTTGAACTTGAGAAAGTAGCTTGGCGAAATTTATTTGTGCACAACACCCAATTAGAGTCGTTTTTGACGAAACGCTTTCACATTTTCGTAGGGAAAATTCCGCTATGACATTTCTAATTTTTGGATTTTTCCGAGACGAAACATTTTGGACCAACAAGAGGGCGACACTTGTCACCCTCTCATGGAACACCTGACGGCATTTGGACGAAATGGGCTATGTAAGGCACGTTTTTGTGCCTTGGCTAAAGTCAAGGTTGGTAGGATATTTGTGTAATAAATCCTAGCCCTACACTTGCCTAACACTGTTAATCTTGGCCTTTGGTCCATCCTGACCTATAAATACCCTCTCCCTTTGATGAATTCTTCATCCTTTCCACAAATCTCTAAGTGTTAAAATCCCCCCTCTTGTTGTTCTCGCCCCTCCCCTCGCCGAGAGCCCTCCCTGTGTGGCCTTGCAGACTTCACCCCCTCCTTGTGGTGTTGTTCTCGATAATATACCCTCTTGGTAGAAATACTCAAAAGTATTGTTATAATGCCCAAATTACCTTAGCCAGATACCTTGTTGTATTCTAAGGTTATACCTATACTGAAAGCCCGAAAATACTATTATACTGGCTCCGTCACAAATCGAAACCCTAAGGAAAATCTCCATGGTTTGTTGGAGTATGTGGAAGTTGGTTAGAACTTCTAAGGGTAGTTTGGAGGCGGAGCGCCTTGAGTCGAGCTAAACGATTGCCCAGGATCGACTTTATACTTGGATAATTATGGGCTTATCGAGGTAAATATCTTGTCCCCCTATTGTAATTGGAAATTACATGTTGTTAGATTATATAGTTGAAGTATACTATATATAGTACTGAACGTTGTTATCGGCAATGTCTTTTGACTTAAGCTCCAATAATAAGGAACCTTTCGAAAGAAGAGTACCGAATCAGATTTACATGGATCAGACATGAGACTCAGATAGCTTTTACGTGAGTAATTGTACCGTCGTTAGTTGTATAACCCCCGGTTGGCTCAGTGGCCTCGATAAAGGAGAGATTTACGCATGTGGGGAGGAGCTTCGAATTTTCGTGAGAATGTTCTACGATAGGATCTAATTGTTAATAAGTCACTTGTGGCCTTATAGGTTGAAGTACTACGTGAGGCGTCTACTTGGCTAAGAGTAGCCACGGTTTGAAGTACTTGGAGCGTTTTGCTATTAGTCGATACTGCCGCGAGGTATGTGAACCTCTTCCTATCTCTTCTAGCATGATATGTGTGAACTATGTAGTCTGGTAGACGCATACGTATAAATGTATTTTATTGGTTTAAAACATAAAGTGTTATAACGCTTTGGGAAGTTGGTTATAATGACTTTATGTTGTAGTAAGATACTTGTGGTTTTTAAAAGGTAATCGTTTGAACTATAATCGCTTGTTATGTGTTAATAAAGAACTTGAAGTATTTCAAAAGATTTTTGAATCATTTTGAAAGAAGAAGTAATACTTGGTTTTGAAAACTTAAGAGTTATACTAGCTTTATGGGAAGTTAGGTATAACGGCTTAAGAATGTTTTCTCGATTTCGAAATCGTAATGTGTATCGACAAACCACCGCAATGTTAATAAAAGGAAATGTTTTGACAGATTAAGTATTATTAAAACCGTGAGAAACTTCCATCCGCATGTAAGCTAAGATGAGACAAAATGATATTTCCTAGATCATGGTCACGTAATAAGATTGTTATAAACAAGAATATCCTACTCACATATAAGACTTATGTTTCTCAGATAGTTAAAAGAGAATTATATTCTTAAATGAATAAGACTATGAACTACGAAACCTTTCTAAAATTAGGCAAACTTGAACATTGGAAATTAGGCAAACTCGATCATTGGAAAAGAATGTTGCTACTTGATTTTACAAAGAGAAGTAATTGATTTACTTTAAAAGGATAGTCACTCTATTTTTATACTACGGGTATTGTGTGACATTGTGAAAGTAACGTATCTTTTAAAGAGTAATGTATGAAGTACTTTGGGGATAAAACCCCGAACTTGTTGGCATATAGTAGAAAGTACCTTGTGTGTATAACTTGATTGTGTTGGTTTGTGATAGCCTGGTAATACTTTCTTGTTGATTGATAAGTAAACATGCTAGGATGCTACGTGTGTTAGTATCTTGTGATGTTGCGTAAAGGGGTTTTCCTTTGTTGTGCTTATGTTGCTTAACGATAAGCTGTTGTGTTAGTATTTTACATCACTCATCTCTTGAGATGATTCCGGTTGCCCTCCGACGCGGGTAGACTCAGCGGTCGATGGACCTATGATTCGAGAATACCTCACGCAGTCCTGCGGCCTACGCGAGCTACGAGTTCCGTGTTAGTGTCGCCCTTATGGGCATGCGCGTCCACGTGGCCATGCGGATCGCGAAGTCGGGACGATGCCGGGAGTAGCTACCGTTACACCCCGTAGTTCAGTCATGCGCTTGAGCACGCACGAAGGGGTAAGACTTAAAATTTTCAAAGGATAGGTTGACGGATTATTCCGCGGTTTTAGTCAACTTTGAGGCGGGTTATGACCCGTACATTGAGAGTACCTAAGTGTTTTAAAGGCCTAGGCGTAGTTCGTTGAGTCTGGATTCCAACGCAACCAACCGCTCGCCGATAGGACGCCGAGTAGAAAGTTATGAGAGTTACAAGTTCGGCGCAATGGACAGAAATGCGTTTCGACCAAGCGGCTGGTGCCGCGCGCCGGATGCGGCCGCGCGCCTAAAGTTCAAGGGTCGCTGAAGGTAGCCGCGCGCCGGACAGCGTGGCCGCGCGCCAAAGATCGAGAGCTCGCGGAGTTTCAGCCGCTGGCGCCGGGCGGGCGCGCGCCGAGGCGATTTTTGGGCGAAAAACTTAGAAAAGTCTGATTTTTGTTTTAAAAGAGACCATGGGAGGTGACAAGTGTCCCCATCTGATTTTCTCGTTGCATGCAATATATTGACCAAGACTTGGACATTTTCTATCTTTCATCTTCTCTCTCTCTCTCAAATTGCTCCCTTCTCTCTAAAAACCCTTAGAAAAATCTGAATAGTTAAGAACCAAAAAGGAAGCTTGTAGCTAGCTTGTGGGCATTGTTGTGTGGTGTTCTTGGCAAGGAAGCTAGCAATATTTGGAATAAGTTTGGGCTAAAACTTTAAGGTAATGATTCTTTCTTTAGATTTAGTTTGCATGTTAAGAAGAAAGAACTTGTGGTAGTAAATAATGCTCTTAGAGTCATTGCATGCTAGAAATGTGTTTTGAATATGAAAATGGGTTAAGAAGAGTTTACGAGCATGTTGAAGCTTCAAAACTACCTTAGGATTGTTAAATGAATTGTTGTAAACTTATGGGGCAGAATTGGTCTTTGGGTGTGTAATCCCCTTTAAAATGTTGGATTGATTGAGCCTTACAACGTGGTGTTTTGATGGTAAATTCGCCTTGAGGATGGTGGCAAAGTGAGTAGAAACAAAGGAAATGCTGCCCAATTTTCTATAGAATTTTAGTGGATTTGAGTTAGATTATTCTACATTGGAATTAGAGGTTAATGAACATATCATGGTTATTATAGGTTGAAATATTACTCATGTAGTTGAGCTTAGCAAGTGGATTGACCAAAGAGGTATGTGGAGCTTTCTTATCTCTCGAGCATGAGTAGTTTGAACTATATAGTACGGTGAGACGACGTGTTTTAAATGAAGTAAATCTATTTGTCAGACTTGACTTGTTTTACGAAAATGTCTAAGTTGGTTGTTAGAGAGCTAACCCACTTATTCCTAAGTAATGGTTTAACCTAAATAAGGTAGATAAGGATTTCGTGATACGTAAGTATTACGGAAATCGTGTGAGTTTGATTTGAAGTATAAGTCTCTCGTTAATAAAAAGAACGAATCTTTGAAACATATGAGTTATAACTACTTTACGAGGTTAGTTGTAACGGTCTTATGAAAGAGTATGAACGCCTAAAGCTTTAAAGCATAAAGTTAGTATAACGGCTTTATGGGAGTTGGTTATAATAACTTTACGAAAGGTTAAAGAGTTGGGTTTTCTTGAATAAGGTCATGAAAATGAGATTCATTTTGTATGTTAATGAAAGCCTAAAGAAGTTACGAGTTTATTGGGCGCACGCCATGATTCCACGAAGGATTCCACCATGCTTCCATTGTTCGGCATGAGTTTATCGACGCCGCCGCTGATGGCGATTCCACCGTATGCTTCCATCGCTCGCTTATGAGTTTACTCGACGCATCGCCAGCGACGGCGATTCCACTGTATGCTTCCATTGTTCGCTATGAGTTTACTCGACGCATCGCCAATGATGAAGGATTCCACGGTACGCACTCGGACATGCTTACGAAGGCGATTCCGAGGCACGCAGATGGGCGGTAAGAGATAAATGGCGGGCAAGCCCCAAGATCGTTATACCACCTTCTTCGTGGTAAGAGTATGAACGGCGGCAAGCCCCAAGATCGCCATACCACCAATGAGTTTATCGACGCGTGCCGCCGATGAAGGATTCCACGGTATGCTTCCATTGTTTTAGTATGAGCTTATCGACGCATCGCCGCGACGGCGATTCCACGTATGCTTCCATTGTCTTAGTGAGTTTATCGACGCGCCGCGATGGGCGATTCCACGTATGCTTCCATGGTCTCTATATGAGTTTACTTGGACGTGTTGATTATGAGCTTCCTATTTTCACGCAGATAGTATATGACCGATTTTCTCATTGTTGGTAAGGTACGGTTCTCAGAACTGATTTTATACATGTCCCCGCTATTTTAGACTTACGAGGTATTTTCGTATTTTCTCGCCACATACTGTACTGTTGCATCGACCTCCTTCGGGCCGCTCATGCCGCAGTCGAGATACGTAGCTTGGGTCCGCACTATTAGGATCACTGCTCATTTTCTCGAAAGCTCCATCCTCCGAGGCTTTGTCTTTGGTATGATTCCTCGAGGTTATTTAATTTTGTACAATCAGGGGGTATGGCGGAGCCCTGTCCCGCCACGGTTGTTATTCCTAGAGGTCTGTAGTCACGTTTGTGGTGTGGGCTGTAATGATAAGATGTACTGTTTCACTTTCTGTTAAGTTATTTTATGAACGGCGTCCTTATCGGCTTGCTAGTGATGTTCACCTTATACGATTTTGTTTCACGTATGTTCCGCTATTCTCTCGACGATGCATACCGATAGTGGTACCCTGCAGGTATCACACGACCCATTCCGGTTCGTGGATCGTGCCTTACCGGGCACCCAAGTAGTCATACATCGAGTAATCGGAAACATAAAGCAAGACATGAAACAGCTTTATAAAACAAGACACGATTTTGTGAGAAAACGTGGCCTTTCTAAGATATATATAATCATGTTTTAGCAAGCATCCGACAATCGCATAACATGACTACAGCACTTAAGGAAATATACAACTATGGCGGACAGGCCCGCCATACCGATCAGACAAAACTAACTACAACAGTGGAGATCATACCAAAAGTAGAGCCTCCAAGAGATGGAGCTCCGACACCAACGCAGATCCTAAGGACGCGGATCTAGCACTGCTTGCCTTACCGCGCATGAACGCAGCCCCGGCGAGGTCAAGACAACAGTACTAAGTATGCGAAATCGTAAAGTACTTAAATGAAACATATCATTTTTAAAACCGCCAAATATGTATGAAACAACCAAGGAAACCGCACATAAGTGCACATCACAAACAAGAGCAACAATAGTAATCAGAATGAGTCTTGTCTAGGCCGCGAATGATCGAAACAGGCCACTCGCCTCATCATCATTCTCGCAAGCCTAATCTCGACTCCCGAGTCCGCATAGGCCACTCACACGGGCCCGCATGAGGTACAACCCCGCATCGAGGGTAGCTACTCCCGCATCGCCCCGACTCGCCGTCCGCACGCCACACGCATCGCATGAGGTATAACCCCGCATACTAACCTCGAACTCTCGTAGCTCGCATAGGCCCTGGACTGCATGAGGTATTCTCGAATCACGGTCCTGCATCACCGAAGTCTACCCCGCACGGAGGGCGCTTAACCCCAGATCATCTCAAGAGGTGAGTGATAGTATACTAACATAACAACTTACCTTTAAGTAACACAAGCACAACAAGGATACTCACCTATACAAATGTTACAAGATACTAACATACCTAGCATCATATCATGTCTACCTATCAAACCATCTTTTTATTCACAATATATAAGTCTGTTATACACACATAGGCAAACTTGTTTCTTTTATCAATCTTAAGTGGTTATACTTACTTCCCATAAAGCTAGTATAACTCTTAAGCTTCTGTTTAAAAACCAATTAGTCCTCCTCTCATAATAAAAGGTTCAAGAGTCCCTTTGAAATGTTTTCGCTTCTTATTATTTAGGCTTAAGCCGCAGGCATTGCCGTAAGTATTATTCAGCTTAAGCCGTGAGGCATTGCCGTAAGTATTACTCGCTTAACACATGTACGCTACCGCACTATATACATATTGTAAAATATCATGCTTTAGGAAGAATCACATACCTTCTCAAATAAAACCACCGCCAAGTCAATATGTCACAGAGAGTCAGCCTATAATAGTCACAGATATCTATTAAAGACTACTCTGAAGGTCATTCTAAACAGAGGGTCCTCAATTCTACGGAAAGTCGGGCAGCACAACCCTACCCGGTGAGTTATATAAGTCTACTGTGAAAACAGTCCTAAGTAAGTACAGTTTGATTATTCATCTTTTAAACCCTTCTAAGTGATTAACACTTCAATTCTATTCTGTGATATACTTCTAAGTATTTATACTATTCTTATTCTACAACAGTAAGTATTCTTTAATTCAAAAGAGGGTTAGGATTAGTTACCTCGGCAAGCCCAATAATATCCTAGAAAAAGTCGCGCCTGAGCAAGGTTTTGCTCCTAAGTTGTATGCTCCAAGGAAACCTTAGAAGTTCTTCACAACTTCTACTAAGTGCTAAGGTATTAGGGCTAGGGTATTTTGGGCATTATAACAATACAAGAAGGCAACTTTTCTACCAAGAGGGGGTAGGTTTCGCCAGCAGTGGGGTAGCCTCGGCCACGCTTCTCACGGGGAGGGGTGTGATTGGACGAAACAACAAGAGGGAGAGGGAGGGATGTGAGACTTAGGTAGATTGCTCAATTTAGGATGAAATAACTCTTCAACAAGGGGGGGTATTTATAGGTCAAGACATGGCCAACCAATGGCCAAGATTATGCCAAGTGCAAGGCAAGTGTAGGGTGAGGACTTAGGCAAGTGTCCTTGGCCAACTTGCACACAAAATATCTAGCCAACTTTATGACAAGGCTTGGCATCCAATCGCCCTATTGCCGTGATAAGTCCACCAATGAGAGGGTGGAAAGTGTCGCCTCTCATTGGTCCAAAGTGTTACGCCTCTGAAAAATCCGCAAAATAAGAAATGACATAGCCGGAATTTATCCTATGAAAGTCGTGGAAACGCTTTCGCCTGAAACCGTCGCTTTGTGAGTAGTGCCTAAAAATCGCCCAAGGCCTAACTTTAAGACCAAAACTTTTTGACGTATTCCTTTACGCATACCTCGAAATACTGGTATAACATTCTCCTCTCCTTAGAAACATTCGTCCGAATGTTCCTTCCCAAGACAGATAACGATAAGGTTCTTCAAAACTTAAACAGCTTGCAAAAGCCACACACGCCATAAACAACACTTAGGCATAAACGATAATGAAGATTTACAAGTAGGAAAGTGAATTACCCGGAGGGTGGGAACAGTGAGGATACTTCGCCTCATGTCCTCCTCGCTTCCCACGCCATCTCTCCTCGAGCCTGCTCCGCCACAAGACTTTGACTAAGCCACGCCCTTCGTCCGCAGACGCCTAACTCGACGATCGATTATCGCGCATGGAATCTCCCATACGATAACCCCTGGCCACCGGACATCGCCAATCGGATGTACTCTAGATGGATCCTCGATGCATCTCCTCAAAGATAGAAACGTGAAACACCGGATGCACCGCTTCCAGATCGGACGGCAGATTCAACTCATAGTAACCTTGCCTACCTCGCGACAATCCAAACGCCCAATGTACTGGGCCGAAGTTTCTTCTTCCCGAATCTCATCACACCCTTCACGGGTGACACCTTCAGAAAACCCAATCATCAATCAGAACCTGGATGTCGACGACGATGATCTGATACGACTTGCCGACTCGAGTATCAATAGCCGCCTTGATAAGCTTCACCTTATCCATCGCCGCACCAAATCTGGTCCCACTAGCCGCACTCGCCCACCTCGAACCAACCTATAGGCGACCGCACTTCCTCCCATACAAGGCCTCATAAGGCGCCATCCGAATACCGGAGTGGTAGCTATTATTATACGCGAACTCAACCAGAGGCAAATGATCCTCCCAACTACCATCGGTCAATAACACAGCTCGCAGATATCCTCAAGAGTCCGGATAGTGCGCTCGCCGTCCGTCTGCTCGGATGAAATGCGACTGTGCTCACCAAGGCCCCTAAACCTCTCGAAGGACCTCTGCTTGGCCGTAAATCGGGCTCTCGTCGATATGATCGGGTAGGGACTCCATGCACCGACGATCTTCTGATGTAAAGTCCGCATAATCTCACCAAAAGTCGCCCCGACGGAAGAAAGTGGGCTGATTTCGTCACCGTCGACGATAACCCATATAGAATCATGTCTCCTCCGAAAGCGAGGTAATCCCGTGATGAAGTCCATGTTGATTACCTCCCACTTCCGTGTCGGGATCTCTATCGTCAGAATAAACCACCGTGCCTCTCGTGCTCTACCTTCACCGCCGACAACACGCACCGAGCTACGAACTCGCAACGCCCTCTTCAAGCCATCCCACCAATACACGATCTAAGGTCGTGGTACATCTTGGTCGCACCGGATGGATAGAGTAACGCGCTACGCGTGCTTCCCCAAGAACTCCGCCAAGTCCTCAAACATCCGAACACATACCGCTTCAAACCTTAGCACCCCATCAAAGCTACTCAAAGGACCCTTGCCCTCACGAAGAGTCAGATCACGATATCGAATCAAAGCCGGATCTCGAATCGCCGCCTCTTCACCTCTCGACGATGGAAGACTCGGCAACCTCACGAACTCTAACCCCACCGCTATCGTAATCAATCAAACGGACACCAAGGCTCGCTAATCGATGCAAATCACGAACCATGTCCCTCCTCTCTAGCCGCACATCCGATAGGCTCCCATCGACCTACGACTGCAGCATCCGCCACAACATCGCCTTCCCGTGGTATAGATATCAACATCGTAATCCTTAAGCAACTCTAACCACCGCCTCGCCGTGAAGTTCACTCCTCCGTCAAGATATACCGAGGCTCTTGTGGTCTCAGATAAATATCCACGCAACCCCATACAAATAGTGCCTCCGCATCTTCAAAGCGTGAATCACTACCGCCAACTCCAAATCACGCGGGTAGTTCCTCTCGTGTTTCTTCACCGCCGACGCATATGCTATAACCCCGCCATGCCGCATCAATACACATCCCAACCCGATGCCCGACGATCACAATACACGATATAACCATCCGACCTCCGGAAGAGTAAGAACGGGCGGTCGCCGCCTCTTTCAAAGAATCGAAACCCCGCCACAAGCATCACCATCAAACTTGGCCGCTTCGAGTCACCTAGTCAATGGTGCGTAGATAGAAGCAAACTTCTCCACGAACCGCCGATAATACCGCAAGGCCCGTAAAATCGCGAACCTCTCGCTGAGTAAGAGTTCAGGCCAAGTCCTCGATCGCTTCGATTCGCCAGACAACTCGAATGCCATCACCATAATATGCCTAAGAAACGCCATCAAGTCAACCAAAACTCACATTTGGAAAACTTGGCGCATAATCGCTGGTCCCGAGAATCACAAGACAGCCTCAAATGCCCGCATGCTCCTCGCTCGAGCGAGAATAAACCAAGATATCATCAATGAACACTATCACAAACGTGTCCAAAATGGTTTGAACACTCGGTTCATCAAATCCATGAATACCACGAGCATCGTCAACCCAAAAGACATGACCGAACTCATAATGCCCGCATCGTCCGAATGCAATCTAGGACATCCACCTCTCGACTCGCACTGATGATAGCCCGATCGCAGATCAATCTTGAGAAACATCTCGCACTCGCAACCGGGTCGAACAAATCATCAATCCTAGGAAGGTATTCGTTTAATGGTCACCTTGTTCACCGTCAGATCGACACACATGCGCAGCTGGCCCCGCCCTTCTTCTTCACGAACAATACCGCGCTCCCTGGAGAGAAACACTAGGCCTAATGAAGCCCTTCTCTAGCAAATCCCTAAGCCGATCCTTCAACTCTCTCAACTCGGCAGTGCCATTCTCAGATGGCGGAATGGAAATAGGCCGAGTATCCGCAACACATCAATACAAAACTCGATCTCCTCTCGTGAGGATACCCGAGGTCATCCGAAACACGCCCGGGAACTCGCTGACTCATCGAATCGACGGAAAATCTGGTACCGCACCTCGTGATCAAACACCCGAACTAGATGGTAGATATACCCTTCTCGCACTATCTTCCTAGCCTTGAGGTAGGAAATAAACCTACCCCTACGATACCGTGCTCCTCCCACTCAACAACCGCTCTCGTGAAACGGAACCGCATTACTTTCTCTCTAGCCTACATTGGCATAGCAAGAAGCTAGCCAATCCATCCCCATAATCACGCCGGTCAATCATCTCCAACTCTATCAAGTCGGCCAGGTCCGACGATCAGAATGGTCACAGACAAGCCCTATATACCCGCCGAGCTACCACCGAATCACCCATCGCGTAGCTACCTCGAAGTGGTCTATGGACTCGTGCTCTACCACTATCCTACTAGCAACAAGGGGAGATATATAGGACAGAGTAGAACCCGGATCTATCAAGGCATAAATATCAAACCCAGAAACTGATAAGGTACCTGTGACGACATCAGGTGAGGCCTCCTGATCCTGTCGGCTGGACAAAGCATAAATGCGGTTCTGAGGACCGCTAGAATCGACTCGAGCCACGCACCGCCACCGCTGACCCATGAGCACCCCGCCTCCCGGCGAGTAATCAGAGGAGATGATGGCCGCAATGTAACTCGGCGCCGAGCCTTCCACCGCCACGCCGGCCTGACAGCCGCAGTGACCTGCTGGCCACAATCAGAATAAGATCCAAAAGTAGTACCACACTTCCCGTAATGGGATCTACCGTGACGGCCACACCGGGTGGTCCCGAGCGCCGCACTTCGCACTCCTCGACGCCCAAGCCCAGGGCCCCGTTCGCCAAAATCGCGGCCGGCCGAGGACGGTGCAGAGTGCTCAGGCCGGCCGTGGTGCGACCTAGATCGCCGCCGAGGCCGCCACCACGATAACCACCGTAAGACCCTCCCGCCCCGGCCTTCTTCTGCCGTCACCCACTCGCCGACCTTCGCGCCTCGCATCCAAGGGCGCGAGCTGCACGCGGTAATGTCCATACCCGGCCGAGAGAAACCCCGCGACATGACTCGCCATATAGTCGCTTCAGCCCGTGACATAGCGGTGCACCCTATCCTCCATATTCGCTACCAATGCCGGGACATATCGAGCCAAAGAATCAAACTCGACATTGTACTCCCGACAAAGGCCCTCTCTCGCCTCGAGTAAAAATCTATCACCGCGCCTCCTCATCCGCGAGGCAAGAAGTGAGTGAGGAAAGCCTCGAGAACTCATCCCAAGTACTGGGACGCAGCTTTCCCGATAACTCCTGAATCAAACCAATCGATCGCGTGTCACGCACTTATGTGGAACCAAAGATCACGCACTGGTCTCCGACGCCGATCACTCTCAAAATCCTTCAAGCCGACGGATGAACTCGCGATCATCCTCCGCCTCGATCCATAAAACTCCTGGCTACACCAAGAAGTCTCGTAGCCTCAAACTATCTCGCCTCGTGTACCACGGGCGCGATCGAGCCGAGCCGAACCGAACCGCCGTGATCCATCTCTCTCAGACGGGCCACAACTTTAGCCAAAGTCGGGCCATCTCTCAGACTAACTCTCCGCCCCTGCCGCGGGATGCGAGAGGTGCGGGTACTGTGGTCCGTGGCCGGGCGGCGCCATAGAACTCGCTGCCTCGTATAGACCGGGCCTCGAGCCTCGTGACTGGGTGTCTCGCTAGCGCCTCCTGGCCCGCTTTGCCTCTTCGCCCGGTTGCCGCTTACGCGAGGCATAATCATATAGAAAGGAATACGTTAGAGGGTCCAACCTATAACACAAATTTCTAAAGCACGATCTCGTAATGAGAAGAATGGAAACCAATCCTAAATATCCTATAGCCTCTCGATTATTGGTGTGGTGCACAACACACCGATAATCAAGACTTACTAGATACGGTCAGACACTTTCCGAGGATTAATCGCTTCGATACCACTTTTGTCACGACCCATTCCGGCCCGTGGATCGTGCCTTACCGGCACCCAAGTAGTCATACATCGAGTAATCGGAAACATAAAGCAAGACATGAAACAGTTTATAAAACAAGACACGATTTTGTGAAAACGTGCCTTTCAAGATATATATAATCATGTTTTAGCGCTACATCCGACAATCGCATAACATGACTACGCACTCTAAGGAAATATACAACTATGGCGGACAGGCCCGCCATACCCCGATCGTACAAAACTAACTACAACAGGAGATCATACCAAAAGTAGAGCCTCCAAGAGACGGAGCTCCCGACACCAACGTAGAGATCCTAAGGACGCGGATCTAGCACTCGCTGCCCTTACCGCGGCATGAACGCAGCCCCAAGGAGGTCGATAACAGTACTAAGTATGCGAAATCAGAAGTACTTAAATGAAACATATCATTTTTAAAACCGTTTTCAAATATGTATGAAACAACCAAGGAAACCGCACATAGTGCCACATCACAAACAAGAGCAACAATAGGTAATCAGAATGAGTCTTGTCTAGGCCGCGAATGATCGAAACAGGCCACTCGCCTCATCATCATTCTCGCAAGCCTAATCTCGACTCGAGTCCGCATAGGCCACTCACACGGGCCCGCATGAGGTACAACCCCGCATCGAGGTAGCTACTCTGCATCGCCCCGACTCGCCGTCCGCACGGCCACACGCATCGCATGAGGTATAACCCCGCATACTAACCTCGAACTCTCGTAGCTCCGCATAGGCCCCCGACTGCATGAGGTATTCTCGAATCACGGTCCTGCATCACTGAGTCTACCCCGCACGGAGGGCGCCTTAACTCTCAGATCATCTCAAGAGTGAGTGATAGTATACTAACATAACAACTTACCTTTAAGTAACACAAGCACAACAAGGATACTCACCTATACAAATGTTACAAGATACTAACATACCTAGCATCATATCATGTCTACCTATCAAACCATCTTTTATTCACAATATATAAGTCTCATATACACACATAGGCAAACTTGTTTCTTTTATCAATCTTAAGTGGTTATACTTACTTCCCATAAAGCTAGTATAACTCTTAAGCTTCGCTTAAAACCAATTAGTCCTCCTCTCATAATAAAAGGTTCAAGAGTCCCTTTGAAATGTTTTCGCTTCTTATTATTTAGGCTTAAGCCGCAGGCATTGCCGTAAGTATTATTCAGCTTAAGCCGTGAGGCATTGCCGTAAGTATTACTCGCTTAACACATGTACGCTCTACCGTACTATATACATATTGTAAAATATCATGCTTTAGGAAGAATCACATACCTTCTCAATAAAACCACCGCCAAGTCAATATGTCATACACAGAGTCACCATAATAGTCACGTATATCTATTAAAGACTACTCAAGGTCATTCTAAATGTAGGGTCCTCAATTTACGGAAAGTCGGGCAGACAACCCTACCCATGAGTTATATAAGTTCATCAGAAAACAAATTCTAAGTAAGTACATTTGATTATTCATCTTTTAAACCCTTCTAAGTGATTAACACTTCAATTCTATTCGTGATATACTTCTAAGTATTTATACTATTCTTATTCTACAACAAGAAGTATTCTTTAATTCAAAAGAGGGTTAGGATTAGTTACCCTGCAAGCCCAATAATATCCTAGAAAAGTCGCTACTGAGCAAGGTTTTGCTCCTAAGTTGTATGCTCCATGAAACCTTAAGTTCTTCACAACTTCTACTAAGTGCTAAGGTATTTGGGCTAGGTATTTTGGGCATTATAACAATACAAGAAGGCAACTTTTCTACCAAGGAGGGGGTAGGTTTCGCCAGCTAGGCTGGGGGTAGCCTCGCCAAGCTTCTCAAGGGAGTGGTGTGTTTGGACGAAACAACAAGAGGAGAGGGAGGATTTGAGACTTAGGTAGATTGCTCAATTTAGGATGAAATAACTCTTCAACAAGGGGGTATTTATAGGTCAAGACATGGCCAACCAATGGCCAAGATTATGCCAAGTGCAAGGCAAGTGTAGGGTGAGGATTTAGGCAAGTGTCCTCGCCAACTTGCACACAAAATATCTAGCCAACTTTATGACAAGGCTTGGCATCCAATCGCCCTATTGCCGTGACAAGTCCACCAATGAGAGGGTGGAAAGTGTCGCCTCTCATTGGTCCAAAGTGTTACGCCTCTGAAAATCCGCAAAATAAGAAATGACATACCGGAATTTATCCTATGAAAGCCGTGGAAACGCTTCGCCTGAAACCGCTCGCTGTGAGTAGTGCCTAAAAATCGCCCAAGGCCTAACTTTAAGACCAAAACTTTTTGACGTATTCCTTTACGCACATACCTCGAAATACGGTATAACAGTACCGGGCCGCGCCCCGGTCGGTCGTGACAAAAGTGGTATCGTGAGCGCTAGTCCTCTGGAAAGTGTCTACAGATCGTATCTAGTAGAGTCTTGATTATCGGTGTGTTGTGCACCACATCTATAATCACGAAGCTGCAGGATATTTAGGATGGGTTTCCATTCTTCTCACTCTGAGATAGTGCCTTAGAGCCGTGTTATAAGTTGGACTCTCCGACGATTCTTTTATAGCAGTTGATGCCTCCACGTAAAGCAACCAGAGCCCGTATGGCGGCAAGGCGCTTGAGGGAACCGCAGCAGACGCAGAGGGCTACGAGGCCTGTGCCCGCCTTTGCCGAGATGATGTTTGGGCGGCGAAGTTCCACGACGCCGCCAAATTTCACGGAGTTCGAGGCAATAATGCCATCGAGACCGCGGTACGAGCCTCCCGCCCACACCGGGGCGAGTATAGGATTATGGGAGCAGATCAGTTGTTGACTAGCATTGTGGCGGCGATCGCCAGAGCCGTTAGCTAACCCAGAGCCGACGCTTTAAGGATTCGGACTTTCTAAGTTGTGATCCACCCGGTTCTATGGTTCGAGGTCCGAGGAGGATCCTCGTGAGTTTATCCGACAAGTGCGCGACTACGCAGTGCTTAGGGCCCTGAGACGGAGTCCGCTGTGTTAGCTTCTACCGTTACGCGATATTGCGTTGAATTGGTTTGAGTCGTGGTTGTTGTCAAAGGTATGGGTGCTCCTCCACCGCTGGGATGAGTTCACTAAGCCTTCCTGGCCACTTTTTGCCTCCCGAGACGAGGAGAGCCCGCTTGGATAGGTTTTTGGCATTGAGACAGAATGGGAAGACCATCAGGGAATACAATCTAGAGTTTGATTCATTGGCCAGATATGCGCCCACTATTGTGGCAAACATGGCGGACCGGGTTCACCGCTATGTGATGGGGTTAGATCGTTACATGATCGTGATGCAGGAGTGGCTCTTCACCGTGTATGGATATTGCCAGACGCAGCGCTTGCACGTGGATCGAGGACAGTGAGAGTGAGGGCCAGCCAGTTCAAATTTCACCCAAGAGGGCCAGACGATGGTTTCGTGATAGCTTTCAGGGTGGACAGCCTCAGCAGCAGGTTGGGTCTACATTCCAGTGCCGCTTCCCGCCTTCCGGGTGGTTTGACCGCCGTGATATTCGTGCGGGTCAAGGCTCCGGGCGACAGTTCACAGTGTATCCAAGATAGTATGCGGGGCCACCTTTGCCTCGATGTGGTCATTGGGTAGATCTCATTTTGGGAGTGTCGGACTAGATCGACAAACTTGTTACACTTGCGCCAACAAGGCCATTTAGCGGCATCGTCCACCGTAAGTAGTCTTGGTGGGATGGCACAATCTATTGGATCGGGCCATGGTTCTTCACTTTCAATGGCTAGGCAGATGTTCATACACCGCAGACGCGCAGAGGTCGTGGTAGCGGTTCCCGCTTTAGCGGTCCTTGACCCGCTTATATGACGTGTATACCTTTGACCCTTTAGAGATTAGTATGCATGATAGGATTGTTGTATGATGGAATGCCATGAGTGGAGGATATTAGGGTTATGTATGTATGCTAAAGAGGGTTGGAAGTACGATAAGAGAATCCTTTTAGGCCTTGAAAGAATTAAGATAGCGTTAGTGCACTGGGGTCCGTTGTCTTGTGTGATAGTGATGAGTGGATATGTGCATTTATATCTTAGGACCATGTGTGGCATAATAAAGTTCCATTAGTGTAAAGTACGGCGGAGTACCGAGGATATTAGATTGGTTTCCAAAAGAACATTCGGGACGAATGTTTCTGGGGGGGAGAATGTTACACCGTAGTTCAGGTCATGCGCTTTGAGTACGCATTTAAAGGGTAAGACTTAAAATTTTCAAAGGATAGGTTGACGGATTATTCCGGGCGGTTTTTAGTCAACTTTGAGGCGGGTTATGACCCGGTACATTGAGAGTACCTAAGTGTTTTAAAGGCCTAGGGCGTAGTTCGTTGAGTCTGGATTCCAACGCAACCAACCGCTCACGATAGGACGCCGGAGTAGAGTTATGAGAGTTACAAGTTCAGGGCGCAGTCGGACAGAAATGCGTTTCGGACCAAGGCGCGCCGCGCGCCGGATGCGGCGCGCGCGCCTAAAGTTCTAAGGGTCGCTGAAGCGCAGCGCCGCGCGCCGAATAGCAGGGCGCGCCGAAAAGATCGAGAGCTGCGGAGGTTTCACGCGCCATGGCGGGCCAAGGCGCCGAGGCGGATTTTTGGGCGGAAAAACTTAGAAAAGTCCGATTTTTGTTTTAAAGAGACCATGGGAGGTGACAAGTGTCCCCATCTGATTTTCTGTTGCATGCAATATATTGACCAAGACTTGGACATTTTATATCTTTCATCTTCTCTCACGCTCTCTCAAATGGCTCCCCCTTCTCTCTAAAAACCCTTAGAAAAATCTGAATAGTTAAGAACCAAAAAGGAAGCTTGTAGCTAGCTTGTGGGCATTGTTGTGGTGGTGTTCTTGGCAAGGAAGCTAGCAATATTTGGAATAAGTTTGGGCTAAAACTTTAAGGTAATGATTCTTTCTTTAGATTTAGTTTTGCATGTTAAGAAGAAAGAACTTGTGGTAGTAAATAATGCTCTTAGAGTCATTGCATGCTAGAAATGTGTTTTGAATATGAAAAATGGGTTAAGAAGAGTTTATGAGCATGTTGAAGCCTAAAAAACTACCTTAGGATTGTTAAGTGAATTGTTGTAAACTTACGCGTAATTGGTATTTGGGTGTGTAATCCCTTTAAAATGTTGGATTGATTGAGCCTTACAACGTGGTGTTTTGATGGTAAATTCGGCCTTGAGAAAGGTGGCAAAGTGAGTAGAAACAAAGGAAATGCTGCCCAATTTTCTATAGAATTTTAGTGGCTTTGAGTTAGATTATTCTACATTGGAATTAGAGGTTAATGAACATATCATGGTTATTATAGGTTGAAATATTACTCATGTAGTCGAGCTTAGCAAGTGGATTGACCAAAGAGGTATGTGGAGCTTTCTTATCTCTCGAGCACGAGTAGTTTGAACTATATAGTACTAGACGACGCGTGTTTTAAATGAAGTAAATCTATTTGTCAGACTTGACTTGTTTTACGAAAATGTCTAAGTTGGTCAAGTTAGAGAGCTAACCCACTTATTCCTAAGTAATGGTTTAACCTCAATACGGTCGATAAGGATTTCGTGTCATGAAGAAGGATTACGGACATTGTGTGAGTTTGATGTGAAGTCTTAGTCTCTTGGTTAATAAAAAGAACGAAATCTTTTGAACCATACGGAGTTATAACGGCCTTATGGGAGGTTAGTCAGAACGGTCTTATGAAAGAGTATGAACGCCTAAAGCTTTAAAGCATAAAGTTAGTATAACGCTTTATGGGAGTTGGTTATAATAACTTTATGAAAGGTTAAAGAGTTGGGTTTTCTTGAATAAGGTCATGAAAATGAGATTCATTTTGTATGTTAATGAAAGCCTAAAGAAGTTATGAGTTTATCGACGCGGCCGCCGCGATGAAGGATTCCACCGTATGCTTCCATTGTTCGATTATGAGTTTACTCGACGCATCGCCAAAGACGGGCGATTCCACCGTATGCTTCCATTGTTCGCTTATGAGTTTACTCGACGCATCGCCAATGACGGGCGATTCCACGTATGCTTCCATTGTTCGGATTATGAGTTTACTTGGACGCATCGCCAGATGAAGGATTCCACTGTATGCACTCGACACGCTTACGATGGCGATTCCGAGGCATGCAGATGGCGGTAAGAGTATAAACGGCGGCAAGCCCCAAGATCGTTATACCACCTTCTTCGTGGTAAGAGTATGAATGAGGGCAAGCCCCAAGATCGCCATACCAATTGCCGAGTTTATCGACGTGCCGCCAGATGAGCGATTCCACGTATGCTTCCATTGTTTTAGTATGAGCTTATCGACGTCGCCAGCGACGGGCGATTCCACGTATGCTTCCATTGTCTTAGTGTGAGTTTATCGGACGCGCGTCGCTGATGAAGCGATTCCACCGTATGCTTCCATGGTCTCTATACGAGTTTACTTCGACGTGTTGATTATGAGCTTCCTATTTTCATGCAAAGATAGTATATGACCGATTTTCTCATTGTTGGTAAGGCATGTTGTTCAGAACTGATTTTATACATGTCCCCGCTATTTTAGACTTATGAGGTATTTTCGTATTTTCTCGCCACATACTTGGTACCACAGATCGACCTCCTTCGGCCGCGCTCACGCCGCAGTCGAGATACGTAAATACCGGTCCGCACTATTAGGATCATCGCTCATTTTCTCGAAAGCTCCATCCTCCGAGGCTTTGTCTTTGGTATGATTCCTCGAGGTTATTTACTTTTGTACAATCAGTGGTATGGCGGGCCCCGTCCCGCCACGATTGTTATTCCTAGGTCCAGTAGTCACGCTTTCGTGGTCAGAATGATAAGATGTCGCTTCACTTTCTGCTAAGTTATTTTATGAAAGCGGCCTTATCGGCTTGCTAGTGATGTTCACCTTATACAGATTTTGTTTCATGTATGTTCCGCTGCTATTCTCTCGACGATACCGATGGTACCCCAGGGTACCGGGCCGCGGGTCGTCGTGACACTACCCTCGATGCGGAATACCTCACGGGCCGATGAGATTGGCCTACGCGAGTCGCGGGAAGTTCGGTGACTAGACGCGCACATTAGATCGCGCAAGTGGCCGCCTTTGATCATGCGACGGCCTAGACAGATCTTATGATACGCCATGACCTTGTTGGTACTGTGGGTGTTAGTAGTCGGCTATGCCTTCGCATTTACCCCGCATCAGTTATTATGGCACGTGAGACCTCGTGTTCATGTGTGTTCCTTGGTGCTTTTATATCATAAATCGCTAGCGGCGAGAAGGTATTCCACGCATGATTGATGTGGGCGTGAGACCCATTGTTATGTTTGAGTGATGACTTTGGAGGCGCGAGTCCCCGACTTGATATGATCGCTTGTTTATTGGAATCGTAGTTTTGTTATCATACATGTCTCCCGCTTTATATAGACTACTATGATTCCATTTACGATTTTCGCCACATACTCTGCACTGCCTTACACCGCCGTTGATCCTAGCTCGTGGTCACAGCTTTGGGAAGCTCCGCTTTCCCGAGGCTTATCACGTATAGTCCCCGTCCGAGTAAGTGTTTACATTCGTGGGTTTGGCGGGCCCCGTCCCGCCACGGTTGTCATATCATTCGTAGAGGTCCGTAGTAATCATTGTAAGGGTGGTTTGTAAAAAGGATTAAACTGTTCATGTTGAAAAAGTTGTCATTTATACATACGCCGAAAGGCAAGTTTTTCTCAGATTATTGTTTCATATTTCATAATATGTCTTGTATCGTTTTATGTTCCGCTGATTACTCTGATGTTGTATCACTAGGGTGCCCGGGGTAAGACACCAGTCACGGGCCCGGAATCGGGTCGTGACAACAAATTTGAGCCAAGAGCCATCAAGGCTGTACTACTTGGCTATGCAGTAAATAGAAGAGGCTACAAATTATTAGATATGACTAATGAGACTGTGTTCATTAGTAGGGATGTGACCTTCCATGAGAACATATTTCCTTATCAACAGATTAAGGAGAGTGGAGCTTCAGATTTTTTCCAACATATTAACTTTGACTTATGTGCTGATGATGAATAGGTGATATCGCCATCGGGAGTGTACAAACGGATACTCATATAAGGACTCATGTCCATGTAGAAGAACCAGCAGATCCAGGTGTAGGTTCAAACAATGATGCCACAGTACTTCCTGATGAATCTAACAAGGAGGACACAATATTGTCTGGTGATGTAGCTGAGGATGAAGATACTGCAGCCATCAGAAGAAGATCCACCAGAGAGAGGAGGACTCCTATGGTTGAAGGACTTCATAAATCAAGTAAATCGTTGGACGTATATCCAATGTCAGATGTGGTGAATTACACTGGTTTGTTTGTTCAATATCATGAGTTCCTAGCTAAAATCTCAGCAGAGCATGGACTACAGTCTTTCCATGAAGCAGCCAAGGACCAAAGGTGGGTTGAGGCTATGCAGTCAGAGATCAAGAATTTAGAAGACAATAATACTTGGGAGATAGTGGATCTACCTAAGAATAAGAAACCCATTGGATGTAAATGGGTGTTCAAAATTAAGTATAAATCCACTGGAGAAGTAGAGAGGTTCAAAGAAAGGCTTGTAGCTAAGGGGTATAGCAGAAAGAAGGAGTGTATTACCATGAAACCTTCTCACCTGTGGTTAAGATGGTGACTGTTAGAAGTGTCATATTTGTGGCAGTTGCTAAAGGATGGATAATTCAGCAAACATATGTGTTTAATGCATTCTTGCAGGGGTATCTCAATGAGGAGGTGTATATGAACTTGCCACAAGGGATTGAACATAAAAAAGGGAAAGTATGTCGACTGCTTAAGTCATTGTATGGTCTTAAACAAGCCTCTAGACAGTGGAATATCAAATTGATAACTGTCTTGGTTTCCTCTGGTTTTGTTCAAAGCAAATTCGATTACTCCTTGCTCATTAGAAGGGATGGAGACAAGATAGCAATGGTATTAATATATGTTGATGACCTTCTCCGATCGACCGATCGGGATTATTAATGAGACAAAGGCCATTTTGCAAGATCACTTCAAGATCAAGGATCTTGGCGAACTCGTATACTTCCTAGGTTTTGAGTTTGCGGGAACAAAGAAGGGATCAGAATGCATCAACTAAGTATTCTTTAGAGCTCATTGAAGATATGGGTTTAACATGTTCCAAACATGTTACTTCACCTATGAAGGCTAATGTGAAGTTCAATACTGCTGCTTATGATACTCATAGTCAGCAGTTGATTCCTGAGAAGATAAGCAATGCAGATGAATTACTGAAAAATCCAGCAGCATATCAAAGGTTGATTGGAAGGCTGCTCTATTTGACTAATACTAGACCAGATATTACTTTTCCAGTACAGTGTCTGAGCCAGTTTATGCAAGCCCCAAAGCAGTCACACATGCTTGCAACTGAGAGAGTAGTGAGATATGTAAAGTATGCTCTAGGTAAGAGAGTATTCATAACAGCATAAGGGAGTAATGTTCTGTCTGCATATTGCGACGCAGACTGGGCTTCATGTCCAAGTACTAGGCGATCAGTATCGGGGTACTTAGTATATTTTGGGTCTTCTCTCATCTCCTGGAAGTCCAAGAAGCAACAAATTGTCTCGCGTAGCTCAGCAGAATCTGAATATAGGAGTCTTGCATCAGTTGTGGCTGAAATTGTTTGGATTACTGGGTTGTTCTCAGAATTGGATGTACCACTACAGCTGCCCATCTCATTTGCTTGTGATAGTAAGTCGGCAATTCAGATTGCTAACAATCCTGTTTTCCACGAGAGGACAAAGCATATTGAAATTGATTGCCATTTCATTCGGGGAAAAAATCCAACTAGGTCTGATTTCCACCACCATGTCAGATCTCACGACCAAATTTTGCCGACGTGCTCACTAAGGCTCTTTGCCAGACACCATTCTCATTCATTTCCAAGCTAGGGATGAAGAACCTATTCTCCACACCTAGCTTGAGCGGGGGTGTTGAAGTTATTAATACAATAAGTGATATTTAGTGTTATGGTTATGGTTAGTTATGTTAATTAGATGATGTGGATGTGGGACCATGTCAGCCATGATATATTGATTTCTTTCATTTTCTGCATTGTATAAATAAGTGCATACACAACACTTAATCTCTTAAGCTTTCATAATAAAAGTTCTAGAAATCTTCCACAAGTTTGTCTTCTCAATCCTCACCAACACAGAGAATCGATCACTGTGTATCTCACATACAATGAGAACACAGTGACGATTATCACGAATAACATCCGGATCGTGTCTATTAACAATCGTCTCCATGCTAACCCCTCATTCATTGTCATTGTTTGGCGGAGTTCGCCCATTTACCATCGTTCCTCGTTGTCACAATCTAAAATCGGGTGAAATGTGATTAATACTTGATCTAACTACCTGTTGAACGAATCCTGAACTAAATTGTACTGAACATCATGATAAATGAACTAACTCCAAAGTAAAGTATCGATATACTTATTAACTGAAGGTTTCATACAAAACAAAAAGCTAAGTCGTAGATGTAAAAAGCCCCACAAATTTTCTACTAAATTCAGATGAGTTTCGGTCTTAAAAGGAATAATTTGGATAAACTTGAGGTTTGAGACCCATAAGAGGGAGTGTAAAAATATTGAAAATGATATTTTCTCCGTTTAAATTTAAGTGTCTTATTTATTTATTTTTTGGTCTCTCCCAAAAAGTGCGTCTCTTTCTATATTTAATAAAATTTTCAATTTCAAGACAAGTTTAAGACCGCAAAATTTAAAATGAGTACAACTTCCAATAAATAAGGAATAATGATATGAGTTATATGTTAATTTAAAGCTTTCGAGTCTAGTTTTCAACAATTAAAATCGTTTGTCATTTTGACATTCCTACAAAGAGTTACGATTTTCTTTATTGAAGGATAATGTGTAGGGAGCATGCATCCCGATTCCATTATCGAAAAATGACTAGGTGATTGATCATTCATTGTATAAAAAGGGCAGTAGAGTTAACCTTGGGCGATGGATGTGTGACAAGAGACTTCTCAGTATCTATAAATACCCCTAGCTTGGCTTTAATTTCTAGCAATTTTCAACCCTTTAGCTAAGAGTAAAGAGCAAGAAGAGAGGGTTCAGACAAAGACTTCATTTGAATTTTCAAGGTGAGATTCTATTCATGATTTGTGTTAATTAAAGTAGATTAAAACTAGTATTTACAATATTCAACCATGGAATTTTTTAGATTCTTCCAAACCCACCCAAGAACACTTGAAGAGAATTGTTTTTAGGGTTTCTTCAAGAGGTAATTCCAAACATTTGAATGATACGTATAAGTTGTTTTTTGAATGATATGTATGAGTTGTTTGTGAATATTTATGGTAGAAGTAAGTGTTGGTTGGAACATTTTCTTAAGCTCTCTAATTTGTGATTCGTACAAGTTCATGTGGATGATGTCTACTCATGAAATTCTTTCGAATCTCATAGCTTGATAACATTATTAATAAGGTTTCCATTTATAAACTTTCACCACCAATCAAAGTTTCCAAATTTATCGCACATTCTTGATGAGTTCAATCAACAAAAACTAGTATCTATTATAGTTCATGGTTTAAAGAACTAATTAGTTCGTATGATACACTTTCTTATATTTAGTTATTACTCGTATGAAAAGAAAGAGCTAGGAATTACCTTTTTGAAAAAAATCTAGGTTCTTACTTCTCGAGTTCTTGGAGATTGAATGAAAATCTATAAATTTTCATGTTAATCCTTGATTATTCTAGTGTTAGTTGACTTGAATTAACGTAACTGTAATTGGGTTCTTACCTTGGATGGATTGATGAAGCCTTAAACATTTTCTCTTTCTCAGGAGTCCCTTCTATATTTAGCAACGTTCTGAGACTAGGAACACCCTGTGCATCACATAATTATTGCAACATGCAAATATGAAATTTCTTACAAATGTTGTGTGATATATCTGTAAGAATTGATCTTGGACCTAACTCAATCCCAAAAGTTAACTTGTACGGTGAGGATTGTCCAAGTCCATATAAGGAGTCAGTGTTCTCATTTCATTTCCGATGTGGGACTCTTAACACTCCCCCGCACACCCAGATCAAGTTAATTGAAGCGTGAATAATATAATTTGGGGGCCCAACATTGGTGAACAAAGAATTGGAATAAGCCTCACTTTGATACCATGTAAGAATGGATATTGAGTCTAACTCAACCCCAAAATCTAGCTTATAGGGTGAGCATTGTTCAAGTCCATATAAGAAATCCACGTTCCCATTCCATTTCCGATGTGGGACTCTTAACAACATCCATAGTATCAAGCCAACCGAAGATACTTTTTTTCTAAATCCTCTGCGATGCACGACTATAGTATCAGAATTTTTGGAATTTATTTGTTTTTCATGTGTGATTTCCACACAATGTATGACCCTTATTTAAATAGATACCGGGAAGGTATGAAACAGTTTAATGAATTTTCATCAAGGTTTTATGTGCTAATTTGATATAATTAGGAAATGATGAGCTGTCTGATAGGGTAATGAACCCTTAAGAAGTCAGGTTAAGGTACTTGATGGAAGACTATGTGGATAGATTAAGCTACGTGGTACGCGTGAAGAGAATTGTACGAACGAGATCCGCATTTGAGTAAGTAATGGTTATTGTGATTAAGACAACACGATTATGGTATTATGAGAAGTTATCAGTTCGCACGGGGACCGATAAGGTAGGCTTGGAGCATGGAAATTGCGATCCTAAGAATATTGATAACCGCCGAGACCTTAGGCGTATAAGGCCTTCTCGCAATAAGATTTAATTCGCACTAAGGGTAAGAGTTAAGCACGACGCGGTCGGGTTGAGGACCATATGGGTCGCCCATAATCGGAAATGGAGTGGGATCAATTGGTAGTAGTTTCGCTACGTGACAGGGTCACGAGAGTGCAAGGCCCAAGTCTAGTTAATCATTTTACGGGTTCGGGGACGCGTTCCACCGGGACCGGGTTTTGAGAGCCGGAAATGGCCTTATATTGTTTAGAATAGTAACTCCAAAGATTGGAGGCGAGAATCGATATCTGTGTTTTGTTCGTATGCTAGACTAAGTTTGGGAGTACGGAAAGAGTATGACCAGTAAGAAAGAGAGCAAACAAGTGTAAAGGAATAGAGTCGGGGTCTATAATGACCTTTCGAGGTAGCTACACCAGTGGGTGTTTGGGTTGTAGCTGAGCGGGTACATAAGGATTGCCCGGTAATGATATACAATTGACAGACTTGATTTCAGTAAGTCTATGTGACTTGTTCGGTTGAAGTAAATAAATTGATGTTAGAAGTATGTAGTACGTGAATTTGAAAGCTAAGAGACGGAGATAAGAACGTACGATCATTAGAGGATTTTATGTTAAGTGCCCTTGGTGGTGCTTGGAGTTGTCTAGTGTGGCGGTCAGGGCCACGACTTCCCGAATGATTTCAGGAAAATGTGGAAGGCAAGAATAAGATAAGTACGAGTGCTGCCTGCGGAAAACTGAAGACATCTTTGGTAGGTTTTGAAAATCTACACGATTTTTTTTTGCGGTGCTTGGTGATTAGATATTTACAGGACCGCAAGAGGACCCTGTGATTAGGGTTGTAACTTCAAGGAAAGATTATTAAAGGGAGATAAGCTCTCTCCCCCACGTAACAGGATAGTTGTATGTATTATTGAGGGTTATGCATACCCTTTATTTAAGCCATAGATATGGGACTGGTAAAGTCTCCAGCTTCGTTATGCAATAAGTTACAATTTTAAATAACCTTGGAAAAAGGTATTGTGTTGGGCTAATTGAGAACGACATTAGGAAATGATCGAGGATGTGTCTTAAGGATATAAATGCTGGTTATAAGCATAAATGGAAATGTATGACCCAGGAGCGAGGTAGAAATATTTTGGGTTAGTAATTAGTATGATGAAGGGTTATGACCAAAATAATAAGGAGAATGCAATTACAGTTATGAAGGTTTCTCAAGGCATAGTTACCCAGACTAGTGTAAAGACCATTAGAAAATGATGGGCAGTTAGGAACACCTCGACGAAGGGTGGCAAGCCCAGAATGACGCTAGACCGTATATATACGGAGGTAAGAGACCCCAGGCAACTTGAAATGAAGAAAAAAGGTAAGACGAGTAGACACTCGAACGATAAGAAAGCTTGACAAGCCATTGGATTATGTAATACCATGAATTGAGGTTGAACACCTGACTAAGCTCTACGAGCTGGGAGAGAATAATAAGATTACTACTTGACGAGATCAAGGAAGTCTCCCACTAAATGATGATCAAGGTGAAGTCTTAGTCACGAGACAAACAAAGGAATCGAATCTAAGTATAGTGACCAAGTTGGTTGCAACAGAGAAATGGAAACAGAATCATAATTGAGATTATATCCCGAATATTTGAAGTATGAGAAAGCTTCCAGCATGGGAAGATAAGTCGACTACGACTACGCTTCTAACCTCCCGAGGTCAAGTACTAGAGGGTTAGGTTATTATGGTAATACTTTGCGTGTTTGGCTGGGTTGTGTGCGGATGCAACATGATAAGGTAACAATCTATAGTTCTCACTACGGGAGCATGATAGTGGAGTTCAGATTCGAGAGTTTGCCAAGTCTTCCCTCGTTGAGGAGGTGAAGAGGCGACAATATAAGGATCCAGTTCTAGGGCAAATTTGACATACTGCTCTCCAAGAGGAGAATAACCTGTTTGGGTAGCAACGGGTAGGGTGCTGTGATATGAGGATAGATTATGTGTGCCCGATGTTGCAGGACTTATCAGCATGTTTTAGGGGAGGCACGCAATGCTTATTGCTCTATTTGTTCGAGGTCGACTAAGATGTATCATAACCTCAGATGTATGTATTGGTAAGATGGCCTGAAGAGGGACGCAACAGAGTTTGTTGCTTAATGTCCGAATTTAGTAGCAGGCCAAGGTCGAACACCAGAAGCCCAGTGGGCTACTACAGGCGATTGAGATCCCGACTTAGAAATGGGAGGTGATTAATATGGATTTTGTGACAGGGTTTCATCGTACTCAGAGGAAATGCGACTCCCTGAGGGTCATAGTAAACAGGCTGACGAAATCAGCCCATGTTTTTCCGGTCAGGAACACTTACTCGGCTGAGGATTGTTGTCACGACCCGACCTCGGGCCCATGACTGGTGCCCCACCTGGGCACCCTTACAGGTATACATCAGAGATAATCAGCGGAAAATACATAAACTTAACAGGAAATAAATAACAGGCTAGCCGATAAGGCCACCTTCCAAAAATATACACGTAACCCAAAAAGCAGTTACCTCTTTTTTTTTTCTTTACACAACCCAATCCACAAGATATGACTACGCACTCTAAGAATTTGACATAACAACTGTGACAGACAGGCCCCGCCATACCCCGAACGTATATAAATCTACAACCTCGTGAATCAGACTAAAATGCAAAGCCTCAAATAATGGAGCTTTCCAACCACCAAAAGTGATCCTAAGAATGAGGATCAACAAGCTACGTACCTCAACTCATGCGGATGAACGCAGCCAAGGAGGTCAAGACGAAATATGTACCAAGTATGTGAAATCAAAATATCAGAATGAAATCATAACAGTCTATATAAAGCTGGAGACATGTATGATAACCAAAATGACAGTACACTGTGTCTTGCCGAAGTGAAAGTAATGAAAGTCAGTTTTACCTTTTAAAGACTATTTCAACACATGAACAATAGTCACACCAGGGCTATGGACACAAGCCCTCAAATATCAAAGCGTGCCCGTGGAATCCCCCATCACTGCCGACAATTGTAATTTTAAAATATAACCATGTGACGCGCTCGTGGCATCCTACCTCACTGTCGGCGTACACACATACAATACATATATATATATCCCCTGCCCGTGGAATCCCCCATCACTGCCGACAACCGTAAGTGTAAAATATAACCATGTGAGGTGCCCGTGGCATCCTACCTCACTGTCGGCGTACACATATACAATACATATATATATATATATATATCTCATGCCCGTGGAATCTCTCATCTCGGGTACATGACTTCATGGAGAGCTAATCCATGGGGTAATTGTTATACCCCGTATTTCCAGAGTATGTACGTGGGGGACGTACGTAGAAATTTTCGAACTTCTTTAGGCTTGGCCGAATTCTTTTTGTGCACAACACCCGGTTAGAGTCGTTTTTCGACGAAACGCTTTCACAGCTTTCGTAGGGGAATTTCCGGCTATGTCATTTATAATTTTTGCGGATTTTTCGAGAGACGAACATTTTGGACCAACGAGAGGGCGACACTTGTCACCCTCTAATTGGAAGGAGTGGACGGACGAAAGTGGGAAGGTTGGCACGTTTTTTGTGCATTATTTTTGGTCAAGGAGTTGGTAGGATATTTTGGGTAGATGGATAAGGTTGCACATGGCTTAATCTTGACCTTACACTTGCATAACACTTGGATGGATCTTGGCCATTGGTTGGCCTTCACTTGACCTATAAATACCCCTCTAGTTGAAGACTTTCATCATCCAAAAACTTGAGCAATCTATCTAACTCTCAAAATACTCCTCTCCTCGAGCTTTCCCACCACACCCCCTCCCCTTTGAGAGCCTTTGGCCGAGAGCCACCTCCTCCCCTTTGTGGTGTTTGTCGGGTACCCCCTAGCCTAGTTGTCTCGTATAAATACCCCCTTTTTGTGGTATAGAAATACTCTCCAAGTATTGTTATAATGCCCAAATACCTGCCCAAATACCTTGTAGTATTCCCAAGGTTACACTTTTACAAAAGCCCGTAAAATACTATTATACTTCCTCACCACAAAAACGAAACCCTAAGTAAATCTTCACCCGTAGTTGAAGTCATAAGTAGAAGTTGGTTAGAACTTCTAAGGGTTGGTTGGAACGGATCGAGCGCCGAGTAGAGCTAAACGTTGTTCAGATCGACATATAAACTCGGATAATTTTGGGCTTATCGAGGTAAACATTCTTGACCTTCGTTGTAATTGGAAATTACATGTTGTAGGAGTATATAGTTAAGTATACTATATATAGAACTGAACATAGTTGTGCGGCAATGTCTTTTGACTTAAGCTCGAATAATACTTACGGAATGTCTCGCGACTTAAGCCCAATTTAAAGAAGAGATCTGAATCGTAATTACATAGGATCAGACACAAGAGACTTGTGTAACATTGTGTAGTAGAATTGTTCACGCCCGTTAGACGTGTTAGAACCCCCGGTTGGCTTGATAGCGGCCTCGATAGAGGAGATTTACGCTGCCATGTGGGAGGTCGCCAATTTTCTCGTAGAATATTCTACGTCGGGACCTAAAGATATTAATAGGCGCCAGTGGCCTCTATAGGTTGTAGTACTACGTGTGAAGTGATCCGCTTGATCGAGAGTGTAGCCGATTGCGGTTTGAGGTACTGAGCGTTTTGCTATTAGTCGATAATCGCCGCGAGGTATGCGAACCTCTTCCTATCTCTTCTAAAGCATGATACGTGTGAACTATGTAGTACGGTAGACGTACGTGTGCTAAATGTATTTGATTGATTTAAAACGTAAAGTGTTATAACGCCTTTATGGGAAGTTGGTTATAATAGCTTTATGTGGATAAGCACATACTTTGTGGTTTTTAAAAGGTAATCGATTTGAATAATAACCGGCTTGATATGTGTTAATAAAGAACTTGAAGCATTTCAAAAGATTTATGAATCGCTTTGAAAGAATGAGTATTACTTGGTTTTGAAAGCTTAAGAGTTATACTAGCTTTATGGGAAGTTAGGTATAACGCTTAAGAATGTTTTACCGATTTCGAAATCGTAATGTGTATCGACAAACCATCGCAGCGTTAATAAAAGGAAAATGTATTGACTAATGAAGTATTATTAAAACCAAGAGAAACCTCCATCCGCATAGAAGCTAAGATGAGACAAAATGATATTACATTTCCTAGATCATGGTCGCTTAATAAAATTGATTATAAACAAGAATAACCTACTCACTTATAAGACATAGGTTTCTCAAAACGCTTAAAGGAGAATTATGTTTTAAAGGATTTAAAACTATGAACTACGAAACCTTTTTCTAAAATGAGAAACTTGAGCATTCAAATTAGGCAAACTTGAACGTTTGGAAAATAAGATTGTCACTTGATTTTACAAAGGAAAGCATTTTGGTTTACTTAACAATGTTAGTCACTCAAATTTTATACTACGGGTATCGGGTGACCTTTGTAAAAGAAATGGATCTTAAAAGGATTTTAACTGACGTAGTACTTTAAGGTTAAAATCCGACTTTGACATAAAATGAAAGTACCTTGAGTCGTGTGTAACTTGCTTATACTTGTTGTTATGAAACTTGACCATGTTACGGTGATAGCCTTGTTGTGCAAGTATCGTGTTCTACTCGACTACCGGTCATCCGAATGTATTTCACTTGATTACGTCATCCGAATGTATTTCACTTGATTACGTCATCCGAATGTATTTCACTTGATTACGGGTCATCCGAATGTATTTCACTTGATTACCGGGTCATCCGAATGTATTTCACTTGATTACCGGGTCATCCGAATGTATTTCACTCGACTCCGGTTCACCCGAATGTATATCACTCGACTACCGTTCATCCGAATGTATTTCACTGATTACGGTTCATCCGAATGTATTCCACACGCTTTATATTGGGTCCATAAGATGGGTCGAGACTCATTATACGTATCACATGATTTGTACCTGATCGCCGGCAGCTGAGGAAGAAGTTCCACGGCGGAGGGATGACTTTGAGGCGCGAGTCCTCGACTTGACATGATCGCTTCTATGTTGTGGAATCGTAGTTTGGTTATCATACATGTCTCCCGCTTTGTATAGACTATTATGATTTCATTTACTGATTTTACGATTTCACATACTTGGTACTGTTAGATCGACTCTCCTTCGGGCCGCTCACGCCGCAGTAAAAGGTACATCGGCGCCGATCCCCGCTTTAGGATCACCTTTCGTGTTGGGAAGCTCCGTTCCTTCTGAGGCTTATCTTTGGTATGTTACTCGAGTCCGTAGATTCTTATACATTCGTGGGTATGGCGGGTCCCGTCCGCCAAAGCCGTTGTAAAATCTTAGAGGTCCAGAGCATGCAAGTGTGGTTTGTGAAGGATAACCGTCGGGTTTTTATGTATATACCAAGGCAACTGCTTTTGGTTGGCCTGTTTATTTATCTTTTCTCTTAATTCATGTTCATGTTTTTATTTCCACGATTTTCTCGATGTTGTATCACTAGGGTGCCCGGTAGGCACTACCACGCCCGGTTCGGTCGTGACAAAAGTGGTATCGAGCAATTAGTCCTCTGAAAGTGTCTACGCACCGTGTTCTAGTAGAATCTTGATTATCGCTGTCGCGGCACCACATCTATAATCGTGGAGGTCAGCAGGACATTTAGGATTGGTTTCATTCTTCTCATTTCGAGATCGTGCCTTAGAGTCAGTGATAAATCGACCCTCCGACGTATTCATTTCCTTTACCGATTATGCCTCGCGTAAGGCAACCTGCAGCCCGGATAGGCAAGGCAATGAGGAGCGTTAGTGAGATACAGAGGAGTACGAGGCGCAGCCCTGGCCAAGACTGAGACAAGATTCGACGGCGGAGCCGCGACGCCGCCAAGATCAAAGAGTTTAGAGCCGCGGCAGTTGGCTGAGACTACAAGACTGAGCCTCCGCCCCACACCGAGCCGATGAGACGGGTACAAGGAGATGTCGCCATCGCCGTGGTCGTGGCGAGATATGAGATAGGCCGACGCAGCAGCCCAAATTTCAAAGAAGACCGTAGTTCACCCCGAGCGCATGGGCTGAGGCTACGGGACTTCCCGAGTTGTAGCCTCCGGTTTTATGGATCGAGAGCCGAGGACGACCCTCGTGAGTTTATCCGACAGCTACGGATCATGAGAGTGATCGAGCCTCGCAGGCGAGTCGGTGGTATTGGGTTCGCATCACCGCGTGATACCGCAGCTTGATCGGTTTGATTCGCGAGTTGTCGGGAAGAGCATGCACTTCCAAAGCAGTTTGGGGACGAAGTTCTCGAGGGCATTTCTTGCACATTTCTTGCCTCCACAGATGAGAGGGCTCGGCCGATGATTTTTGACGCTGAGGCGTGACGCGACGGTTAGAGAGTACAATATGGAGTTCGACTCATTAGCTCGGTATGTTCAACAGAGTAATGGATATGGAGGACAGAGTACACCGCCACGCCACCGGCTGGACGACTTGGCAGAGGCTTGCACGTGTAGCTCTTCACCGCATGGACATTGCCCGCACGCAAGCTCATGCACTAGGATGTGAGGCACGGAGAGGTCGACTAATGACCGAGATCGCAGAAGAGGCGAGCAGCAGTGGTCCTTTGGTAACTTTCGAGGCGACCGCCTCAGCAGCCTAGTTATGTACCTCCGCCAAGATGCAGTGGTCCTCCACGCCTTGGTCGTTCGGGGTATTCGAGCCGGTCGAGCTCGTGGCTTCGTTCACGAGTTTACGTGAAGCTAGCTGCCAGGATTCACGCCCTCAGGTGTGCACGATGTGGCAAACATCATCCCGAAATGTCGTTTTTATCGGTGCTTGTTTCACTGCGCGTCGGGGCCATGTGACGAGATCGTGCTTATAGGAGAGGTACGGCAGCTGCGCAGCCTCACCGGATCGATGGCGGTGTTCATCGCTTTCTACGATTATGCGCCGCAGGCGCACTTATGATTAGAGTGGAGCGGTAGCTTCTGTATATCCTTAACCATCTAGAGGCTTGTATGTTTTGATGTTATGTTAATGTGTTAAGTGTTATGTTCGGATAGCTTTGTGCTAAAATGTGATTTAGGAACCCGGTTGGGGAAAAAGGGTAAGCTCGGGTGAGAAAATGATGAACCTTAGAATATTACGCTTAAGACCTTAGATGTGCGCCGCTTGAGTACAAGATTTTGCGAGTGATCCTTGTCGAGTGCATTTTATGCCTAGAATATATTGTGTGATAAGTCTCTGGTTGGGTAAATGAAAGTGGTATCTTTCATGATGTGATTTAGCAGGTTGTTCGGATCGAGAAACGAGAGTCGGCGTGACAAAGGCTCGGGTTGAGGACGCGTGTTGCGGTCAACCCGTGGCCCGGAATGAGCGGGTCACTCTGGGTGGTCCCGCCAGCGGTAGGGTCACGAGGGTGCTAGGCCCAAGTTTAGATGACCATCGATGAGTTCGTGGATACGCTCGACCAGTAGATCGTGAAGGCCGGAATGGCCTTAAGGAAGATCGAGGCTAGTAAGATAACCAAGTTGGAGGTGGTGACTCAAGGTTTGGAGAACTGCGATAACCAAGCGTGGTACGATAATCGGAAGAGTTCAAGAGTTCGAGAAGAGTACGACGAGTAAGGGCAGAGGCGCATGTATCGCGAGCATAGATATGATCTTTTCTTGTAAAGGAGAAGGCGAAGGATGTATATTTTAGCCCTCGGGAATCGCATGCATCCGGCATACCATTTGTTGGGTCGCCGAGTGACACTAGAACCTCGCGCAAAGTGACAAAGTTTGTGATGTTAGAGGTGTTTCCTCGTGGACTCGATATAAGTATTTGCGCGCACGTGTTGTTTCGTACGGTTGTGGCGCTGGCAACTTATTAGAAGAACTTTATCGTTATCCGTCTTGAGAAGGAACATTCGGACGAATGTTTCTAAGGAGGAGGAGAATGTTATACCCTCGTATTTCCGCAGTATGTACGTCGGGGACGTACGTAGAAAGTTTCTAACTTCTTTAGGCTTCGCCGAATTCTTTTTGTGCACAACCCCCGGTTAGAGTCGTTTTTCGACGAAACGCTTTCACACTTTCGTAGGGAATTTCCGCCATGTCATTTATAATTTTATGGATTTTTCCGAGAGACGAAACATTTTGGACCAACGAGAGGCGACACTTGTCACCCTCTAATTGGAAGGAGTGGACTGACGAAAGTGGGAAGGTTGGCACGCTTTTTGTGCATTATTTTTGGTCAAGGAGTTGGTAGGATATTTTGGGTAGATGGATAAGGTTGCACATGGCTTAATCTTGACCTTACACTTGCCTAACACTTGGACGGATCTTGGCCATTGGTTGGCCTTCACTTGACCTATAAATACCCTCTAGTTGAAGACTTTCATCATCCAAAACTTGAGCAATCTAACTAAGTCTCAAAATACTCCCTCTCCCTTGAGCTTTCCCACCACACCCCTCCCCTTTGAGAGCCCTTGGCCGAGAGCCACCTCCTCCCCTTTGTGGTGTTTTACACTGGTACCCCAGCCTAGTTGTCTCGTATAAATACCCCCTTTTTGTGGTATAGAAATACTCTCCAAGTATTGTTATAATGCCCAAATACCTGCCCAAATACCTTGTAGTATTCCCAAGGTTACACTTTTACAAAAGCCCGTAAAATACTATTATACTTCCTCACCACAAAAACGAAACCCTAAGTAAATCTTCACCCGTAGTTGAAGTCATAAGTAGAAGTTGGTTAGAACTTCTAAGGGTTGGTTGGAACGGATCGAGCGCCGAGTAGAGCTAAACGTTGTTCAGATCGACATATAAACTCGGATAATTTTGGGCTTATCGAGGTAAACATTCTTGACCTTCTTGTAATTGGAAATTACATGTTGTAGTGAGTATATAGTTAAGTATACTATATATAGAATCGAACATAGTTGTGCGCAATGTCTTTGACTTAAGCTCGAATAATACTTACGGCAATGTCTTGCGACTTAAGCCCGAATTTAAAGAAGAGATCTGAATCGTAATTACATAGGATCAGACATGAGACTTGTGTAACATTGCCGTGTAGTAGAATTGTTCACGCCCGTTAGACGTGTTAAACCCCTCGGTTGGCTTGATAGCCGCCGATAGAGAGGAGATTTACGCTGCCATGCGGGGAGGTCTTCCGAATTTTCCAGAATATTCTACGTCGACCTAAAGATATTAATAGGCGCTTTGTGGCCTCTATAGGTTGTAGTACTACGTGTGGAGTGATCTGCTTGACTAAGAGTGTAGCCGACGGTTTGAGGTACTTGGAGCGTTTTGCTATTAGTCGATAATCGCCGCGAGGTATGTGAACCTCTTCCTATCTCTTCTAGCATGATATGTGTGAACTATGTAGTACGGTAGACGCATACGTGCTAAATGTATTTGATTGATTTAAAACGTAAAGTGTTATAACGCTTTATGGGAAGTTGGTTATAATAGCTTTACGTGGATAAGCACATACTTTGTGGTTTTTAAAAGGTAAATCGATTTGAATAATAATCGGCTTGATATGTGTTAATAAAGAACTTGAAGCATTTCAAAAGATTTATGAATCGCTTTGAAAGAATGAGTATTACTTGGGTTTTGAAAGCTTAAGAGTTATACTAGCTTTATGGGAAGTTAGGTATAACGGCTTAAGAATGTTTTACCGATTTCTAAATCGAATGTGTATCGACAAACCATCGCGTTAATAAAAGGAAAATGTATTGACTAATGAAGTATTATTAAAACCAGAGAAACCTCCATCCGCATGAAGCTAAGATGAGACAAAATGATATTACATTTCCTAGATCATGGTCGCTTAATAAAATTGATTATAAACAAGAATAACCTACTCACTTATAAGACATAGGTTTCTCAAAACGCTTAAAGGAGAATTATGTTTTAAAGGATTTAAAACTATGAACTACGAAACCTTTTCTAAAATGAGAAACTTGAGCATTCGAAATTAGGCAAACTTCAACGCTTGGAAAATAAGGTTGTCACTGATTTTACAAAGGAAAGCATTTTGGTTTACTTAACAATGTTAGTCACTCAAATTTTATACTACTGCATCGGGTGACCTTTGTAAAAGAAATGGATCTTAAAAGGAATTTAACGGACGTAGTACTTTAAGGTTAAAATCCGGACTTTGACATAAAATGAAAGTACTCGAGTCGTGTGTAACTTGCTTATACTTGTTGTTATGAAACTTGACCATGTTACGTGTGATAGCCTTGTTGCGCAAGTATTGTGTTCTACTCGACTAATGGGTCATCCGAATGTATTTCACTTGATTACGTCATCCGAATGTATTTCACTTGATTACCGTCATCCGAATGTATTTCACTTGATTACCGTCATCCGAATGTATTTCACTTGATTACCGTCATCCGAATGTATTTCACTTGATTACGTCATCCGAATGTATTTCACTCGACTACCGGCTCACCCGAATGTATATCACTTGACTACCGGCTCATCCGAATGTATTTCACTGACACGGTTCATCCGAATGTATTCCACACGCTTTTATATCGGGTCCATAAGATGGGTCGAGACCTGTTATACGTATCACATGATTTGTACCTAGATCACGGCGGTGAGGGAAGAAGTTCCACGCGAGAGGATGACTTTGAGGCGTGAGTCCCGACTTGACATGATCGCTTCTATGTTGTGAATCAGAGTTTGGTTATCATACATGTCTCCCGCTTGTATAGACTATTATGATTTCATTTACTGATTTTCTGCTTTCACATACTTGGTACCGCATCGACCTCCTTCTGGTTGCGCTCATGCCGCAGTAAAAGGTACATCGGCCGATCCCCGCTTAGGATCACCTTTCAACAGATTGGAAGCTCCGTTCCTTCTGAGGCTTATCTTTGGCATGTTACCTCAGTCCATAGATTCTTATACATTCGTGGTATGGCGGGTCCCGTCCCGTCAAAGCTGTAAAAATCTTAGAGGTCCAGAGACCGCTGCCAAGGTGGTTTGTAAAGGATAACTGCTCGGGTTTTTATGTATATACCAAGGCAACTGTTTTGGGTCTGCTTATTTATCTTTTCTTAATTCATGTTCATGTTTTTATTTCCGCTGATTTTCTCTCGATGTTGTATCACTAGGTGCCCGGTAAGGCACTACCACGCCCGGTTCGGTCGCGATGATTAATCATATATAACATGCCCGTGGAATCCCTCATCTCGGGTACATGTCTTCATGGGGAGCTAGTCCATGGAGTAATAATCGTATATAATATGCCCGTGGAATCCCTCATCTCGGGTACATGTCTTCATGGGGAGCTAGTCCATAGAGTAATAATCGTATATAACATGGTCACATGCCCCGAAATCCCTCATAGTATAAGCATGGCCATGGGGTAATAAAACAAATCCGGGAATCTAACCCGCCTCCTGGTTGCATGCCTCAGAACCCCTCATCGTAGAAGCATGTCCAAGGAGTAATAAAAACAATCCGGGAATCTAACCCGCATCCTGGTCGCATGCCCCGGAATCCCACATCGTATAAGCATGTCCAAGGATCAATCACAATGGAAGCATACCCGTGGAAGCCTCACACCGCTTCAGACGTCCAAGTAAATTAATTAAACAAGACAGTCGGCCCTCCAACTGAGAGTCACGACAGCGTAAATATATAATACTTGCACTCAAGGCTATCACAAGCAAGCATAGGCAAGTTCATAAAATCTTTAGACTTTCATTTTATATACTCAAGGCACTTTTCGTTTTACATAAAAATCCGGGAATTTAACCCAAAGTACTACGTACTTTCATTCTTTTCAAAAGACTCCTTTTCATATAAAACGGCAAGATACTAACACCCGTAGTATCAAGGCATGTCTACATTTTAAACAAGTCACTACATTTTTAGAAATATATTTCTAGGCTTCTAAATCAAGTGACTCTTACTTTAAAACTTTAAGCAATTGATACCTTTAAATCAAATTGCCCTTCCTTATTTCAAGTCATTTCTTTGTTTACATTACTAGAGAAACCATTCTTCTAACCTTCCATAAAGTTGTTATAACCAACTTCCCATAAAGCCGTTATACTAACTTTATGCCTTAGACTAATTCATTCTTTTTTTTTATAACCAAGAGACTTATACTTTCGAATCAAGTTACATAACTTTCAAAATACTTCAAGTCTCTTAACTTTAGAAATCAAGTTTCTTAACTTAGAATATCAAGTCTCTTTAACTTAGAATTTCAAGTCTCTTAACTTTAAAAATAAAGTCTCTTAACCTTTTAAGAATTCAAGGTTCATGGTCTTAAAACTTCATAACGTAAACTCTTTAATATTAAGTAACATATACTTTTATGCGTTGTGAATATGTTATACTTGTTTATAACGATCTTATTAAAGCAGTCATGATCTAGAAAATGTAATACAATTTTGTCTTATCTTAGTTTCTATGCAGATGGAGAATTCTACTCATTTTAATATAATTGATTGTCGATATATTTTCTTTTATTAACGCTGCAATGGCTTGTTCGATACTTATTCTCATTCGTGCAGTAAATTAGCAAAGTCAACTCGACTCCAAATACTTCCTAACGACTCTTACCAACATCCCCCATAAGACTTGGTAAGAACATAGGATAACTTAGACATAACTTTTCCATTTAGTAAATCAACATACATACCTCTTAACTTCTAAGAGTAGAAGGAATCATGAAATAACACCACATAGTATATTTCATACATAGAATCATGCCAAAGGAAGGAAGAGGTTCACATACATCGCGACGATTATCGATAAGTAGCAAAATGCTCCAAAGTACTTCAACCTTGAGCTATTCCATCCTTTAAGTAGAATACGCTACTCGTAGTACTTCAACCTATATTAACCATAACATGTCTATCAACTCCTCACTTTTTAATGTAGAATCATACTAAGTGTAAGGTCTCTTATTCTACGGAAAATCGGGCAGCACTTCCTTTGTTTCTACGTACTTTTCCACCTTTTTCAAGGCCCGAAAATCAATAACCAAATGCCACATTGAAGGCCCAAAAATTCAGCAATACAAAGGGGATTACACGCCTAATATGACGTGTAAAATTTTGCCCCACAATCAATATAAAACTGTCCAATAATTCCAAGCCATATTCGGCTACAATGTCACAACAATTATCAATTTCCTTTCAATTCCTTTTTCAATCCAAGTTGTTATTCCAACATGTTACATACATAATAACAATTACAACAACTATAAATCCTTTCTTCCTTAACATGCGACGATTGTAGCTACCGTCCAAATTGATTACAACATTAATGACTAACTTGTCCATTTTCGGTTTTTAACATGTCGACATGATCCAAATCTTTTCAAACTTCAATCTATATATATCACATGCTCATATCAACTACTATAACATGTAATCTTTAATCACAAGAAGAAGATGAAGATTTTACCTCAATAAGCCCTAATAAAGTCCAAGTGTAAAAGTCAATCCTTAGCAACTTTTAGCTCATCTTCTTATGTTTCAATCCGCTCCAAGCACTCCTTAGAAGCTCATGAAGAACTCCTCTTCAAGTTCCATCTTCAAAGTTGAAGAACACCTTAGGTTTTCGCCATGACTAACCCGAAACGCTGTTTTTCCGATCTTTCTATTGAGATATCCTTACAATATCCCTAGGAACCTTGGGTTAAAGTCTTATGAATTATGAACCACAAACTAAAAAATTTTGTGTGGGAACTAGCACAAAGCCGAGAGCACCATTAAGCATCCTCAAATTTTTCTCAAATTTTTCTAAGTGTTGAAGACTTGTCTTGCACTAGTGTAGTATATATAAAACAATGGAGGGTCAAGATTATAACACTTGTGTGGTCTTAGATGAAGAGATTTAAATAGCAAGCCAAGTGGGCTCTTGACTTAGTCAATTATCTCAAGCTCTTAGCTTGCAAGACTTGGTCATCTATACTTTGGTCAAATGACCATTTTTCCCTTGGCATATTTCGAACAAGCCTAAGTAGGGGGTGACACGTGTCGCCCTCCCATTCGTCCATAGAATTTAGTAACCTCGTGGCCCCACAAAACGTAAAATTTCTGGGTGGGCCCTACGTGACCAAATTCAGAAATTACATTTCCACAATAATAATAAATTTTATACTCCTCAAATAATGCATTTTGAGAATCTAATTCTCATCAACGAACATGTTTCCTTTCCGACGTTTCTAAGATTTTCCTTCTAAAACAATTCTTTCTTTCGTACCAATTTTCAAGTCTTGTGTTCTCGCGTCTATTCTCTTATTCATGTCCTAGAATTACGGGGTGTAACAATTGTGCTAGATTATATAGCAGGGAGATTTTGAGACAGCACGGGGTTCATATATTTATGACGTCAGGCGGATGAGCTCAGTTTACGGATAACTTCTGGAGGTTTTCCGGAAGGGATTAGGAACACATGTGAGTCTCAGTGTTGCATTTCACCCTCAGACCGACGGACAGACAGAGCGTACTATCCAGGCACTTGAGGATAGGTAGCGGGCCTGTTTTCTTGATTTCAGAGAGAGCTGGGAGGATTATTTTGCCTGTTGTTGAGCTACGTACGATGACAGATACCCTTCCAGTATTCAGATGGCCCTGTATGATGCCTTGTATGTAAGAAAGTGTAGATCGTCGGTTGGTTGGTTCGACGTAGGCGAGGTTCAGTTAATTGGTCCAGACTTGATTCAGCGGGCTGTGGATAAGGCGGAACTTATCCAGGAAAGATTATTAGTAAGCTCAGAGTCAGCAGAAGCTTTATGCAGATAACCGACATTGACACTTGGAGTTCAGGTTGACGTTTTAGTATAAGTATTGTTATGTGGCCAGGTGTGCCAAGGGTGATTATGTTGGGTGTAGTCAAGGTACTATGCCAATATCCGTTTTGATGGAACTCTGAAAGAACATTCGGGGACGAATGTTTCTAAGGGGGGAAGAATGTTACACCCCGAAATTCCAGGACATGTTTATAAAAACGTACGTAAGAGCTCAAAACGTTAAGATGTGAGACTAGTAAAAATTATCTAATTATGGAAATGCTCGAAACGAAATATTGCGACGAATGGGAGGGTGACACATGTCACCCCCCCTTGGATGGTCTTGGTCGAATGGACCAAGGATAGGAAGGTAATTTGACCAAAGCAAGGATGATCAAGTCTTGCTAGACTAGAGCTTGATAATATTGACTAAGTCAAAGGGCCACTTGACTAGATTTTTAAATGAAATTCATCCAAACCTCACAAGTGTTGTAATCTTAACCCTCCATTTAGTTATATTCATCCATAGTGCAAGACAAGTCTTTAACACTTAGAAATTTTTCAAGAACTTTAGGTGTTTTTTTAGAGCTCTCGACAATGAGGTCTTGCCCACACAAAAAATTTGCAATTGTGGATCATAATTCACAAAACTTCAACCCAAGGTTCCTAAGGGTATTACAAGGATATCTCAATAGAAAAATCCCGGAAAAATTACGTTTTCACGTTAGTCGCAAGGCGAACACCTAAGGTGTTCTTCAACTTTGAAGTTGGAAATTGAAGAGAAGTTGGTTATGAGCTTCTAAGGAGTGCTTGGAGCGGATTGGAACATAAGAAGAGGAGCTAAAAGTTGCTAAGGATCGACTTGAAGTCTTGGATAATATTTGGGGTTATTTGAGGTATAAATCTTCATCTAGCTATTGTAATTAAAGACTTCATGTTATGATAAGTTAGAAATGAGCATGTGATATATGTTATGAAGATTGATAAGTGTTATGGAATTTTAGAAGCCTAAAGTCCGAAAAGTTCATGTTAGCTATTAAGTTTGTAATTCAATTTAATTGTTGATACAATCGTCACATGTTATTGAAAGAAGGGACTATAGTTGTTATAATCGTTTGCGGCTATATAACATGTTAGACTAAACAACTTGGATTGAGGAAGAATTGGAAAAGACTTTGTGTTGTTGTACATTGTTAGCCGAGAATGACATTAATGTTAGACAATTTGGATATCGATTGTGGGGCAGAATTTTACACGTCCTGTGCGGCGTGTAATCCCCTTTGTTTAACTGATTTTTTAGCCTTAAATGTGGCATGTTTTGATTATTGAATTCGGGCCTTGAAAAAGGTGGAAAAGTACATAGAAACAAAGGAGGTGCTGCCCGATTTTCCGTAGAATTAAGAGTCCTTATACTTAGAAATATTCTACGTTGAAAGATAGTAGTTGATGGACGTATTATGGTCATTATAGGTTGACATTCTACGTGCGGCATATTCAACTTGGCAAGTGGATTAAGTCGAAGAGGTATGTGGAACTTTTCTTATCTCTTGAGCATGAGTAGATATAAATGTATAGTACGGTGGACGTACGAGATTTAAATGAATTTAATTCCATTTGGTATCCTTGACTTGTTTAAGCATGTCCAAGTTGGTTGAGTTAGAGAATTAACTCACTTGTTTTAAAGGTTAAGATGTCTTAGTTTCTAAAGCATAAAGTTAGTATAGCGACTTTATGGGAAGTTGGTTATAACAACTTCACGGGAAGTTAAAAGAATGGTTTATTCTAAAAAGGTAAACAAAGATTTCTTGACTTGGAAATGTATAGAATACTTGGTTTGGGAAGTATTGATTACTTGAATTATTCTAAAGTTAAGAAACTTGATTTCTAAAGTTAAGAGACTTGAAGTAATCTGAAAGTTATGAAACTTGATTTGAAAGTATATGATACTTGGTTTTAAAAGTATAAGTCTCTTGGTTTCAAAAAGAATGTAATTGTCTAAAGCATAAAGAGTTATAACGGCTTTATGGAAAGTTAGTTATAACGGCTTTATGGAAGGTTAAGAAAAGTGTCTACTTGATTTATAGGCATGAGTTGCCTAGGTTGTGAATGTAGAAGTTACTTAGTGTCAAAACCTTAAAATGAATTTCTAAAGGTGTAGTAACTTGTTTTGAAAAGTAGATGCCTCGATACTACTGTTAGTATCTTGGGGGTTTTATATAAAAAGTGGTTCTCTTTTTCTAAAGGAACTAAGTACGTAGTACTTTGGGTTAAATTCTGATTTCTAATAACATGTTAGTGCATTAAGTTAACTAAAATGAGATACATGATAATTAAGGCTAATAAAAAGTTAGGGATGTCTTAACTTGCTTATGATAATTATGATAAACCAGGTGGTGCTTATGTTATGTATGATGTTCTAGTGCTTAAGCATGTTATGTATGTTAAGCGGTAGTTCTTATGTTATGTATGATAGCCATTGTGCTAGTGATATATTGTTCATTACGGTCATTCCCCGAAGTTTGTGGCATTTGCATATTCCGTGGATTTACTACCCATGATGCGAGAATACCTCACGCGAGTCCGTAGGCTCATGCGGTGAAATAGTCCTACGCGGCGACCCCTATGCGAGGAAATTACCTCACGCGGTCCATACGACCTATGCGCGCGGATACAACATGCGAAAATTACCTCAACTCAAAATTTCAAATACGAAAATTACCTCAACTCGAAAATTAAATACCCTGAGAGCCATGATATGCATAAGGATCATACTTATTTTATACTCTTATTATATGACACTACATCCACGTCATAACTTTAACCGTTAAATTGCCCGACTAAACTGTCCAACCGACTGTAGCCCGACGGTGAGTATGTCTGCCCTACCGGTGAGTATGTCTGCCCTATCGGTGATAAATAATGATACACAACTTCTCAATCGGTGGTAAATGCATATAGTATAACTACCCGACTGGCCATAGCCGGTGGTAAGTATATATCTGAGGTTTATAAGGCCAGGCACTAAATACAGTAATCTCGATGGGGTTAAGTGTATATGGTGGAGTGGGTGGGTGCTTGAGAGTGGGATAAGAACCATACTACACTTTACATGTCCATTATCCAGTAAGCATGCATTGAATAGAAGCCAACCCATATTTTATCAGTTATTTACCCATAATTCAGCGGGTTAAAAATGAGTTGAACTCAAATCTGGCATACGCCGGAGGAAGAAGCGTTTTGCCGGAGTTGGTTTTGAACCTAGATGGCAGTGGGGGTGGGATCGGCGGTGGGGTGGGTGGTGGTGAGAAGTGGATAGGAGCTGGTGGGATCGTAGTTGGCGGGAGCGGCTTTAACCCAGAACATATTTAATGATTGGACTGATATTCTATTCAGGAAGTATAAATTATTCCAATTACTCAAGCCAATCAATATCGTGAAATTCTAAGGGATAAAATTAGTTTTGCTTATCTGTAATTGTGAGATGTGACAGAAGACCTAGTATTAACCAACATTATAGAATTTGATTTAAGTCACGTTTCATCCTTCCCAAAGCCACTGATATACAAAAATTTAAATAGAACTGATTTTGGTTGGAGGAGCAGTGGAGGGACGGTGAGTGCTGCCGGAGGGAGGAAGAAGGGATAGTGGTGGAGATGGTAAAAGAGCAGAGAAGAAAAATTGGAAGAACTTAGAAAAGATGGTTTTTGAATTAGTTACCCTGTGTAATTGAAATACATTATTTAACTACTAGATGTAATTAAAATAAAATGTAGTTATTAAATATAAATATCTCGTATATGTTCTCTACACTATGTAAATATTCCTACTAAAACTGACTCACCCAACCCATTTAAATATGGACGGATTAGGCGAGTTAGCAAAAAATGGGACATAATTTCCAGAACTACCCACCAACCCAACTTTTACCCACATGAAATATAGGCAGGTTGAAACCCAACCCGCTTTTGTTCAGCCCGTTTTCAACCAGTCCAAATCCGACCCAACTTACCCATTTGCCACCCCTAGTCACAGGTATTGACGAGATCATCAGATTATCCTATCTACAACTATGTATGGAACACACATAAAATTCTCTACAGTGCACAAGAAACAATGAATACTATGGCAGTTTTACCAAAAGTTTAGCTGTACATGAAATATCCATCAAGTAAACCTCTCCTTAGTGAGTCGATTATTTCAGCTAGTGACGTCCAAATTCACAGCCTATTGAACCAAATACAGAACAGGTAAAAAGATGATGATTAGCCCTATAATCTTGCATTGCATTCCTTCATTTGCCAACAATTTTCTGCAAAGGTGAAATATGTAGGCTTCCATGCTCATGTTTTTTCATATTCAACCAAGATCAAGTCAACAACAACAGGGGTCATCTGAAGAAATAACTACAAAAGACCTGTGGCATTTGTAAACAAGCCACCAGAACATTGCATGTGCAGACTTTTAACGCAGATGTCCTAGCCCTCAGCCATAGTAGCAGAAGGGGAAAATCTCATGATGAAGCTAGAAAGGGACCAAATACAAATCACCCCGAGAAATTGAAGCACATTTAGAAGTGTGCTCAATGAGCCATTTATTGCCAAGTTTTGTACAGTCATCTCTGCTCCTCTTACTGTCAAAGAAAGGGCTGTTACCAGTTGTGCTGCCCTATTCAGCTGATGCAGCCTGTAAACCTGAAAAATTGTGCCAACATCAACGTACTACCATAAAACTTGCTTTGGCAAGGGGGGAGCATAAGATTCTTTCATGACGAGTGGGAAGCAGTGTAAAGTATCGCACAATCATCTTACTGAATTTTGGATTAACTATCCATGCTTTTGGAGAGACATGTTATGAAGTTATTGGGCGAATAAAACAGAATTATTATCAGAAACAACCTAAATAGAAAAACTACAAGTGCTACATCCATGTAATGTGTATGACATTATAGTAAAGATAAAAGTGAAGGACATTCAAGGACAAGCCTGAAAATTCTTGTGTGGAGTCTACTTAATTGGATTTTACATTAGAACAACGGAAGTGCACAAGTGTTGAAAAAGTTTGACAGAGTCAACATTCCAAGTGAAAATACAAAAGTCGATTTAGTCCTTACCTGGAAAACAATGGGGATAACAGACCATGAAGGCGAGTCAATATATCTTGCATACTGCTCAAAAGTAAATTGTACAACAATACCAACAAGGTAGGGGGCAAGAGTAGCAGAAGCTGCAGGACCGGTCCATGGCCAGACAAACCCCATGGTCACCATTGGAATTATTAGACCAAGTGCAAGTACAGAAATTGAAGATATTCTATATCCGAGTGGTGAGGTAATTTTCCTGTAAGAAGATACTGGCTCAAGCGGTCTCCTTAAACGATCTATTAGGAGAACAAACACTGCTACTCCACAGTAAAAGAGAGCCTCTGTGAAGAACAAGATGAGGAAATCTGCAGGTCGAGAGCACAGTTTATTTAGCAAAAGTGCAATGAAATAACTACTTGATAATAAATTACAAAGGGAAACCATAGCATGACATTAAATAACAATGCAAATGACGATCGACATTTCAGCCACATAACAGACACCTGATTGTGACACAGATAGCATGTGGCTCGCTATAAATCTCGCGTACAAATTATTGGGTGGGTGGACACAAGACATCCTAGTAACACAATTTTCCAAAGATGATGAAAAATTCAGTGCAGATAAGGCCAGTTTCTTGAAGTTGCAGGCACTCTCCACAAGTCCATAAATCAATATGTTGCAGAAGTTCTGAGGCCCTGTTGGTTGAAAATTGCCACCTCTTTGTGGTGATGTTTTTTGGAGAAAGAAAGAATAATAGAAAAGATACGAGAATGAGCTGACGGTATACCTACACAATTGACGCTTGATAGAAAAAATTACTAAAATTGCTTGTACAAGCTTCAGAAGATTTCTGTTTCTCAAATATATGTAAGCTTCAATAGAAAGGACAATAAGATTAAGAATAAGAAGATTACACCTAGAAACATATTTTAGATGAGTGTTTAATTAATTTTCTATTCTAATGGAAATAAAAATATGATGCTGCAATCAGAAGGATCATCGTAGCTTCTTCCTTTTTTCCCTTGTTCTTGGGGGTTGGGGGAGGGAGCGGTGCTTCTTTGGGGGTTTTAAGCAGGTTGGTAGATAAACTAATTGAAACAAACATAACTATGTCAGAAACATGAGCATAACTTTTGCCTACCAGTTAACAAAGAGTCCTCAAATATAGTTGATAATATCCTGCGCAAGTAAAGCGAGGGAAAGATGAAAGATGCTATAAGGACAGCTGGACCAACAAACCACAGTAGAATGTTCTGGTTCTTCGCGGCAGTGGACACAGGGATTTCCTCCTCCCTTCTGTAAGGATGATTGTAGAATGATAGTACACCAGGCTTACCACCAGCACCTTCAATTTGGAAATTTGAACTACTGACAGAGGCAATGTATTCAACACTTTCTTTCTCAGAACCATCTTCCTCAAGCTCACTGTTGGGCAACTGGTCCTCTGCAGTGGCAAAGAAACTGAATTGTCCCCTACTGGAACTTCTTTCAAGCTTGAAATAGTGTGACCTAACAACTTGCGATGGCAGAAGACAGCCAAAGCAAGGGGGAAAAGAGAAGAGAACAAGTTACAGCAAGTCATCCTACAGAAGCTTAGCACTCACTTTGAGGGACTTGCTATTAGTAAGGCGAAGAAGTGACTTAAAGTTTCGCATAACAATTTACTTCCATAAGAAGCGAACCAAATATAAACATTTGCAACATTGGTTTTGCCTACTGTTACTCCATCTTACAAAGAGAATAAGAGATTCAAGGGAGGAAATGCAACTTAACTTTTTTCCATTTGTATAAAGGAAATGCAACTTAAAACTTATATCAGATAATAGAGGAAACAATTGCTCAATTGCATCATAAACAAGAATTTAATCTTGAAAATAACTTTCCAATTTGACTAACTACCTTTATCATTTCTTTACGCCCACGAAAAATCTCTGCATGCAGAACATTCTTGGTCTTGCACTCACCTGCATGGAATCAAACAAGCACTCTACAAAAGATTGCATAGATCACCGCAAAATGGTACTACAGGAAAAAATTAATAAAATACATTTTAACTTACGTATGCTAATCCTAAAGAGTCCTTAAAGAATATCCCAAAAGGAAATATGAAGAACCATCTAACTATTTGACTGGGAATAATTTAGCTCACTGCTCCCAGTCATAGGACTAGAGGTATAAACTACAGTTGCATGCCAAAAGACCCTATCTACCATTTCAAACCTATCAATTTCAGGTCATAATGAAACCACAAGGATTTCGGATATTGTAGAAGTATTAAGGTTGAGCAGGTTAAGCGTGTTGTCGTGGATGCGTAGGGGAGGAGCGCCCGGGCCTGATGAGATGCAAGTTGAATTTTGAAAGAGCGCAAGCAGAGAAGGTTTGGAGTGTTTGATTGAGTTTTTTAATTTCATTTTAAGACGGCGAGAATGCCCGAAGAATGGAGGTGGAGTACAATGATCCCTTTGTACAAGAACAAATGTGATATCCAGAGTTGCAACAACTATAGGGGTATTGATGGATATAAGGAGAGGATGATGTAGGGTGAGTGGGTCGGGTGTTGTTGATAATCGGGTTAGCCCGAAAATGGAAAGCAATATCGGTTCTTAGGCTTCTCGGGTTAGTGAGACAAGATCGCGCTGAGGGTGATTTCCGGAGTAAGTAGGGAAAGCGGGACTTGGCATTTTAGGAGGTTGTTCCGGAGTGTTACGAGGACGTGGTGAACGGACTTTGGTGATCGAGTGGTGGCAGTTGGAGGAAATGACCAGACAGTGGAGTGCCCGGAGGTCGCGGTAAGTGGGACACCTGCGGTGGTGTTTGGTTTAGACGGGTGGTTGTCAGTGAAATGCGAGGCCAGTAATTTGTGATGTTTATGACGCCGGCGGATGTATGGATGATGGGTTTAAGGTGTATTGAGCGAGGCTTGGTTCAATTGTAGAGTATAACCGAGGCTTAGACTAAGTTGATTCCGAATTGTAAACGATCTATTGGAGGAGAGGATTTGGCTAAGTGTTGGTTTTTGTGACTTCGGGTTGGATGTTTAGTAGAGGTGGTTATTTTGTGAGTTATGAAGGATATGCCCAAGGATAATGGAACAGAAAGTTAATTGCCAGAACCGACACCAAGGAGTTGGTGATCAATGCCACAAAGTCGAGACCGGGGTTTTCTAGTCGCAATGCCTGTGAACAAGCCAAGTGAGGGTGATATATGCCCTTGTTGCTCCCGAAGCTTAAACTAAGTTGATTCACACCAGAATCAACCTTCGTTTACCACCAAGGGTGTTCTTCAAGCTTGGGTAGAGGCTAGGTCACACAAGTCCTAGTCTATACTTGCACCGAAGGAATTTGATCCACACAAGGATCGACAAGCTTCAACACACAAGTCAAATGCGTTGAGGCGCATCAATTGACTAGACATCTAGGGGTAAAGCACTATTTTGGTGTGGGCCGTGAGAGTGGTACCAAATCGAGGCAAGCTGTGAAACATTAGCTACATTTATATATGAAAAATCGAAGTATGGTAATATAACACAAGGTCTTCCAAAAGTAGAACAGCTGTTAGAATTACGTTGGATCGATAAACTTGTTAAAGAGATGAAATATAACCAAGGTATATCTTTTTTTATCAGAGGTTGAATCGATCATCAGAAGAAGAATTAGGCAAAATCGAAAAGTGAAAAACATTCATAGTTTCATAATGTTGATTATTTATTCGGCGTTAAAGACATCCGGAATTTTCCATTCCGTATCCAAAGAGATTGTTCCATATAATATATACATTTACATACATGCATGTATGTATATAAACATACATAAATACAAACATACATAGACATACTAGAAGAGATCAGTTGTTCCATGTAGAACTAGCACCGTTTCTTCCAGCCTTTTAATTCAAAAATCTTGATTAACTTATTAAACTACTCAAAAAGTTATGGTGGATTTTTCTCCCTTGATATTCTCATGATTCAAACTCTTCCAAAGTAAGCCTTGTTGGGTAGAGTTACCCGAAACTTGTGCTAGTTGGAGGTAGCAAATACCCGGTAGCATAAGATGTACGCTCAAGCTGACTTGGATACCAACGTTATTAAAAAAAAAACTCTTCCAGAGTACAGCATGCTATTAGTCAAACCAATCTTGGAAAATAATGTATGAGTTTAGGTGCTGCAAGCCTGCACCTGAATTAAAACCTATATCATATCATTCTTATTTTTATTTGACAAAGTAAATTAACTTATTAAAGAAATCAGTACCAAGAAGGAGCTGGACAGATTAGTTGTTACCTGTTCAAAAAATAAGGTGCTGAACAGATGAAAGAACTCATTACTTGATCAGGACCTACACAAAGATAAGAGTCTAACCAGTCCATGGAATCAGAAATGCTAAATATAACTTCTCTCAGCCAACATAACAAATTCGGGAGACATTTAAATTTACAATTCATTTGCTCCTTTTTTCCTTCAAAACATCTTTTGTTCCACTCCTGCCATACTATCCAGATGATACATGGGGGAATAAACCTTCAAGTCATCTTCAGTCATTTCTTCACCTTTGTCCTCTCCAACAATTCAGTAATTCCTTAAAGCTTTGTGGCATCACCCATTGGATACTAAATATGTTTATTTTTTAATATAGACCAGACCCGCCAGGTTTGATTGCAATATATCAGCAAATGATTATCAGTTTCCGCAGACCATTCACACTGAGCCGAGGGACTTTCGGAAAAAGCCGCTCTACCTTCCAAGGTTGAGGTAAGGTCAGCGTTACACTCTACCCTCCCCATACCCCACGGTGGTGGGATTTCACTGGGAATGTTGTTGTTGTTGTATGTTGTTGCCAAACCCTTAATCTAATATTATATATTATTCTAAACTCTCCCCAAAACCTGCTATCTGTTTTCACATCGCCGCTCCAAAAGAGTTGTTCACACTTCATAGGCTTAGGATCCCAAGAATACCTCTCTTTCGTACTTATGATTAATAATTGTCTTCCACATATAGCAATATTATTATCATTCCATCTCCACAACCACTTATAGAGGAGACATTTTTAAGTCCCTCACACAAAGCCATCTGTTTCATTCTTTTGTTCTTTATGACTACTATCTTATAAAATCCCTTCTCAGCTTACTGATCCACATCTCCACTTTTGTTGGGATTGGTATTAGTGACATTAAATAAATGGGGATTCCATTGAAAACAATATTCACTAGTTCAATCTCCCATGAAAACAGATATACTGCTTTTTCAAGAAAACCAATTTTTTTCTCACACTTGTCTATAACACCCTGCTAAATACTAGTATCATGTCTCTTGGCACCGAGGTTAATCCAAGGTAAGTAGTGGTAACTTCTCGGTGTTACAACCCAAAATTTCAGCGCAGTCTTCAATAAGATATCCACGCTACAGAGATAAGACTAATTTTGTTTAGGTTTATCTTAAGCCCAAACTAATTCAAACGCCAAAAGTAAACTCTCATATGCAAGAGTTGCATTCTTTTTTATAAGGTCACACACTGTTTGGAAAGTGTGAAGTGTAAAAGTTGTATTCTATCAGCTTCCAGCGTCATATGCATATAGAATATGATTAATTTCACAAGAGCACCTTAAATCTCAAATCCTTTTATCCATCCTTTGCAAGAAGCTCTATGCAAATCTTAGAGACAGTGGATCTCCTTGCCGCTTAAGGTCCCTTTGAGATTTTAAAAATTCTTCTGGACTCCCATTGACCAGGACTAAAAATCTGATAAGGAAAATGCAAGTTTTGATCCAATGTGTCCATTTGTCTCCAAAATTCATTTGTTATGATGAGAAGGAACTGCCAACTAACATGGTCATATGCCTTCACTGGACCTAGCTTTTAGACTCCTCCTTCTTTACCCTTCTTGAATAGTAATCAGAAACCCCATTGGCCAACAATGATCCATCTGCAATTTTGCCTTCCTTTAATAAAACCAGATACCAATTTATCCACAAGCCTTTATTTTACCTTTCAATCAAAGCTTTGGCAAGAATTTACATATAAGTCCCCCAAAGACTGATAGGCATGTATGTCTTTAATATTCATTGCTCTTTTCTTCTCTAGGATGAGAGCCATAATGTTGCATTGAAGCTCTTCTCAAAAGTTTCTTTCTGATAAAAGAACTCCACAGTCTTCAAGATGTCGTTCTTTACAATCTTCCGACATTTTTGGAAGAATGTCATATTAAATCTATCCGGCCTCGGTGCTTTGACACCTTCAAACATGTTAATCACTTCACTACTTTCCTCCTCAGTAGTCAAATGTTATCCTCATCTTGTAATTTGAAAATTGTCTCATAGACATGGAATTTTTTTATCTTCAAACCTTGTGACATTAAAGTCCATGAGAATGCATCTAAAGACTGTTAATTTCTTCCAGCCAAACAGAAACCGTATGAACTTGTCGAAACAGTTCCATCTTCTTTTATCCCATGAAATAACAGTGCCCCACTGTTGCCCTTTGACTCCATGGCGAATCAGTTTCCCTAGATTTGTCTTATGATTGATGAACTATATATTTTCATCTTTGTTTCAGTAAAGCAAACAAGAAGAATTCCGCTAACCATTTTTAATTTCTAATCATCATTAATTCCCTTAACATTCCAAAAAAAATCATCTTCATCTTCTATTATTCATAGGATTCCTACCCCCTCCTTTACTCATAGTGTCAACCCCAAAATTCATATAGATTTGCAGCAGCTTCACCTCTCTGAGAAAATTTGATTCATTACCTTCATATCAGGGAAGCATAAGTATATCCACAACGCTTGCACTGCAAGCGTAAAGATGTAACCTTCCATTGTCCTAGCCAGTGTAAGGTCATCTTCCTTTGCTTTCAAATATCACCCAAACCCATTGACTCGCCGATCGAATTGTATAGCATATTGCAATATCTCAGCACAACCATTTCTCTAACTCATTTTTTCAATAAATCTGTTTTCTCTAATATTATCTTTTAATGCTTGTCTCAGAAAAGACAAAAGAGCAGAAATTCTGAGTTTAGTTTAAGCATTCCAGAGAGGAACATTTTTTTTTTCTGAAATCCCTCTGCATTAAACACCTGGTAACAACTATTGGGAAAGTAAATGTACTTTCTATTTAACAAGTTTTCTGAACACTCATTTATCTTTTGGTTGGCTACTAAGCAAAGGTACCTGTTTCCTGAACATTCTTGAATTCAGTGAAGCAGCAAGATTCTTGCAAGTTAAATGATACAAAAGCATTTCAAAAATCAAAAAGGATGATAATAAGCCGAAAAGAGTACATACCTTGTTGGATTGAAAAGGTGAAGAAAGAGAGGTAAAAACACAGGAAAACGAAGAACCAAATTTAACTGTCATTCTTATTCTTCACAATTAACAGTGGCACTTCAAATCAATGAATGGATTTTCCTGAATCCAGTTGATTCCAAGAAAATTGAGGAAAGAAATGGTTGACACTTATGGGGTTTTAGCAAGAAAGGCGCTACTTTGGGTTCTCTCTGTGTATATTCTTCTCTTCTACTTCTCTATTTGTTCCCTTGTGGGGTTGAAGTCACAAATTTGGACAAGCTTACCCTTTTTATGTCGCCTTCTAAACATTGTAAGGAACCGTTTGGTACAGCTTAATTGTAAGGAACCGGTACAGCTTAATTGTAAGGAACGTTTGGTACAGTTTATTAAAAAGAGCTTTTAGAAATAGAACTTTTAGAATTAGAACTTTTCTAAGTAGAGTTTTTATCAAAAAATTATTAGGTGTTTGGTTGTCAATAAAAAAAATGATTTGCCATAAGAAATGGGCAAAATTAACCTCTAGTCCCACAAGTAGGATGTCACCAGTGGCTGGCGGAGGAAGGGTACTGCACTGCACTCCACCACCTAAACCACACCCCCATCCCCTCCCCACCACCCATCACGGATAGTAATTCCTCCACCCGTCCCCGCCCCACTTACTCCGCGCGGGTACCCCCTTACCCGGCGGGTACCCATTAATCTTATTCTCTTTTTCCGACTGCCCTAAAAATGATTAACTAGTTTTCAGGATTTGCCTTGTCAAAAAGACGAACTCAACTATACACAGAGCTCTCCAGATTGACTTTTGAATCTCTCAGTTAACCATCTTTTCACATCTTTTCACTGCAAGATCAAGGTTTTAACTTAGCATAAATGTCACAAAAGTCACAACATTAAAACACAAATGACGGGCATTCCAAGGTTAGAGTTGTTTCATCCACACATGCAAGCCTAACCTAAGCATACATTCTATTAAACTTACTATTTTCATATACCAGAAATGCAAATGGACAATAAAAGTAGATTAGCCTACTAATATTATTTTCGTGGATTTCCATAATTAGGAGTACGAAACTCAACAGGAACAAAGGGAAACTAAACAACAAGTAAACGGAAGAGGTACTTTCATGATTAGTACAAAGCCATTTTATAAACAAAGGGACGAGGTACATTCAGATCGTGACACTCATCGCTTATGTAAAAAAACGGAAAGAGGTACTTTCATGATTTTCGTGACACGCGGGTTGGCTCAAGTCATATTTTAAATCAAAGCGGCCAAATAAATTCATAAATAGCCTAATTTAACTAATAGACGATACGATACGGGCGCGCGGTACGATCGCTGGTACTGCGGTGGATAATGGGCGCGGAGCGCGGGCGGTCTTATATGAAATCCACCGCCCCACTACCCATGGTATGTAACACTTTTGATACCCATACCGCCCATCACCCACCAAACCATCTCACATACCCGCCCTAATCGAGCGGGCGCACAGACCAGATTTACCCGCCCATCGACATCCCTACCCACAAGCCCAAAATTTGAGCTTTTGGAAATAGAGGCCAAAAGCACTTTGGCAAATCCAAAGCCAGTGCCGCTTGTTGGGCTTTTGGAAAAAAATCGAGTCGATGAAAATGGAAAGTGTTTTGGCTTCCAAAAGCATTTTTGGCCTCTATTTCCAAAAGCTCAAATTTTGGGCTTTTGGAAGTAGAGGTTGATTTTGTCCATTTTTAAGTCAAATGCATTTTTTTATCGACAACCAAACACCTAACCACTTTTTTATAAAAGCTCTACTTAAAAGTCAGACTTAAAAGCTCTTTTAATAAGACGTACTCAAACGCCCTTAGTCTAGATGGCAATCGAGGAGGTGCGCAGACTATCACCGCACCCGCATCCGCCGTAAAATTTATATTTTTATATTTATCACTGTATTTGTATATTTTTAACATTCATACTCACTTAGGTGGATATATTTCTAAACGCATACCCGCTCCATCACCTAAGTGAATATTCGACACCACAATACCCTACTAAGCAATGACTACACTAAGTAGGATTTTGCCTCAAAATTCATTATTATTGAACTTATGGGATGCTAAATTATGTGCCAAATTATTCGGGCTTTAGATAAATATAAAGTTGTACAAATAAAATTATAAATAAGTGTATAAGACGAGCTGTTTGGATCTGGGGCAAGAGGCTGTATGAGGCGAATATAACTGCAAATCCACCACCTATCTGTATCCGCCTACTATCCGCCAAAGTTATACCCATACCCGTCTATTACCATCCCTAATCAGACTAGCCTCGACACCTCATATTTAACTTTATGCTAATATTCTCTTTATATATATATATATATAAATTAGGTTTATGATCTAAAGAGGATAATAAACAGGAAGGAACTGGTATATAAGGGATTGAATAATAAACTGATAATAGAAAAAGACAGAAAGTAAAGTAAGATTAACGTACAAATTAAGGTTTCAAGTTATGGAAACCATAATTCAAAGGTTCTGCGGGAATTTAAATAAAGTAGGCGGATGAACTGACCATAGATTTAAGTAGGTGGTAGAACCAACCATGTATTTAATGCAGAAATTTAAAAAATTTAAAAGCATGAAGTATTTAAAAGATTAGGAGGTAGTACCATCCATAATCATATTTATTCAAAACATAAATACTTACAAAGATTTGAAAACATTCAAGGAGATCCTTGAGAGTTTGCAAGGTATTTTGGGGATTTTGGGTAAGGTATTTGGATGAGAGAAGTTGGTGTTCATATGATATGGGTCATATGAGGAATTTTGGTATTTTATCCTAACTAAGAGAAGTGTTAGAGAGAGACTCTCAACTATTACAAATCTAAATTCTTAAACTTAGGAAAGAAAAAGCTTATCTAAGAGAAAGGGATTCTCCTTTTATAGGAGAATTACAAAGTGGGATTTAACTATTACAAATAATATTTTAATAATTGAACTATTCCTCCGAGTGGAGAATGATGTCACCCATGACCTCATTGTTTTTGTCTTCATCTCGAATTATTGTTGGAATTTTAGCTTCAACTGTTCGCGCATTTTCTTTTGTTGGTTATGATTTCATGTCGGAATTTTAACTAATCTCTATTCCGGGCATTGTCTTTTCTTGGCAACTTTCATTCGAAATCTATTTTTGCCAAAAATCGATCGCTCAAAGGTCGAATCAATTATTGTCAAAATCAATCGCTTTCTATGCCGCCATGTCCTTCTAATCATTTAACCTAAACAGGACGACTTGCGGGTACTTTAAAACTGTCTTATCATCTGATTTTAAATCTTCTTCAGACAGTTATTTTTATCTTCTGCAAACCATATGAATACTTATGGCCAATGAATTTTTTTGTGTAACAAGTGTAATGGCACAAAAAAAAATTGAACCAAACTTGTTGGTAATTTTAGTATTTAAAAAAGGAAAAATAGTTTAGTAAAAATACTGGGTTTTGAAATCCCATGTTTTGAAACCATTTTGTCTAAAAATTTATTTTAGAGTAACTCGTATTTACTACAAGTTAGAAATTTAGAAATTGTTTTGAGAAAGAATTTTGAAAATTCTTTTTCTATTTTTGGAAAACATTTAGTTTAATCATCTTTTGTACTTCGATGATCCTTTGTTGGACTTCTGATGATCCTCTGCTTATGAACCAAAGAATTGTATCAACAAATTTTGAATCTATAATCAGATCAACTTCTTTCTTCAATGTATCAATTTTTTTCAACTGTAATTCTCTTTTCTTTCTTCTTCGAGATTTATGAGGATTTTTAGGCATTTTCTCTGCTTTGGAGGAATTCGCGTTAGAAAACTGAATGGAATTTGTTTCTCCTCTAATATATTCAATATCAAAATCAAAATATCGAGAATTGCTTACATCGTGCAAACATTTGTTTTGATGCAAGGTTTTGAACATCCTTTTGTAAAACCTCTTTAGCACTTTTGCAGTCGACTCTAAGTAAAAAAAAATTGATTTAGTAAATCACTTTGAAATTTTTGTATGCATAAGACGATGTTCAAAATTTCTTTTTTAATGGTAGAATAGTTTTTATGGGTATCATTCCAATGGGACAAGGTGTACTGAACTATACATTTTTTTCCCCCTGATTTTTGTTTCAAGATCCCCCCGTATCCTAAATCTGAGGCATCTATCTCTACTATCTTAGGTAGTCGAGGGTCCGCTATATGAAGACACTCAGATTTCTAGTACTTTTTTCTTGATTTTCTGGACACAAATAGTATGGTTGTTAGTCCATGGAGCATGGTTTTTCTTAGTCTATCATGAAGTAGTTTTGCCATCTTATTGATTTCCGGACAAAAATCTAAAACATAATTAAGTTGCCTAAGAATCTTTGCAACTGAGTTTTGTCAAAGATTTTGTCAGGGAATTTGTTTGCAAATTCTAAAGATCTTTCTATGGGAGTGATTTTACCTTGGGATAAATAATGTCCTACAAATCTTATCGTAGTCTGAAACATGTTCATTTTTTACTTGGATACTACCAATCCATTTTTCTTAGTGACATAAAAGAATGTTTTAAGATGTTTGAAATGTTCTTCTATGGAGTTTGAGAAGATTAAAACACCATCAATATAAACTATGCAAAATTTTGAATAATCATTGAAAACATCATTCATTATTCGCTGAATTCAAGGGCATTTTTAGACCAAAAGACATTACATTCCATTCGTATTGCCCAAAGGGTACCGTAAGGCGGTTTTATAACGATCTTTCGCAGAAATTTGGATTTGTCAAAAATCTGATTTCATGTCAAATTTTGAAAATATTAAAGCAGAATGTAATTTTTGTAGTGCCTTTTTGTTTGAAATCGTATCTAATTCATTCTGTGTGGTTCAAGGGTTTATAATTTATTACCAATCTAGGAACTCCTCTTTCTATTTCGGAATTTTTATTTACATAGAAAACAGCACAACTCCAAGGGGATCGAGATTTGAAAATTAGTTTTTTATTTTCAAGATCTTGAATTTTTTTTATGCAATGTTGTTCAAGGTCACTATTCATTTCAACGGGTCCGCCTTTGTTGAATTTGTCTTTCGTGGAAAATCTTTTTCATAAAGAAGATCTACTATGTGTTGTTTCTCGCTCCAAAAGCATTTGGGATATCTAACATATTTCTGGCTTCAAGATATTTTGAGTTTAGAAATTTGTTTTTAACTTCTGTATTTCTAATTGTGTATTTAATCTTTTAAAAGAAACCTCTTTTCGCTTTCTTGTAGTGGTATGATTTTCCTTGTATTTTTGCTTATACCATCTTCATGTATCGAACATGTTCTTATTATGTTTAAATTTCTTGTTTTGGTTTTGCTATAAAATGGAATTTTAATTTCTTTTATTAAATTTAAAAGATACTAATCGCTGCCTTATAAGGAGTGATTAGATTTATAAACAGGTTCCTAAGACGACTGAATCGTATGTCATCCGTTAAAAAACTGTTGTTATAGAAACTCCGCTGCTTTCAATGGTTGCGCTGGTTTTTGAATAAATTTTGATTTTAGTGTCATTAGCAGCCTTTACTCTTTCACGAGTTTTTTCTCTGAACTTTTTGGTACTATGTCTGTTTTTATAAATCTGCACTTGTATCAAAAAGTGTAATTGTCTGGATTTTAAAGTTATCTGAGAATTTAAGAGTTATTTTTATCAGGTATCTCTTTGACGTGATTTGTCTTAAGATGTTACACCCCGTAATTCCAGGGAAATGAAATGAGAACGTAAGTTAGGATATAAGATTTGAATGTTGGAAGGAAAGTATATTTAAATTTTCTATATGAAATAATTTTGGATGCAACAAATGTGACGACAAGAATTAATACTAGTAGTTGAATTCTTTTCAATTGAGTTACGGACTTAGTGATGAATTATGAAGTCTTCGCATTGATAATATGGTCCACCGAAAATTTCACAATTTTATGGCCCATCAAAATATTAAGAATTTTGGCTAAGTGTGGAGATATTTTTGTGAAGAGAATATATGACCAATAAGAGGGTGACACGTGTCCCTCCCCACTTGTGTTACAAGTTCCACCTATATAGATAAGTCTTGCAAGACTTATTGGCACCACTATCTTCTCCTCCAAATATCTTTTTTCTCTTCTTTCTCCCTTAAATTTTCGATTTTCCTAGCCAAAGTTAAGAACAAGAGTTACTTATTTTCTCCTAGATTAAGTTCATTAACTAAGTTCTAAGCCAAGTTAACTCTCCAAAACAACGGGTCACGCTTTGGCTTGAAAACCGCCTTGAAACCCTAAGCTCGAGATGAACTTTTGGAAGAAAACATGAAAGCAAGATGGTTACAAGCTTTAGAGGATACACGTGTTATTGTAACGCAAGAGTAAAGGCAAAAGCAAAGCAATGGCCGAGACTTGTGGTCTGTTTTGGCTAAAATAAGGTAAGATTTCTTCTTCCTCTTAAAGATTAATGTGTTAAATGACGTCAGAGCTGGATAAACTCATGTTAAGTAAAATGGAGAATAAGCAGTGCATGTCACGCTTTGGGCTACGAGCCGATTTAGTGGATGCTTTATGTCGATTTGGTTATTGTTGTTATTAACGCTACTAATTGCATGTTTAAACGAAGGAAATCTTGTTATTAAAAGTTGATATGGTTTATATGAAGTGTTGGAATATGAATTGGATTATAAGGAATTATAAAAAGGACTTTGGTATTGTGGTTGTTGGCCGAGACTATCATGAAACCGCTGCTTGAAAACCGCTCTTGAAACCCTAAGCTTGAGATGAACTTTTGGAAGAAAACATGAAAGCAAGATGGTTACAAGCTCAGAGGATACGTGTGTTATTGTAACGTGAAGAGTAGTTCAAAAAGCAAAGCAGTGGCCGAGACTTGTGGGCTGTTTTGGCTAAAAGTGAAGGTAAGATTTCTTCTTCCTCTTAAAAATTAATGGAAGTTAAATTATGTCAGAGCTGGATAAACTTGTGTTAAGTAAAATGGAGAATAAGAAGCGCATGTCACGCTTTTGGGCTATGAGCCGATTTAGTGACGCTTTATGTCGATTTGGTTATCATGTTATTAACGCCACTAATCGCATGTTTAAATTAAGGAAATCTTGTTGTTAAAAGTTGATATGGTTTATATGAAGTATCGAATATGAATCGATTATAAGGAATTATAAAAAGCGGTTTTGGTATCGCGTTGGCCGAGACTATCATGAAACCGCTGGATATTGTCAGGCAATTTGTGGTCGCTTGTGCGTTATAATGCCGGAAATTTAGTTACCATTACGCATGTTTAATGTGATAATTGCTAACGACGTCCTAAAGGAATAAGAGTGTAGAAAGGTATGTAAGAGTTTCACATTTCACCCTCGTTGTTGGCAAGTATGGATTGTTTTAGCGGACTGCTTTTATATGGATTAAGAGGCCTGACAATACGAGAAGTAGGTGTATGAATCACATTGGTTGATTTTTTGGTTATGCCCTTAATCGTGCTTCGTTATCACGTTATTAGCCTCGCTTGGAAGTCAGGATATGGTACAAATAGTGAAGTACGCCCAAATTTTTATATGAAAAAGAGAATCATTACTTGGTATACGATCTACACTAGTAAGCATGGAGTTGATATACGGTTATTGTTATTATAGTCAAGTACTAATCGAGGTGTATTCTACTTGTCGCGTTGGTATAGCCGATAAGGTACGTGAAACTATCCTTTCTTCTTTTCGTATGACATTTATATGAAATGGGTGTACGGACGCACGATTTCCATTGAATCCTTAATGATACATACATGATAGGCCTTGATTTTTCTAAAATGAAAGTTCACTTTAATGAGTTGTACATGATACGATAGTGTCTTGGTGTTTCTAATATGAAAGTTCATTTTAATGATTTTATTGAGAGTCAAATGATGATTTAAATTGCATAAGGTTGCTCATGATAGCTATTCATGCAAGCGTTATTATTCCATTTTACCGCGTCCCAGAAAGGGCCGGACAGTATATGATTATTCCACTTTACCGCATCCTGCAGCGGCCTGACAAGATACGTGTATAGTTTATCGGCCCAAGAAAGCGGCCGGCAAGATGATTTTACCGCGTCCTAGAAAGAGTCAGTATGATGTGTCACGACCAACCTGCCTGATCGTGCCTTACCCGGGCACCCAAGTAGACATACATCAGAGTAATCAACGGAATATAAAACAAGATATGAAATAATATGAAGTGAGAAACAGTTTATCTGAGAAAAGTTGCCTTTCGGCATATATATATATAAACTTGAACCCGAATAGCATTCTCCTTTACAAACTCGCCCACAACAAGATTACATGCACTTCTAAGAATGTTATAACAACAACGACGAGACAGGGCCCCGCCATACCCCTGAATGTAAGTACCTACAACAACAGGGGGCTATACCAAAGATAAGCCTCCGGAGAAACGGAGCTTCCCAAAACGCCAATCGTGATCCTAAGAGCGAGGATCGACGACTAGCGCACTTTCTACCGCAGATTTAACGCACTTCGGGGAGGTCAAGATAACAGTACCAAGTATGTGAAATCAAAATATCAGAATGAAATCATAATAGTCTATATAAAATGTAAGACATATATGATAACCAATTTATACACAATATGTAAGCAAATATGTCAAGTAGGACTCACGCCTTAAAGTCATCACTCAAATATAACCACGGGTCTCATGCCCACAATATCAATCATGCCCGCGAATTCCTTCCTCACCGCCAACTCCATGATATAAAAGCACCAAGGAATACACACGAACACTGTGTCCCACTGTGTCATAATAAACCGCACGGGTAAGTACGGCGCATAGCCGACTACTAAAACCCACAGCATCAATAATGCCATAAATCAGATCACGAGGTCTTTCTAGACCGCCACATGATCGGCCGCCACTCGCCTCGTGATCAATGCGCTGCCTAATCTCGCACTTACCGCACCCGCATAGCCACACACATAGGCCCGCATGAGGTATTCTCGCATCGGCGTAGCTACTCTCGCATCGCCCCGACTCAGAGTCCGCATGGCCACATAGACCGCATGGCCACATGACCGCACACTAACTCGAACTCGTAGCTCCGCATAGTCCCCGACCCGCATGCAGGTATTCTCGAATCATAGTCACAGCATCGCTCGAGGTGTACTCGTGACGTGGCGCTTTAACCCCGTGATATCATGTCAAGAGCGAGTGATATAATACTAACATAACGCTTATCGTTAAACAACATAAGTACAACAAGGGAAACCCCCTTACACAACCATCACAAGACACTAACACACGTAGCATCCTAACATGTTTACTTATCAAATCAACAAGAAAGTATTACAAGGCTATCACAAACCAACATAGTCAAGTTATTCACACAAGGTACTTTCTATTTTATGCCGACAAGTTCGGGTTTTTATCCCCAAAGTACTTCATACATTATCTCTTTAAAAAGATCATGTTTCTTTCACAAGAGTCACACGATACCCGTAGTATTAAACAATAAAGTGACTATATTTTTAAGTAAACCAAAATAATTTTCCTTTTTAAAGACAAGTAACAACCTTCTTTTTCAAAAGTTCAAGTTTGCCTAAGTTCAATTACTCAAGTCTCTTATTTTCGAAAGGTTTCGTAGTTCATAGTCTTAATCACTTAATAATATAATTCACGTTTAAAACAATTTGAGAAACATATGCCTTATGTGTGAGTATGTTATTCTTGTTCATAACAATCTTATTAAAGCAGTCATGATCTAGGAAAAGTAATATCATTTTGTCTCATCTTAGCTTCTATGCAGATGGAGGTTTCTACTGGTTTTAATAATACTTAATTAGTCAATACATTTCCCTTTATTAGCGCTGCAGTGGTTTGTTCGATACTTATTCTCATTTCTGAAATCAATATAAGGCGTTCATAAACAATTAAGTAAACCGTTCCTTTTATCTCTCTTAAGTCGTTATACCTAACTTCCCATAAAGCTAGTATAACTCTTAAGCTTTTAAAACCAAGTATTATTCTTCTTTAAAAAACGATTCTTAATTCTTTTGAAATACTTCAAGATTCTTATTATTTAGACTCAAGTCAAAAGACATCGCAAAGAAACCACGCTCGCTAACACACGACGCTCACCGCATTCATATATATTCTTTTAAAATATCATGCCAAGAGGATAGGAAGAATCACATACCGCGACGATTATCGATAAATAGCAAAACGCCCACCGCTTATAACCCGCTTAGCCAAGATTGTCCACCTTCAAGTAGAACATGCTACTCGCAGAACTTTCAACCTATAAAGGCCATATACGCCTATCAACGCCTAGACTACTCAGAGAATATTCTGCAAGCAGGTTCTCTATTCTACTAAAAATCTGACAAAGACTTCCTACCCGACAAACTACACAAGTTCATCAGAATACATTTATGTAAGTACAATTCAATCTTCTTTAATATTCTTCCGATGTGATTTCACCAATTCTCTTCTTTAATATCCTTCTATATCTTATACTCAAATCTAAACTACTCTTATATGTTATCTCCAATTACAATAAGGACAAGAGTATTTACCTCGATAAGCCTAAAATTATCCAAGTTTAAACGTCGACATCGAGCAAAGTTTAGCTCCTACTGGCGCTCCAACCCGCTCCAAACAACCCTTAGAAGTTCTACGAACTTCTTCTTAATACTTCAACCAACTATTAAGATTTTCCTGTGGTTTCGTTTGTGGATCAAGGGAAGTATAGTAGTATTTCGGCTTTTAGTATATGGTAACCTTGGAATACTACAAGGTATTTGGGCCAAGGTATTTTGAATAGTAACAATACTGAGAATACTTTTCTACCAATGGGGTGTTTGGCCAGCACTACTAGGAAGGGGTGCTCGACGAGAGCCTTTCTGTCAGGGGAGAGGATTTCAAGACTTGGGAAATGTTTAAGGGATGAAGATTTAGTCTTGCACTGGCGGGTATTTATAGGGAAATCAATGGCCAAGATTAAGGCAAGTGGAGGGCAAGTGAGGGTGTAGATTTGGACAATGCAAGCTGGTCCCACCTTATCCATCTACCACACAAAATATCTACAAAACATTGACCAAATGTTTTAGGCAACAAAATGAACAAAACGTGCTCCCATTCGTCCACCAATTCCGCTAACTCGGCGTGACACATGCCGCCTCTCGTTGGTCCAAAATATTTCATCTCTCAAAAATCTGTAAAAATTATAAATGTCAACCGTAATTTTCCTTCGCAAGGTCCGAAACGCTTCGGAAAAACAATTCTTTTCGGTCAGGCACAAATTTCACCCTTATGCCTACTTAAGGCTTGAACTTTCAGACGACGCCTCACGCATATACTCAAAAATACGGTATAACATTATGTATAGATGATTTTACCGCGCCCCGTAGCGGCCGGAAGTTTATGTTTAGATGATTTTATCGCGCCCCGCAGTGGTCGTAGTTTATGATATATGTTTACCGCGCCCTTCACTGTGGTCGGGCGCTTTATGACTGTGTTTACCGCATCCCGCAGCGGTCGGAGTATATGTTCACCGCGCCATTCACTCGAGGGTCGGCAAAGATAGGTATATGTTTTCACGGACTCAGATCCACGAGGCGAGTATAGATACTCACGACAGAGTATATTTCCAATGGACTTGTATCCACGAGGCGAGTATAGATACTCACGACAAAGATATGTTTCACGGACTCAGATTCACGGCGCGAGTATGATACTCACGATAAGATATGCTTCCATGGACTCAGATCCACGATGCGAGAGTATATGATAGTATATGATTATACGGATACCATTCATGATTTTGATATGACTCTCATTTTTTAAAAAGCGCAAATGACTTCTATTTTTATATGTACATTGACTCTTATTTTATATGGCACTATTGATCCGTATTTGATTTTCATACTGCACTGCCATCTTTTGGCCATTATGATCTTATTTATCGTAATTATGTTTACATACTTAGTACATTGTCAGACCGAATTCTTCCTGAGGTCGCTCATGCCCGCAGTATAAGTTTAGTTCAGTGATCCGCGAGCTTAGATCTTTGCTCACGGGATAGCCCATCGTTCCGGCTTATCATTTTGGTACGCTTTTGTTACAGCTTATGTATATTCAGGGTACGACGGCCTTGTCCCGCCATAGTTATCGTTATACTCTTAGGTCCGTAGTCATGCGCGGGTTGACGTGTACGCTATAGCTCGCTTTGGATTCATGTATATAATGGCATACGCTTTCCTATTTTATTATATGGGTTGTTATTACGCAGGGACATGATCCCTTTGTTATGCGAGTATGGGTTTTCTTAAGCTTCCGCCGTTATACGTGATGTATGAGAATAAGTGGTGCCCAGATAAGGCACCAATCGCGCCCGCTTGCCGGGGCTGACGAAGACACTAAGAAAGTATTTTGGAATTTCATCTACGTTTTTATTTCTATGGATTTTCAATCGATTTTTTATTAGAGTTTTGTGGTGTAGGTTTTGAATGGATTACTTTTATTAATTTAGAATCTTGTTTTTGTTTTCTTTCAATTCTTTTATTTCTAATTTTACTTCTTTTATTTCTTTTTGTAATTCTTGCATATTATTTTGTTAGTCTTTCTTATTATCCCTTTATCATTGTCAATACACATATACGTGTTTTTCTTTTCAATTTTTTCGTAAGAACTAGTCGTATCTATTTGAAGGAAACATCGTGTCCTGCTCGTGTCGAATCGTAATGATTATGTAATTTCATTTTACTGATTTTGATGATGTCCGTATTTAGGTTTATATTTTTAGGATTTATTTTACTTTGTTGTAAAATATTATTGTTATCGAGTCATGTTTTAAAGTTTCTCGCTTGAGCCGAAATACGTATGCACAGAGGCGTAGTCTTGTGAAACCGCTACAGAGTAAACTTCTACTCTTTTTTCAAGAGATCAGGTGTATCCTAACAATGGCCTCTCAGACAGAGTCTGGACGTTCTCGCCACGACCGACTGCTCACGATCGGTGCCCTACCCGCACCCTCTGTATACATCGAGAATAGCAATGAACATACACAATCGATAAAAATGCTTAATATAAAATAACAACAAAGCTAGCCGATAAGGCCACCTTCCGTAGCTATACAAATAAAACAAAGACATTTTTTCTTCTTTACAACCCAAACCACAATGTGACTACGCACTTAAGAATAACAACTCAAGTGACAGGCCCCGCCATACCCCGAATGTACAACAACCGACAATACTGTGGATAAGCCTCCAAATAAAAGAGCTTCTCAACAATCAACAAAGGATCCCAAGAGCAGGATCAAGAACTCAGACTTCACCATGCAGATGAACGCAGCCTCCGAAGGAGGTCAAGACAACATGTACCAAATATGTGAAATCAAAGTACCAGAATGAAATCATAAGTCTAAAATAAAACTGAGACAGTATGATAACTCAATTAATAAGACACGTTGCCTTACTAACAATGAGAGTAAATAGAGTATACTTACAATATAAAATACGGCTCACGATCAAAGCAGACCACCCGCCCGCAGATCATTAAGCAATCCTACACTGGGACTATTTCACCCGCATAGTCGCGTGGACCCGCATGAGGTATTCCTCGCACGGACTATTTCACCCGCATAAGCCCTTACGGACTCGCACGAGGTATTCTCGATAGTCAGATCCGCCGCACGGACTATTTCACCCGCATAAGCCCTCGCGACTCGCACGAGGTATTCCTCGCATAGGTCAGATCCGCCCGCACGGGACTATTTCACCCGCATAAGCCCTCGCGACTCGCACGAGGTATTCCTCGATCGCGGTAGCAAATCCATGGAATATGCAAATGCCACAAACCCTGGAACGACTTAAATGAATAATATACCACTAGCACAAAACCGCTATCATACATAACATAAGCACTACCGCTTATCACACAATATATAAGCAAGTTAAGAATCCCCTAACTTCTTATTATTCTTGTTCACATACGCTCTCATTTTAGTTTACTTAAGGCACTAACATGTCTTTTATAAAGATCCGGGAATTTAACTCAAGTACTACATACTTCTACTCTTTAAAACAAATGACTCTTTTTAGTATAACACTTCCAAGATACTATTAACCATAGTATCAAGTCGCAATTACGTTTCAAGACAAGTCACAATACCTTTAGAAATAAAGTTAGGTTTCTAAATCAAGTGACTCCTTTTCTTATAAAACCTTAGGCAATTGATGCCTTAAAATCAAATTGCCTTTCATTAAAACAAGTCATTTATCATACTTAAATTACTTAGAGTAAACCACTCTTTTACTTTCCATAAAGCTATTATAATCAACTTCCCATAAAGCCGTTATACTAGCTTTATACATTAGCAACTTACATACTTCTTTATAACCAAGAGACTTAAACTTTCCAACAAAACAAGTATCAATAATACTTTCAACATACTTAAAGTCTCTTAACTTTTGAAAGCCAAGATATCCTTAATATTTAACAAGTGAGTTGATTCCCTAACTCAATCAACTCGACATTCTTAAAATAAGCCTGTGATATCAAACGGACCTAGATTATCAAAATCTCAGACGCTCACCGCATCATACATTTACAACCTATTCATGCTCAAGAGATAAGAAAGTTCCACATACCTCTTCGGTTTAATCCACCTGCTAAGTCCAATTCGCCGTACGTAGTATGTCAACCTATAATGACCATAGTACGTCTATTAACATCTTACTTCAAACGTAGAATATTATAAGTGTAAAGTCTCTAAATTCTACTAAAATCTGACAAAGACCTCCTTTGTTTCTACTCACTTGCCACCTTTTCAAGGCCGAATACAATAACCAAACACGCCACATTTAAGGCCCAATCAATGAAATCAACAATAGGAATTACACGCCTACTAGATGTGTAAAATTCACTTCACAAACGATATCAAACTAATACAACTACTAGGCCAATTCGCAAACTCAAGTACTATAACATCAATTCTAATCCAATTTCCATTTCAATCCAAGTTGTTAGCATAACATGATATCAAGTCGCAATCGATTATACTACTATAATCTTCAAGTAAGTAACATGCGACGATTCTAGCAAATCCACCAAATTGTAATCCAACTTTATACGGCTTACATTACATTTCGATTTTAAGGCTACAAGCAATCCATAATACTTATAAACTTCAACACATATACTTTATGCTAGAAACATGTAAAGCTAACAACAATATAAATAATCTTGTAACACTTTTAAGAGACAAGATTATACCTCAACAAATCTTAATCCGACTCCAACCAAGTCGCTTCCTTAGCAACTTAGAGCCTCTTCAAGACACTTCAATCCGCTTAGTTGAGACCCTTAAAACAACACCAACAATTTCCTTCAAACTTCCAAATCAAAACCTAGAAAGCAACTAGGTTTTCAATTATGACTAATACGAAACTCTCTTTTCCGAGATTTTTCTATCGAGATACACTTACAATACACTCATGAACCTTGGTTTAAAGTGTGGAGCTTAAAGAACAAGAAACAAAAAAATTCCTTTTCAAAATAGCTTGAACCCGAGAGCAATTTTAGCGAGCTCTTCAATTTCTTGAAAATTTGGCTAAGTGTTGCTTGTTTTGCTACTACTAGTATTATATAGCACAAAGCGAGGTCAAGACGCAAACAAACGGGTGTCCTAGATGAGTTTCACATGGATCCTAGCCGCTGGCATTGACTAAGTCAACAATATCAAGCTATTTGTCTTTGCAAGACTTGTTCATCCTAACATTGGTCAAATGACCATATTACCCACGCATTTCGCCCATGACCATAAAGGGGGTGACACATGTCGCCCTCCCGTTCGTCGCAATATTTCGTTTTCCGACAATTTCATAATTCCGATAAATTTTTACTCGTCTCAAACCTTAACATTTTTGAGTTCTTACGTACGTTCTTAGAAACATATCCCGAAATTCCGGTGTAATAGCCCAATTGTACTTAATTGGTCTTGTATAGATTGAACAAATTCGCATTTACTTTGTTTGATATTATTAATACTATCTTGGATACCCGAAAGTGGCTCAAGATCGCTTTTAATTTTATTTCCTTAGGTGTTTCTTGGAAACCGATAGTGACTATAGGGTGTTTCTTTATGTAATTTTCGATTCTATCTAATTGTTTCCCTATGGTATTTAAATTAACATTAGTAAAGTTATTTTGTGTAATGATGTTTTTTGTATTTGTTCTTTCATCTTCTGAATGTGTTTTAAAAGGAAATGCGTCTATAGAGCATCCATGGACGTTAAGTTTAATCCCAGGTATGAGGGTGGTTGACCGGATTTTTCTAGAATCGCCAGAGTTTCCCACTCCTGTGTCTTATTCCTAATTGTAACGGAATTTATTGATTTAGGAAAAGGAAATTCTATGGAGTTTTGATATTATATTTTGAACCAGTCAAAAAAGGGAATATTTATTCCATTCTTTTTTATGAATTCATAGAATTTTTCTTGTATTTGTTTTCGCGTATTTAAGATGTAAAGAACCAAATCCTTTTTTCAAGGTTTTATTTTTCATAAAATTATTTATGAAGGAATTTTTTATCAATCTGAAGTTCTTCAATATCATTGTAGAGTTGTTCATGACTAAAAGAATTTTGGGAATCTTTCTTTCTTTGGTTTCTTACGGACTTTTGTTTATTTGTCTAAAAACGAGCAGAGATATATCGAGTATATTTGTGCACCGCTTATTTGCCTTTGCCGAATAGAAATATTTAAATTAATGTTATCTAGTCTTCGATATAAATTAAAGATTTTATCTCAGAATTATCTTATAGCTATCTAACGACCTAATCGGGTACTAATCTTGAGTAATAGCTTATTAAATTTTTAACTTCAATTTTTCTTCGGTAATTTTCTTTAATAATTGAATGTAACCACTTGGTCGAGTTAGATGCTACGAAAAGACGGATGCTTTTTCATTAATAGCCACGATATCTCATCTTGGTATTGACCTTTGTTTTTCTTATTCGACTCAAATTTGAGCAATGGACATACCGAGTGCATTAGAGCACCATTCTAGTTGTCTTTGTTAGTCAAGAATGTTTAAATTATCAGATAGTGCTACGATTTTAGAAAGGATCACTTTCCTAACAATTTCTTTGTTATAGCTATCTAGTGACTTGGAGGTACTAATTTTGAGTAATAACTTAGTAGATTTAGAGCTGGAGTTCTCCTTTTGAGAATTTTCTTTTAATTTTTAAGTGTAGCCATTTGATTCAATTAGCATAATTTATGCTATGGAATGAAGGATGAGTTTTCATTCAGTTTGAGGTATCTCATGGAAAGATTTGTTTTGAAGAACGGTAAGATTAGAAATTTGTAAGTTCGGTCTTAGTAACTACTTTGGTATTTCTCAATTATCAATATACTATTCAAAATCAGATATGACAATTTCTTCAAATTTATTATCTTCTTTGAATCTATGGAAGAAGATGATCCAAAATCATAAGCAGTAGTTTCACGGAGAAAGGATCCATGTATATGGAATCTATTTTTGACTTGTTTTCCTTTTACATCGGCATCAGATACCTGGTATTCGTTTACCTTACACACGAGGACTTACAATAACCCTATGCTCGATTGCTCGGAATTTAGATTTAGCCAACTCGTAAGGTTCACCCGTGGGAAAATTTATCCGGGAATCTAAACAGGGATTTCATCTGATCTGATATAGAGAGAGATGATATCCAGATCAGATGAAATTCCTGTTTAGATTCCCGGATAAATTTGCTCACGGTGAACCTTCCGAGTCAAGCAAATCCTAGAATTCCGAGCGATCAGGCCATAGGGTTACTTTAAGTCCTCGTGTGTAAGGCATACGAATACCCAAGGTATACGCCCCTGGAGGTCAGAGTGGCGTAAGCAGATTTAAACTAGGATTCCATATACATGGATCCTTTTCTCCGTAAAACTACTTCTTATGATTTTGGATCATCTTCTTCCATGGATTCTGTTATACCCCGTAGTTCCAGGGTATGTATGCGAGGACGTACGTACGAGAATACGACAGAAAGATTGGAAAGGAAGAAAGAGGCGATTTTTCCACTAAAAGTTTCCGCTTTTGTGAAGGAAAAAGGTTCGTTAACGGGAATCGATTCCCAGATTTGGTATTCTGACTTCCCGAATATTAGAGAATTATGGAATTTTATTTTCTGAATGGTCACGCTGGCCCACGGAGAAATTTACTGCTTTTTGGGGCCCACTTTGTTTTCGAGATTTTGGCCATTGTGGATATTTTCTAAGATGTTTTATTTTAATAGGAGGTGACACGTGTCACCCCGCCAGTGGCTCGCCGAATGGCATTTGTGCACAACACCCTGCTAGAGTCGCTGACTAAACGCTTTACATAACTTGCGGCGGAAAATTCCGCTATGTCTTTTCTTATTTTTATGGATTTTTCCGAGAGACTAACATTTTGGACCAACGAGAGGCGCACTTGGCACCCTCTCATCAGCGGGCAAGCGCGCATACGGACGACTAATCGTGAGGCCGGTGGTAGATATTTGGTAGATATTTGCGAGGGTTTTGCGAGTAGTGGACTAGGGCACTTGGGCATATCTTCGCCCTACACTTGTGTAGCACTTGGCTCAATCTTGGCCATTGGTTGGCCTCGCTCAGGCTATAAATACCCTCTCCCTTTGATGAATTCTTCATCCTTTCCTAAATGTTTCTAAGTGTTAAATCTTCTCCTCCCCTTAGTGTCGAAGTTCGCCAAGAGGCCTCCCTCTCCTAGAGGCCTTGGCCGAGGGTACACCCCCTCCTAGTAGTGGCGCTGGGTACCCCTACCAAGTTGTTTTCAGATAATACCCCTCAGGTGTAGAAATACTCTCAAAGTATCATATAATGCCCAAATTACCTTAGCCAGATACCTTGTAGTATTCTAAGGTTATACCTATACTAAAAGCCCTAAATACTATTATACTTCCCGCTACTACAAAACCGAAACCCTAGAAAATCTCCATAGTCCGTTGAGTATCAGGTGTGTTGGTTAGAACTTCTAGGGTGGTTTAGAGCTGGTCGAGCGCCTGAGTCGAGCTAAACGATTGCCCAGATCGACTTTATACTTGATAATTACGGGCTTATCGAGGTAAATATCTTGTCCTCTATTGTAATTGGAAATTACATGTTGTTAGAATATATAGTTAAAGTATACTATATATAATCAACGTGGTTACCGGGCAATGTCTTTGACTTAAGCCCAAGAATCGAATCGAATCAGACATAAAGAGACTTGTGTAGTAGCATCGTGGAGTAGAATTGTACCGCTCGTAAGATGTATAACCTCCGCTGGCTTCGTAGCCGCCCCGAGAGAGGAGATTTACGCCGCATGTGTGGAGGTCGCCGAATTTTCAGAGAATGTTCTACGATAAGATCTTAATGTTAATGTCACGCGTGGCCTTATAGGTCAAGTACTACGATGGCGCGCTCTACTGGCTTTAGGAGTACCGCAACTGGGAGTACTGAGCGCTTTGCTATTAGTCGATACTCGCCGCGAGGTATGCGAACCTCTTCCTATCTCTTCTAGCATGATACGTGGAACTATGTAGTACGGTGACGCATTTACTAAATGTATTTGATTATGTAAACATAAAGTGTTATAACGCTTTACGGGAAGTTGGTTATAACGGCTTTACGTTGGTAAGAAAATACGTGGTTTTTAAAAGGTAATCGATTTGAACTATAACCGCTTGTTATGTGTTAATAAAGAACTTCAAGTATTTCAAAAGAGTTTTGAATCATTTTGAGAGAAGAAGTAATACTTGATTTGTTTTGAAAACTTAAGAGTTATACTAGCTTTATGGAAAGTTAGGTATAACGCCTTAAGAATGTTTTACCGATTTTGGAAATCGAACGTATCGACAAACCACCGCAGCTAATAAAAGGAAATGTTTTGACAGATTAAGTATTATTAAACCAAGAGAAACTTCCATCCGCATGTGGCTAAGATTTAGACAAAATGATATTTCCTAGATCATGGTCATTGTAATAAGATTGTTGTAAACAAGAATATCCTACTCACATATAAGACTTATGTTTCTCGATAGTTTAAAAGAGAATTATATTCTTAAATGAATAAGACTATGAACTACTTAAACCTTTCTAAATAAGAAACATGAACATTTGAAATTAGGCAAACTCGACGCTTGGAAAATAATGTCATACTGAGTTTTACAAAGAGAAGTGTTTTGATTTACTTCAAAAGATAATCACTATATTTTCATATACTCCGTATCAGGTGACTTTTGTGAAAGTAACGATCTTTTAAAGAGTTAATGTATGAAGTACTTTGGGGATAAAACCCGAACTTGTTACATAGATATAGTATGTACCCGCGGTACAACTTGATTGTGTTGGTTCGTGATAGCCTTGTAATACCTTCTTGTTGATTTGATAAGTAAACGTGCGACGCTACGCGTTAGTATCTCGTGATGTTTGTGTAAAGGGTTTTTCCTTTGTTGTGCTTATGTTGTTTAACGATAAGTCGTTATGATAGTATTATACATCACTCATCTCAGATGATTCCGGTTAACGCCTCCACGCGGGTAGACTCAGCGGGTCGACGGACCTATGATTCGAGACTACCTACGCGGTCCAGGGCCTGCGCGGAATCGCGGAAGTTCCGTGTTAGACGCGCCCTTGTGGTCACGCGTCCTCAGGGCTGGCGCGACGGCGAGTCCGTGATGCTGCCGGGAGTAGCACCGATGCGGGTTATACCTCACGCGGGCCGATCCGATTGGCCTACGCGGAGTCGCGGAAAGTTCCTGTGGCTAGACGCGCACATTAGATATCGCGGCAAGTGGTCGCTTTGATCACGTGGCGGTTCAGACAGATCTTATGATACGCTTCATGACCTTGTTGGTACCGTGGGCGTAGTAGCCGGCTATGCCTTCGCATTTACCTCAGACGCAGCATTATGGCACAGTGGACCGTGTTCGCGTGTTCTCGTGCCGTTATATCATAAACCGGCAGCGATGAAGGTATTCCACGCATGATTGATGTTGTGGGCGTGAGACCCATTGTTATATTCGAGTGACGACTTGAGGGCGAGTCCCCGACTCGTACGCATCGCTATTATCAGGAATCGTAGTTTGGTTATCATACACGTCGCCGCTTTATAGACTATTATGATTTCATTTACGATTTTTAGTTTCACATACTCTGCACTGCAGATCGACTCCGGGCCGCGTCACGCCGCAGTAAAGGTACACCGCCATCGATCCTCGCCTGTGGTCACGTACATAAGTGGAAAGCTCCGCTTTCTCCGAGGTTTATCAATGTATAGTCCCCGTTGTTGTAGGTGTTTACATTCGTGGTATGGCGGCCCCGTCCCGCCATTGTTGTCGATCTTTCTGTGAGGTCCGTAGATCGCTGCGTGTGGTTTGTAAAAAGGATTAAAACTGCTCACGTTGGAAAAAGTTGTTATTTATATATACGCCGAAAGGCAAGTTTTTCTCGCATTATTGTTTCATATTTCATAATATGTCTTGTATTGTTTTATGTTCACGATTACTCGATGTCAGATCACTAGGGTGCCCGGTAGGCACCATCACGCCCTAATCGGGTCGTGACAAAAGTGGTATCGAGCGCTTAATCCTCTGAAAGTGTCTACGCATCAGATCCAGCAGAGTCTTGATTATCGTGTCAGGCACCACGCAAATAATCGTGAGGCTATAGGATATTTAGGATTGGTTTCTATTCTTCTCACTCGAGGTCGTGCCTTAGAGTCAGAGTTTTAAGTCGACCTCTAAACGTATTTCTTTCCTCACCGCTATGCCCGCGCAGGCAACCCGCCCAGAGGCGCAAGGCATGGCGGAGTCGCGAGTAGAATACGTAGGGTCATGCGAGGCACGTGCCCAATCATTACCTAGGTAGTGCTTCATTCGGGATTTCGCGACGTTACTAGCCCAAATTTGGAGTTTAGCACGGCGACGGCAGCCTCATCGCGGCCATGATATTTCAACCTTCGCCCACGACCGGAACAGAATGTAGATCGCAAAGAGGCGACCACATTAGCCATGGATTTGGCTACCAGAGATTATACCGACGTACCACGAGTCTTGACGACTACCAAGAAAGCGTTGTGCAAGAGTAATTCTTCATTGGCTTCGAGCATGGCCTCGTGGCGGGCTTATGCGCAGCAGCCGAGAAACGTAGAGATCGACTGGTTAACCGCGATGCAGTAAGAGGCTGAGAGCAAGCGTCCTTCGCAGAACTTTCAAGGCGAGTATACCTTAAGTGCTATGTTCGATAGCGCAGGTGTTAGTTGTGATTAGAAATCATGGTGGTTAACCGAGTAAGATTTTGGAGGATAGAGAAAGTGAGCCTTAGAGCTTTATACGCAAAGACCTTAGAGGTAAGGCCATCTCTGCAGACGTATGTTTATGTTTGACTTTATAGTGAGTGCATAGTGCACGCGAGCCGTGTTCGGGATAGTCCCAAGTAGTGTGAAACGAAGAGGTGGTTGAGCTAAGACCGCCAGGTTTTCGTAACGTGATTAGTGAGATTGTTCCGACGGAGCTAGTATTGTGCGCTGCCGTCGGGTTGAGGCCACGCTGCGTCAACCCGCGCATGTATGGCGCGCCGGGTTGTGGTGGTCCCGCCGTGGTAGGTCACGAGGTGCTAGGCCCAAGTTTAGTTAACCAACGACGAAGTTCGTGGATGCGTCGACCGGCGGTCGGGCCGACGGGGCAGCCCATCGTGTTCTTCGCCGACCGCTCACTGGCGGTTGATTTATCGTAAAGGTTGTAAGGTCGCAGGTGCCTACCTTCACCTTATGACATGCATAGGAGCCTGTGTTACGGCTGTTTTTGTTTCCGGAAGTTTTACCAAGCATGTGTTAAGAACTCGTGAGTCTCAGACCGCATTCGCCTCGCCAAGCGTGGATTTCGTGGTAGTTGAGGATTGTTGTCTCCGTGGAGGAGCGCTTGAGCTACCATTTCGTTGTTCGGATGTCGCTTATGAAGATTGCGGGGCGGAAGTGTAAGTCGGCCGATTGGTTCGATGTTGGCGTGGTTCGATAGTTGGTTCTTGTTCCAACAGATCGCGGATAAATGAAGCTTGTCTAGAAGAAGTTCCGCAAACGAGGAATCGCGGCGATAATCGGCGACGACGCTTAGAGTTCGTGTCGACGGTCGGTCTTCTTGAAAGTACCACCCTGACAGGTGTGACGAGTTTGGAAATGAAGGAACTTAGCCCGAGTTACTTGGGCCTTCGTGAGTTCATGTGAAGAATAGGCCGTTGCCTATATGTTAGCATTTGCCGTCCGACTTGGTGAGGAAGGACGTCCGGTCTTTCAGATTGTTATGTTCGAAAGTATCAAGATCCATCCGTAATGTTCCCGCTAATGATGACCTCGTTAGAGATAGTAACTCGAAGTTTGGATACTAAAGCGATCGTAAATATGGTAAGAATTCGAGTGTACGCCTTCGTGATCGTGACGCAGCCGGCACCATTTGTCGGTCGCTGGAGTGCTCGCGACAAAGTGACAAAAGTAGTATTATTTGTGGTGATGTTAGAGGTGTTTCCTCGTGGACTTGGACGTAGGTATTTTCATGCTGGTATTTCGCCACCGCGGCAGATTGTTTCGTAAGTATGCGAGTGAAGACTATACCGCACGCTGCTCGCTTTGAGACTTAGAAGGAACATTCGACGAATGTTTCTGCGGGGAAGAATGTTATACCCGTAGTTCCGTGGTATGTATGCGAGGACGACGCACGAGAATAATGGCGTAAAGATTGGAAAGGAAGAAAGAGGCGATTTTTCCACTAAAAGTTTCCGCTTTTGTGAAGGAAAAGGTTCGTTAACGGGAATTGGATTCCCAGATTGGTATTCTGACTTCCCGGAATATTAGAGAATTATGGAATTTTATTTTCTGAATGGTCACGCTGGGCCCACTGAGAAATTTACTGGCTTTTGGGGCCCACTTTGTTTTCGAGATTTTGGCCATCAGGATATTTTCTAAGATGTTTTATTTTCTAATAGGAGGGTGACACGTGTCACCCCGCCAGTGGCTCGCCGAACGGCATTTGTGCACAACACCCTGCTAGAGTCGCTTCGACTAAACGCTTTACATAACTTCATGGGCGGAAAATTCCGCTATGTCTTTTCTTATTTTTATGATTTTTCCGAGAGACGGAACATTTTGGACCAACGAGGCGCACTCGCACCCTCTCATCAGCGGCAAGCGGCGCATACGGGACGAATCGTGAGGTCAAGTGGTAGATATTTTGGTAGATATTTGAGGGTTTTGGAGTAGGGACTAGGGGCACTTGGGCATATCTCGCCCTACACTTGTGTAGCACTTGGCTCAATCTGGCCATCGTTGGCCTCGTCAGGCTATAAATACCCTCTCCCTTTGATGAATTCTTCATCCTTTCCTAAATGTTTCTAAGTGTTAAATCTTCTCCTCCCCTTAGTGTTGAGTTCGCCAAGAGGCCTCCCCTCTCCTAGAGGCTGGCCGAGTGGTACACCCCCTCCTAAGAAGGTGGCCTGGGTACCCCCACCAAGTTGCTTTCAGATAATACCCCCTCAGGCGTAGAAATACTCTCAAAGTATTGTTATAATGCCCAAATTACCTTAGCCGATACCTTGTAGTATTCTAAGGTTATACCTATACGAAAAGCCCTGGAATACTATTATACTTCCCACACCACAAAACCGAAACCCTAGGAAAATCTCCATACCGTTTGAGTATCGATGTGTTTGGTTAGAACTTCTAAGGGTGGTTTAGAGCTGGTCGAGCGCCTGAGTCGAGCTAAACGATTGCCGTGATCGACTTTATACTTGGATAATTATGGGCTTATCGAGGTAAATATCTTGTCCTCTATTGTAATTGGAAATTACATGTTGTTAGAATATATAGTTAAAGTATACTATATATAGAATCGAACGTGGTTAGCCGGGCAATGTCTTTTGACTTAAGCCCAAGAATCGAATCGAATCAGACATAGAGACTTGTGTAGTAGTACCGCGAGTAGAATTGTACCCGCTCGTAAGATGATAACCCCGCTGGCTTCGTAGTCACCCAGAGGAGAGAGATTTACGCCACATGTGTGGGGAGTGTCTAATTTTCGTAGAATGTTCTACGATAAGATCTTAATGTTAATAAGCGCGTGGCCTTATAGGTTCAAGTACTACGATGGCGCTCTACTTGGCTTTAGGAGTAGCCGATACTGGGAGTACTTGAGCGCTTTGCTATTAGTCGATACTGTCGCGAGGTATGTGAACCTCTTCCTATCTCTTCTAGCATGATATGTGTGAACTATGTAGTACGCAGAGACGCATGTACTAAATGTATTTGATTATGTAAAACATAAAAGGTTATAACGCTTTATGGGAAGTTGGTTATAACGCTTTATGTTGGTAAGAAAAATACATGGTTTTTAAAAGGTAAATCGATTTGAACTATAATCGCTTGTTATGTGTTAATAAAGAACTCAAGTATTTCAAAAGAGTTTTGAATCATTTTGAGAGAAGAAGTAATACTTGATTTGTTTTGAAAACTTAAGAGTTATACTAGCTTTATGGAAAGTTAGGTATAACGCCTTAAGAATGTTTTACCGATTTTGGAAATCGAATGTGTATCGACAAACCATCGCAATGCTAATAAAAGGAAATGTTTTGACAGATTAAGTATTATTAAAACCAAGAGAAACTTCCATCCGCATGTAAGCTAAGATGACAAAATGATATTTCCTAGATCATGGTCAGAATAAGATTGTTGTAAACAAGAATATCCTACTCACATATAAGACTTATGTTTCTCGGATAGTTTAAAAGAGAATTATATTCTTAAACGAATAAGACTATGAACTACTTAAACCTTTCTAAATAAGAAACATGAACATTTGAAATTAGGCAAACTTGGACGCTTGGAAAATAATGTTGTTACTGAGTTTTACAAAGAGAAGTGTTTTGATTTACTTCAAAAGATAATCACTATATTTTCATATACTCCGGTATTGTGTGACTTTGTGAAAGTAACGATCTTTTAAAGAGTTAATGTATGAAGTACTTTGGGGATAAAACCCGAACTTGTTAGCATATAGTAGAAGGTACCGTGTACAACTTGATTGTGTTGGTTTGTGATAGCCTTGTAATACCTTCGTTGATTTGATAAGTAAACGTTGGATGCTACGCGTGTTAGTATCTTGTGATGTTCAGGTAAAGGGGTTTTTCCTTTGTTGTGCTTATGTTGTTTAACGATAAGTCGTTATGATAGTATTATACATCACTCATCTCTTGAGATGATTCCGGTTAAGCGCCTCCACGCGGGTAGACTCAGCGGTCGATGGACCTATGATTCGAGACTACCCTACGCGTCCAGGGCCTGCGCGAATCGCGAAGTTCCGTGTTAGACGCGCCCTTGTGGTCACGCGGTCCTCGCGCTACGCGGACGGCGAGTCCAGATGCCGCCGGAGTAGCTACCCTCGACGCGGGTTATACCTCACGCGGGCCGATCTGATTGGCCTACGCGAGTCGCGGAAAGTTCTGTGGCTAGACGCGCACATTAGATATCGCGGGCAAGTGGTCGCTTTGATCATGTGGCGGTCTAGACAGATCTTATGATACGCCTCATGACCTTGTGCATCGCTGGCGTTAGTAGCTCGCTATGCCTTCGCATTTACCCTCAGACGCATTATGGCACACGCGGGACTCGTGTTCGCGTGTTCCTCGTGCCGTTATATCATAAATCGCCGGCAGCTGGCGGGGTATTCCACGCATGATTGATGTTGCGGGCGTGAGACCCATTGTTATATTTGAGTGATGACTTGAGGCGCGAGTCCTCGACTGATACGATCGCTATTATCGTGAATCGTAGTTTGGTTATCATACACGCTCTCGCTTTATAGACTATTATGATTTCATTTACGTGATTTTTAGTTTCACATACTCGCACTGATCGACCTCTCCTTCGGGCCGCGCTCATGCCGCAGTAAAGGTACACCGCCATTGATCCTCGCCTAGGTCACAGTTCACATGTGGAAAGCTCCGCTTTCTCCGAGGCTTATCGATGTATAGTCCCCTGTTGTTGTAGGTGTTTACATTCAGGTATGGCGGGCCTGTCCGCCATTGTTGTCGATCTTTTCTTAGGTCCAGTAATCTGCACAAGGTGGTTTGTAAAAAGGATTAAAACTGCTCATGTTGGAAAAAGTTGTTATTTATATATACGCCAAGGCAAGTTTTTCTCGATTATTGTTTCATATTTCATAATATGTCTTGTATTGTTTTATGTTCCGCTGATTACTCTGATGTTGTATCACTAGGGTGCCCGGGGTAAGGCACCAGTCACGGGCCCGGAATCGGGTCGTGACAGATTCAAAGAAGATAATAAATTCTGAAAGAAATCGTTATACAAGATTTTGCAAAATCAATAGATAATTGAGAAATACCAAAAGTAAATAGAGATCAAATTTACAAAAATTCCATTAATTCTTCAAAACAGATTTCACTATTAAAACAGAAAAAATAGATATCCAACTAACAAAACCCTTTGAAACAATTCAATTACTTTCTCAAAATTCTTTGAAAAAACATAGAGAAGGAAATTATAAATACATACACATTGGTTTAGTCCAAGTAAGGATAAAACCCCTTACTAAAGAAGGATTAAACACTTCAATCCTTGCTATCTTAAGAGATGCAAGATTCACAAACTTTGAAGATTCCCTGTTAAGTTCGGTTGAGTCCAGTCTCTGCACAAGACCAATCTCTTTTGATTGTTACCCAAACTTTTCAGTTTCTCTAAATGATAAAAATATCCAAAATCTCGCCTTACGATTAAGACACACAATTATCGATGCCAAGGATCTATTCTGTAGAATTAATTTTTAGAATTCATTATAAAGCTACGACTTCTCGCTGCCACAAAAGTCAGATACCATAGTAAGAAAGGTGAAACCCTTCTTTTACAAACAGATCTTTCCAGATCCAACACAGTAATACCACGACCTATTAGATGGAAATCCATTACCCTACCAGAAGAATGGATCCTGGAAGGTATAGTTAAACCTAAACACTTAGAATCTGAGCAACCAAATACCCATCTTAGAGAAATAACTCAATACCAAGATGGTAGAGCCAGTCTCTCATTTTAAGAAGATCTATGAGTAATAGATAATAAGATACAAGTTCAAGAGACCCTAGATTTAGGAAGAGTCTCACAAATTCCTTCGATCAGAATACACTTAAAATAAAACATAGACATTCTCACATATTTACCAAATCTAACAAACGTAGACTACATAAATCAAATACCCGCATCAAGATATATAAATTCCACTATTAAAGAAAAGATAGAGGACCTAGAACTCATAAGTCCAACATATTCATCAATAACTACCAGTTGATGAATTAGCAAATGAATGCATGGTTTTAGAAAAGGAATTCCAAATAAATAAGAAACTACTACAAAAAGAATTCTATGAAAAACATAATTCAGAAAAAAGAATTTGGTTTTTCCAAAATTTCCCGAATACAAGAAAACAAATACAAGAATTTTTTTATGAATTTATTCAAGAAAATAGTATTAATATTCCCTTTTTTGATTGGTTTGAAATATACTCCTATCAAAACTCCATAGGATACCCCTTTTCTAAACCAGTAGACCCCACTATTAATAATAGTATAACCACATTAACATATAAATCCGATAGCAGTGATACCTTAGAACAATTCAAAAAATCCCTCATTAATAATATGAATTGGGAACAACCCGTACCAGGGTTACAAATAGCCCCAGGGTTACAAATAATCTCTTCCCCAGACCTAGGTAGTATAAAACCCCTAGCCCAATCACGCTATAATGCCTCTTCCATTTACGATTGGAACCTAGATGGAATGACTGAATACAATATCCTCAGCTTCCTCCAACAAATGACAATGGCAGCAAATGCCTATCAAACACAAAAAGATGTCCTAGATAAAACCTCTGCAGAACTGCTAATCGCAGGATTCTCAGGTCAACTAAAAGGACGTGGATCATTACCTCACTGACCAACAAAAAGAAGATATCCTAAATTTTATAAAAACCAATGAAGAAAGAATACCAATATTAGATGAACTAGGAGAACTCATACAAGATGCAGTATCAACTTTGATACTAACAATTTCTTTAAACTTCATAGGTGATTCTACACATCTAAATAATAAAATGCCGAATTACTTTCAAATTTAAAATGCAAAAAAATAAGTGATTTTCAATGGTATAAAAATACGTTCTTAACTAGAATAATGGTTAGGGAAGATTCTAGCCAACCATTCTGAAAAGAAAAATTCTTAGCCGGATTACCAACCCTTTTAGGAGAAAAGGTTAGGAATAAAATTAAAGAAAATTGTGGAAAGCAAATAATACCCTACGATGAGTTTACATACGGAGAATTAGTTTGTATAACTCAGCAAGAGGGATTAAAAATATGTCAAGACCTAAAATTGCAAAAACACCTTAAAAAGGAACTAAAAAGAACGAAATGTGAATTAGGTACTTTTTGCAAACAATTTGAAACAAATTCCATGGAAAATTCTCAAACCTGCACAGGAGACTGTAGCAAAACTTATAAATCTCACAAAGAGCCAACGAAATACTATAAAAACTATAAAAGTAACAATGATTATTGTAAAAATCCTTATAAAAATAACCGTTACAAAAATAACAACAGAGATCCTAAAAAGAATAATTCTAATTACAAAAATCTAACATGTTACATATGTAATAAAAAAGGACATACATCAAAATACTGTAGAATGAATAAAAAAATTACAAGAATTAAAACTCGACAAAGATACAACTAAAAAAATCTCTAATCTCCTAGTAGATTCCTCTGATTCTGAGTCAGACCAGTTAGACCTTGACTATTTTTCTCTTTCGTCAAAAGATAATAAACCTCTCCAAGTAGATGAATTAGTCACGAGTAGTTCAACTGAAAAATCTGAAAAAGCAAAAGCAAAACGAATATGTGTCTTAACCAAAGATCAAGAATTTATGCTAGATATGATTAAACAAATAGATACCCAACACCAAAAAGAATACTTAAATAAACTCTTAAAAACCTTTACACAAGAAAAGAAAGAGATTAAAAATACCGTCTTACCAAATACTTCTAGAAAATACGACTTAACAAAGATCTTAGAAAAAGGCAAGAAAATAAAAGAAATAACAATTCAAGAATTACAAAAACAAGTCATTCAGGTAAAACTAGAAGTAAAAGAATTAAAAGAAAAACAGAAAAAAGATTCTGAATTAATTAAAATTGTGCTTTCAAATAGTACAAAACAAAACCACATTCCAAAAAAATTCGACTAGGACAAGTCCGATTCAGAAAATCCCATAGAACCAGATAATAATGTTGAAACCCAAATAAAAAATTTAGAAGAAGTCCCGGAAGATTTTCTAACTATATTAAGACAAATAACAACAAAGAAATACTTAATAAAAATAACACTAAAATTTTCAGATAATTTTAAAATAACAATTGTTGCCCTCTTTGACATAGGGGCAGACTTAAATTGTACAAAAACCGGTATAATACCTGAGAAATTTCTAGAAGAAACACAGGATTCATTAGCATCAGCTAATAATTCTAAATTAGATATTAAGTCTAAAACCAAAGCGTCAATCGTAAATAATGATATTTCTATAGTTACGTCTTTTGTTCTAGTTAAAGAAATTCACAATTCCGTAATCTTAGGGACACCATTTATGAATCTGATCACCCCTTATAAAGTAGAAAATAAGTCTATATTATTTAATTTTAATAAAAAGAAACTGAAATTCCAGTTTATAAAAACAAAAGAACAAAAGATCTCAATCTCATAAAGACGTGTTCAATACATAAAGAAAAATCATATTATTTAGAAGAATTAAAAAATAATTTTTCTTTAGGGGAGAAAACAAACACGCATACTTCTGACCACTCAATCAATACTGAGTTTAAATTCATTCTTCAAATGATTTTTCAAATCATGTATGTTTTCAAAGCCCTGCATTAAAATGGATTTTCTATAAATTAATTTTTAAAGAATTTTTTCGAGGAATCATGGTCCGTGATTTCCTCAAAATCCCTGACAAAAGCCACATCAAAGAAATGTCCTACCATTGCCCAAATAGTTGGTGTCTGGGCTACAAGC